>CM065302.1:805093-2005093 GCA_032871835.1 Dipteronia dyeriana
GTTCTCGATATTGTTGTTGCAATATTATATTTGAGGCATGGAAAGTTGTAAATGTTTTTTCCAACATATCCTTTTCGGATACCTCTTCACCATATAATTTCAACCTTGTGGTGATTCTGAACAAATCAGAGTTAAAATCAGAGATGGATTTGTGGTCCTAGAACTGTAAATGTTGTCATTCGTACATTGCATTAGGTAACGTAACATCATTTTGGTGATCATAACGATCTTTTAGCTCTTGCCCCAGATCTTCAGGATCTGTGACAGTAAGATATTGAGCTTTTAAATCCTCATTCAGATGATGACTGATTATGACCATGGTTGTGGATCTGTCTTATTCAGTAACATTGATTCCATCATCAATGGTGTAGTATAAGCCCTGGGATTTTTAGTACAATCCAACATCAATGACCCATGACATATAGTTTTCTCCCGATACTTTGAATGCATCAAACTTCAAATACGCAAATTTAGATATGCTCATAGCTTCTTCTTTTTTCCATAAATTAAATTGTAAATTTAATTTAGTGTGAATAAACATAAATGAGTTCAACCGATATGAGTATAAAATTAAAATATTTCAGGGACATGAGTTCTCCTTAGATGAGTATAAAATTAAAACATTTCAGGTAAACAAATCCAAAATTACATATATGAGTTCCATTGACGGCATAAGTCATCTTGTTATACGGAACTGAATACATATTCAAAATGTTGAGACGTAATATATGTGCATAAACACGAATAATTTTAAATAAACAAGTCTAGAACTATATATAAGTGTTCCGTTGACAGCATAAGTCATCTTGTTGTACGGAACTGAATATAGATCTAAAATGTTGAGATGTAAGTAAATCACCCATTAGGGGATCATTTTTACAAAATAGAATTTTCGTGTTGATAACGTGTTATAAATTAAATAAAATAAAGAATAAATTAAGAACATGTGAAGCATTATGAAGAACAATTGATATAACAAATAATAACACATAAATAAATTTTGATAGATCATAGATGAAATATAAAGAGACATGCGAGAGAGATAGAGAATAAAATTACTTTTATTTATCTGATCAGTTTTTTGCTAAGTCAATTTACAAAGAATGAATATTTATATAGACAATAAATCAAGGAGAGTTAATTGTAATTTTTTATCTAATTTATCACCTAATTTTGACTTATAAATGAAGCAATTGCATAACTTGCTTCCACGTGAATGAATAAATTGATTAACTCACTTCCACGTGCAATCAAGCGGTGGATCAAAGGTGAAATAAAAGTTGTGGAACATTAAATTACAACAAATTCGTTTTTATGTGAATTTGCTTATGATTATGTTTTGGAGTGGTTATATACCGTGGAATTTTTTTTTCCTGGACATATTTATGGGTTGTATTGAATTTTTATATTTGTTTTGGTTAACAGTAGATAAATAAATCAATCTTATTTTCCATTACGAATTTACTACCAATATATGAATTATTATTTTTTGAAAAAGATTTTTATTTATCTTATTAAGGGAAATATTATAGAAAAATATTAAATTATTCAATATAATAAACTTTTATTAAAAAATAGATAAATATTATTTAATCAAATTAAAATACAAATTGTCAAAATATTTCAACCAAACAAACTCCAAAGGGTAAAAATATCAAATTACAGTTATAAGAGCTTTTAAAATGTTTCAACCAAATAATCTTAAAAGTTTTTTTTGGTATAAAAGCTATTTTGAAATTTACCATCCAATCGAAAATTGAAAAGCTAATGATTTTACTTATTTTCTGCTACCGATAAAAACCAAAAATAAAAGTTATCTCAAACGAGCTCTTAATCAATTATTTGATTATGAGTTATCTAATTCTATATATATAAAAAATGAAAATGCATATATTGTTGTCACTTGTAACAATTGATGAAAATATTCATATCGACAAAGATATCGATATTATTATATAGTGATAATATCAACAGAAATATCGATCTCGATATCAATATTGAGGAAATATTCCTCGATGCGGTTTTTCCGTTAAAAATTCTTATCGTTAGTTTTTCTGCTTGCTTCAAAAATATTACCATATAGTTTTTTCACTTGTTTTATAAATCTTACCGTTAAAAAAATTATGGATATTAACATAAATTTCTGATAGAATGGAAATTTGAATTAAATAATAATTTTTTTAAAAAAGTCAAAGTAATTAATAATCTAACCCAAATAAAAAGCACATTATTTTCATATATATATATGTGTGGTAGAAATATTATAAAGCTCATACAAGCGGTATAATCTAGAATATCTTCTATTAAAACTTCATTATTATATACAAGTTATAAATTGTTTAATACCAAAATAGCGTACAAGTTGATGCTAAAACATGTTCTAATTCCCAGTTATAATTTTTTTTTATTAACACGTACAACCACGTATTGCTGATGAGGAGATTTGGATATTTAAACATATGAAACTTCACCACATAGTATGTAAAATTTATTAAAACTTATAAGCTTATACGCACTGTTTTCTGCTTTTTTCTTTTTTCTTTTTTGAAACTGCTAATATTATTGAAGATGGATCAAAAACAAGAGGGAAAAGCACAGCACAACCAAAACAAAACACTGCAGGCCAAACAGCGAAGCTGAAAACACACAAACCAGCAAGCCTGACAAAACATAAAGGCAAAACGATAACCAGAAACCATAGAGCAAAGGAAAACCAATCAAGACTAGAAAAAGGTCCCCCCTAAACAACAAAACCAAAACCAAACTAGGTAGTCAAAAATCACTCAAAACAATCTTGTCACCACCATTGTCAGAGGCATCCCTTGTAAGACTATTCGTAAACGAATTCGAACCTCTTGACTTGAAAGAAATAGATAAGCCATCCACAATCTTCAAAAAACTTATGACATCGTAAATCTGATTTACCAACTTGAAATTGTCAAAATCGTTGCCATTAACCCATGAGATAGCCGATTTCGAATCACTAAAAATATTAAAGACTCTGCCAACTAATCGAGGATTAGAATGAATTAACTCGCAAGCTTTGAGAACGACCAGAACTTCAGCAGTTACTGAATCAACAACACCCACACCAAGCGAAAATAAGCATAAGACCTTTCCGTTAGAATCTGTAAGCATCCCACCAATACCGAAATCACCCGAATTACCTCTAGAAGATCCATCAACATTGAAACACAACTCATCACCTCTAGGCAGAATCCAAACCTTAGAGCAAAGGAAAACCAATAAAGACTGGAAAAAGCCCCCCCTAAACAACAAAACCAAAACGAAAGTAAGTAGTAAAAAATCACTCAAAAACAATCTTGTCACCACCATTGCCAGAGGCATCCCTTGCAAGACTATCCGCAAACGAATTCGAACTTATTGACTTGAAAGAAATAGATAAGCCATCCACAATCTTCAAAAAACTTCTAATATCATAAATTTGATTTACCAACTTGAAATTGTCAAAATCGTTGCCATTAACCCAAGAGATAGCCGATTTCGAATCGCTAAAAATATTAATGACTCTACCAACTGATCGAGGATTATAATGAATTAACTCGCAAGCTTTGAGAATGACCAGAACTTCAGCAGTTACTGAATCAACAACACCCACACCAAGCAAAAATAAGCATATGACCTTTCCGTTAGAATCTGTAAGCATCCCACCAATACCGGAATCACCCGGATTACCTCTAGAAGATCCATCAACATTGAAACACAACTCATAACCTGTAGGCAGAATCCAAACCTCTTTCCTATTAACTTTTGGGCCGAGACATCAACTCATCTCTCATTAAGATCCAACATCAGTAGAGTTAAATCACAAGTTGAACCCGGACCATAATTCTTGAACCAAAGAGCAACCCTAAATTTAATTGAGTCCAAAGCCAAAGCCATACATGGTTGAGAACCCTGAAACACCATATCATTTCTACTTTCTCAGATTGTCCACACAATTGCGAAAAACAACACTTCCAAGCTCTCTTTCTTGATTCTAATGGGCACACTCCATGCCACTCTTTCCACCAGTCCACCAAACTTGAATTCATGCAGCAAAAAACTCCCCACCAGCCCATACAAGCCCTCTAAAGCTGAAAACAAGTGGTTTTTGGCTTTTTCTTATCTTTTCAATTTCTTTTAAATATATATATATATATAGTTTTTTAGTCAAAAAATTAAGAGGTTTATTATTTTTACCCAAGAATAGTATTTTTATTGTTTCTACCCAACAATTGGCTGTGGAGGCTGAAATACCACTCATTTTCCTATTATAAACAATTTTTTCTTCATTCTCTCTCTTACTTCTTTATCTCTCTTCAATCTCTTCTTTCTCTCTCTCCACTAGAAACGAAATTTCTTCTTTATCTCTCTTCAATCTCTTCTCTCTCTCTCTCTTGAAAATTTTTCCCATTTATTATCTGAAATTTACCTCTTCAATCTCATTTTGAAACAAAATCTCATCTCTTTAAAGAGCCCGTTTATACTTGAAACCATTGTTGTTTGATGCCAAGTCGTTGCAGTGTCGTCAAAATATGCACATTTAAGTTCGGTCTCGCAAGCATGCGGGTCACAGAGACTAGTACAGTGACAAACAAGGATCGTTCTGCAGGGAGGTGGGATTTACCGACCGTCTCTAGTTCTAACGAATATTACAACACTCTGAGCGGACTCGTGTGTTGTGTATGCGAAATAGTAAGTTAAAAAGTAAATGCTAAACTAACTTAACAAACTACATAAATAAACAATACGTACATGGATAGGATGGAATGGAGTGATATGGAATGCAAATGGTTACACTAAGCAAATGACTCCACCATAGCAATCATAAAATTTCAAACAAACATGCATAGACAAGGATGTATGCCGTGCTCACTTGAGCATCACCAATTGCCCTCATTTCAGCGACAATCGACTAAACCGGGAATCGAACACCCGGTTTTCTCGGGTGTCAATCCAAGATGTCCTCACTATTGGACGACTACGGCGTTCTTCAATTTCATGAATGCAAAACCCCCTCAACAAGAGAGAGCTCTCTTCTAAACTTTCTAAACTCCCTAAGATGGATGAATACGAATGAAAAACATGCTCACCTAACACTAATGTGCATCAATGCAATTGCTAAGATATTAAGTACAATCAATATGAATTAAGGGTTTATCCTCTTAATTTGAAAATTATCCCTAAACCAATTCACCACCCAATCCGGCCAAGGAAGGGCAATTGTGTCCTAAAAGAGCCCATTAAGTGCAAGGAAATGAATCAAGGCCAATTTAGCACCTAAATGCATAAACTAGCATTTTTCACTCTTTGGGGAAAAAATCCCCAATCATGCAAATCATCAATACATGGCATTTTGGTCATTCATTAACATACAAACAATCATGGGAAGCTAAATTAATCGACTCATACATTAAATTATTCTACTCATAATCCGAATCATGCATACATATCAATTTCAAGTCATTCATACATATACATATCATAATAAGAGTATTAAAATATATAATTCCATGAGCAAAACAAAATCCAAATGAATTTAAGTATAAAAATACATATATAGAACATGTGAAAGGTTTACAAATTCCCAAATTCAGGATACACAATTAAGAAAACAAGAAATACAAAGAGAATGAGTAAATAGAAACAACCCTTTGAGAAAACTCCTCCTAGAGCTCTTTTCCATACTTGGCTCGTTTTTGGTCAAAGACCTCTCCTATATCCATGCAATATACTCTCAATTGGGTGGATGAAGTGTATAAAATGGTGGTGGTAGTGTATGGTGAGCTTCCATGGAGGAAAAACCTCTATGGGAGCTAGAATCACTCACTTATTTGGTGAAGAAGATGGAAGAGATGAAAAAGATGAAGAGTGGTTCGGTTTTAGGGTTTTAGGGTTGTGTTTGGGGGGAAGATGGGGAAGAGAAGTCTTCAGAAATAGGAGAGATGGAGTATTTATAGTGTTGAGAGGTTAGGGCAAGAATTGGGTGTGAAAATATAAGATTCCCCCTCAAAAAAAGGCTGAAAATGACAAATCTGGGCACGTGCACTGGCCGACCAACGCTTCACTAGCACCACCCTACTAGAGGAGGTGCGATGGTGATTGGCGCTGATCGAGTGACGACACACCAACGCCACCTCTTGATTCTTTGCTTCGTCAGTATTTTCCAGCAGCGCGCACCGTTACGAAAATGGCCATAACATCCTCTAGAAAACTCGGAATCGCAATCCATAAAGTGCGTTGGAAAGAAGACATCTGGGGCTTTCCAAAAAGTGGTAATGAAAAATGTAGTTTGATCTGAAGAGGGATACATGGTCCTCGTAATTTAAGTGTTCTACAGAACCCATTTCCATTTCGGCCCATCTAACCTCCAAAACTCTTCATTTATGCTCAAATACCTTCCGTAAGGAACATGTACCTACACAAGGCTCACAAACACATTAATTACCAAAATATGGTCGAAAACGAGAACAAAAACTAAGTAATGGGGACCTCAAATAGGTATATAAATCGTTTCGATTATTATTAGAAACAAAATCTCTGTAACAACACCATTTTTAAGGGCAAATGAATTTGGTTGATTCTGGGTTTGATTGAATATGTTGAATCTAATGTTTTTCAAAAAAAAAAAATTAATTTGATGGTTTTTTTTTTACCATTTTAATTGTTTTATTAAAATGGTTTTATTTTTAAGAAAAATAAAAATGGTAATAAAAAAATATATTAAGGAAATCTTTTGAGGGCAAGTTAAGGGAAAAGTTGTTGATGGGTATAATGGTCCTTCTGAACTTGTTGATGGGTTGTCTTTAACAGAAAATGTAACAGAAGGGCTAAATTGACTAATACTAAAATGACTGGGATGAAAATGGATAATATGGTAAATCATAGGGATGAAAATGATATTAACCCTATTTGAATATTATATGTGTTCTATATAACAGTAGATGACATAACTCACTTTTCTGGTGGTTAAAAAATGAAACGGTGAAGCTTCTACTCTGATTTTCACTCAAAAGATTCGACCTTCACCATAACATATATACAACACCACTCTAATTGCTTAAGTACTTAATTAAAAATGCATGATAATATGTTATGTAAAACCCATTTCAAATTTTTTTGTTTATCATAGTAATTAAGTAGTCTGTGGACAGCATTGTCTATAATTGTTTAAATAGATTATTTAGTTGATTGGATAGATTTTGTTCTTATTTTTCTCTACATGCGAACTGAAAGCACGCTCACAATCACAAAAGTCGCCATCTACATCGATCACAGAAACAGAGAGAGAAACAGCCAGCGCAACTGAAACAGGGAAGGCAACAGCCACAAATGACGACGAGCCGTATAAAATTGAAAATCTTCCATTAAAACTTCATTCTCTAATAATCTATTGCATTCTATACAGTTTTAAATTGTTTTAATACCAAAATAATGTCCAAGTTGCCAAATTGGTAATAAAACATGTTCTAATAATCAACCATGTCCTTTTGATAAGGTGATTTAGATATTTTTGGACGTTCTTGGTCAGCCGCTGGCAACATTCTAGAACATGATAATCATACCGATAACTCAAAGCAAATTGTCAAAGATCAAAAAGTAATCAAGGACTAGTACTTAATTATAAGTTATAAGTTAATTAATTACTTCAACGTCAACGTACATATCTCAAAACTCACCAAATCAGGGCATGCAGTGCCGATTGAGTGTGGACTTAAAAAAGAATAGGTAGTTTATGAAAGACTAATTAGATCATAAAACTTTGAAAAAGCTAGCGTTGAAGATTAAGTCACAAATCTTACGTCACCTTAAGCAATATTTTCTATATATTATATTCATATTAAAGTTGCGTTGCATTGGCAAACAATTCACAATTGTTACCCATGGCGTTGCCGCACTTTAGAGTCACTAAACGTCTCACCTATTCTGACATTTTTCAAAACTTGAGCTTCCAACCCTGATTCATGATCATATGATCCCGTTTATGAAAGGTAACAATTTCTTAGATTTGATAGCTGCGGATATATGGGGGCAACAGTGGCCACAGCGTTACTACACTCGGCCTGCTGGACACCGTAGAGGCCCCATCTTCACGAAAAATGGGTGGCGTAAATTTGTTAAAGCTAAACGTCTTCGAGTTGGTGATGAGTTCATCTTTTCCGGACATCAAGTTATAGCTGCTGATGATGGAGAACTGGAGATTCAGTACAAAATTGAAGTGAAAAGGGCAAGTGCAATTACTTTTCAGGGTCAGCCTGTTGTTCTAGATGTGGAGTACCTTGCCGCCTGAGTTAGAATTCGTTGTATATATATGTTTCTTATATTATCACCATATAATATATATATATATATATATATATATATATATATATATATATTTCTGTAATCAATCCAATATATGTTTCTTTAATCAATCCAATATTTTGATTGACTTTATTTGATTAAGAGTTATCTAATTCCATATATCCCCGACATAGTTGTCAATTGTGATTAGGCGAAGAAGTTTTTGATGTTCTTGTAGTCTGCTTTAACATGGACACGATAATTAAATTAACTTCAACTAAAACTTTAACATCATACACACTGTTTTCAGCTTTTTCTCATCTTTTCATTCCAAATGATGAAGGAAGATTTAATAGTATTTGTTCTTTTCTTTCATATTTGTAGTGTTGGTATTAGGCTTGTAAGAATGTTCTAGTATTAGGCTTGTTATGGGATTATATAGGGTCTCTTTAGGTTTTGTAGAGAACTAGAAATGTTGATATTATTTTGATAAAATTGTTATCAGATTGTTGTTTCCTGGATTAAATCCAGTTAACCAAGGATTTGATTTGAATTTTCCATTTCCGCTGCATCAGCATAAGTACACAAACAGTCCAACATATATTACATATTGATACTAGACTAGTAGCAGTTTAGGACATGTGAAACGGCTCAGTTTACAGATTGGACTAGTGCCGTGCCAGAATTTTTTTAAAATCATCCCTACAATAAACATAGTAATTAGTAAAGCTCTAAACACATCACAGTAAGAGGATAAGCTTGAGCATGCGCATGTCGACATATTTCCTCATCCAAACGTGTACACATTTTACAATTTCATAAAATAAATAAAAACATTTAGCTCGAGTTTTACTAATATATTTAATAAACTTTAATTTTATGATTCACCTATTGCAACAAAATTAAGCTTATGGAACAGACCTATAGGGACTAAATTTTTTTTTATCTATTTAAAGTATTACGATAAGGCAAATAAAATCAGACAGGTAATATGTAGGGAGGAAAAAGATTGATCCAATAAAATGTCTAATAGAAAGAAATAAATTGTTGGTCTCTAAAAAATACAAATCCAAAAATCTATCTTATATATAAGAAAATGTAAAGGGACACCACAGTAACTAACAGTGCTTATTCAATTTGACAATTTCTCATACATACTTAAATAGTTGTAATTACAAGTGGTATAAAAAAAATAAAGAGACTATTTGAGAACTTTTTGGGACAAAAATAATATTAATTAGTTGCTATAATGATGATACAACGGGACTATATCTTTTGTCCCAAGACTCCAAGAAGTTCTCTATCTGGAAGAATTTTGTTCAGACCCAATAAGCTATCTATAGAAACAAATTTTGTTTAGTCTCGAGAGGTTTTCTTTTATTTTTTTAGTTAAAGTCTTAATAATTGATTAATTTTATTGAAATTCTTAGTTAACTTTTTAAAGTTTATCTAGAAACATATATCAAGAATTGAATTAACATAGATTAGAAAAAGAGAATAGCTAGCATATTTTTGTCCCAATAACTTTTTTAGCGAGATAAATTTTGAGTAGTCCGATAGACAGTCTATCAAGATAATTTTTACTAATTAAACATATGAAACTGCACCACATAGTATACGTATGTAGGTTGCCACTTGTTGATAGGTAAAGATGTTCTTGATGTTAATCTTGTAGTATGTCTGCTTCTAGTCAGAACATGGAGAATAACTTAATTGTGTGACGATCTAATAAAATTGAGATATATATATATAATATCTAACAAACTATATGGTATAATTACTACAAAGCGCACATGAGCGGTATAAAATAGAATACAGTAACTTCTATTAAAACTTCATTATTATATACAAGTTATAAATTTGTTTAATACCGAAATAACGTCCAAGTTGATGCTATAACATGTTCTAACAACACTTATTAACACTTAGTCAACCATATACTGCTGATAAGGAGATTTGGATATTTTTGGACGTTCTTGTAGATTTGTCTGCTGCCGGCAACATTCTAGAACATGGTAATCATGCCGATCACTCAAACCAAATTGTGAGAGATCAAAAAGTACGAGTAAAATATTAATCATCTCAAAATTAATATTTGAAATATTTTGAGACAATATAAATTAGTATTGTCTCAAAATATTAACTGTCAGAATTAATAATTGAAATATTTTAAGACAATATAACTGGTTCTCATACGGTATAAAAATATTAATTGTTTCAAAATTAGTTTTTCACATTTTAAAATATTTTTACAATCAAAAAGTAATCAAGGACTAGTACTTATAAGTCAAATAGCTACTTCACATCAACATCGTGTATGTATCTTTAAACGAACCCAATCAGGGCATGCAGTGCCGATCGACTGTGAACTTTCTTGTTTGTAAATATTAGGTTATGGCTCTTATTTTTAGGTGAACTCAATGTTAAGAAATAATACATAACTGATGTGGAGCTTCTTAGAGGCGTGGATTAATATTTAGAAATTGGAAACGGTGTTTGAGGGAGGTTTAAAAACCTAAAAGAACTGAAGAAACCAAATCTGATAGGGACCGCGGTGCGGACAAACGCACAGACCGTGATATAGGGAGCGGTCGACTCCTGTGGAATCACGCGGTGTAGACCGTGGCGGAGGCAAATGCACAACCCGCGGTATTCAGAGCAGTGGTTGACAGTGACAATCTGCGGTGTTGGGCGTGGGTGGCCAACTGCAATCCAAACCACGGTAATGGCAGATTTTGTCCAAATTAGGAATGTTATGAGAAAATAGGAAAGTGTTTTATTCTAGAAGTTCTTGTGTTAATCAGAAAAGAGAAGAGTTAGTCTTCATGAAGAATAGGAAAGTCATGTACTCAAAAGAAAAGAAAATGATTTCTTTTAACTAAGAAGACTTGTCATAGATAGGAAATAGTATTAATGTGGAGCAAGTAATTATTGTACGTTTAGGAGTAGGATTTCCTTTATCTTAAACTCCCTGTAACTAATATAAATAGAATCTTGTATCTAGGTTATTTTGTGTGTGGAGTTAATAAACACCATGTAACATCATAGAATGGAGAGATCAGGGTGAGAGACCCATGGGAATATCCGTGGAGGAATATAAGGGAATATCAGTGGATCTAGTTAGAGATCAGTGGGTGATATTCAGAGGAGACTTAGGGGATGTTGGGTGTTTTTGGTGAGGATCTTGTGAGTGTGGTTTGTGGTTTGGGTGTGAGAGAGAATCCTGGAATATATGGTTATAACAATTTATCATATAGTGGAACTTTCTCTGTCGTCCTGACGGCCCGTGGTTTTTTACCCGATTTGGGTTTTCCACGTATATCTTGTGTTGTGGTTGATTTATTTTCTCTCATCTATTTTTTCTGTTATAGACGTTATTAATTGCTATGAGTTATGAGAGTATATTAAGCACGATCGTTCTAACAACGGTTTTATATGGTTGCGAGGATAAAATTGGTGCCCACAAAAGCTGAGAGGGGTGAACCGTATTATGCGGGCATAGAGGAGGCGATACCGTATCCATTAAGTGTCAGACATGAGGCTATACTAGATGCAGTGAGTGCCGAGTCGAGTGATACAGAGGGTTCATACACAAAGTTAGCTAGTGGGAGACACCGGAGGCAGAGGTGGGTACGATTTAGGATGCTTGAACATATTGCTAAAGATACCGAATCACGAGGAGACGTTATAAGGGATTGCGAGGTATGTTCAAATTGTTGTTCTGAATTTATTTGTTTCAAACGCATTTACATGTGCATGACTGACAATGTGTAATTGTTTTCAGGGGCGTCTGGATCGTAGAATCGAAGATTTGGAAACTTTGGTCCGTGCTTTACGGGATGATCTCAAGAGAAGTGATACAGAACGAAACATGTAGCATCAAGAGTTGATGGACTTGGTCCGAGGGCGGTGGGGTTCCACATCACAGACAGCAGGAGAGGGTCCACCGTCCCATGATCGAGACTCTAATCCCAAAGACAAAGACGGGCGACGTAGCCATGTCAAGGGCACATAGCCTAGGAGCGTAGGTCAGATGTAGGGTACTGGGACTGGAGTTATAAGACGACAGTAGGAGACTCGTACTGAAGGTACACATGAATTTCCCCAGCTTATAGAGGTCCAAGATACTTCGTTCGATCAATCACGCAGTCTGAGTGTTTCTTCCATCGGGGTTGACTCTGTAATTCAATCTCATGGCACCCCTTCTCCTAATGACACCTTCTGCCCATCTGATTAGACCCCTCCGCCTAAGGACACCTTTGAACCATCCTGTAGGACCTATCCCCATCCTAAGGACACATTCGGACCATTATGTGGGATCCTCATTTTAGGGACACATCCGGACCATCCCATTGGGACTATCCTTATCCCAGGGACACATCCAGACCTTTCTGTCGGTCCCCTCCTCTTAGGGATAGGTCATTTCGATAGTGTGAGACCCTGAGTTCTCCAACGGATAGCTTCAGACTATCATGTGAGTCCCATGTACCTATTAGAGACAGGTTTTTCTATTCCGTGGGACCCATTCTCCTCCCACCGATATATCTGGACCATCCCGTAGGATGCCCTATACACCCCCCCGTATCCCCCATGCTCGTAAGCGCGGGTGGCAGCTGTTGAGCGCATAAACAGACCCTACTCACCTGAAGAGGCCAAGGACAGCACCGGTAGTCAGAGCATGCATTCACTCTTACTGCCTTAGTAGATGCTGGGCAGATGAAGGCCTACAAATCATATAAGAGGAACAATGTCTGTCTCTTGTAGAAGTCCACACACAAATATGTGAAATCCAGGTACTGTACCTTACTGTTGCACACGTATGCAAACATAAAACATGTCCATTTGAAATTTGTTGCACGTACAAGTCTTCTGGGCTAAGTCAATAGTCCACTGCTTTAAGGACTGTTTGACGGAAAATATGTTCCAGTCAACTGGATTGACGATCATATAGCCACACTTCTCAACACATTTGAGGATCACAAGATGTGATGCATCGGTCAAGTGATGACGCATGGACTGTGCAGCTCGATGGCGATCATGAAACCACCTCTACAACATATTTCTAATGAACTCTGTCAGTGTCAACATAGGCAGTTGTCGTGTAAATTTTAAGCATGAGTTTATGCATTTAACAACATTTGTTGTCATTACCCTATATCTACTTTTCGGACAGTGCACACATGACCACTTGTGGGAACCGACATCATTGGCATAATTATATACAAATTATATGCATTCTGGTGCAGGTTACGTAACTCTTCCATGTGGCAGTTATATTTCAATTCAGTGTACGATCTTACTGCTTTATCCATTATGGCTGCTACATCCTTTCTGTGAAATCGCTTCTTCATATTTTCAGCAAAAAACCAACAACATATCATATGGGTTGCATCGGGAAACACTTTGGAAATCCCAGCTTCAATACTTGTATACCGATCAGAAATGAAAACCAGATCATCAATATGACCTAAGGTGGCCTTCAAACAATCCAAAAACCACTCCCATGAAAGGTTGTTTTCTGAGTCGTCGTACCCAAAAGCAATTGGATACATATGTTCATTCCCATCTTGTGCAGTAGCAACAAACATTGTACCCTCGAATCTTTCCTTCAAATGGGTACCATCTACTACAATAACTGGACGCATACACCTCTGAAATCCTCTAACTGAGGTACCTAAAGACATTAAAAAATAGAAAAATTTACCATCTTCGTCACACTATAAGTCAGTGATTGTGTTAGGATTTGTTATTCCAACAAGTAACCGAAATATGGCAGTAGTTGGAAGCTTTCTTCATGTGTTCCATAGGTGAGTGACAATGCATAATGTAGGGTTTGATGTGCCTTACTATACATGATTTGGATGCTATACATTGTTTTCATGTCCGCAATTATGTCCTTCGGTCGCATGAGACAACCATCTTGTTATTGAAGTCTAAGTGCTACCACTTCTCCAATTATGACTGCACTAGCTTATCGGTGGCGACGATGAATCTCCTCCAATGGACAAGTGTGTTCATTGACAAAACTTTTTATTTGGAAGTACGTCCCTTTATCTCTCATCGCAACTCTTAACTTACACGTACAGCTATCCATCAAACAAACTAGATGTAAGATTGTCTTATTGGACCTTTTTACCTTCCACTCGAAGTTCTGCCGTATTGAAAAATGACCAACTAGTCTCTTCAAATCCTTTTTAGTAGAAAAAAATTGCCCTTATATATATCATGCCTGTAGATTCTTCTTCTACCAAGTTGACGCAGCGGGGTATGACGAAAATAAGAATGATCACTTTGTCGAACTCTTAGGCACACTCAGACGAACCTTGATGCAGCAATCGATAGTTACCCAAGAATGGACCTCCATACAAGGGTCATCATTCCCTAATCTTCGTTAGAAAATTATGTTCTTGAATCCTCAAAGAGCATATCGAATCCATGACAGATAAATATTCCAAAGGAACAATTTTATCAATATTGATCAAAAGATTAAAAGTTACAATAATTGAAAATAATAAGACTATTTATAATAAACTAATCCTAATACAACTCAAATACGACATTACTTAAAAAAAAACTAAAACAAGAAAAGAACAAAACTAATAAGAATCTTCTAAGATTCATGACTCATAACTTGACTAGAAAACAAAGATCAAATCTTACCCAAAAGGTAAGTTTGATTTATTTCGAAAACCTAAATTTAATTCCTAATCAAACTAAAATAAATAAACTTACTAAACAAGAAAAGACCCAAATTAACAAAATAAAGAAATTGCTCGACATGGGCCGCGGTTCCTTCATTTTTGTCCTACATCAGTCACCCCTTCTTAAAAAAAACTCGTCCTCGAGTTTGACAAGATTTTGTTTGGGTGGATGATATTTCAAATGTACCATCATGTCATTCGCCGGCTTGAACGAATAATCTTCAGATGGAAACAACAAAGTTGGATCTTCAAAATCCAATTGAAGAAAAACAATCTTCAAATTACCCTAATAAAAATTGTGTGAATTTTCAAATAAGTTGTCACCCTTGGAAACTTTATCAATGGAAATCTATTTAGCTTCCAGTTTTGCTTCAGCTATATCTAAAGTACAATCAATATCAATGGTTGGATCGCAGTCTTCAATTTCTAAGATCAAAGGCTCGTCTTCAATAACTTCAACAATTTCAACTTCATACTAAATATCTTCAAATGTATCTTCTTCATAACAAAAATCTTCAAAATAATCATTTGGTAGATATTCCTCTTGCATTACTTGTTTCATAATAGGTCATGATTGAATCATATCCATTCCAAATCTTTTCTGATCCTTTTGAAAGTCTTCCAACCAAATTAATGCATCGTTTTTTAAATAAATTTCTACAAATAAAACTTACTGACTTTCTTCAGTTTTCTGATATTCAAAATATTCTTCAACTTCTTCCAACCAATTAATAAATTCTTTAGCTTTCATATGTCCAGACAAAAAATTTGAAGTCTTGGCTGATAAGCATTATAGCTCGAAAATTAATTATTGGAACCAAGAGAACCATTGAAACCCTTTGAAAACCAAAATCAGAGTCTGAAAAAAAACGTACCAAAATTTGAACCCTGAGAACTGCTTACGAAAAATAAATTCACTCGCGGCTTCAAGTGACAAATGCGACTTTAATGGGTGTGATGGTGGGCACAATCTGAAATATTTGGAACTTGTGAGACTAATCTGAAATTTCTGACACTGTTGAGGCTTATCCACAATTTCTATTGTTTCTGAGACTGATTGTAAATTCTAGGAACTATAACACAAACACTCTCACTCTTTTTTTTTTCAATTTCGTTTCTCTATTTTTTTTCTTTTTTTTATGGGGGGATATGGAGGGTGGATATATGGTGTTTAATAAGGTAGTTGGTTGTGATCCGTGGATGCTGAGACTAGCACAGAGGTAGATTCAGTTGCTGTGATACCAATTGACGCAGCGGGGTATAATGAAAATAAGAATGATCACTTTGCCGAACCATGAGGTATACTCAGACGAACCTTGACGCAGCAATCAATAGTTACCCAAGCATGGACCGCCATACAGGGGTCATCATTCCCTAATCTTCGTTAGAAAATGGTGTTCTCAAATCCTCAAAGAGCATGTCGAATCCACGACAGATAAATATTCCAAAGGAACAATTTTATCAATATTGATCAAAAGATTAAAAGTTACAATAATTAAAAATAATAAGACTATTTATAATAAACTAATCCTAATATAACTTGAATACTACATTACTTAAAAAAAAAAGACTAAAACAAGAAAATATCAAAACTAATCAAAATCTTCTAAGATTCATGATTCATAACTTGACTAGAAAACAAAGATCAAATCTTACCCAAAAGGTAAGTTTGATTTATTTCCAAAACCTAAATTTAATTCCTAATCAAACTAAAATAAATAAATTTGCTAAACAAGAAAAGACTCAAATTAACAAAATAAAGAAATTGCTTGATATGGGTTGCAGTTCCTTCATCTTTGTCCTACATCACAAATTCCTGCTTACACCCATACCAAACGAGTATGAATCTGCTCCGAGAATAACCCACGTTGTGGCATTATTAGAATCATATGGAGTTAAATTAGGGCGAACCTCAGAGGTCCCAACTATATATGGTACACCGGAACTAAATCTCTGTGCACGTCTTGCACGTCTTTCTATTTAGACATGATCTTCCTCTTCCACATTGTTCATTACATTATCTACCAGATGAAAATTTACCTCATTACCCAACTCAATAATTGGCCCAAGATTCGGTTCAATGTTCTCCTCATTGTTCATGTCATTATAGAACTCATTGTAATGGTGGTTAAACTGCCCATCATTCATCTTAATTTGACATCCAAACACATTATCGAATCGAGGTCCGACTAATTCACTGTGGTCGGCTACTTCTGGTGGAACACCACACATATTTATCCACCGTCAATCCCACTTATTTATGTGAACAATCGGTTGTTTCCGCCTGACGATCGAAATTGTTGGGTGTTATCACGAAGAGGGATATCTTCACCAATGACACCTCTTGTTGTCCTTTCAATTAGACTAACACATACTTGAGGGATCACCCTATCTTCCCCTAGTATAAACTGAACATCATAGACGTTTCTTATAAATGTACGACATGTAGTCCTAGGAACGATGGATATACACTATAGATCAACATTATATTTGTTCTCATCATACTTTACAATGGTTTGCACGATTGACACCAGTTCATCGTAAATCATATTCTTTTACACATACAATCCTTGGTTATCGAAACCTAAATACCTCTAACTTCCATCGAGTAACTGCTCCCATCAACCGTTGTAAGATATGACTATTCTCACCTGATTCATTCTCCTGTTAAGAACATTTAACTAAAATCAAAATAACAATTAAAAAAACCTCGAGTTTTTTTAAGAAGTATTCAAGATTTCGTTGCAACTGATCGAGCTTGTTTCAGAAGTACTTGATATTTTCTTGGAAAGTTATCGAGTTTTTTTGCTAACTGCATGATCGAGCTTTTTTAGGCCTTCGTTGAACTTTTTTCTCAAGTTCCCAAGAGGTTTAGAACATCTAATTAAAAATAAAATAACAATTAAAAAAAATCTCAAACTTTTAAAAGAAGTACTCGAGAATTTATTACAATTGATCGAGCTTTTTTTAGAAGTACTCAAGATTTTCTTGGCAACTGATCGAACTTTTTTGCCAACTGCATGATCGATCTTTTTTAGGCAGTCGTCGAGCTTTTTTTCAAGTTCCCGAGAAGTTTTTTCCTCCGTTCGAGCTTTTATAAAAAGATCCGAGATTTTTATAAAAAGATCCTAGATTTTTATAAAAAGATCCAAGCTATTATAAAAAGATCCTAGATTTTTATAAAAAGATCCAAGCTTTTTATAAAAAGGTCCGAGCCTTTTTCGAACTGCAACAACAATCTCGGAACCGTTGAAAAAAACTCGAACCATTGTCATAAAAGCTCGAACCAGTGAAAGAAAGCTCGAAAAAAACAAAAAAATCTCGGCAAAAGGAAAAAAAACTTAGCCAAATTTTGGGTTTTACAAGTTCATACACGGATGGATACATAGCAAACACATTCAGAAATGCATGAAAAAATAAGATCATAGAGGAATGTTACCTACAGATTCGAAAGACTTCAAGATATTTTAAAAAAACAGATTGGAGTTGTAGATCGATCTTCAGACAACAATTTTAGAGAGACAACACAACTTTTCATTTTTAAAGAGTTGATTGAAGCACAAAGATAACTTTTAAAGGCATTTTGGGCGGTTCACCGTAATAGGTGCTTTTTAAACATAAGTTATTAAATGAAAGACATCATCGCAACTCAACTAAAAAAAGGTGACTTCCTTCACCATTTCCACAATTAAATAAGGAAAAATCTTGGGTACTGACCGATCAGTACCCAGCTATACTGACCCCCCAATGGAATGTTGCCACGTGGTAAAAACTCTTTCTCTTTTTATCATTTTCTCCTTGTTTTGGGTTACGTGACAACCAACCACTGTGATCGAGCCATGATAACACTAGATTTCGAGTCCCCCTTCCTATGTTTATTGCTAAATTCTCGGGTAAAATCAAGTGTTTAATGGATCGATTGAGTGTTTTTGCAAAATTTTGTATTAGGAGTATCATATGGGTGATTTGATTGAAGTTGGAACCCAAAAGTGCTGAAAATTGAAAACTTGGACAAAAAGGCATGAGCTGTCGCGGTCGTAGAGCTTCGTCATGGGAGGCCACGACACTACGGGTGACAGCAACTTGTTTTAAGAGTCGCCTAAAATGTCGCTTGGAGAACTTGCACGAAAATTAGAGGAAGCGACATGTCTCGGTCTAAGTTCCGTCATGAAAGACCGTGACATACCAGGCAACAACAACTTTTTTTAGCCATTGTCGCTCAAGGTGTCGCCTGAAGAGAAGACGCGGAACTAAGAAGCGGAACAAAGAAGCAAAACAAAGAAGCGAAACGAAGAAGCGTGGTGTCGCGGTTGAGTTGTCATCATGGACAACCGTGACATTCAACAATTCAACAACGCGACAGTACGATGGCACGTGTCTCTAGGTTGATTCCTGACTTATTTATGGACCCATATAAATACCCATCTTAGTTTTTGGTGAGAAGCCATCAGCCACACAAACTTTTGGACACTTTCACCCCTCCATCACCATCCTTGGGCATTTTCCTCCATCCATCCATCTTGAAATTTTGGAAAGAAAGAAGAGGAAGCTTACAAGTTAAGGAACCTCAATGACCAACTTTGGTTTCTTCTTTAACTCTTCTTTGTTTTATTTTCTATCTTTGATGTGTAACTAATTTCTAAGTTAGGGGATTAATGTAAACCGATTGAACAAATCTTTATAATCCTATAGTCTAATGTTTATTAATTAAATACATTGGTAGTCTCTTTTATTGCAATACTTGCTCTAATTCCTTCACTTATATTCAAACGAGACCTCAATGAATGTTTGTGTTAGGATTAGTTAATTTATGATGTGGAGGGTTAGATGTGGGTGACCATCCTATTTAGTCCTTAACTACAAGCTTAATAATTGAGAAAATTTCCATATGCATGGCCCTGCGATATGTGATTTGGTTTAGAGTTTTAATTAAAAACTAATTCTAACCATTACTCATTACATGACCGTGTGTGAGTAATAGGAAAGATTAGGTGCTTCATGAAATAACCCCTATCAATTGGATTTAAGTGCTTTAATGAGACTTATGGATTACATTGAGAAGTTCAATTAGGTTGCATTGATTCCCTAGCATTCCTTTATATTCATATTTTCGTGTGAGCTTTCGTGTTATTTAGTTTATTGCATTGTTACATATTAGTGAATTAAAATACCAACCCAAGACAAGCATTATGCTATTTAGTTTTCATGCACTTAGATTAAGATTTAATTAGATTAATTAGTGTTCAACTAGTAGAATCACAGATCCCCGGCAGCGGCACCAAAATTGATTGCAGTATTTTTGATCTTAATCAATTTAAAATAAAAGTTTGTTCAGTGGGATCGGTGATTCTACTAGTTGAACACTTATTAATCTGATTAAATCATAATCTAAGTGCATGAAAACTAAATGGCTTAATGCTTGTCTTGGGTTGGTATTTTAATTCACTAATATGTAACAATGCAATAAACTAAATAACACAAAAGCTTACACTAAAATATGAATATGAAGGAATGTTAGGGAATCAATGCAACCTAAACTTCTTAATGTAATCCATAAATCTTATTAAAGCACTTAGATCCAATTAATAGGGTTTGTTTCATGAAGCATCTAATCTTTCCTATTACTCACACACGGTCATGTAATGAGCAATGGTTAGAATTAGTTTTTAATTAAAACTCTAAACCAAATCACACATAGTACGGTCATGCATATGGAAATTTTCTCAATTATTAAGCTTGTAGTTAAGAAATAAATGGGATAGTCACCCATATCGAACCCTCAACATCATAAATTAACTAATCCTAACATAAACATTCATTGAGGTCTAGTTTGAATATAAGTGAAGAAATTAGAGCAAGTATTGCAGTAAAAGAGACTACCAATGTATTTAATTAATAAACATTAGACTATAAGATTACAAAGAGTTGTTCAACCGGTTTATATTAATCCCCTAACCTAGAAATTAGTTACACATCAAAGAAAGGAATTAAAACAAAGAAGAGTTAAAGAAGAAACCAAAGTTGGTCATTGAGGTTCCTTGACTTGTAAGCTTCCTCTTCATGCTTTCCAAGATTTCAAGATGGATGGATGGAGGAAAATGTCCAAGGATGGAGATGGAGGGGTGAAAGTGTCCAAAAACTAAGATGAGTATTTATATGGGTCTAGAAATAGGTCAGGAATCAACCTAGAGACGCGTGCCATCGTACTGTAGCGTCGTTGAATGTCGCGGTTGTCCATGACGACAACTTAACCGTGATACCTCGCTTCTTCGTTCCGTGTCTTCTCTTCAGGCAACGCCTCGAGCTACAGTGGCTAAAAAAATTGCTATCGCCTGGTATGTCGCGGTCTTCCATGACGGAACTTAGACCACGACATGTTGCTTCCTCTAATTTTAACGTTAGTTCTCCAAGCGACATATTGGGCGACTCCTAAAACAAGTTGCTATGGCCCGTAGTGTCATGGTCTCTCATGACGACACTCCATGAACGCTACAGCTCGTGCCTTTTTGTCCAAGTTTTTAATTTCCAACACTTTTGGGTCCCAACTTCACTCAAATCCACCCATATGATACCCCTAATACGAAATCCTGTAAAAACACTCAATTGAATCATTAAACACTTGATTTTACCCGAGAATGTAGCAATAACCATAGGAAGGGGGATTAGAAATCTAGTGTTATCATGGCTTGATCACCCTAGTTGGTCAGTATAGATGGGTGCTGACCGATCAGCACCCAAGCAATGTCCATTAAATAATTAACTTCAACTTCAACTTTAACATGATACACACTGTTTTCAGCTATTTCTTATCTTTTCGATCCAAACGATGTAAGAAGATTTAATAGTATTTGTTCTTTTCTTTCATATTTATAGTGTTGGTATTAGGCTTGTAAGAATGTTCTAGTATTGGGCTTGTTAGGGGATTATACATAGGATCTCTTTAGGTATTGTAGAGAACTAAAAATGTTTATATTATTTTGTTAAAATTGTTATCAGATTGTTGTTTCTTGGATTAATTCCGGTTAACCATGGATTTAATTTGAATTCCATTTCCACTTCCACTTCCACTTCCACTGCATCAACAAAAGTACACAAACAATCCAGCATATATTACATATTGATACTAGACTAGTAGCAGTTTAGAACATGTCCGGACTAATGCCCTGCCAGAATGTTTTTAAATCATCCCTACAATAAACATAGTTAGTAAAGCTCTAAACACATCACAGTCAGAGCATGAGCATGTGCATGTCGACTGTAGAGTTAGGTCACATCCGGGTTCGGGTATAGGCCAGATTGTATTGTCATCCCTATTCACACATGTGTGTGTATATATAAAAAAAAAGGTAAAAAGAAATTCTTTGGTATTTTTTTTGGGTGATTTCAACGACTACAATGCATGCAAAAAAGGCAAACTATGACACTAATGTTGTGCTTAGAAATTAAACCAGAAGCAGATATACATATGCCCAGTCAAATTATACTGGGGATCGTACATATATATTCTGACAAGACCCATCACGACTTCTCTCTTGAGTACGAGGGAGGTCATGTGAGCTACCCATTTTACTAACAAGATACATGAATTTCTATTAAAATTGTTATAGAAAAATACTTGTTATTAACATAAAAATATATAGAATACAAAATCTACATAACTGCTAGTCTTTTAGTGCATATTTCTGTTCATTATAAAAGCTTCCTAGAAATAACCGACTAGATAAAAATCGATCAGTTTTAAAATCGACAATTTCAATACCCGAACAGTTAAAACCCGACCAATCCAACCAGTCCGACCAAGAAAAACTGACTGGTCCGACCATGCAAACCGACCAGTCCGACCAAGAAAAACTGACCAGTCTAACCATGCAAACCGACCAGTCCGACCAAGAAAAGCTGACCAGTCCGACCAAGCATCTCAGAATATTTACAACATAAGAGATCATCATAATGCATGATTCTTATACTTCATGATGTCATCGAGTTGCCCATCTCAAAACTGAAGAGTCCGCACAAACCGAGCAGCTACCTGTAAAAATATTTTAAAAGTAAAAGGATGAGCGATAACTCCCAAAAGGATGAGCGATAACTCCCAATGAGTGAATGAAAACTTAAAAAAAAAACATTATGAGTTTTCTTCTAAACAAATTTTTCAGTATGCATCAAATAATCCATACAAGATATTACTGTATCATGCCAAATAATTTCATAGACATAACAAAAATGGGTAGTTGAAGATAATATACCTACAATCACATTAAATAAACTGCTGTAAAACTCTTTTTCAATCAAGAACAATATAATTTATAAAATCTCATTCTACACCAAATTCATACCCAGGGATAATCTTCCATACGTACGCCGAATTACTTCGCACATATGCAGAGCTGAGGATAACATTTGTCATACACGTGCAGAGTGACTCAAGACTCTTAACATCTGTCGTACATGTGCAGAGTGAATCATCTAATATACACATGTGTAGAACGGCCCCAAAAGCCAATAATAACAATAACTGAGAAAAGGTACAGTCATGGTGCTTTTATGAAATCAATCATAAATTATTGTCAATATTAATAAAATTAATATATCTAATATTTCTGATTTACTAATATAAGAATATAAACGTTCTTTCAATTATCTGTATAATCACAATAAATCATCAAAAGAAATAAAATACTTAAATAATTTACAGGTAATTAATTTTTAAACACAAAACTCAAAACTTTTGAGTTAAGAACCAAAACTGAAAACTTTTTCACTCACAACTTAGACTTCAAGTTTAATTCGGATCAAGTACGCTAGGTTCCTCTACTTCGTCTTCTTTCCCTAACAATCCCACAAAATCCAATTAGAATCTATAGAATTCAAAGAAGAAATCAATCAAACATCTAAAAATATCACATGAGAATTCCACTGACTTCTTTTTCTTTTTCTTCCTTTTCTTTCCTTTTCTTCTACTCGATTCTACTTCTTTCTAGCTCTGATATCATGTTATCATCCTTTATATATATAGACACAACTAAAGTTGTCTAAGCTCACAGCTGTCTGTCACCAAGACAGACTACAAATGCTTACTCACATGTTCACTTTTTATCTCATGTTTATCTTATTTTTTATCCTTTCAATTTGGACATTTATTAGGCTTGAATGGTTTGAGCCTTACATATTCTCTCTCATGTCAGTTCGCCTTAATAATAAATGAAATTAAGAAGAACAATCCTAATCTTTAAACTCATCAAAGGACAAAATGTTTTTGAATTAAAATATTAAAAATTAAAGAATTTCTCTCTGCTTATAAATCTCTACGTATCACAGTTATAAACTCCCTCCGCAACAAAATGGGGTTGGTTAAGTAGTAAAATCTCCTCACACCTATGCTAGTAGGTTCAAGTCTCCCCCCTCCCTAAAAAAATATCCGAATTTAAGTAATATTTCAACAACAAAAAATAAACCCCCTCTCCATTTTCGATCTCTCTCCTAAATTTCCTAGATCTTTAAATATCATCATATCTGTTCGTTCATCAATGGTGAGGTATGGAGGTTTTTGATAAAAAACAAAATCAAAGAAAAAATGGGAGAAAATTAATAAAAGAAAAAAGATAAAATGGATGTAAATAGCATTCTTTTACTCCTCTGATTTTGGAACTAGTACCAAATTAATAATTTAAATTTAAGTAACAAAGTATAATTTGAGAAAAAAGATGTCCTCACTTTGTTCTTTTTATAGTAAACTTTTTTTATCGCAAATTCTAGACTTATTGAGACAAATTCTAGACTTATCTAATCTAAAATCATAAAACATCCATACTTATAGAGCAGAATTAATCTAATTAATCCAACGTATATACAATATTATGGATTATATTAAAATTTAGTTTAACAAATAAATATTGAAGTCATCATTCATCGGCAGATAGATGAAATAGAAAATCAGAAGAAAATGAACATGAAAACATTGTAATATAAAATTCTCTAATTACAATAGTAGCCGTAAAGGTTAGTAGGTGGAGGAAAGACGATCTAATTAATAATCATTCTTTTATAACTAATTAACTACCAATCCAGTGTCCAGTCCACCATCTATCTCTTTCTTTCTATACATATGCATGATGCATAGTAAAAGTCAAACATATTAAATTGGTATGATGAATTTCATGCTTACGTAACGTTGTAACATTAGGGCTTACATCAGACGTATACGTGTAAACAAAGTCATCACTCAATAGATGTATACTTAAGAATCATATTAAAATATATTATATTTTTATTATAACAAAGCCCCCGGTTTCCTTTCACTTGCTGAACCATCTTATTATCTCTCTTCTAGTCTGGGATGGTAAAATTATCCGCGGGATAGGAACCTTCCGAGACTCGTATATTTGGGTTGGGGATGGATTTCAATTTGGTAGCGGGGAACTGGGGAATGGGTATGGAGTGAGAATAGAGATAGATAGTATAACCCTCAATGGGTATAGGATGGGGATGGGTTTTATACTCCTCATCCCGTCCCGCCATGCCCCACTCCGTTTAAAATAATATTTAATTAAACTATGTAGTTTCAAATAAATATATATAAATACATTAACCCAAACTTTAGATGATCGCACGAAAAGAGAACAAGAAAAATAAATACAACTATTATGTGATTAGTGTTACGAATTTTAAACATTTTAATTAACTTTATACTTTATGTTTATGTTTATGTTTGAAAAAAATTGAATTTACCTATAACAATTATGTTTATGAGATGTTTTTTAATAGTTTCATCAAATTATTTATTACTTTATATATTATATCATATTCAATTGTTATATATTTGTTATTTTAATAATAAAAAAATATAAACGGGGTAAATACGTAAGGATGGGGAAAGCACTCCCCGTTGTACCACAACATGTCCCCACCCGCTTCATATATGGTGGGTTTTTATGAAAGGGTGAGTTTTTAAAAAATAAATGGGGTGGGGTGCGGGGAAGACCACCCCGCCCGAACCTACCTCATTACCATCCCTACTTCTAGCTTTTCATTTTATAATCTACATGTTAATTATTAATTCTCTTTATTATTTTCTTCATTCACTCTAGTAAAAGTAAACTGTAGAAAAGTATACATCAAAGTTCACAGGAAATATATATATTTTGTAGTAACTACAAATGTTTTTTTTTCTTTTTATTAAAAAATAACTGTAAATGTTGTTGTTTAAGTTTTTATCAGAAATTTAGAATTGATTTTTGAAGTTTTCCCCCAACTACGATGCCAACAACAAATATGCAAAAGCCATTCTCTAAAAACAATAAAGTCGAATAGTTTCAAAAATCATCTTTTTAATTGTTTCTAGATAATGCATGGCTTTTGTATATTTGGGTTTTGGAATTCAGTTATTGTTGTGTTTTGTGGCGTGGGTAGAAAACTTTGCAAAACATGCACAAGATGGAGGATCAATCACCATTCGACTTTTTACTGTTTCTGTATAATTAAACTTATATTATAACCCCTAAATATATATATATTACATTATTCTGTTCTAATTATTTGTATAAGTTTTTTTTTTTTTTAAGAAATATATTTGTATAAGTTTCAATTTTTTATTTTTTTTTGCATAAGATAGAAAGCCAACCACCATATATAATTATATAATGTTTGATTTTTCTTCTTTTAAGGTAGTATTTCCAAACAAATTTTATGACAGTAAAACAAGCTAATAAAACTTATAAACTAGTCAAATATAATGGCTTTAATGCAATTTGTTTTTCAAACAAAAGGACCCACATGTAACGCATTCACTTTTCTTGCAAGTAAGTGTGATGATTTGTGAAACATGCATCTGCATTCGGATCAATTCCATGAACAAGTCTGTATTTCTTGACGGTTTTTCAAATGACGACATTCTTTGATTGATTTTTACTACCATCATACCATGTATTACATAAGATGACATGATGTATGATTATAAGTCAACCTTTTTTTTTATCGGTACTGATACCTAATTAATACGGGGCTTGAAAAATAAATGACATTATTTAAGAGGGGTGTTGTGCAAATATCACCAATTTAGTAATGTAAGTTTAAAATGCATCATTTAACGTAAAGAGACGAGAATACCCTGATAAAATTGAAAAAAAAAAAAGTTGTATTTTTGTGAGTCTGAGAAAAGCAACAGTGAGAAAGAAACCGACGACAATGAAATCGACGACAAGGAAATCGACGGCTAATTGACCGGAACGGGAATACAGTAGATTTCGCAGCGATTGACAGAGGTAAGTTAAGTTTGTTTTATTTATCGATTTATGGTTGATAACTTATCATTGCATTTTAGACATGTTTTGTTGATTGAAATTGTAGATTAGGGTTGACAATGGTTGTGGTTTAGGTTTGGGTTTGAAATGAGGTTGAATATGTTATGAGGAAGATGAAATTCTGGTATCGAGCATTGTTTTTTTTTTTATAAAAAAAATCAAGAATATTTCAAGCGAAGTCGAGGAATTTTTTTAGAAAGATTCGAGGAAATTTATCATACGATCGAGATTATTTCTCAAAGGATCGAGAACATTTTCAAAGCATCGAGAATATTTTTAAAGGATCGAGAAATTGTTTGAAACGATCGAGAATGTTTTTCAAAGGGTCAAGATTTTGTTAAATAACCGAGAAGATTTTTCAAAGAATCGAGAGGTTTTTCAAAGGATCGAGACTATTTTCAAAGGATCGAGAATTTTTTAAAACGATCGAGAATATTTTTCTAACGATCGAGAATGTTTTTCAAAGGGTCGAGATTTTTTAAAATGATTGAGAAGATTTTTCAAAGAATCGAGAAGATTTTTAAAAGAATTGAGAGATTTTTCAAAGAATTGAGAGGTTTTTCAAAGTATCGAGACTATTTTCAAAGGATCGAGAATTTTTTCAAACAATCGAGAATATTTTTCTAAGATCGAGAATGTTTTACAAAGGGTCCAGATTTTATAAAATAATCAAGAAGATTTTTCAAAGAATCGAGATGTTTTTCAAAGGATCGAGAATGTTTTTCTAACGATCGAGAATGTTTTTCAAAGGGTCGAGATTTTTTAAAATGATCGAGAAGATTCATCTAAGAATCGAGAGGTTTATAAAAAGGATCGAAACTATTTTCAAAGGATCGAGACTATTTTCAAAGGATCGAAAAAATTTTCAAACCATCGAGAATATTTGTCTAAGTATCGAGAATATTTTTCAAAGGGTCGAGATTTTTTAAAATGATCGAGGAGATTATTCAATGAATCGAGAGGTTTTTCAAATGATTGAGAGGTTTTTCAAAGGATCGAGAACTTTTTCCAAATGATCGATAACTTTTTCAAATGATCGAGAACTTTTTCAAAGGATCGAGAATTTGTTTCAAACGATCAAGAATATTTTCTAATTTTTTTTCCAGTTTACTGATGTATTGTTTCTGTGACATTGCAGATAACGAGCAGGTTGAAGGATTTGCTTAAAACTCCATAGGGAGATTGGTTCAAGGGAAAATTGACCCGACACGACCATTTTAAAGCCCTCGCCCGTATAAACGATGCACTTAACTGGGTCCGTGAAGATTTTACTGTTGAGGATCGGCGTCGGTTCATGGCCTCCTGTTTCGGGCATTTCATGTCGATGCACCGGGAGCTGAAGTTTTTGGGTGGTGTTATTCATCAGCTACTGTTGCAGGAGTTGGACCATGACGGGACGACAGATGAGATACGGTTCTTGTTAGGGAACCATATGGTTAGGTTTTCGAAGGTGGAATTTAGCCTCATCATCGGATTTCATTTTGGAGTCGTACCGGACACGAGTATGTATGTTACAGTGGAGAATGACATACATCAACGGTACTTTCCTGGACACGATGAGGTATCGTTGGATGACTTGAGGGTTGTTCTTACCCGCGGAGAGTTTCAACATGCATACGATGCTGTGGAGTTGTGCCTCATTTACATGTTGAACTGGATATTGATGGAGGTGGACGAGAGATTAAAGATTCCAGTTTGACAGTTTCGGTTGGTAGAGGATCTCAATGCCTTCGATGCGTTCCCGTGGGGTGCCCACGTCTATAGGCACTCTATCTTTTCATTCAAGCATGCGTTATCGCGACGACGTGAGGAGAAACGTCAGCAGTCACAGGGCGATGTTGTACATTCCGTGGAGGGGTACAACATTTACGGTCTATCACATGCCCTTTTGGTAAGAAATTTGATTTCCAACATGTAAAGATACTAGTAGGGCACGTCTGTTTGTTGTGACCAATTGTATGACAGATACTACACTTGCGTCAGTATTCCTCGGGAATGACTCTGCTCGGACCTTCATTAGTCAAAACTGGGTTAGAAAATCTCCTCGAATTATATCCTGGTTGTCCACATCATCTACAATTCTGTGTAGTTGTTCTCTTCGAAGACGAGATATGGCGTGAAGCTATCGGGTGGCCTGCTTGTCTCCTGGAGCTTGGATTCAAAATGACTCTCTCAGCGATGTCAGATGGCACAATCCAAGGGAAGGATGTCCAACCGGTATAATAGAAACCGAGTACGCATCAATAAGTGTTTGTTGCTTGTAGTAGTCTGCACATAGGGATGTGAAATCCATGTTTCGGTCCTGTAAAAACATTGAAAATGATAAGAATCACGTTTAAGTAATATTAACCATAGACAAAATTGTATGATGTACCTTACGGCAGCGAGAGCGTGAGAACATGGAAGAAAGTCCATTTGGAAATTGTTGCATATGCAGGTCTTTCGGGCTAAGTCAACGGTCCACTGTTTTCCAACCTGCTTCACCGAGAATATGTTTCAGTCAACTAGATTAACGGTCATAAAATTACACTTTTCAACACATTTTAGGATCACAAGATGTGCTGCATCAGTCAACTGATGACGCATGGATTGTGCAGCCCTTTGACGATCGTGAAACCAACGTTGTAGCATATTCCTAATGAACTCTGCCAAAGTCAACATAGACAGTTGTCGTGCAAATTTTAGGCATGAGTTTATGCATTCTACAGTATTTGTTGTCATGACCCTATACCTTCTTTCAGGGTAGTGTACACGGGACCACTTGTGTGGACCGGTATCAATTACATGTTCATATGCATTCAGGTGCAAGTTTCGTAACTCTTCCATGTGCCGGTTATATTGTAACTCGGTGTACGTTCGGGCTGCTTTGTCCATTATTACGGCAACATCATTTCTATGATATCGCTTCTTAATATTTTCATAAAAGTGCCAGCAATATATGGTATCGGTGGCATAAGGGAACATTTTAGAAATCCCTACTTCAATGATTGCATGTCGATCAGAAATGAAAACCAAATCATCTATATGGTCAATGGCACCTTTCAAGCAATCCAAAAATTACTCCCATGATAGGATGTTTTCGAGTCACCGTACCCAAAAGCAATTGGATAAACCTGTTCATTCTCATATTGTGCAATTGCAACAAACATTGTGCCCCCGAATCTACCCTTTAAATGGGTACCATCAAAGGCAATAACTGGACGAATACACCTCGAAATCCTCTGGGTGAGGCACCCAACGACATGAAAAAGTATAGGAATTTACCATTTTCATCACACTGTAAATCAGTGATTGTTTCGGGATTTTTTTGTTCCAACACTTAACCGAATGTTAGCAGCAGTTTGAAGCTTTCCTCATGCGTTCCATAGGTCAGTGACAATGCATAATCAAGGGCTTGATATGCCTTACTGTACACTATTTGGGTGCCATACATTGTTTTCATGTCTACGATTATGTCATTCGGACGCATTAGTCGACCATCTTATTGCTGCAAGGTGAATCTCCTCCAACGGACAAGTGTGTTCGTTGATAAAACTTCTTACTTGAAAGTAATTCGCTTCATCTCTCCTAACCGCTCTTAACTTCCACGTACAATTGTCCATCAAACAAACCAGATGTAATGTTATCTTATTCGACATTTTCACTTTCCACTCGAAGTTGTGCCGCATTGCAAAATGCCCAGCCAATCTCTTCAAATCCTTTTTAGTAGGAAAAAATTGACCTTTATATATCATGTTGGTAGATTCATCTTCTACCAAGTTTCTGCTTCCACCCATACCAAACAAGTATGATTCTGCTCCTGGAATAACCCACGTTCTAGCATTCTCAGAATAAGCTGGAGTTACATCAGACCGGACCTTAGATGTCCCAGCTATATCTACTGCAGTGGAACTATATCTGTGTACACATCTTGCACGTCTTTCCGTTTCGAACGGTTCTTCATCTTCCTCATTGTTCGCTACATTATGTACCGGATGCAAATTTGGCTCATTAGCCACCTGAATTGGTAAGTTATGAGGTTCATTGTTTGGCGACCACGTCGTTGCAGTGTTGTCAAATATAAACATTTAAGTTCGGCCTCGCAAGCGTGCGAGTCACAGAGACTAGCACAGTGGTAAGCAAGGATCGTTACATAGGGAGGTGGGATTCACCGACCGTCTTTAGTTTTAACTATTATTACAACACTCCGAGTGGACTCGTGTATTGCGTATGCGAAAGAATATGTTGAAAAGTAAATGTTAAACTAACCTAACAAAATACATAAATAAACAATATGTACAATGATAGGATGGAATGGAGTGATCTAGAATGTAAATGGTTACACTAAGCAAATGACTTCACCATAGCAATCACACAATTTCATACAAAATGCATAGTCCAGGATGAATGTCGTACTCACTTAATCCTCGCCAATTGCCTTCAATCCAGCGACAATCGACTATACTGAAATGCACCAACAACTATCTCTCGATGGTTGCCCGAATTACACTCAGTTCATTAAGAACAATAAGACACATGTAGCGACAATACGTTCAAAACCGCGCGCTGGCTCTACATGTAGTGGCCAATCTACTTAATGCACGTTAAGTGCTTCACCTCTCTGTCCATCACACACAACCTAGGTTCAATGAAGGGGTGGCTAACCACTCAAGGCTTTAAGCATTTCGAAAGGCCACTCAACCAATAACAAGCATATGCAACGAAATAGGCAACAATACTAGGTTTATATCAAATTCCAAATGAATGAGAGTACACATCGAAAAAGAGACAAAGATACAAGAAAAGAAATACAAAATAGATAGAAAGGAGACCCCTCACCCGTAACCGGAAATCGAACACCGGGTCTTCTCGGGTGTCAATTTGAGTTGTCCTCACCACTGGACGACTACGGCGTTCTCCAATCTCATGAATGCACAACCCCCTCAACAAGAGAGAGCTCTCTCCTAATCTCTCTAGACTCCCTAAGATGGATGAATACAAATGGTAAATATGCTCACCTAACACTAATGTGCATCAATGCAATTGCTAAGACATTAAGTATATTCAATATGAATTAAGGGTTCATCCTCTTGATTTGGGAATTATCCCTAAACCAAATCACCACCCAATCCGGCCAAGAAAGGGCAATTGTGTCCTAAAAAGACCCATTAAGTGTAAGGAAATGAACCAAAGCCAATTTAGCACATAAATGCATGAACTAGCTTTTCCACTCTTTGGGGGAAAAAATCCCCAATCACTCAAATTATCAATACATGGCATTTTGGTCATCTATTAACATACAAAAAATCATGGGAAGCTAAATTAATCTACTTCTACATTAAATTACTCTACTCTTAATCTCAATCATGCATACATATCAATTTCAAACCATTCATATACATACATATCATAATAAGAGTATTAAAACATATAATTTCAAGAGCAAAACAAAACCCAAATGAATTTAAGTACAAAAATACATATATAGCACATGTGAAAGGTTTACAAATTCCCAATTCGGGGTTACACAATTAAGAAAACAAGAAATACAAAGAGAATGAGTAAATAGAAACAACCCTTGAAGAAAACTCCTTCTAGAGCTCTTTTCCATGCTTGGCTCGTTTTTGGTCAAAGACCACTCCTATATCCTTGCAATCTACTCTCAATTGGGTGGATGATGTGTATAAAGGAGTGGTGGAGGTGTGTGGTGAGCTCCCATGGAGGAAAAACCTCCATAGGAGCTTGAATCACTTACTTATTTGGTGAAGAGGATGGAAGAGATGAAGAAGATGGAGGTTCGGTTTTGGGGTGTGGGGGCTGTGTTTGGGGGGATAGATGGGGAATAGAAGCCTCCAAAGTGAAGAGAAAATAGGGTATTTATAGTGTTGAGAGGTTAGGGCAAGAATTGGGTGTGAAAAGACAAGATTGCCCTCTCAAAAATGGGTTAAAAATGGAAAATCCAGGCACGTGCGCTGGTGAGGGGTGCCCTTGTCGACCAACGCTTCACCAGCTCCTATCTACTGGTATTTTGCACTGGTGAGGGTGCGTTGGTCGAGTGGCGCTTCATCAGCACCAGCAGCGTGTACCGTTACGGAAATGGCCATAACTTCCTCTAGAAGATCCGAAATTATGATCCATAAAGTACGTTAGAAAGAAAACATCTGGGGCTTTTCGAAAAGTGGTAATGGAAAATGTAGTTCGATCTGAGGAGGAAGATATGGTCCCCGAAAGTTGGGTATTCTGCATAAAGCTCTCAGTCGCTGTCGTGTTTCCAGTTTTGCGCACGGTTACGAAAACAAACATATCTCCCTCTAAAAAACCCGGAATTGTGATCCGTAAAAACCGCTGGAAAGAATACTTCTAGAGCTTTCTAAAAATAGGTAGTACAAAACCTAGTTCACTTTGAGGAGGGAGATATGGACCCAGAATTTTGGGTGTTATGCACAGTCCATTTCCATTTCAGCCCATCTAACCTCAAAAACTCTTCAATTAAGCTTAAATACCTTCTGTAGGGAACTTGTACCTACACAAGGCTTACAAAAATATTAAATACCAAAATATGCTAGAAAACGAGAACAAAATATAGATAATGGGGACCTCAAATAGGTATATAAATCATTCTGATCATTGTTCCGCTTATTGTTCATGTCATTGTACATCTCATTGTATTGGTGGTTGTACTGCCCAACATTCATTTCAATTTGACAACCGAAATCATCGTTCAATTGAGCTCCAACAATATCACCATGGTCGGCTACTGCCGGTGGGGCACCACATAGGTTTTTCCTACCGTCAATCCCACTTCTTTCTGTGAACAACTGGTTGCTTCCGCCTGAAGATCAAAAATATTGGGTGTTATCATGAGGAGTGATTTTTTCACCGATGACACCTCTTACAACCTTCTCAATTAAACTGACACATACTTGAGGGATCACCCTATCTCCCCCTAGCATAAACAAAACATCGTCGTCATTTCTTATAAATGTGCGACATGTTGTCCCAGGAACGATTGATATAGATTGTAGATCAGTAATGTATTTGTTCACATCGTACTTCACAACGAATTGTACGATCGACACCAGCTCTTAGTAAGTCATATTTCTGGACACATACATACCTTGGTTATCGGAACCAAGAAACCTCTGACTTCCATCAGGTAATTACTCCCATCGACCGTTGTAAGATATGACTAATCTAACTCGATCTATTATCCTGTGAAAATCATCATCACAAACAATTATTAACAAATATAAAAATTACTTTTACAATTACTAAGAATTACAAAAATTTCTCAACTGTAAGGGATCGAGAATATGTTCTTCTGGATCGAGCTTTTTTTGTAATGGATCGAGAACATTTACAAACGGATCGAGCTTTTTGAAAAAGGAGCGACTTTTTGGAAAATGATCGAGCTTTTTGGAAAAGGATCAAGAACATTTTCTAAGTGATCGAGCTTTTTTCAAATTGTTCGAGTACTTTTTATAAGGGATCGAGAACTTTTTCAAGGGTTCGAGAATATTTTACAACGGACCGAGAACTTGTATAAGGGTTCGATTCGAGAACTTTTATCGAGGGATCGAGAACTTTTATCAAGGGATCCAGAACTTTTTCTAAGGGATCGAGAATATTGGTCAAATTATTGAGAACTTTTTATAACGGTTCGAGAACTTTTATCAAGGGAACGAGAACTTTTTCTAAGTGATCGAGAACATTTCTAACGGTTCGAGAACTTTTTTAAAGGATCGAGAATATTTGTCAAATTATCGAGAACTTTTATCGAGAGATCGAGAACCTTTATCGAGGGATCGAGAACCTTTATCGAGGGATCGAGAACATTTTCTAAGGGATCGAGAACTTTTTCTAAGGGATCGAACATTTTTTTTGTCGAGCATTTTTTTCAAATAATTGAGCTTTTTTCAAAATAAACAAAAGCTCGTTCCAATATAAAATAAGCTCGATTCATCTTTAAATATTCTCGGTCACACAAGAAAAAAGCTAGAATCTTTTCAATGTTCATACATGTTCTTACAAAGACGGGAAACAACATATATTATCGAGGAATGTATACATTGTTAACCCACACAGAAATGAATGCAAAATATATGAAATGCATAAAGGAAATTTAAGTGAAGATCATAAATATTTGTTACATTCTAGTACAAAATCTAGTGAGAGACAAGTTTTTTAGACAAGTTTTTTAGGGAGATACCGACGAGTTCATAAAGTTGTTTTTTAAAAATTAAAATTTATGGACAATTTGAGTAGTTCACCATAATAGGTGTCTTTTAAACTTAAATTGTTAAAAAGATGATATCATCACAACACACGTTAAAATATGTAACATATCTTACCATTTCCATATTAATACGTGATAACTAACTGATTGATAGGCGTGGGTAGATGATTGTCCTTGTATTCAGCATATTGTTTATTCTGATTTTAATCAATAATATCTCTGGCTGTGGCCATTCAAACAAAAAATAGTGATAATTTGAAGAATTTTTGAACATAAAACATAATATCAAATTCTGTAATGTATATTTGACCATAAATAGCTCGTTTCGTTTCCTGAATATTTCACATTTAGAAATAAGAAAACCGCACCATCTCCCAACATGACCCGGTGATAATGAACACTTATTCGAGTCACCGGTATACAACAAGCGATAGATATAAAAAAAATACAATAATATTAAGAAGTGGAGTGGAGTGGAGTACATCAAAATTCAAAGTTCAACGATAAAAGGTCGAGTATGGAATAATAGTGGCCGTAAAGATTTGACGGTGGAATTTTGAATTTCTACCCATCCACATACGTCCATCTATATTTTTCTTCTATGGTGAGGTCACGGATTCAAGAGAATATGTGTAGACATTCGGGTACTACACCGGGCCCGGTGGAATACGAGCAAATTTAAATCCCGTGTTTACAGTGGGGTGGCTTAAATTTGCTCGAGCTAAACGTCTTACGGTTGGCGATAAACTCACTATTTGTGGGCGCCAAGTTGGAGAATTGCAGATTCAGGTAACCAGGACAAGCAGTGTTACTTATAAAGGACAGCCTGTTTACCTGGACGTGGAGAACTTCCTCTGATTCTGATGACGTAATCTACATGTCAGGTCGGGTCGGGTCATCGGATCAAAGCAGGGCAAGAATCCAAGAGTTTCTTATACAGTAACTCTAATATTATATGCTAGAATACTGTATGTTTTTGTTTATACTGTACTTTTGGTCTTTCTGCTACGACTTGTTAATAAACATATTCTTATGACGTACTCTACATGTCGGGTCGGGTCGGGTCAAGACAGGGCAAGAAGCCAAGAGTTTCTTACAACTCTAGTATTATATGTAAATTTATGCATACTGTACTTTTGTTTTTGTTTATACTTTTTATTTTGTACGTTTGTTCTTTCTGCTCCTGCTTGTAACTTGTTAATAAACAATGGTTTTGTTATGTTCGATCTTGCTTTGATATTTTTAATATCATATATGTTATGATTTTTACAATTTTTTTATTGGCATATGTAAAAAATTGAGCAGCATATGTTGGGATATGTGAAGTCAAAAACGAGTAGAGAAAACAAACTCCAACAGGTGGCACGGCGGCAGAGGCAATAACTCAGACCGCAGCACATACAACGGAGAAGTCCAGAGGTGACATGCTGTGCGTACCGCGATATATGCAACATGCACACACCACGGTCTGTGGAGCGGTATTCCACAGACGAATCATGTGTTGTGGACCGCGGCACAGACATGTGTCTACACAGCGGTTCAGACCGCGGTAGTGACGGATTTCGTGAGGAAAGTGGAAATCCTATTTGCATAAGTAATTGGAAAAGGAAATATATTATATTTGGGATTTGGCTAACCCTAGTACTTCCATATACATACCACCATTATTTGTACTAAAAAAAATAGAGAAGAAAAGTGCAGAGTGTGTGAGAAAAAATTGCTATAGAGAGAGCAATTGTAGAGAGAGACTGAAAGAGAGACAGAGATTGTAATCAACTCTGAGAGACCACTTCATTCGATCATTAATCGAATAAGGAGTATTGAAGTTAGTAAAGATTGCATAAACTAAGAATCCGACTGATATGTTAACCAAGCCAGTCACTACTGAAAAACTGGAGTTGTGCGCAACTTCAGTAGGTCTTCAAGAGTGAAGACATGGGGAATGAGCGTACCGTTATTTATCCACTAAGTCATCAAGGAATGATGGAGAACGCCTATTGAGTTTCAGTCTTCAAGTGGGAGATTGTTGGGGTATGTGAAGCCAGAAACGACCAGAGAAAACAAACTCCAGCAGGTGGTGCGACAACAACTGCGACAGAGGTAATAACCCAGACCGCGGCACACACAGCGGAGAAGTCCAGAAGTGACATGCTGTGCGTACTGCGACTCAAGCAGCATGCACACACCGCGGTCTGTGGAGTGGTATTCCATAGACAAATCATGTGTTGTGGACCGCGACGCAGACATGTGCCCACACAGCGGTCCAAACCCCAGTAGTGACGGATTTCGTAAGGAAAGAGGAAATTCTGCATGTATAAATAATTGGAAAAGGAAATAGATTCCAATTGGGATTTGGCTAACTCTAGTACTTCCATATAAATACCACCATTATTTGTACTCAAAAAAAAAGTGTAGAAAATAGTGCGTAGTGTAAAAAAAATTATTAGAAAAAGAGCAATCGTAAAGAGATTAAAAGAGAGATTATAATCAACTCTCAGATACAATGGATTAATTGCAGTGCTTTTCGTAAACATATATAAATTACTAAACAACGTAAAATTCTTCTGTGTCTTCTGATTTTATTACTTCCTATTTTGTGTTTGGATTTATGGTAATACAATTTCTTCTCGACAGCTTATACGTATCTTCGATATTTTCCTTTTGTTTCTAGTTACTATTTTGCTGTAATTTAAATTGTTAAATTTAACAAATAAGCGGACTTCATTCTTTCTCTCTCTATCTCGCACTTCAAAGTTCACTGCTAATTTCTCGTTTGTTTCTCTAATTTATCTTTTCTGAGATTAATTTATCTCCATGATTTCGTTTCTCTGGAAGTCGTTGTCACACTCACTGCTCGTAGCGGAGTCAAAACTCCTCCTACAGCTTTTTGCAGCGAAGACGATGCTCAAGCTCTGGACCACCGTGACTCCGTCGCTGCCGGCTCCATCACTTTTGGTACACAAACGCTTAAAGTTAATATGATTTATCCGTCTCCATTTCATTTTCAAGTTGCTTTTGCTCGTTTATTTATTTAGGTTTTCAGATTGTTTTGTGTTTTAGGGGTTGTATGAGAAGAAAATCTCAATTAGATGTTCAAATTTGGGGATTTATATATATATATTAATTAGTGAAATAAATTATCGCTTAAATGTCGAAAAGCACCATACTAGCATTCCTTGTACTTTTTGTTCTGCTGTAAAACATGGATTCGATGTTGAGCTCACAAGAGGAGGTGGTCATAGCCACGGCCATGGAAGTCTCCTGGCTCTTCGCCTCCATGAATCTTCAATAACAACCCAGTTTTCCATTGATCAAATTCCACAGTCCTCGCAACAAGTAAATCTACAATCTTGTATTTCTTCTGGTATGCACAACTATATCTCTATCTCTGTTTGTATGCATAGAAATAGAATTCTAATTTGCATGTGCGGGTGCAGATGATAATTGAATCTTGAATGAGACCGGAGAGTATTTATACTTTCAGTTTCAGTCACTTGGGACTTGTGAAGAGTTTTTGCTCTGTATTTGATTTTGGTAAAGATGATATTGTTTTTGTAGGTGTTAAAATATGTGAGGCAATTGATTTTGGTTTAATAAGTTTTTGAAAATTGTTTAGACACAATGCCATGCATTATATAATTTTTTATTTGTTGGATGAATTACATTATTTTTCTTTAAATGGGGATTTGTCGTGTTTTAGTGAACTCTGTGAATGTTCGTAGTTTGATGAAAGAAAAAATTCATACAAAGATTCTATGCAAAAGTCAAAAGAGAATTTTCAATTTTTCGAATAATTGCTTTGGTACCTGTAAATGTTCATTGATGAAATGCTGCCTTGTGGTTAAAACACAGAGCTGACTGCCTCATTGCCTAAGGCTGAGAAGTTCTGAAAATAGTTTTTAAGATACGGGAATGGGATTGAAATGTTAACATGGTTCAACTATCATAGTATATATCATTTGAATTTGGATTATGTGATTGTTGTGCTTATACTAAAATTTTGCAATTTTATCTGACATTATCTGCAGCTGTCTATGCAATGCTGATGAATATATTGATTGGACAATTCACTGGAAATCTTATACAGACTCTGATCAAGTAATGTCAACATAATTCTGAAGTTTTCTTCCTTCAATTTATAGTATCTTTTAGAATGCAATAGGTAGGAGAATTTATAGTATCAAGTCGATCAGGTTACATACATTGTTGGTCAATAAGTCCAGTTTTAGACCTTTTTTATCCTCTTATCAAAAATATCCAATAATTTGTTGATGGATTTCAAAAATAAACTGATGGAAAAAAAATTCAAAAAAAATTGATGGATTTGAGGGAACATTAAGATGTACTAAAGCTTTCTTGAAAAGGAAGCCTTTCCGTGCTAAGAGGCATGGACTTTCCCTCTCAACCATTTTATTTTAACTTTCTTCATATGTATACATTCACGAAGTATGGTGTAAATTTTGAGAAAACGTGTTGTACTGAATAAGGGGTATATTTTAAATTGCAGCCATATCTATCATTCTCTCTACAATTATATGTGTGTGCATTTTAGACATGAGCTTCTACATTTGAAGGTTGGTTCAAATGATCCGGCGAAATGGTGCATAGTAGATCTCGATTCATTTATCTGATGAATTCTGTTTAAGGGCATTTGGCTACACTGAAGCATCGGGCCATGATACGCCTGATGCTTCTCATTTTGGACTTACTCTGCATCTCATGCTATGGTGACCATGGGAGCTTGACGACATTCCTTTCTCTGAATACATTATTTATTAATCTATTCTAATGTTATTTTTCTTTTTTCACTTGCAGCCATCCCTTTGAATAAAATTTTGTACACTTCTAGCTATGTTTGTCTAACATCTGGAGCTACACTGGTTTTCTCAACCATCTATCCCCTGGTAGGATGATCTTTTGAAACTGCAATATGATTTTTTTTTGTTGATTGGATATATATAAGATTCTATTGGAATATGATCATACTGGCTTATACAGGAGAGATTGAGCCACAGAATACACTTTATAACCTCTGTATTTAAGCGAATTAACTCTCCTGACTGTTGGGTTGAAACGGATGAGCTAACGTGGCAGCCGCCATCAACGGACGCAAATTTCCTAGAAGTGATGCTGTTTTGTCCTTGAGGTTTTGAAGGCTCTGAGCACTGAGGTCCAAGTTTCTAAATGTTAAGCATTCCCAAGAGAAGGTAAATATCTTGGCCAATAACTTGGATTCGAGGGCCATCTCTTCTAGAAGAGAGAGTGTGTGGACATCTGCCCAAATGCTTTGTGTTCTGAGTTAGTTTAGTTGCGGTTGCTATGCTTAGTTTTTTTTTTTTTTTTTTTTTTCATTTTAAAAAATGGTCTTCAAAGACTATTGACATGGTATTCTGATTTCAGTAATAATGTGAACATATATTGTCTTTCATTCTCATAATATGTGCAGTTCACCATTATGCACAAGTAACCACTAGAATGGAAGCTTGTTTTATTCTCTTATCTAATTTCATTTGATTCGATGTATATATTGTGTCATGCAAGTTGATATTTGGGATTTGAAGTACATGTTTCTGCCATTAGAACGGATTGGCATGAACGCTATGCTTGTTTACGTAATGGTAGCTGAAGGCATCTTTGCAGGCTTCTCAAATGGGTGGTATGACGATGACCCACATAATGCTTTGGTGTGTTTTCTTGTTATGTTGTATACATTATATATTTTGATTTTAAATGCAAGAAGAATAACATTAGAACAAATTTATGCAGCCTTACTCCTTCCAAGGGATTGGGATGAAATAGCAATTCCCTTGATCTATATTTACATGCTCGCTCTCTGCTTTGAGGCCTTAGCTTCTGTATCACACAGGAATTACACTCAAACGTATACACAGAAAATATTTGTTAGATATGTAGCATGCACAGTGAGAGCTTATATTAGATTTGTACATTTGAGCTGGGGTTTAAGTTGAATGAGTTGTAACGGATACTAAAAAGGCTTCTGAATCATTTGACAGATTTTTGCTTAATCATTTTTAGGTCTTCTCTAATCGTTCACTAATTTTTTCTCAATTTTGGAGACTGAAAATGGTAAGAATATCCCATCTTTATAAATTTATTACACAAATCGTTTTCCATTTTACAATCTTTAAATAATAAAATATTAGTATTTTACTTTATAAGTAATATCTCAAAAATTTATTCTCTTAATACACCTAAAATTTTGTAATGTATTTTTTTTATAATTAGTTACACAACTATTTTTACATGATAAGTACAAAAAAAATTAACATTTATATTTTTTTTATCTAATTTTAATAGTTTTGGGCAATTTCAAAGAGGGTCGTCAGGTAATTTTAATAGTTGGTCCATTTCCAAATTGATATTGTTGGAGTGGAAATGATTTGTCATAATACTAATGTTAACTTTTAAATTTCAATGTTATTTGTATTGGTTTTATTTTAATTTTCAATGTACTTTTATTTTATATTTACATTGTAATATTTTAATTTGAAGATGTTAATGTTATTGATATTTGAAAACATTGATTAAAATTGATGATTTGAAAACATTTGTCTTGAATTAAAATACTTTTAGTTAATTGATTAAAATAGAAGGTGTAATAAATTAAAAAAAATTATTAATATATAGTCCATATTATACTTTGATGAAAGATTTCAATAAAAAATTTCTAACGGTATAATTTTTATAGTAATTAGATTTATGAATAAAGAGTTATAATAAATTAATTGAGTTTAGTTAAAAAAATGAAAAGAAAATAAGAGAAATTTAAGAAAGAATATGTTGGTAAAGCAAGATTGTAAATAATAAATAGAGAAATAGAGATGGGATTTGTATTACTCTATATGGAGATGAAAACTTAATCTCTAAATTTATCTCTCGTTTGGGGTGAATTGGATAAACATTGAAGTGGATTGGGTCTCTATTTTAAAGAAATAGAGACCTATTGGGGTCTTAACTGCCTGATTCTCATGGTCATAATTTTCTTGTAGATCCTTTGATTATTTTAGGAATAATGTAGAATTGCATGACCAAGTTCTTCATCATTTTCAGCATCTGTTGCGTTTGTTACATAAACAATCCATATACTTACCAGAGGACCGACCGAATATATTATTATAGGTATATTGGATTCAAAAGCACACGACTTTTATCAAAAGTTTATCATTCACGACGAATAGGCAATTCTACTTGACATTATCTTCACAAAGGTCTGGGGTATAGTAACAGGCATGCCTTTTGTCCCCGGCTTCGGACTTATTGTAAGCTTTGATGGCTTCACTATGTATATACTTATGTTTTACATCACAGCAACACTAGATGTAAAGTCACAAGGATATCTGCAGGATTTGTTGCAGCTAATCTATCACCACCAATTTACACTATCAGCTGTCTTTCATATGGGACCTGTAATATTCGAAGCCCATAATCTCTGAATTGAATCGGTCTAAATCTGAACTGTAAGAGAGAATATTAAATAAAGAACAATCTTCATTCCAATCAGGTACACACACATGAGATAATGATTAAAACTTTTTAGTGATTGTGACTTTTGATATTCTTAACTTTGTTGTTACAAATGATCATAACAGTACACTGTTGTCAGTGACAGAGAAGTCCAGTTTTTATTTTTATTTTATCTTTAAATTCTTCCAAAGCACTCGCGTGGATGGCCCACAAAAGGACTGATTTTCATTATCTCTAGGGATATTATCATTTTCTATTAGAAAAGTAAGGACATGGTTTGTCATTATTGACCATTATCCTCCCAAAATTGAAATAATGTTCAAAGAACCCCTTCTGTTAACAATTCCGTCCAAAAACAACGTTGACTGTTAATGAAGGGGGGCAAATTCATAAACTCATTGGTGGGGACAGGAAGGATAAACAGAGCTGAAGGATATGATGGTTATATAGGTAATTTCATATATATAATTTGTTGACGTCGATTTCTGGATGTATGAGAAAAGCCAACAATGATTGAATTTTAGCTGTGATTTCAAAGAGAAAGAGAAGGGGAAAGTAATCGGACGCAAGTTTTTACGTGGTAAAACTCCGATGGCCAGAGAAACGTCCACGGGTGGTTGAATGGTCAACCAAACCAAAATCCACTATGAATAAAATAATCATTACAATTCTCGGTCTCTCTTTCTTCTCTCTATATTTTTCTATGATTGTTGTATCTATTTTTGTGACGAGATTATGGGTCTATTTATATGTCCATAGAACCCTAATCTTCTTTGTACAAGTAATAAAAGATCTTTGTATTTAATTATGATTGGTTGCTTGTTCGAAGTAGTTTGTCTTCCTTCCTGTTTCGGAAACTTGTATTGAGATCGAATGGGACTCTAGTAATGTAGTCCAATTATGACTTATTTCCTTATAAGAGCGTAGTCTTTTTGAAGAAGTAAAATTGTTGTCTGATTAGGAACCCTCTGCTTGATAATTCTGCTCTTCTGGGAATTCCTCTTTGATATGGATATCTTCGTAAATTTTAATGACTCGATTCGTGTGAGCTACGTGTTGGGCTTTTTATTTTTCTTTATGTTTGTCCCGAATAAGAAACGATATCAGCTGGTCCCGAGTGACATCATCTGATCCCGAGTAAAAAATGTCACCAACTAGCCCCGATTATGTTTAACTGATCCCGAGTAGTATATGGCGTCAATTGACCCCGAGCAGGTCTTTGTTCAATACTTGTTTATTAAGGCTTCTCTTCTTTGGTGATGCCTTGTAGGATGTCTATTCAGACGTCCACCTGGTAAATTTATCCTTTTTGTCGATGACGTATACGCCTGGTAAAATTCACATACGATAATACCCCCTTAAAATATTTTTACCGAATAGAGTTTCGTTTCGGGCAAAAGTATTTTAATCAATTATATTTTTATTTATGTGCCAGAGTAAATATTTTATCATAATGGCGTGTCTTAATGGTGACCCTGTAAATCCGATTTGCCCCCTCACGCGTGATCTACAATGATAGCGACGTTTTAGATTTTTAATGGTGAAAGCCAGTTCTCTTCTTGACACATGTCCTTTGCCTCTTCATTTTTCGATACCATTTATAAGAAACGACCTTCACGTCTCCTCGTGCACCGCCTACGTCATCTCATCACAGATGTTTCCCGTCTTGAGACCCTAGGGTTTCGTGCTATCACCCCTTTAAATTCTTCACTGAAGGGTTGCGCTGGTTTATTCTAAAAAACTTGAAAACCAAAAAATTTTGTCAACCAAGATTTCTTTGCTCAGTAAATCACCATTTCTCCGTAGAAGATTTTACATTCAGATTTCTTCATTCAATGTTGGTGTTAATGAATCCATCCTCTCGTCAATGACTTTTTACTATTGTTTTCGAAGCGCTCGATCGTGGAGATTTTCAGCTGGTTTCCTACGTTTGAAGATTATTGGAGGAAATCCCCTCTGATGAACCTCCATTTTTAGAAGTCGACGTTTTTAGGCTTCACCCTGACGTCCAATTTTCTGTATCCAGTTCTGAATCTGACGTTTCTAATCACAGGGTACCTTTGTGAAGGATGATAAAACATCAAAGCAGAAGTGAAGTCCATAAACATGGCTCGGGTGACATTCGGATCAGTGAGCAGACTGTTAACGAGAACAATGTTGAAGAGGTGTTCAGAGTATCTCGTCTCACTTTCTCTGCTGATCCCCCGAGTGGGTTTGACACCGAGCCGAACGTGGTCAGGGTGGATGAGATAGAGAAATATCGTTCTCGATTCGAGCTGAACAATTAGGTTACTCTGATTCCCGCTGGTGATAGAGCTGCGTGGAATCCTCCCCTGGGCATGGTGGCAATCTATGGATCTATGCTCTGCTGCGGTGTCACACTTCCTCTTCAGCCGTTCATTGCCTGATTTTTGGCTGAAGCATGGATTGCTCCAGCTCAACTGGCCCCGAACAGTTACAAGATATTGATGTTCATGTGGCACATGTACAGTCGGATGAACTTGTCACCGCCTTCCCCGAGTGAGATCAGACATTTCTTCACGCTGAGACAGTCTGGTAAGAAAGGGACTTACTTCCTTATGTCTAATCCGCTAGACTATTGGGTCCCTGAGGGGACAAAGTTGAATCAGGGGGTCATCAGACCCCAAAAAGAGGGGGTTTGTATGGGGATTCCCTTCATCCAACAAGTTCTGGAAGAACAGTTGATTTTTTACAGGAGGAAATCTGGGTCTTGAAGTCACCCTCTCTTCTGGGGAAACTCGGAGGGTGTTGAAAGTTCCCCGTTTCTTCTGTTCTCCCAAGGTTTGGAACAAGAAGAAGCTTGATTTTAGCGACGCTGAGCTGACCAGACTTGCTCGGACAGTAGTTCGCACGCTGGAGAAGAGGACCAGGTCTTATCTTTTCAACGAGACGAAAGTGATGGAGGTCGGCTTTTTCAGCTAGATTTTGCCTTACCGCAGGCGATGTAAGTGATCTTTGTAACCCTCTTCTTTTTTCATTTTTCATTTTTCATTTTTATTGCTATTTTTTGCTTTTCATATTCTGACGTGATTCCTATTTTTCTTGTAAGTGTATGACACGGACATCGTCTGCGACCTTCAAGCTCTCCAAGTGAAGTCGATTCTTCAGACGAGCCAAAAAGAAGCTTCTTGTCAGAGCAATGATGGTATTTCCCCACATGAGTCTGACGAGGAAACTGATGTTACCGAGGAGCAAATCCCTGAATATGTCCCCGAGGACATTGTTCAGCCGACCGATGGGGAGACTAGTGGTCCAATTGGCCCGACCGATACTCAACTGCCTGATGATGGGGAAAGGCAGAGTGAGGTTCTAGTGAAGAGCCTACCGAGCGGTCAGACGCCGGTGATGGAGGTAATACCTCCACGGGATAAGTACCTATAAGTCCCGAATTTTTAAAATCTTTCCGGGATGATGCTCAGGAAGATCCCGTAGCTGATCTCGGCTTCCACCGTTCTCGGGCTAAGAAGCGAAAGGCAATCGGCTTTTCTACTCGCCCTCTTAAGGTCCATCGGGTGGTCTTATTCATCGACTCCAACGATGAAGATGTTGTGGCTGAGATTCTCCCGAGCGTTGATGTTGGAGCATCTGCGGATGCGGAGACTTCGGAGCCGAACAGGGGTTCCCCTTCCCCCGAGGTTAAAGATCAAGGGGCTGAACCCTCAGAGGTTTCTTCATATCCTTATCCTCAGGATATACTGCGGGAGATATCATCCGGTCGGGCTTTCATCGGGGAAGACCGCTGGAGTTGTTTTTGGGATGGCTCCCTGACAAACCGTCTTCAGAACGTTTTTAACAGTACATCTTATGTAAGTTATCCTTAACTTCTTCAATTGTTTTACTTGTTCGCCAGATTTTTAATTATATTCCTTTACAGATGGTGGCCAAGTTCGCTGAACTGGTTCAGATGCAGCAACATCAAGCTGATCCAATAAGGCGTCTGGAAGCTCAACTGAAAGAGAGTGAGGATAGCCGTGCTCGGGTCGAATTGGCTTATCAGAAAGAAGTCGGCAGTGCCCAAGTGTTTGCGGACCACTGTTTGGAAAAGTAGGTTGAGGCCGAGGAGAAAGCTTCTTTGGTAGAGGAGAATGCAGCTTCACTTCAAAATTTGTTATCCTCTGCCCAATAATCAATGCTTAAAACCGAACAGGAAGCGGAGCAGTCTAAGTCAGCGTATGAGTAGAATATTGAAGACTTGAAACGCTAGACTCTGACGGTCGAGTCCCTATCCAAGAAGGCCAGGCTGGAACTCGAAGTGTAAGGGGTAGATCGTTTCAAGAGATCCCCTGTCTACGATGCCCTTCTCCTTCGGGAGTTTCAGCGTGTGTTGGTTTCAGCTGGTGAGTTCTTCAAGGTTAAGAATAGGACAACTGAGAAAGCTCGAAACAACTGGGAGTTATCGATCAAGAATCATGTGGATCGGTCCTTGGAATCTCTTCAGACTCAGATGAAGGAGTAGAGAGCTTACTGTTGTAGCCAAGGCAGAGAGCCTCATCCTATGCATTTGGAGGTTCCATCCGAGCACTCCCTCTCGACTTTTTACGCCAGTCAGGAGTCGGTCGTGGAGGGTGTGGTCCCTGATGTCGGACCGATCCCAGGAGAAGATTACAGCCAGTGGATGGACGATTCGGTCGACACGATTGCTTGACCTTCCAATGAAAGTCTGCTCCTCGAGTACGAGATGATGTTCGACCCGAGTATTGGCAAGAGTTCAAAATCCTCACAACCTTGATTTTTGTAGAAGTTTTTTTGTAGAAATTGTTTGTAATTCTTTATAACAATTCTTTTATAAAGAATTCTTTGTAACAATTTTTTGTAACGATTCCTTGGAGATTAATAAAATCCCGAGTTTAACTTTGCTGAACCGAGTGGTCTTGATCTGATTTATTACTTCAAGGAATTTCACCTTCAACTTGACTTTATTGTTGCCGAGTATCTTATAAACCAACTATTTCTGATAATCGGGTAACTTAACCGAGTATCTTATTAAACCGATTTCGCTCTCCGAATAATTTGTAATGCCAAGTATCTTATTAAACCGGTTTCGTTCTCCGAATAATTTTTAATGCCAAGTATCTTATTATACTGGTTGTTGCAATCTTCTTGTCAAGTATCTTATTAAACTGATTAATTCTGATGTTCGGGTAACTTCACCGAGTATTTTATTAAACCGGTTGTCAACCAAATAATTTTAATACCAAGTATCTTATTAAACTGGCTCTTGCAATCTTTTTGCCAAGTATCTTATTAAACTGGCTAGTATTATTAACAGAGTCATCTTAAAACAGGAAAGTAGGTTTATATTTGTGTTTCATACACGGTTGCTACCCGGACATTACATCAAGGCTCACCATGATCATATGTTCGAGTCCTTACGCATTACCGAGGACGTCTCCCCAGTTTTTATGCGTAAGAGTTTGTCAAATCATTAAGCTTTTTGAATTGCTTAACACAGCTACGCATTTCATCAGAATTTTTTCTGATAGCGTCCCGAGTTGGTGCATCGGGTTTGCCTTTTTGCTAAGGTTAATTGACCTTACTCGGCTGGCATGCTCCTTCTAGCTTCTCCGCCCATTTGGGAATCAATGGTCCCGAGTATTCTATTTGCATGTTCTTATTATCATGCTTGTCTTCCATATGTTCTTATTATCATATGCTTTCTTCGAAAATCACAAGTTTGATGCTTTATCTTTCGGAAATCCCGAGTTTGATTTTTATTCATAATTGTAAAATCAACAAAGTTTTAAATTCCACAGCTAATATATAACCTAACTAAAATTGTCCTGACTAGAAAAAAGAACAAAAAATAATTTAAGGATAGAAAATCTTCAGATATTGGGTATGCATGGTCGGGGTAAAACCCCTCCATTAGATAGTGCAATCCAATATACTCCATGGCCAGCTATTCCTTCGACTTTGTACGAGCCTTCCCATTTGTCAGTCAGGGAACCTGCAGCTTTATTTTTTGTGTTCAATGACACTTTCCTGAGTACCAGGTCTCCTAGCTGGAATTTCCTGACCCGAACATGAGAGTTGTAGTGGCGAGCTACTCTTTGCTAATATGCCATATTTCGTATTCGGGACTTCTCCCTTTTCTCTTCTAGCTCATCTAGACTTTGTAATAGCATATCAACATTCTGTTCTTCATCATATTGCCTGACCTGGGGTGACTTATATGACGGTTCTATGGGTATAACAGCTTTTGTTCCAAACGCTAAAGTGAATGGAGTCTCTCATGTTGACGTTCTTGTTGTTGTCTGATATGCCCATAATACCTCGGGAAGCTTTTCAACCCAGCTTCTTTTCTTGGAATCTAGCTTTGCTTTGATTGTGTGCTTGATGATTTTGTTCACTGCTTCAACCTGTCCATTTGTTTGAGGGTGGGCAGGTATGGCATAATAATTGGCAATTTTGTACTCTTTGCACAACTGTTTGAATTTCAGGTTATCGAACTGGGTGTCGTTGTCAGTGATTATAGTGTTTGGGACACCAAACCTATAAAGAATATTCTTTTTCATGAAATTTGTGGTGTTTGCTTCTGTGATATACACCAATGCTTCAGCTTCTGCCCACTTCGTGAAATAGTCAATGGCTACTATGACATACTTCGCTCCACTCCATGTCACAGCTGACATTGGGCCGATTAAATCCAAACCCTACATGGAAAATAGACATGGGGATGTAAGGTTTCTGAGTTGTTCAGGGGGTTGTCGGATATCATTAGCAATCCTTTGGCAAGTATTGCAACTCTCCGAACATTGATGTGCATCTGAGAATAGAGTAGGCCAATAATAGCCTTGCATAAGTACCTTGTGTGCTAAACTTTTACCCCCAGTGTGGTTTCCGTAAACTCCTTCATGGATTTCCTGTAATATTCGATATGCATCATCCTCTGACACACATCTTTGGAGTGTTCGGGAATACCCCCTTCTGTATAGTTCTCCTCCAACCAATGTGTACCTTGTTGATCGATACCTTATACGTTTTGCTTGTAAGGGATCTTTCGGGAGCATGCCTTCTTCCAAGAACCTTTTCGGTTGAGTCATCCAACCGTCTGGCGGTGTTCGGATTTCTAAAATTTCTAAGGTTCTCCATTCAGCTGTGCTCGGTTTGAAAAGATATGCAATCGAAATAGTTTTTAGCCTTATTGTGGTTGTTGCTGACGTTAGTTTGGACAATGCGTCCGCCTTTTCATTCTCCTCCCTAGGGATCTGGGCAATCTTATATTCTTTGAATTTCTGGATAAGCTGTTTTGCAATGTCACGGTAGGCTATCATACCTTCATCCTTGGCTTGGTATTCGTCTAGGAGTTGGTTGACAACTACCCGTGAATCGCTGAATATCTCGACTTCATCTGCCCCGAGAGCTATGCAGACTCTGAGTCCAGCTAGGAGCGCCTCGTACTCGGCTTGATAGTTGGTTGCTTTGAAATCAAACCGATTGGCACATTCGACATCATCTCCTTATGGAGTGCATACTACTATCCCTGCCCCGCTGCCATGAGTGTTTGAAGAGCCATCAACATACAATTTCCATGGGAAATTTTTTCCCAACATCCTTTTTGCTTCCAGGTTTGGCTCTGTGAACTCTGCTATAAAATATGTCACTGCTTGCTCTTTGAGGGATGTCTTGGGGACGTAGTGGATATCGAATTCACTTAGTTTGATAACCCATTTGGTCAGTCTTCCTGAAATATCTGGCTTCTGTAGAATTTGCTTTAATGGACAGTCGGTGAGAACCTGGATTGTATGAGCCTGAAAATATGGCATTAGCTTCTTTACTGCTGAAACCAATGCTAGAGTCATTTTCTCTGCCTGTGAATACCTGGTCTCGACTAGTAGAAGTGTCTTGCTGGTATAGTACACTAGCTTCTGTATTCCATCTTCTGTTCTAACTAGGACTGAGCTTACTGCTAGTTCTGTAATTGATAAGTACAAATGGAGTGTCTCTTCCATCTGTGGTTTTGAAAGTATGGGAGTCTGCCATAGGTATTCCTTGATTTTTTAAAAAGCCTTCTCGCACTCTTCATTCCATTCGAGTCATTTTCGTTTTTTAATTACTTTGAAAAAATGTGTGCATATGTCCGTGGCCTTTGAGATGAATCTACCCAAGGAAGCTAAGCATCCTGTTAGGCACTGTACTTCTTTTAGTGTCCTTGGTGAAGTCATTTTCTGCAGGGCCTGGATCTTCTCAGGGTTGACTTCAATTCCCCTTTGGTGAACTTGAAAACCCAGGAATCTTCCTGAAGAAACTCCGAATAAACACTTTTTCGGATTTAGTTTCATTTGGTATCTTCTCAAAATATCGAATGTCTCTCGCAGGTATGAGGTATGCTTGTCTGCCGAGATGCTCTTGGTCAGCATGTCATCAATGTACACTTCCATGCTCCTTCATATTTACCGTCTAAAGATTCTGTTGATCAGCCTTTAATAGGTTGCCCCTGTATTTTTTAATCCGAAGGGCATTACTGTATAACAGTACAAGCCCTGATCAGTTGTGAATGCTGTTTTTTCTTCTTCAGCCTTGTTCATCCGGATTTGGTTATATCCCGAGTAGGCGTCCATGAAACTGTGCAACTCGTGGCATGATGTTGCGTCTACCAACTGATCTATCCTCGGAAGTGGAAAACTGTCTTTTGGGCATGCCTTGTTCAAATCTGTGAAATCTATGCACATTCTCCATTGTCCATTTTTCTTTTGGACGGGAACTATATTAGCTACCAATTGGGGTAGTTGACCTCTCTAATTGACCCTACAACGAGTAGCTTCTCTACTTCCTGTTTTATTGCCTGACTTCTCTCGAGATTGAATGATCTTCTCTTTTGTATCACCGGTTTTGCATTCGGGTCTACTGTGAGATTGTGAGATATTACTCAGGCATCTATCCCGACCATGTCTTCATGACTCCAGGCGAACACATCCTTGTATTCTTTGAGCAGATCAAAGGGTTTTGTTTGATTTTTTCTTCCAGGTTGGCCACGATCTTGATCCTCTTATCTGATTCATCTTCTTTCAAGATAATTTCTTCGACCGGTTCAGTTTTGGATTCATTCGACTCTTCCCTTGGGTCGAATTTGAATGACAATAACTCTTTGTTCTGACTCGATTGCGTTATAGTGCAAACTTGTTCATTTTTGTCTTTGTATACTAACAGGTTAGCTCTTCGTGCCATCTCTTGGGATCCCTTGACTACACCGACCCCCTGTTCGGTCGGAAACTTGATCATTAAGGCATAAGTGGCTGTTACGGCCTTAGTTTTATTTAAGAATGACCGACTCAACAACGCATTATACGTCCAATTGTCTAAGTCTACTACCACGAAGTCGAGTAATACAGTTCTCTGACAAGGTGCCACTTCGATCTTCACATGTAGCTTTACCGTCCCGAGTGACCTGACCTCAATTCCTCTAAATCTTCTGAGTGGGGTATGGAAAGGTTGTAGATCCTTTCGGTCCAACCTGAGTTGATCGTAGACGGCTACAATGAGAATGTCTGCCGAACTTCCATTATCTATCAAGATTCTCCTAACTTCCCTGTGACCAATCCGGGCACTTATGACTAAGGCGTCATTTGGCCAAACGTCGACCTCATATGAGTCTGCTTCTGTGAATATTATTGGGTCTCATCCTTCCTTTACCGTTTTTAGGTCTGGCTCCACCGAGTTCACGTCAAAGTTATGTCTTGCTTCTAGTGCCTCTCTGATTTCCTGTGTTCGCTCTCAGTTACTTCTCTCAGTTGATGGTCTTCCAAATATTGTATGTATTACTTCATTGGCCTCTAGACTGGCCCTTTGATTTCAACCAGAGCTGTGATCAGTCGGCCCTGATCTCTTTCTTTGTTTCTGATTTCTCATCCCTTTTCAAGATTACATCCTGTAGATGTCCTTCCCGAATGAGAGTTTCTATGTAATCTCTGAGCTAGTAACACTTGGAAGTCTCATGACCGGTTTCCTTGTGAAATATACAGTATTTGGTTGTATCTCTTCTGGTGAACTGAGACTGTCGTCGTGGCTCTTGTACCATATTCTTTGCTTCAAGAATGGCCAGGATTTCCTTTTTCTTTTTCCGAAGAAGGGTGTAGTTGGTGTATCTACCTCGGTATTTCTCTGTGGTCTGTTCGGTATTAAGCCCGTTTCCCCCGTTCTTGCTTTTTTCTTTACCGTTTCCTTTCTATTTTCTCTTTTGGTTTTGCATATTGGACTCAGCGTCCTTTTCGAGATTTCCTCCATGCATGTAGCATCCTCCAATGGCTAACTCTTCTTCTTCGACTAGTGCATATCCTCCCGCCATATCCATCATATCTGCGTATTTGGTCAAACGGACTCTTCTTAGGTTAAAAGATAACCGTTCATTCTGTAGGTTGTTGATGAATGCAACAATTATCACTTCATCATTTGCACTGTTGATTTCTGATACTACTTGGCTGAATCTCCCTAGGTATTTCTTCAGTGACTCATTTTATTTGAGAAAGGTAAGCCACTGATTTTTTCGTGTGAATATTGCTCAGAAATTACCTTGAGAAACTCCTGCTCAGTTCACTGAAACTTCCAATGTTTGCTGGGGGCAATCCCCCGAACCATCTTGAGCCCATGTCTCCTAGAGTTTGTGGAAAGTTGAGGCATAGTAAGGGATCGCTATGGGCATACTGAGCCATAACACTTTTATAGCGTCTAACATGTTCTTTTGGATTTGTATCCTTCTTGAACTGCTCCACGTGTGGCATCTTGAATCTTTATGGGAATGAAGTCCGTAAGATGTCCCTAGTGAATGGGCTGTCAGAATCCTCGTTAGATAAATTGTTGTACCTATAACGTCTGACCAGTACGCCCATTTGACACCTATTGTTCTCGACTTCTCGAGTTAGGCTCTGGATTATGACGTCTCTGTCTCCCACCGGACTTCCCTGATGGTTGAACCGCTGGGTGATTATCATTCCTCTTTCTAGCTCTTCACTTTGATGTCGGGTTTCATGTATGATTTCATGATGACGCTTACGATGGTGCCGATCTCTATCTTATGATGACTACCGATCCCTGTGCCGGTCATGTTTGCAGTGTCTAGCACGGCTGTCTGATCCTGGTTCTGCTTCTGGTGTGGTCGTTCCTCTTCAGGTGTTTCACGTCCAGACTGATTGATTGAAGCATAGTTCCTTCTAGCTTCCAGTGCATTTAGTTCTTACCCTACTATAACCGAACGAAGCCTCGTAGGTGGGAGGTTAGGAGTTTGTGCTTTTTCTGCAGCCAGTAGATCAACCCCTTCCTTTGCTGCATCTGCCACCAATTGTTGCAACGCCTCTCGGAAGCGTTATGTCAAGTCTCTGCTGGTCAGAGGAACTTGCTGGATTCCCGTCAGGAATGTAGGTTAGTTCTCTGTGGTTGCAGCGAGATCTCGAGAGCTACTGCCAACATGGAAGTTATCTTGAGATTTTTAGACATCCCCTGAACTGCTTCTGCTTCTTGCCATTATCTTTAATTAAATCAAAGGTTCAAGCCCCCTCATTCTAGCGCCAATTGTTGACGTCGATTTCTGGATGTATGAGAAAAGCCAACAAAGATTGGATTTTAGCTGTGATTTAAAAGAGAGAGAGAAAGAAAAAGAGAAAGTAATCGGACATAAGTTTTTACGTGGTAAAACTTCGATGACCGGAGAAACGTCCACGGGTGATTGAATGGTCAACCAAGCCAAAATCCACTATGAATAAAATAATTATTACAATTCTCGATCTCTCTTTCTTCTCTCTGTATTTTTCTATGATTGTTGTATCTATTTTTGTGACCAGATTATGGGTCTATTTATATGTCCATAGAACCCCAATCTTTTTTGTACAAGTAATAAAAGACCTTTGTATTTAATTATGATTGTTTGCTTGTTCGAAGTAGTTTATCTTCTTTCCTATTTCGGAAACTTGTATTGAGATCGAATGGGACTCTAGTAATATCGTCCAATTAGGACTTATTTCCTTATAAGAGCATAATCTTTTTGAAGAAGTAAAATTGTTGCATGATTAGGAACCCTCTGCTTGATAATTCTGCTCTTCTTGGAATTCCTCTTTGATATGGATATCTTCATAAATTTTAATGACTCGATTCGTGTGAGCTACGAGCTGGGCTTTTTATTTTTCTTCATGTTTGTCCCTAGTAGGAAACGATATCAGCTGGTCCCAAGTGACATCATCTGATCCCGAGTAGAAAATGTCACCAACTAGCCCCGAGTATGTTTAACTGACCCCGAGTAGTATATGGCGTCAGTTGACCCCGAGCAGGTCTTTGTTCAATACTTGTTTATTCAGGCTTCTCTTCTTTAGTGATGCCTTGTAGGATGTCTATTCGGACGTCTACCTGACAAATTTATCTTCTTTGTCGATGACGTGTACGCCTGGTAAAATTCACATACGACACAATTAATAATATATTAAATAAAAAACTAATAAGTGGAGGATATCATGCCAAGTATATATCTCTCCCTAACCAATCAGGAATCTAAAAACATACAAAATCCAATTATTTTCTCTCCCTAAACCATTGTTATTTTTTTCCCAAACCCTAAATCATCATCATCCCACATTCGAATCCAGATCCTCTTCTCTCCCCCCATACTTAAACCATCATCTCCTCCCAAACCATAAATCATCTTCATCCCACATAAAAATCTAGATCCAAATTCTAAATCTTATGTCCAATCCCTCTCTCTCGATCTCTCGAATCCATCTTTATATCTCTCTAAATCCTTTTCTCTATCACTCAACCAAAAAAACACCATTTTTGGAAAAAAAAATAAAAGTAAAACACAAACCAAGAATGCAAGAACAAAACAAAACACAATCAAATGTGTCTCGTTTGAGATGGACTCAGGTAAGATGGAAGTTGGATCTCCACCGAATCTTTTTTAAAAAAATAAAAATATTAAATCATCATTCACCAAACACCATACACCAAGAACCCAACCCAAACTGGTTCTGATTCGAAGAGAAAACAGAGAGAGAGAGAGAGAGAGGGGGGGGGGAGTGTTTGACGGCGACATCGACGAGATTAAGCCTCGATCTCCTCTGTTGAGAGCAGATCGACACTCATGGTGGTGATTCATGGTGAGAGGTTATGATTTGTGGTGGCTGTGTTTGGATTTGAGGAGTTTTATGGTGATTTATAGGTTTTCTGGGTTGAGTTCTTGGTGAATGGTGGATGTGTTGTGTGTGGTGAATGGGTGGTATTTGGTGAATGGATGGTTGTTTTGTGTTATGACAATGTAATGTGTTGTGTTATGGATATGTGTTTGGTGTTGGTGATGATGATGAGGGGTTTGGTGATAACTGATGATGTTGATGGTGGTAGTTTCGTGACGGACTTGGGATTAAAAAAAATAAATTGATGTTGATTTTGGTTGAGAACCAAGATCTGTATTTTTCTAAAAAAAATGTTTTTAATTTTTTTATTTATTTTTAATTTATATTTTTAAAATTAAATTTAAAAATGATGGAAGATATCTCCACCATCCATCTCAAAATGGATGGTAGAGTGGAGATCTTTTTTTTTTCAATTATGATTTTTTGTTTTCTTTTTCTTGAATATATTTTTTATTGAATATATTTTTTAACAAAGAAAAAGGGCACTTTGATGAGCACTTAGATATATATTTGTAATATGACAGATTGTTTGTAAGCACATGATGATCACCGATGGATATAATGATTGATTGATGGATTGATTTTTTATTTATTTATTGCGGACACTTGTTGATGAATTTGTTTAAACTTGTTTAGGTATAAATGATCATGTATCGAATTCGTATTCTCTTATTTACTAAACGAGATTCAATCAATACGAAAATTTCTTAAAGATATGGGAAAACGTTTGAAAGTCGGAATCTTATTTGAGGGAGGCTTTAATGACGTGATGGGTGAAAATGGAAAATCTTCAATAGAAAAGGAAACAGAAAAAGAAAAAAGTTTGCCTTCGTACGAAACGAAAAAGTCTTGTGCATAAATGAAATTGACTTTGCTTGGAACAAAAAGTCTTGTGGGTGAAGAAATGGGTTTCCTTGTGGGTCTTAACACCCTAATGCTTTAGTATAAATATTGGTAATTTTGTGGTTGTGCAAATTTGCTACATTGTGGATTATTTCTCTTATCACCTGACAGACATGGTTTTTTCCTATTCGATTTTGGGTTTTCACGTAAATCTTGTGTTTTGTGTGTGATTGGATTTATTTTCTTTTACTATCTTATTTTCTGTTTAGACATTGTTTGTCGTTTGTTTGTGGCTATCTGACAACGCTTCTGTGTAGTCACATTGATTACAATTGGTATCAGAGTTCGATAGTCTAATAGCGGTTTTGATAAACAGTTATGTCTTGGAGGCAGTGTCAAAGATTTGATGGGAAGGAAACTTGGCTTAAACTATTGATGTTTGTTTAAGGAGATTTGATGTGTTGGAGATTTGTCATGTATTGATGTTTTGTTTGTGAACTAAGGCTATGTTTGGTAGGAGGGAGAGATAGTATGATGGATGAATGAATTAAGAGGGAGAGAGAGTAGGAAGGATGGAGAGGATAATATATATCCTTCATGTTATTCGGTATTGAAAATATGGTTGAATGGATGGATTGGTATATAATTTATAAATTTACTATATTATCCTTATATAAATTAAAGGGTTATATAAAAATGAAGGATATTATTGTCATTTCCCTCTAATTTCTCCTTCCTTCTCTCATCTGCCCATCATTGGACGTATTTTTTTTGCGGGCCCGAAAGGAGGAGAGCTCCCTCCTCCTCTCCTCTCCCCTCTCTCCTCTCTCCTCTCCTCTCTTCTCTCTCCAACCAAACAAGGGATTGAAGCTCTTCTCTCATCCCTCTCCCTCCAACCCTCTTTCTCCCTCTATCTCTCTCTCTTACCAAACAAAACATAAGTTATATTGATTATTTTATCTTGTATTAAGGTCCAATTTGGTATACCAGTGATGCGGGAGAAATTGTATTGTTGTGGTCTTCATTGTTTATTAATAAACTATCTGAATCAGTCTAAAGCGTAAGAGACAGAATATTAAATAAAGAAGAACAATCTTCATTCTAGTCAAGTACACGCACATGAGCTATCGATGTTTAAAACTGTTTGGTGACTTTTTGTTACAAATGATCATAAATTTTCCTTTTTGAGTTTTTAAATGCTTCCAAAACACCAGGCCGGAAAATGGCCCACAAAAGGGCTGTCCTTTTCATGTAATTTAAATATATAAATAATGTAGACATTGCATTATTTGCATCACATGATTTGTTATCATATCTTGACATCGCAAAATGATTATGACCTCTTGACCCCACAATCTGGTTACCACAACAGATGTAAGTATGCAACCAACCAAACACACACACTGCGGTGAGTGGCAGCTAAGTGTACTGTTGTAAAAATATAATTTGTTCACAGAATTCACATAGGGCTCTTTCATATTTTGAGAGGGTATCTCTAATAGAAAGTATTAAAAATTAAATTAAATCGGTATAAAAAGTGATTTGTATATAAAAACTCGTTCACATGATATCAATATCAAAAGATTTATTTCCTATATGATATAAAGATGGACTTAATAGACAATCAACTTAAAATTTGATCTCTAATGCTTCCATTTAAAAAACGTTCATTTTTAATGACGAGTTAAATTTTTTTTTATTTATTTATCAAAAATAGATGAGAAATTAATATCAATTTTAAATAATTATTGAGTGAATCTAAAAAAATAGTTATACAATAGATTGTCTTATAATAGACGGTTATGTTTACTATGTTTAATATTTTCTTTTTGTTAACTACTTTCAATTTCTAACTTCTAAAATTGTTGAATATCTGTGTCAAAAATTAATAATAATAAAATTGTTGAAAATCGAACTCTCTCCCTCCCTATGCCTAAATAATGAAATACCATAGCCAAACTAAAAAAAACCTTGGTTTGATAGACAAATGAATATGTGAGAATCCTTATTCTACGCATATTTGTTGAAGCAAGCCAAGATTACATATGAAATTAATTATAATTAGTTAATGACAACTATAAATGTTGTAGCACACACATGCACATGTAGTATGACCAAATTTGTGTTGAATGGTGACTGGACTGACTGTTTTCTAACGGTGACTAAATTAAATTTGTTTACTAATGGTAACTTCATTGAATTGCTCCAAGATTAGGTAAAGAAAATAATCAAAGGGTAAACTCTAGAGCTTTTGAACTCATATATGCTTTTGATGAATGCATGTTCAAACTAAAACCATATACGTACATAACATAAAGTCCAGTTTCTTAATCACGATCACATAATTGGTCCACAAATTGAGACATACAGTTGTGTCTTAATTAGGTCACATAATTATGTTCAACAATGGCAACTTATTTTAAGCTACTAAATCTTCTTTTACGTAGACTATAAATGTATTTAGCTGATTATTAATTAACTAGGAAAGCTTCATTCATTTTTCTCTTCATGTGACTATAAGAAACAGAGAAGAAACTGCAAATTAAAAAGTAAATACTAAAACAAGAGAAAAGAAGAGTTAAAACACTTGAGTCAAGTCAAGTGCTTTTGAACTCATATATATGGTTGTATTGTCTACTTTGGTCAATAGATATTCTATCAACGCGTAAATTTGTGCTATATATAGAAAAGCTCATCTAGGACTTACCAACAGACTATCCAGGCATAGACAATAAGAATTCTTTTAAAATTTTCCAGTTGTAGCTTATATATGGAGATCTTCTCTAAACTACTGACAATCAGTGATGTTACTTCAGGATTGTTGATTCCAACTGAGGCTCTGCTGCATATTCTGATACCGAAAGGAGGAAGACACCACATGGGTTTGGTGGTTAACGACTCGATTGGACAAGTGTGGAAATTTCACTTGTACCCTAACAGTCACGACACACTTGCTTTCACTGAAGGATGGCTTGAATTTGTTAAAGCTAAAGGTGTTAGGGAAGGTGACAAAGTCATCTTCTCTACTGGGAATAACCAAGATGGAGCAATATTACATGAGTACTATAGTATTGTAGTCATGCGATCACCTTTCACATTCCAAGGTGAGCCTATTTATATGGATGTGGAAGAATTGCCCAGAAAAAGATTGCCAATCCCTACTGCTGAGATTATTTTCTTCAAATAAAACTGAACACACAAAAGATTGTTCATTAATTTGAAGCCCAGCTGCTTTATGTTCATTTGCTTTATATGTTATACTTTCATTCCGTTTCTTAATAAACTGCTTATAATAAGTGTAATGTTATCCTTTTTAAATAATAAAATTATCATCTATATTCACGTGTCACAACTCACAACTCACAAGTGAGATAATATAATATTGATCAGATACCTTATAAGGCTCCATATATATATATATTTCATTTTCTGTTTTATTCATTTTTAATTGAACATAAGAAATTATTTTTTCCCTTTTACGAACAGAAAACACATTTGGTAGTAACAGTAGAAAACAATATTCTGATATATATATATTACTTGTTTGTGGATTCTGATTTCTGAATCGACTTTTATTACATATACCACAACACACTGACCATAGCTAACACAACATACGACAATTAGTGAATTAAATAATATACTTCGAAACCTCCTAATCAACGTCCATAACTTTTGGAGTATATTATATTGATAACAATAACAGCCGACTTATTAATCTTGAAAGGTTTTATTCAAAAAAGTACATTTAGAATCTTGACAAGGATCTCCATATTCCATCAAGCTGGACTCACACAAATATATGTTTCGCTCTCTAAGCTACTCTATCTATATCAGACATGCTCTGCTCTTCTTTCAGCATCAATTAAAACGATGGTAGAGTGGTCTTGCTCCCTATTCCATCAACTTTTTTTGTGACTCCAATTCTGTAATGATGTGCTCTGGTAGAGTGGTCTTGCTCCTTGTGGAAATGGATTGTATCACCAACTTCCAGATTCTTATCACGAGCAAATTGAAGCCATCCCGATTTGATAACAATTGCAGAGTTCGTCGCAGATTGACGGGCACAACGAAATATCCATTGTTGGCCGCTCTCATCATCTTTGACGTTGAATTCATTGTGTTGGTCTCCGTGGAAAGGAGGGAGTTCTGCATCACAATCTCCCGGAATAGTCAATCTTCTCTCAATATCTGAGCTGCTAAGTGTCTTTGTGAATATGGCCATATATGAACTCCAAACAACTATAACTTTTAGAGATGAAAATTTTCTATCTGAACAACAACTTAATATAAAGACAAGTGAAGCATGCACTATCCAAAGCCACGTAATTCTTCATGAAAATGATTGACAGTTTTGGTTGACAAGACAAAACTAAGAAAATGAGATCAGATAGCAGTTCGATTGTCATAAATATTTATTTGACGGAGACATTCTCTTACAAAAATGAGCAACAAATATAAACAACAACGTAACCGATAAAAAATATTATGTAGAGTATCAGACCATCTTTATCTTTATTAAAAGTTGTCTTTTATGGTCCAACATCTTTAAAGAGTGGACCCCACTATAGCTGTCACATAAAACAAATTAAGATCATAGCGCAAGCAGAGACCATCTGTTGACTGAAGACTATGATGAACCAAACTGTTGCAGCTAATATGTTATATTCTGTTAAGTGTTCTGTTAAGTGGACTTAACGATTGTTAGTAACAACTAACAGAAAGGTTAGTTCGATTGTAATATCTTTTGTCAACATTAGTGACTAAGCTTCATGTAATCTGGCACATAAAAATACCGGATTTTATATATTTTAATCAATCAATAAAAAAGTACAGAGAAGACTCTCTAGATTGACCATATTCTTCTACGCCATTAATGTAGCTTCACTGAGCTTCAATTTTCTCTGCTCTCTTAGACTTTTCATCAAATAAGTTCTTCTTCTATATCAAAAACTCTTGTTCTATATCAAAAAAAAATGAACATAGTTTTGTTTCCTTGTTGCAACTTGCAAGTATGATTTTAATATCCAGTGACATTTTGGTGCAGAAAAATCAACAGCGAACTGTTGGTTGGTACAGGCTACATAACAAACTAGAAATCTACTTTCTGAATAAAAAGATCATTGAAGTTAGATTCTTATTTTCATGCATTGCTTTCGCTTTCGATAAGAAAGTGTCCAGATCACGAGATTGACTAATTTAGCAGGGGAAATGATTTCCAACAGTTTGGTGGCGCCTGTTAATTATTTTGCATCAATATACTTTCAGATTTGATCTCATACTGAAGATTTTTTTTCCCTAATGTAAACGGCTGAAGATAATACATAAACGTTTAAAATTAATGAAATTGTAGTCATTAATTGATGGACTATTATGTTTTTAGTCCATCTGTTGGGAATTCCATGAAAACAAACGGAATGTCATTGTCAAAGGGTACAATAATTGAAATATCCTTAATGAAGGTCTCTGAAGAAGGGTAGTAAGGTAATTTTATATTTAATTAAATAAAAAATAAAAAATAAAAACAAATTAAATTTAAAATTAAAAAAAATAAAAAACTAATGTATCAAAATAATTAATACATTTAGAGTTTAGGGTTCAGGGTTTCCACACCACCCCCAAACCCAAAAATTAAACCCAATTTTTATTTAAACTTTAAAAACATAAATTAGCAAATAAAAAAGAAATTAAGAAAAAAAAATGATTATCATCATCATCGATTTATCATCATCTGTGGTTCATCATTACCATCACTTAACTGATTACCACCACCACCACCATCGTCGATTCATCATCATTATCATCACCATTGCATTAGGCAACAATTATTTAAAAAATATTTTAAAAAATTAAGAGATCCAATGATCTCCAAACGATGGAGACCTAGAAATTTTCAAATCACTAAACTTTCAGATCTCTATTGTTAAATCCATCGATGGACTTCCACCGGCCAACAATAGAGATCCGTCGAGAGATTTCTATTGCCGACCCCTCTAGATCTCCATCTCCGGTGGAGATCAAAAGTTGGATGGAGATCCAGAATGGATTCATCGAACGATGGAGATGGAGATCTATCAATGTTAGTTGAATCTCCACCGCTGATGACTATATATTTATTATTTAATTTTTAATTCAATTTCCATTCGAATGGCTAAAATTATCTTTTTTTCGATAAGTTTAACTAATAGAAGGACTAACGTGTTATATTTTTTGAAAAAGTTGGGACTAATGTTCTTAAAGAAGTTCAAAAATATGATATTTTATAAAAGACTAGGAACTTTAGTGAAACTTTCCATACATTTATTCCAACGGATGTACGGACTATCTTATAACTCATTTCACAATGCATGAATCTTTTGACTTTATCTTGCACGTGCCCAACTTTGTTTAATGGTTTCGAAACGATCTAGCCAACAGACAAACAAATGATCTAGCCATCATAATCAATCACCAATCAACAAATATATTATGGTGGTTGTATTAATGCTCACCAAACACCATTTAAAAATCAATCATGCAAATATCTTCCAGAAAGTGCATGATTAAACGACACAAAGCACCACACGGCACATGCATAACTGTCAATTGGATATGTGTTATCTCAAATTAGAGTGTGACTGCTATAATTAGAACATGATAACTTATTTGAACAATAAAAAATGAGTTATATTTTTATTAAGTTTTTGGATCCTCAGCGCATTTTCGATCAAAAAATGGATTACATCACAATAAAAATAGTATATCAATAATATTAAAAGACACACTTCTTAAATGATATAAAAATTTAGATAATAAACATCGAGTGTGATACCTTAAGTATCATATCCTTTATGATAAAATTCGTAAGAAAATAAAATTAAAATATCCAGCATTACTCTTTTAATATTTATCTTTAATGGTGAGTTATTATATAAAATAGTTGCTCAACCGAACCTTTGAAAGTGATATTTATGTCGACAGTGTCCATAATTATTTTTGTATTGATATAGAAAAAGAATGATTGTATTAGAGAGACCTATTTTAACATCATGTTTATTTATTCTATATAGCATATACAATTACAGTCTATTATAGTACTGGAGATGTTCCTAGAATATAATGATCCATTAAGGCCACCATTATAACGTTTAACAGTAAAATATATGTAAACTGAAAAACTAGTGGATTGAAATTTTACTGTTGATCACCCTCATTTTATTGAATTTTTAACATTATAACAATATAATAATTAATGGTACACAATAATAGAACACCAGTACAAATGGATCCAAGTACCGACAAATCAAATTAATGATATCGAAAGTTGTTTCTATAATTCCATCCAGCCGCACAAAAAGAGTGACAGTTTTGATAAATATAAAGTGGGAGCAGCACACAGCATTCAAAAGAGAAAAGAGTGGTGTTGAATTTTTGTACAAAAAATATTTGTATAAATAGAGAGTTAGACAGAGATTTGAGCATGACGTCAATTCATCATCCATGCAATATTCAACAAAATTAAAGAGAAAAGAAGAAGATTGCAAGTTGTGTCACATACGAACAAAAATCACTCACTTAATGATTAGTTTTATATATGAAAAGAACAAGATTGACACGGCAAGTGGAATTCACTTGTTTGTGGACTTTTATTACATACAACACAACACAGTGACCTCCTAATCAACGTCCACGACTTTTGGAACAATAACAGCCGACTTATTAATCTTGAAAGGTTTTATTCAAAAAAGCACATTTAGAATCTTGACAAGGATCTCCATATTCCATCAAGCTGGACCCCACAAATATGGCTATAAATATATCACACATACTGATTAATCTTGCACACACTAAGCAGTTGCTCTATCTATATCCTGCAGACTTGGCTCTTCTTTCAGCATCAAATTAAAACGATGGAGATTATCTTTTCAAAACCTCTATCAAAAACAGATGTCACTCATAGGCTAGCAATTCCCTCAGAGAAATTGGACATGATCGCAACATTATCCCTAGGAGAGAAGGTGAGTATTGCAGTCATAGATGCCACTGGGCGTCAATGGAGTTTCGATCTCTCCACCCGGAATAAGGGCAACTACTTTAAGCCAGTTATCAGTGGTAAACAGTGGCTGGAATTTGTTAGGCTGAAACATCTTCGTGAAGGTGATAAGATCACTTTTTATCGGGAGACCATCGAAAATAATGAGGTGAGATTCAGAATCGAAAAAGAGTTCATTGGAGCATCAATCGTCATATTAGGTGTCCCAATACGTAATTCTTAAACAAGGCAGAATCTGCATGCACTACTGGTGATTTGATCTTGTTGCAACTGTGGCATTTGATCATGGTTCTTGCTTCTCTTATTTTGTTGTGTTATCAGCTCCGTTAGTGGTAGTTGGCTATCAAAGTGGGTTGTGGGTCTTTGAAATGGCCGTCTATTGTGGGCAATTTTCTGGGTGTTGTGTTTTCTTTATGTTGCTCTTTTGTTCTGGGTGGTGGCTATGTGGCCTCTAGTCGTGTTGGTTTTGTGTTTTATTCCTTGTTTCCTTGCTACGGTTTTACCGCTTTGCTTATTAAAATTCACTGTTTAAAAAAAAAATGTTTGAAGATTAACTGGCGTTTCCTATTTTATTTGTATGTCCAAATAAATGTTGTTTTCTATGCCCCCATATGCTATTAGACTTTTGTCACTTCACTTCTCTCTGAGTATTAGGCTTATGGAGGTCATGAATCTCAGTTATGCTATTAGATTTTTAAGTTTTTAACCTACCGTAAAACAGTCCAAGATAATACTACATATTTTAAAATAATAAAATTTTAGTCATCGATTACACGTCGTTCATTCTTTTTAAGTTACGATAAATATCAAATTAGTAGAGGATTCAAACCGATACAAATCTCAAAACTTTACTATTCTCTTCATCTCTTGCTATGTACATATCTTATCGGCCTCACATGGCGAGCTCCAATATCCTGAAAAGAGATCGGGTTGACCTCCTTAGAGATATCTCCAGATCTCCATTAAAAAACAAATAAAAAATTTAGGGTTATTAGCACTAGTCTCCTTCAAACTTTGTACGAGTTTATATTTATCTCTAAAGTTTTTTTATAAACGTTAAACCTCCTGAACTCTTTTTATTGACAACCGGTGATGAAACAGGGATTGAATCTTTATTTCGTCCATCTTCTTATCATGTATGCATAACATGTGTTTTAAATAAAGATAAAATTTGTATAATTGTCTTTTTTTTTTTAATAACTTTTAGGAATGAAAATTTTCTATCTAAACAACACCTTAATATAAAGACAAATGAAGCATGTACTATTCAAACCTATCTAATTCTTCATGAAAATGATTGACAGTTTTGGTTGACAAGACCAAACTTAGAAAATATACTTTAGATTATAAATTTATTTAGATTTCAAAAACGTTTTAGACTTTTTAAATCGTAGATAAAAAAAAATAAACATCACCTGAAAAAAAATAAGATAAGATAGCAGTTCGATTGTCATAAATATTAATTTGACGGGGACATTGTCTAACAAAAAAACGAGTGACTAATATAAATAAGAACATAACCGATAAAAAATATTTTATAGATTATCAGATTATCTTTTATCTTTATTAAAAGTTGTCTCTTATGCTCCAACATCTTTTAAAGAGTGGACCCCACTATAACTTGTGCACCTGTCACACAAAAACAAAAAAATTAGTACAAAAAAAATTAGGCGGCCACTTTTCACTTCGTTCATCAAGTTCTATGTAATCACTTTTGTCACTTTTCAGCCAAAAAGTAGTACAAAATTTAGGTCCAATTTGTCGTTACTTCTCCGACCGTTTTTGTAGTTAAAAGTGAATCTAAACATAAAATGGGATGTTTGGTTAAATTATGGAAAGTATTTTTGGTCATTTTTAGTTTCTTCTAATTGAGTTTATGAGAAACTATAAATATATATTTTTGGATTTTGACTTCTACTTTTATAAAACGCGTTACAGTGATAATAAATGAAATTGTACTAACTTTCCAACTTTATCATTGGCTTTAATAAAATTTAACAAAAAAAAAATTGGGCTTATATTTCTGTACAAAAAAAAAATGTTACCATAAGTGTACACAAAAATATGGATAATTAATTCAATAAAGTAGAATAAAAATGAAATAAAAAATAAATTAGAATAAAATATAAAAATAAATAAATGAGACTAATTAATTAAATAAAGTAGAATAAAAATTGAGACTAATTAATTTAATAAAGTACCATAATTATATAACACTTAACACTAAACACAAATAAACAAAAAAATAATAAAGTATAGCACATTGGTATCATTTAGATGTCTATATCATTTTAGTAATTTTACACACTCACAACACTTTTTATTTCAGTTTACCAAACACATTGAAATTGCTTTTAGTTCTCACAGCACTTTTGAAAATCAGTTTACCAAACACTCAGCTGATTTTTCCCACAGCAATTCTAAAAACAATCCCCCCTACAACAATTTTAAAAGCATTTCTCCCCACAACACAGCAATATCAAACTGAGCATCAGTAGTCATCACTCATGTTGTTATGTTACAATTAATTATTTTGAATGTTCTTATAGTAACTCATATCTAATACATCAAATATTATATCAATTTATCTATATAAAAAAGCATCTTTTTAATACTAAATCCTTTTTCCACTCTAATATATTCATACCAAATTTTACACTAAAAAGGTGTCTTTAAAGAATATTATCCTAATACATATTTATACAATACTAATTAATTTTAATTAATTAACTTATATAATAATAATTAATTTTATTTGACAAAACAATATTATTCTTAAATAATTACTCATATAGTATTAAAAATATTAATTACTGTACCGAATATTTTTAAAGTATTAAAGAACATTGTTAGTTTAAATCAGAGAAAACAGCGTAGCCGACAAATGAAACAACATAAATAAATAATGTAATGTGGATCATGATGGAGTGGTCATGAGGTATTGATTAATGATTATTTTATATTAACGTCAAATGGTTAGTTTAACAATCGACATCAAAAATGCCAAACCATGTATGTACTTTCAAATTTTGTCATTTTTTTTGGAAATAAATTTGAACGATGAAAGCGTACGTGGAATTAAATTTAATATTTTTAAAAAAATTATAAAATACATTTTATATACGATAATTCTAAAAAATGAAACGGCACTGCATTTCGAATGTGATGATTGTGTTATGTTTACTTGTGATGATAGTGTACTTGATATGTACCGAAAAAGGTTGGACCTACCACATTCAATCATATTGTTATGTATTTTTTTTATTATGAAAAATATATAAAGAGAATTTAAAATAGTATATATATTTCAAATATAGAAGAATTTAAGAGAAATACTATACATTTAAAATTAATGAAATTGTAGTCATTAATTGATGGATTATTATGTTTTTAGTCAATCTATTGGGAATTCTGTGAAAACAAACAGAATGTCATTGTCAATGGGTACAATGATCGAAATATCCTTAATGAAGGTTTCTGAAGAAGGATAGTAAGGTAATTTTATATTTAATTAATAAAAAATTAAAAATTAAAACAAATTAGAATATATAAAAAACTAATGTATCAAAATAATTAATACATTTAAAAATCGAATATATGTCGGTTCAATATAGTTTTGATCAAAACCGAACCGAACCGAACCGAACCGAACTATACCCACCCCTATTTAAAGTTAAGGGTGCGTTTGGTACATGAAACAAGACGGGACAACTTGAGACAGTTTGTTCTTTTTCCACGTTTGGAGCGTCTTTAGCATGGGACAAGACAGGATAAGGTGGGACAAAAATCATAAAGACTTGTCCCACTAAAGACCCTAGGACAACTTGTCTCATGGCATGAGACAAGTGTCAAAAAGACCAATTTACCCTTTAATTTTTAAATAATTACAATCATATCCAATAAATTATATATAATAATAATATATCTAATATAATATATCTAATATATATTATATATTTATATTACATATGCTATATTATATATATATATATATATATTAATATGTATTATGTAATATAAATATAATATATATATTAAATAATATATATATATATATATATTATTTAATAATATATATAATATTATAGTCTATAATGTTATATATATAAGAGGGGTACTCTAGTCATTTGAATCTCTTATTCAGTTTTGTCTCAGTCATACCAAACGTAAAACAGTACAGTTTATAGTTCTGTCCAAACCTTCCAAACACAATATAGAACAACATGTCCAGTCATTTCATGTCCTGTCCGGTACAGATTTTTTTTTTGAAAGGTTACAACTGCTGAGACCTTGGCGAGATATGACTCTACTAGCACAGTCCAGACTACTACTCCTACAATAGAGGAGACGGAACCCATACTTGAGATTAAATACCAAAGAGGAATAAATAATATATATATATATATATACACCATAGGTATTAAACCGTGATGGTGAAGACTTTCAAAGGAGAGTCCAACCATATTGACAAGAGGTTTTATGCATGCCAATGTGGGTTATACACTTGTACATGCATAACATGATTTCCAAAATATCAACACAAAGCTGTGGGGAAAAATGTCATGAAAGTGACGCCATGGCAGTCACCATTTGAGTGTGAGTGTGTCACAATCACAGCTATTACAATTTTTATATATAAGATAATCATTAACAATACCTCATGACCACGATTTCAGGATCTACATTACATTATTTTATTTATGATGTTTCATTGGTCGGCTGATGTTATTTTACAAGGTTTAATTGTGTAAATACCCCTAATTTTAGATGAAATTGTATTCATACAATATTTTCGTTTATTATATAAAAATCCTTATAAAACGTTGACAGAAGGGAATGATGTAAATACACTTATACAAAATTATCATCTCCTGAGCTTTACCCTAAAATAAACTAATCCCTCTATTCTTTATAATAGCAGATCAACCTCTGAACAGTTTGGCCTCTTATTAAAAACCTAAATGCTTTCAATAAGCAATGAACCAATAACCTTAGCTAAGAGCCCTAGCCAATTGAGCTATCCAAGATTATTGTTAAAGAATTATTGATTTAAATATATATATCTAGTTATATATAATATATTTTAAATCTATTTCTTTCTATAATTTTAATAGACTAAATCAATTTTTATTGTTCCTGCTTTCAAAAACCATTTTTGAGAATTATCGATTTATCACATATGAAATGTATATTTCTATATTTTTTTAAAATGTCAAATTCAATTCGCTTTTATTATACAAATTTATTTCCAAAAACAATTTTGTACGTAAAGCAATATTGAACGCAATCTATCCACTTATGTCATGTCTTCCTAAAGGAGAGCATCTGCTTTCATTTTTACTAGATGGTTCGTTGTCATTAGTGAATTATGAGTCGTAACCATAGAGTTTCGAAATCTTTTTTAACTGATAAAGAGCTAGTATAATCATTAGTGAATTATGAGTCCTAACAATATAATTTCAAAATCTTTTTTAACTTAAAAAGGGCTAGAATATTCAAACTATGAAGAAAAGAGTGTATAATTTGTCCTAACAATGATTACATGGATGGTTCAAACAGTCAAGTATACGTTCAACGACCAATCTGCAAATTAGAAAATAATGATCCAGGCAAATAGGGCAATCAACAATCAATAATAAGCTTAATAATAATTTAAAAAAGAAAAAAAAGCATTTGAATAAGCTTACTTAGCGGTGACTATAACTTCATTTAAGTGTTACCAAACATGTTTTAGAACCGACTTCGGACATTATTTTCAACGTTTAAATTAGAGTTACTTTCTTAGAATATGGTGGTTGGCTTTATATGTATATGTTTATATATATATATATATACAGTGTGTTGATTAAGTGTAATTGATAGATGTTGTGGATATATGGAAGACCACTTTCTATTTCTTCTTTCTTCTTTCTTCTTTGTTTTTGACGGTTGGATCAAAAAATTAAACAGGTAGAAAATGATCCAATAGTATTTAACACACTCTAATATTGACATTAAGTTAAATTAAAATGAAGGAAAATTTGATTTTTCTTTCTCAGTTTAATGGAACTTACATATAACATGCATGTCCAATCAACACAATTTTCGGGATCGAGCAATGGACAATGGCGGTCTTCGATCGAAAGTGACATCAACCAGCTTGATCTCTCTGTGATGGATGTAAGATGGCGACTTTTGTGATTGTGAGCGTGCGCTTCAAGGAAACATGGTGTCCCTACAGGCTGGAGAATCTGTTTGAAGATCGAAAGTTGATGGAAAGTTCATGCTTTTTACATGCCATAATTGTCATTGGATCATTAAAGTTGATATAAACAAAAATACATATGTTTAACACCTACTGAAATCAGAACGCTATGTAATACTCTTGGGATAATATATTTTAATTTGGATATTTCTTGGTGACGTGCCTAGCTAAGCCAGCCAGTCAGATACAACTTGCTGTTGATATGCTTGGACACTTCTACTATTTTAAGATGGTGTTTGAAATAATAATTTGAATGATAATAAGAATGAGAAATTTAATAAAAAGCAATGAAAAACTGATTTTTTTATTTGGTTAGAATTTAAGAATTAATATTATTTTATTTGATTAATAACTAAATATAATGAAATTAAATGTATTTTAATTAAAGTATCCCTATTTAAAAAAGATTTATGATAACATAATTTATTATTAACAATAATAAAAAAAATATACAAATGGATTTTTTTTTTATGTGTTTCCAAAACACTCGGAGTGGATGGCCCACAAAAGGACTGTGACTTTCATGATATCCATATCCAACAAGATTCTATCTCTTTTCCATGGAGCTACAGGGTCAACCTTATGACCCCACAATCATCTAGTTATCAACCGGTTATCAACTTATCACAACAAAGTTGATAACTAGATTATAATAATATTAAAGGTGATAAAAATCTCACTTTACAAGAAAAGGTAATCCAAAGCCTCTTTAAAATGCATGAACCTGCGCGGACCAAAATTTTTGTCGTGTATCTATGACCGTATTTATCTATTTAAGATCATATATATTTTTTAAGTTTTTTATCTTTAATTAGACTCGAACCGTTGATTTGGAGAGTCATTTGTTAAAACTCAAAACTCAAAACTCTTTCATCTACCGACCGGATGTATTAATTTATTCACATGTTTTTTTTAGTGCTTTTGATTGTTTGGGTGGAATTCATGAAGTTCAAATGCCATGCCTTTGTGCGTTTCCATTCTTGAACCTACACGCTTTAACCCATGGTAGTTGCTCATTCGATACACTCTCGCTGAGTTACAATGAGGGTTGTGACTCTTGATCATTGCTCATTTGATACGCCCTCGATGACTAGTGGTCGAGGGTCTACTTTTATGTTTAACGCTTCCATTGGTTGTTGCCTAAACGTGACATATGAGTAGTGATCGGTGATCGATCCTTTGATTTGATCCTATTATATTTGTGCTTAATCACGGTCCTTAATAGTTGCTCATTCGATACGCCTTCGGTGAATAACAATAAAAGACTAGTCGACTCTCCCATTTCCATATCTAACGGTCGTACTTAAGGCTACGTTGAACCCAATATATGAGTGTCTTTACAGCTAGTTATTATAGATGGCACGAATGTTTAAGTGGTCATGAATACCATATGTATTCATTTTCTTGCATCTCTATTATCTGCGTATTTTTGTGTAACTCATTTAATCACCATTCTCATCATTTCATATTCCATTATTGTCTTATCTTTATTTTCATGCTATATCTTTCACTCAAACACACACAAACGTCCTTACACTTCGCGCACACCATTCTCACCCTTACATGTTCTTTTTTACATTACTTTCAATAATCACTAAAAACAAGAGACAAAAAAACAAGTGAAAAACAAAATGAAATATAAAAACAAAAACGAAAAACAAGTTTTTTGTGTTTTCTAAATATTTCACTTTTACCACTGGTTTTGTTTTTCAATTTTTTTTTTTCGTTTTTTGAAAATAAAATGAAAAACGGTTAACGAACGCATTTTCGAAATCGTTTTTGAAAAATAAAAACGAAAACGGATTGAAAAGCAACTGCAGAACGAGGCCTTCAATTCAAGCAGAGATGGCAACAAAAGGGCTGTCCCTTTCATTAAAAGTATGTCTATAAATATTATAACAACTAGGTTTGTGGTAGGTGAATCATGAGTATAGGATTATAAAAATTTAATTTGACTACATCATCTTCGACCATATATAGTACTAAACTGTACTCTAATTTGAAGTTAAATGGGAATTTTCTGAAAAATATGTTTTTATATATATGAAAAAATCGGTCTACTATTCAATACTAAATTTTACATAAAAAAAATAAAACAGATTTAAAGGATATTCTTCCCATAAGTATTTAGATTATTACAAAAATTTAATATTATTTTAAATGTAAACAGTTAATAATGCAATTTGTTTCCGTTTGAATAAACTCTTTCACACAATATAAACAGTTAATTATGCAATTTGTAAGAGAATCACACACGTGGGAAGTAGGACGGTAGGAGCGGATAAGTTCGACTCTTTTTGCGCACGCCTTTTCCTAACTCCAGTCTCCGCATGTGTACGTAGGAGATCACAAAAGTCTCCATTTAATGCCTGCAGTTGCTTTTTTGTCATGTGTTATGTGGACTGTGGACTGCGGTTGATCCATCGTAATATAGATAACACTGTGTTGTCTAGGAAGAAAAAAGAAACTGCACTTGTGATCGGTGCTTGTAAAGTGACAGATACAAAACAGTTGGTTGCATTTTTAATCGCACTTCCTATGGTTTGGCAGTTCAACCTTGTTTTTTTTTTAAAGCATTAAAGCACATTGTAATTAATTCTATTATTATGTACCATTAATTATTAGATTGTTATAATGTTAACAAATCACTAGAATGATGGTGATCAACTGTAAAATTTAAGTTCACTCTTTTTCAGTTTACACGTATTCTACAATTAAATGTTATAATTACAAACCTATCGACCTTAATGATCACTCTAGGAGCATCTCCGATGCTATACTAGGTTATTAAAGTTGTATAAGTCATATAAGATAAATAAATATTGTGTTAAAATATATCTCTTTCCGATACGATCATTCTTTTTCTAAGTCAAGCTCACTATTATAGACACCATCAATATGAATATCATTTTTAGAGGTTTTATTGAACAACTATTTTATAGGATGATTTATTCAACATTAAATATAAATATGAGTAGATTATAATTAATTTAAATCAGAATCAGAGCAAGCATGGCAGCCGACAAATGAAACAACATAAATAAATAATGATGAAGTGGTCCATGAGGTATTGTTAATGATTATTTTGATGTTCTATGTTTGTTGATCGGTGATTAAAATGATGGCGGCTAGACCTTTTGTTTGTTTGTTTTTGTTTCTTACAAAAGGAGTGAGACTTTTTGATTGGTGATTAATAATGATGGCACGTGACTGTGATCTTAAAGTCAAAAGATGCGAAGGTTATGAGTTGTTACGATAGTCCGTACATGAATTGAATTAAAAGTATTGAAAGTTTCATTAAAGTCCCTAGTCATTGGTAAAATATCATATTTGAAAACATTTTTGTTATAGTAAAAACTTTATTCCCAACTTTTTAAAAAATGCAACACTTGTGGAAAATAGAGCTATTTTGGGCATTCGAATAGAAAGTAAATTATAAATATACAGTCATCGTCAACAGTGGAGATCCAACTAATATTGATAGAGCTCCATCTAACAAGCAGGAGAGTGGGCTGTGGACTGCGGTTGACCCATTGTATATTTGTTATCGGAAGCTTCATGTCTGGCCAGGCAGGGTGACCCCACCTTTTGAGCACAATTCACCAGATAACTGCGTATCCAATTGACAGGTAAGATTCTATCTCTTCTCCATAATTCCATGGAACTATCAATGTCAACCTCCCGACCACAGTCTCGTATTCGTATCCGTACCATTCTTCTTCTTTTCTTTTTTGACTCTTGTGTAGATCTGCTTCTAGATTAATCTAATTTCTAGGACATAATAATCATACTTATAACCTATCATTCAACGCAAATTAGTTAAACTATTTGACTATCAACATCAAAAAAGCAGAACCATGTACTTTCTACTAAAGGTGTAAAAATGGATTAATGTTCAGACAATGACAAATATTAAAGATGATAAATGACAAAATGCAGTCAATTTAAAGGACCTACCACTCCTCTTCTTTTCTCTACCGTCGCCCTTCTGATTTTATCATACTCTCTTCAAAGCTTCTCTGCCTTTCGTTACGATTGCATAGAATGGCTCAGAGGATCTTTGCAGTGTCTAAAACTCTCTGTCAGTCTGATGTAGACCACGGAGCTTATGCGGCCGATGCTGAATGGACAAAAGAGCATGGAATTGACGGCTTTTGATGATTGGGGGCAACCGTATCAACTCAAATACTGCTCTCGTATGTTCTGCGAGATGGAAAGCGAAAAAGTCCCGTCTTCAGTCCTGCTGGGTGGCTTAAATTTGTTCACGACAAAGGTCTTCGAGCTGGCGATGAGTTCACCTTTTGTGGAGATCAAGTTAGAGCCGATGATGGACAACTGAAGATGGTGTGCAGGTGAAAAAGCAAACAATGACTTTTAACGGCGAGGCTGGTATTGTGGATGTGTTGGAGTGTGAGTTTCAGCGTGCTAATGCTACTGCAAATTTCACTTTAAAACTAAAATTAAAAATGTACGGTCACCCGGCCTATTATTAGTACTATTATGCATGGTGTCTGCCACTACTATTCTCTCTTTGTTTCTTGTGCTTTTCTTTTCTCTTCTCTTTCTGTTGTACGCCGTTTATTTCTTTATAAATAATAAATTGTTTTGTTCAATTTTGTCAATATTCCATTTGTGGAATCCAGGTTACCTGAGTTTAATTTTAGTATTATATAATGTATGGGGATGGTGTCGTATCCTTAGTTTCGACTGTATTTTTTAATATTCTCTCTTTAATTTCTTTTACGCACGTGTTCTTCACTTGTATGCTGTTTATTTATTAATTAAAAAAGTATTATGATAATAATTAATTGTCTTGTGTGCTTTATTCTTATCTAAATATGCACATTCACGTGTACTCTCATTCAGTCATTCTCACTGTCTACGTGCTTTTGGCCCTACATACTTTTTGCTCAATCAAGAAAATATTTAAAGTATCTAGTTATAGTTATCAAAGTTATGGTTTTAAACAAATTTGATTCTCTTCAAGACGCAAGTGTATTTTCTCATGATTATTTCTAGACAGTTGGGCCGGTGTAAGATTGTCCAACAAAATCCATGACAGTGAAGGTAGAATAACTATGAGTCTGCATGTGAGAATGAAGGTTTTCAAGATAAGAAGTACATATGCAATACAAATTCAAAACCCAGGTCGTGCCTACAGACAAGAGTAGGTTGTAAAGCTCGTTTTTAAATACATTTTGAGCTTTTTGTTTTTAGATTTTCACTATTTTTTAATTTTGGTGATTCGGGGTATTTTTATCTCTTAATATTTTTTTAATGGTCAATTCTTATACTTAACAGTTAAATCCTAACTTTAGGAAAATTAGGTGTTAATTGATATTAAAATTATTTTCGTATGTAATAGATTAAATTTTAATAGTTTTTTTTTTTTTTTTTGTAAAATCCATTTACTTACCGGAGGATAAATCTAATTTATTACATGTATATCGGATTCAAAACATGTTTTTATCAAAGTTTGCCACTAATGGCAAATAGGCATCCAAAATAATATTCTAATTCCATACTGTGACCGACATTGTTTATTACTTTCTGAATCATTGTAAACTGTAAGAGACAGAATATTAAATAAAGAAGAACAATCTTCATTCTAGTCAACTACACACACGTGAGCTATCCATGGTTGAAACCTTTCCTTTTTTGTTTTTAAATGCTTCCAAACCGTAGAAGGGCTGTCCTTTTCATGTAAAGTAAATCTATAAATAAAGTAGATTTTGGATCATCTTTTGACATCACAAAATGATTATGTTTTGTTGAAACCAGTTGCTTTTAATAGATGTCATCCACTTTTCTCAAAGCCTACGAACCTCTAACCCTAACGCGCGCTCCCTTATGCGGTTCGTACAATTGCCAACTCCATCTCAGCTGACTTTCAAGTATCCTGATTCCTGAATAAGACGAAACCTATGATATTCCAAGTCTTTATTTCAATATTATATCACATCACTCGCCGTATTCTATATCCGTATAATGAACGATAAATATGAACGTAATTAAATCAAATGTCAAGACATATTTATATAAAATATTTTATATAATATTAATATTGCTTTATTTACTATAATATTATATCATATCACTCACCCTATTCTTATAACATAGATATAAAGGATATTCTACTGTATTAACCTTATCATGTCTTCTAAGAAAAGGAACATTAAAACATTATATCAAATTCACTAAAAATAAATTTAACCACAAATAGCTCGTTTGGTTTCCTTGCATATTAAGAAATAAAATAAATGATTTGGTGGTAATTTAAGTTAATTATTATAATAAACTACTTTTTAAATGTAAACAATTAATAATGCAATTTGATTCCACGTCAACAAACTCTTTCATACATGTAAACAGTTAATCATGCAATTTGCCCACGTGGCAAGTAGGACGGTAGGACCGTATAAGTTGCTCTCTTTTTGCCCACGCCTTGTCCTAACTCCAGTCTCCGCATGTGTATAGGGCAGCTGTCATCTTATATGATGTTTTTAAAGTTTTTGCTTTCTATTTCGCTGGGATCCACCAACTAATTTTTTTTTTTTTTTTTGACTATTTTACTCGGTTTTTTAACGATTTGTCACTATGTTGATCACTTTAATCTTTTTATTTTTATTTTTTACCTATCGTTTTAATCCATTTAACTAAATATTTAGAAATCTAACTATTTTAAAATCTGTAAAGCATATTTTTACCATTGTTACTATTTAATTTAACTAAAATAATTATCTTAACTTTAAACGGTTATTTACAACGTACTTTTGTAATATATTTTTTGACATTTTATTATTAACTTTTTTTTTTAATTTAAGGTTAAAGATAATTATTTTAACTAATTAAATATCTGATATACTGATTTTTCGAATGATAAGCTATCCATCAATTAATTCATATGACCTCACTTTTGCTCTTTTGCTCTGTTGTAGTTAGGGGTGGGCACCAACCCATCAACCCGATCCAACCCGACTAGATTGGGTTGGGTTGTTTTTAAGATTGAATTGGGTTGGGTTGGGTTAATAAAATATAATCCAACTCAACCCGACAACCCGATATAAATAATAATAAATAAATTAAATAATTTTATTTACTATTAGATTTATTATGCAATCTTTTTTTTTTAAATAATTAAAAAGTTTACTTATGCACAATTTATAATATTTTAAATGACAAATATAAATACATAATTTTAAATATTGTATACCATAATATATAATACATTTATTAAAAATATACGATTATATTAATATATTATCTTCATCTTTTGTATTAAATGGCACATCCTTAATTATACTTTAAAATGTTATTTTTTTCCTTAGGATTTGATTACGAATTTAGTAGAAAAAGTCTAATAATTGTATATAAACTCAAACTATTATGTTGGTTAAAATAAATAATAGATTATCCAATCATGAGATATTTGACGAAGTGATTATAATTGTAAAATGGATGGGAGACTTAGATGGAGGCTTTCCAAGTTGGATAAATTGCTATATTTTAATTTTTTAATTATGTAAAATATATTTAAACAATTTATATTATATGTTATGATTTGATTTTGATGATTTTAAGTAATATAAACTCAACATGATATCAACCCAAACCAACCCAAACCGATAAATATTGGATTGGATTGGGTTAGATTAAAATTTACGTTGGATTGGATTGGGTTGATAAATTTTTAACCCAATCCAATCCAATCCAACCCGAAAACGTCCACCCCTAATTGCAGTCTTCACATTCAAAATAAGCTCATTTATAGTACGTCAATAATTTATTAGTGCACCGGAAATGTTGCCTTTTTTTGTCATATGTCATGTGTTATGTGGCTGTGGTTGGTCCGTTGTATATTTGTATAGGCATAGTCACCCCACCTTTTGATCAAGTAGAATCATCTCAATTCACCACATGTTTTTATGTTATTTTTTATTTATTTATTTACTGTACTTCTCAAAGAAGAAAAGAATCTATACAATTTTTTTTTCCTTCTAATTTTTAGTTTTTAAGATCTTTTTATTTTGTCATTTTTTTTTAAATTTCTGTTTATAACATTTAATAAAAAAACAAAAAGATATATCTACACGGTCCATATTTGAGATGAAAGGTGGAGATCTATTCCTTTTATTTCAGTTCTGTTTTTATATTTTTTTATATTTTTAATTTCTATTTTTAAAATTAAATAAAAAATAAAAAGAGGTATCTCCATCATCCATCTCAAAGATAGATGGTATCTCCATCATCCATCTCAAAGATAGATATATGATATATGATATATAATATATAACATACAACGTTTTGTGAACAATGGAAATTGTGACGATTGTCACTTTTTTTTATTGTGTTGCGATGATTTCGTCTTATTAATAACTTATGTTTAAAAGACACTTATTATGGTGAACTACCAAAATTACCCTTAAAATTTGTATTTTTGCTTTCATCTTCGGTTTCAAAAAGAAAAGTTTAATTCTCTCTCCAAAAAAGTAGTATGAAAATCCATCTAAAGGGCTTGTCAGAAATATTTTTTAAATTTGCAGGTAACAGATTTTTGTGATCTCCCTAATGTTTTTTCTTGCTTTTACGAGTGATTTAAGATGTATGCAACAAATGTATGAACATTTAGTCTCCGGAATGTACAATAGGTTTATTTTCTTATTTTCCGAGAATATAGGCCGAGCTTGTAAATTTGTTATAAAAGCTCGAGCTTTTGTAAAAGCTCGACCTTTTGTAAAAGCTCATGGTTTTTTTAAAAAGCTCGGTCTGAGCTTTTATAAAAGCTCGCATCTGTTATATAACAGTATGTGTCAAAGACTATGACTTACCAAGAGTTGGTGTCGATCGTGCAAACCGTTGTGAAGTATGATGTTAACAAATACAATCCAGATCTACAGTGTATATCAATGGTTATTGGGACTACATGTCGTACGTTTATAAGAAATGATATTGATGTTCAGTTTATGATAGGGGAAGATAGGGTGATCCCTTAAGTATGTGTCAATCTAATTGAGAGGGCAACATGAGGTGTCATTGGTGAAGAAATACCTCATCATGATAACACCCAACAATTTCGATCTTCTGACGAAAGCAACCAGTTGTTCACAGGAAGAAGTGGGATTGACGGTAGGGAAAACCTGTGTGGTGTCCCACTAGAAGTAGCCGACCACGGTGAATTAGTTGGACCTCAATTCGACGATGTGCTTGGATATCAAATTGAGATGAATGATGGGCAGTTCAACCACCATTATAATGACTTCTATAATGACATGAACAATGAGCAGAATAGTGAACCGAATGTTGGGCCGACACAACAGATGGATGATGAGGAAAATTTACATCTGGTTGATAATGTAGCTAACAATGAGGAAGAGGAAGAGGCCGTCGAACCGGAAAGACATGCAAAACGTGTACAAAGATTTAGTTACAGTGCAACATATATAGCTGAGACTTTCGAGGTCCGGCCTAATGTAACTCCATCTGATTCTGATAATGTCACAACGTGGGTTATTTCAGGAGCAGAATCATACTTGTTTGGTATGGATGGAACCAGGAACTTGGTTGAAGACCAACCTAAAAGCATGATATATAAAGGGTAATTTTTTCCTACTACAAGGGATTTGAAGAGACTAGTTGGGCATTTTGCAATGCGGCAAAACTTTGAGTGGAATGTAAAAAGGTCGAATAAGACAACATTACATTTGGTTTGTTTGATGGACAACTGTACGTGGAAGTTAAGAGCTGTTAGAAGAGATTAAGGGACATACTTCGTGAGAAGTTTTGTCAACGACCACACTTGTCATTTGGAAGAGATGCACCGCCGTCACCGAAAAACTAGTGCAGTCATAATTGGAGAAGTGGTTACACCTAGACTTTAACAACAAAATGGTCGACTAATACGTCCGAAGGACATAATCGTCGACATGAAAACAATGTATGGCTTAAAAACCTATGAATCACAATTTTACTCTTATTATTATTTAATTTAACTAAAATGATTTTCTTAGTTTTAAATTACTTTTGTAATATATTTATTAAAAAAAATTTATTAATTTTTTTATTAATAATCTAAAGTTAAGATAATTACATTAGCTCGTAAAATATATGATATACTGATTTTATTATTTTGATGGAAAAACCATAACATAAATTCCACAACTTTATAGCTACAACTTTGATGGAAATGTTATTTTGTTCCATGTCATTACTACTACTAAATATAGATATTATTATTTGATATATACATACATATATATATATATATATATATATATATATGTATATTATTAACGGAAAATTCGCTCAGGATAAGAAATTCCTACTAACACCCTCGAGACCACTACCACGGAGGTAGTGACCGGGGTCGGTACCTTTGATACCTAACCTGTTTAGATGGGAATGAGGATTTGCATTATAACACAAAACGGGAGCTTATATTATCAATCACTTTGTTACACAGAATTTACTCTCATACATTATCTAGGACGTAGGAAGGTGGTCGCTTTGTATTTGTCGAATAGTGGAAAACAACGGCAGCTGTGTTCTGAATACAGAATTTAGTCCCTCCTCCCATTTTCTTATCGTCTATCTGTCGTCTCCCCCATTTTATTCCTCTCTTTTTTCTATCCCCTTTCTACCATGCTTGGCCTTACTTATATATGGTCCAAGTAGGTTTTAAGTTCACAAATATCTTACCGTGATCCCATGTATCTGTTCCCTCCTTATCGGGAGGGATTCGTCATTTGAATTTGAATTGTTACTAGATTCGATGATATCGTTGATGGAGATAAGTTTGTTTCCTTTTTGGAATCAAACTCTTGGCTTACACGTACGAGGAATTAATGTTTTACGTGGATATGATCCTGTGTGTACTCATGGTACTTTCTTCATAGAGGTCATTGAGTTAGTTGTTCGCTGTAGACTCATGATTTGGCCCTGTTCTCAGAAACGCATGATGGACTCGGGGGCACTTACTTGGGGTAATATAGACTAGGTGAGATTCTTCTTTCCATGCCCGATGGGAACGGCGGGCTTCTGGAGAGGTTTGTGGGCTTCTATCTTAGACTACGAATCAAACTTGGCTTCGGGAAGTTCCCACGAGTGGAAAAATATTACTTTTGTTCTCGTCGGGCTTCACTTCGAGTGCTTCTTGAGTTCAGAGATCTCTTCTTCCTTTCGTGGGGCGATTTTAGAGCCTGATCTCTAGAGTCGAGGTCCTTGGGTAGGTGGCCTCGAGAAGCCCGTACTCCTATGTTTGCGCTTATGCTCGACCTGGTCATGCCCAGCTTCATCCCTGATAGCTCTGAAGCCAGACGGACATTCCCTGCTCTTGTGGGGTAGCTTTATGGTCTGTCCGGGGTCTCATGAATGTCGACTAGGGGCTTTGACTTGGGGCGGGAAACTGGAAAATTTCTCTTTGACCCTTGACCAAATTTTACTATTAAAAGAAGTCCTCTCTGGCTTGAACATCGGAGGCAGAGTTAGGGTTAAAGTCAGATTCCCTGTTTAATTGAGAAATTTTTCCGTTACAAGATAATTACTGAGAACCTCGAATGAAATCTCTTCATTAACTTTATAGGTGACGTGTCGAACTTGGATTAGTGTGCTCTTCGAGAAAACCGGTTGTGTTACGGCCATCTCCGTTGCTCGAGGCGATCTTCCCTAGGATGTCACCGACTTCATTACATCTCTAACCTCTATTTAATCTCAGCCTCACCATCCATTTCTTCACGTTTTCTTTCAATTTTCAAATTTTCAGATTCATTCTCTCTTACTACCCTCTATCGATTTCCCTTTCTTCTCAAGCCCCAAAACCTGTTCTTCCATGTCGAAGGCCAGTCGTGACTCCATTGACTCCCTTGTCGAGGGCACACAGGTCTCAAGTCTCGTCCACGGGAAAAAGACTCGACAAGACCTAGACGGGGATGACTCTCCTCCGTCCCAGTAACGTCGTCGATCGAACCAGAATGTAGCCATCGTGGCTGGGTTTTCTAACCAACCGGACAATCCTCTGAACTTGGTCGACGAGGACTCTGGTGAAGAGAATAGGGTTGGTGTCGCTGGAGTGGATCGGGTCATAGTCGTCGGTCCTTCCATGGAGAGACATCCTCCATATGACTTCAGGGTAATTCTTGATTCCACTGTTGACCCAAAGTAACTCGGCCACCTGATGACCAAATACGGCATCCCTGACACCGTCTCTCTCACAGTCCCCCATAGAAATTACAATGTCTTCAGCCCACCCAAAGGCATACTCCATATCCATATTGCAGCATTCGAGAGCAGGGTAAGGCTCCCTCTTCATCCTACCCTTCGGCGGGCTCTCAACGTCCTTCAGATAGCTCCCCTCTAACTAACGCCCAGCTTCTGGAGGCACCTAGTCTGCTTCCTCGTGCTATGGAGGGAGCAGTGCGAGCTAAGCAAGATAACTAGAGAGCCTGGGGCAGAGGAGCTTGCTTTCCTTTTCTAGATTAGGAGCTTGGCCGGGGTCCCCCGAGGTCAGTTTTATGCTAAGGCCAAGAACAAGTTTAATTTCATAATTCCTGGGGCTTCAAGGAATAACCCGGCCTGGAATGAGGAATGGGTATTGGCTGACAATGATTGGGGGAGCTCAATTTTTATAGATGGGCATGAGTTAATGGTTCCGATCACCTTTAATGATAAGCCCTCATGGGACCGAGACTCCTTACCCACCGAATATGAGATAGTGCTGAAGGCCATCCTTGCCAGGAACTACTTGAATCTTAAGTTCCTGACTGGTGACCCTTTTGATCACCGTCGGGTAAACCGCTATCTTCGGATATCCGACACTACTCCTAGTAAATATCTTGCACAATCAAGCTTTTGGGTTGTTGAATGGTTCAGTTCTTATGGTTTTAACCTCTTTTTTAAAAGTTTTTGTTGTTGCTCCAGTTTCTTATGAAGCTCAGCATGCCCGGACCCCTCATCCTCCTACTAGGTCGTCTCGAGGGGTCTCCTCGATTACCTCGGATAAAAAGGGCCTACCATTCCAATGCTACTTCACTTGCTTCAGTTCCATCTCCATCTCCATCTCCTACTCAAGTTAGGTCAAAAATGGCTATTCTTGCATCGTGGGCTTCCTAGACTCTAAATCGAGGAGGGCCCGCTCATCAGGCTACTAATACGTCCTCCTCCACCCTTTCACCAGTGGCTCCCACGATAGTTGTTGCTCATTCGGTCACACCACCCACCTATTCATCTTACCCTCATGTGTCCCAATCGGTTCAGGCTATGGGAGATCTCGAGGCCGGTGTTCTTGAGATTCCCCCTTCTCGCCCCTACAATCAGTCGAGCTCGACGGGTCAGGACGAGGTCCTGAAGCAGTTCTTTGTGTCCTGCCCGGGTGGTGGGCTTTCTAGGATGACCTCAATGCATGTGGACATCACAGTTACCAAAGGGTTTGCCCTCTTAGCCTAGGTAGTCGTCGATTTTACTTCCTCATTCAGTAGCTTGATTTATCGTTTCCTAACATGAATTCCCTTTGTAGGCCTTCAAGTTTCAAGTAGCCATGGGACACCAGGTAGCTTCTCTCCGCGACCGGGCAACTAAGGTTGAGGCTGTGGCTGAGGCTGAGCGAGCCATGGGATTGCTGGCACGGGCACAAGACCTGGTCCAGGGGATGGCCTCTAGCCATAAGGGAATAGAAACACAACTGGCTGAGCTCTAGTGCGACCACAAGAGGTTGAAGTGGCCCTTTGACCAATAAACCCTCAAGTCAGAGTGACGGGCTAGGCATAGAGACTCCTGGAAGGCCGAAGCCAAGAAGCTGGATACCGAGAATCAAGATATGCATGCCTTGAATGCCAAGCTTTAGGCCGAGGTGAACGTCTTCTTTAGCGAAGGATACTTCTATGCTTCCTATCAGGTCATTGAAGCTCTTCCCCCTCCATTTGACTTGTCGATATTGCTAACTGGGATAGAGAGGAGATATTAGCCAAGGTCGCAGAGATGTCTCGCCCCTTAGGTGATGATTTGGATCCCTCCGGTGTGGCCGATGCGGGGAAGCAACCAGCTGGGTTAGACATTCCTCCTCATTCTCTCGTCTTCCTAACTTCAGGTCTCGGAGAATCCTCGAGGGGGTCTGCCCATGGATCCAGAAAAGGTATCTTACAGAAGCCCGAAGTCCCTCTAAGGTGCCTTCTATGGAGGAGCCATCAGGAGGGGAAATTATGCCAGAGTCAGTGACCAACCTTCTTGATGCAGCCATACCTCCTGAGGTCATGGCGGTGGTCAATGAGGTCATGGAGGAGGATCCCGCTGAGCATCAGGCAATAGAGGGGCATCATCAGGAAAAGGTAGTTGAGGTGGTTATCTGGGATAGGAATCACCTGAAGGAGGAGCATAAGGTGAGGTTCATCTAGAAAGGGGAGAAGCTGGAGGAGACCATGAGTACACCTTCTTGTAGATTGCTCTGAATGCCCAGAAAGGGGGGTGGGCATCCCATCTTTACTCATGCTTGATAATCATTTTTTTTATAGCCCGGAATTAGGGGTTTGGCTCCCTATTTCCTGTAGCCTTACTAGGGAATAGGCTCCCCCATTCATCAATGAAATTTAGCTTTTACACTTGGTTCAAATTCTTATTTGCATGTAAGTTCAGACCTTGTAGCACCCTGATTTAGCTCGAGAAAAGTATCAAGATAAAAAACTGCTTAATCGTGAATGTAGATAGCTAGCTTGAGCATTTGACTTTTAATAGAAACTTGCAGCTCGGTGACTTTGGTTGACAGTCCCCTTGTTTGATTGTAGACCTTGAGCTTCTTTAGGGGGTTATAGCTCGAATGAGGTATCAAGGAGAACTATCTAGCCTTCTCTTAGGCTGGGAGGGCTAACACGCTCTTAAATTTGAGTCCTTCTTGGGGAATGATAACCCGACCAAGGGATTATGAGGGCTATCTAGCTATTTCCTGATCTTCGAGATTTGAATGGCAACTATGCTCTTACACTCAGACCCTTCTTGGGGTTAGTAGCCCGACCAAGGCATCAGGAGGGCTATCGAACTATTTTCTGGTCTTGAAATCTGGATTGCAACTATGCCCTTACACTCTGACCCTTCTTGAGGGTGGTAGCCCGACCAAGGCATCAGGAGGGCATATCTAGCTATTTCTTGGTCTCGAAATCTGGATGGCAACTATGCTCTTACACTCAGACCCTTTTTGGGGGTGGTAGCCCGACCAAGGCATCATGAAGGCTACCTAGCTATTTTCTGGTCTCGAGATCTGGATGACAACTATGCTCATATACTCATACCCTTCTTGGGGGTGGTAGCCCGACCAAGGCATCATAAGGGCTATCTAGCTATTTCCTGGTCTCGAGATCTGGATGGAAACTATACTCTTATACTCAGACCTTTCTTGGCGGGGGGTAGTGCCTGGCCGAGGTAGCTGGGGTAGGGTGGGTGGTGGAGGGGCTTCCCCGGCTTACCCCTAGTCTTGGGACGACAATGTCGAATTTTCCATATAGACCCAAATCATTGTAGAACATAGTTAAAGATGGAGAAAACAAGAAAAACAGGCTTTATTGATAAAAGGGATGGAGTACATTATTGTTGGAGATAAAAAACTAGGTGAAGGCCGCCTGCTCATTAGTCCCCTGTTCAAGGGTAGAATTTTCTTAAGTGATCTGCATTCCAAGTAGGATCGATGAGTCGGTCATTCATATCCTCGAGTTTGTATTCCCCATTACAGATCACCATTTTTACTAGGTATGGTCCTTCCCTGTTGGGGCCTAGGACCCCGTCTGACCTCTTCCTGGTATTCAACGTTACTTTCCTAATAACTAGGTCCCCTTCCTTGAAGTTTCGGGATTTTACCCTCCTATTAAAGTACTTGGCAATCCTGCTCTGGTAGACTGCTACCTTTTCGGCTATTCGATCTTGTTTTTCTTCCAAAAGATCAAAGCTAGCTGTGAGCTTACTTTCAATGCTCTCTGGTTCAAAATGTTGGACTCTAAAGGAGGTCAATTTATGCTCGATAGGTAGGACTGCTTCAACCTCGAAGGCTAGAAAGTAGGGCGTTTCCCCGGTAGCTATTCTCCTTGTAGTGCGGTAAGCCCAGAGGACCTCAGGAAGGTCCTTTGTCCATTTGCCTTTCTTCTGCTGTAGCTTTTTCTTCAACAGCTTCTTAATGGTTTTATTCATGGATTCCACCAGACCGTTGGTCTGGGGGTGGGCTACCGAAGCAAACCGAAGGTCAATTCCCAAGCCTTCGTAAAAATCTTTGAATCGACCATTGTCAAACTGTTTTCCGAGGTCAGCTATAATGGCAAGAGGGGTTCTGAACCTGTAAATTACATTAGTCTTGATGAACCTTGTTGTGTTTTCTTCTGATATCTGGGAGAGCGGTCCAGCTTCGACCCATCTTGTGAAATAATCAATTGTCACGATAACATGCTTGGCTTGACTCGGAGCAGTAGGAAGCGGTCCGATCAAGTCGACTCCCCACATAGCAAAGGGGCATGGCGAGCTAAGGGATGACAACCGCTCCGGAGGGAGGTGACTTAAGTTTACGGCCTTCTGGAAAGCCTCACAGGTTCACACTAAACTCTTTGCATCTTGATGGATGGTTGGCCAATAATACCCCATGCGGAGAACCTGATATGCCAGAACCTCCCCACCAATGTGGTTCCCGTATACCCCAGAATGAACCTCTCTCAAAGCCCACTTGGAGTCTTCAGGGTGTAAACATCGGAGCAGAGGAAATGATCTTCCCCTTCTGTATAGGTGCCCATCCACCAAACAATACCGGACCGAGAGCCTTTTGACTCTCCTAGCTTGGTCGGGCTCCCCGAGAAGTTTCTCATCCTGTAGATAATCCACTATTGGATCCATCCAGCACGGTTGTCGATCCAAGGTATAAGTTTCCTTACCTGTCACCGTGCTAGGTAGGGGAATCACATTAAGAGACACTCTGTGGGGTAAGGTCCGACCACCATTTGCAGCTATCTTGGCAAGGACGTCAGCTCGACGATTCAGTTGTCCTGCTTGATATTGAATCCTTTAAATTTGTTCTTGAGTTGTTGAACCAGTTTTAGGTAAGCGATCATATTATCCCTTTTTTTCTGATAATCCCTGGAGACTTGATTGACTACAAGTGATGAATCGCTTTTAACATTCAGGTAATCAACCCCTAGCTTTGTGGCTACCCTTATTTTGGCTAGAAGGACTTCGTACTCTGCCTCATTGTTCGTGACTTTAAATTCAAATCTGAAGCAGTGGCAACACTCAGTTACTTCTGGGTCGATTAGGACTATGCCTGTTCCTCCCCCAGTTTGACCGAAAGCTCCATCGGTGTAGAGGAACCACGACTTGCAACCCTCCGGCCAGCTGTCAGATTCTGAAATCCTCTCAGGGGCTACGTCTGTTACCACGGGGGTTGCTTGGCCTGAAGGTATTGAGAGCTTTGCTACAAAGTCTGCTAGAGCCTGCGATTTATTACGGTCCTAGGCTTGTACCTTAAATCAAACTGGGTAAGCTCTAGGGCCTATAAAACCAGCCTTTTAGAAAAATCCGGCCTTTGAAAAAATTGACGGAGGGGGTTGGTCCGTCACCACTGCTATTGAATGAGCGTGGAAGTGGGATGAAACTTCATTGCTGAGGACACCAAGGCATAAGTGAGCTTCTCCAAAAGGGTATAGTTCTTCTCGGGCTTGATTAGAGCGTGACTTACGTAGTAAATAGGTCGCTGGACCCTATCCCCACATTCATTGACTAAGGTTCCGCTTACGGCAGTTTCTGAAACGACCAAGTAGATTTGAAGCTCTTCTTCAGGGCTTGACATGTATTTTTTCAAGGCTTGAAAAGCTTGTTCACTCTCCTGGTCCCATTTCATGTTTCTTCCCTGCTTGATGGCTTTGAAGAATGGGAGACACTTGTCGATAGACCGAGAGATGAAACTATTGAGCGCTGCTACCTGCCCGGTCAAGGCTTGAACCTATTTAAGAGACGTAGGGGATTTTAGATCCAGGATAGCTATGATCTTTTCCGGGTTAGCCTCTATACCTCTCTCATGGACCATGAAGCCCAGAAATTTCCCTGCAGTTACCCCAAAGGCACATTGTTCAATCTCATCTGGTTCTCCCTTAGGATCATGAAGGTTCTGTGAAGGTCACCCAGATGGCCTTCCGAGGTTGAAGACTTGGTGATTATGTCGTTGATATACACCTCCATTGACCTTTCGATTTTGGACTTGAACAACCGATTGATTAGCTGCTGATATGTAGCTTCAGCGTTCTTAAGCCCGAAAGGCATCACCTTGTAGCAGTACAAACCTCGCCATGTGATGAAACTGGTATTTTCCTGGTTTGTGGGGTGCATCATAATTTGATTATACCCTGAAAATGCGTCCATGAAGCTCAAGAGCTTATTTCTGGATGTGAAGTCGACTAACTGATCAATTTTTGGTAGAAAGAAGTTGTTCTTCGGGCATGCCCGGTTGAGGTTGGTATAATCAACACACATATGCCACTTTCTATTTGCCTTTGTGACCTTGACCATGTTGGCGGTCCACTCGGGATAACGTGATTCTCGGATGAAGCCTGCTCGGGTCAAATTGTCCACCTCTTCCTTAATCACAGCATTTCTTTCGGTGTTAAAGTGGCACATTTTTTGTTTAATGGGTTTGAATGTTGGATCCATTGCCAATCGATGAGCAGCCAATGTCATCGGGATCCCAGGTATCTCAGTATGACTCTAAGCAAAAATGTCATTGAACTCTGTGAGGAGCCTGATCAAACCCTCTTTCACTCCCGGCTCAAGGGTGGCTCCGACTTTGATAACCTTCGAGGGATCGCCCACTCGGACAGGAATCTCTTCTAACTTATCCACTTGATAGCAGCTGGCCCATTCCCTTCTCTGTTCCTCACTGTATGGCATTATGGGGTAGTCCTCGGGGTGATTGGTGGGCCCTACATCTCCTAGGTTCAATGCAGGGGTTGCCCTATCTTGGATCGTTGTCACCTGGGCGAGTTGTTTGGCTAGAGCCGTTGGGTTGGCCGACACTGAGTAGCATCTCTTGGCTGCTTGCTGATCACCCCAAACTTCCCCCACCTTGTCTCCTACTGGGAACTTCAGGATGTTGTGGTAAATGGATAGGACCCCTTTCAAGGATGATAAAAATGACCTCCCTAATATTGCATTGTAGGTCGATGGGGTATCCACCACCACGAAGTCTGTCATGATATTTTACTAGAGAGGTGTGGCTCCAATGATCACTCGTAGGATTTTTTATCCCACAAGTATGATTGAGTCCCCAGTGAACCCATATATCGGGGTAGTACAGCTATTGTAACACCACTGTTTCAAGTTTAGCTTTTCCAAGGTATCTTTAAATAAGACGTTGACGTTGCTACCTGTGTCGACGAGCACACGGTGTACCATGCAGTTGGCAATCTGTACCGTGATCACCATGGGGTCATCATGAGGCTGCACGGTGTTGTAGACATCCGTTTCGGTGAAAATGATCTGTGACAGCTGCGAGGGGTTGGTCGGTCTTTGGTCGACCTTGAAGATATCTCGCCCTTCGTCCATACGATGGACTTTCCTCGCACGGTTTTTCCAAGAATTGTTGGAGGTGCCAGCCAGAGTAAGCCTTCCGCTGATGGTATGTATTATCTGAATCTGTTGCATCAGGTCCGCCTGCTCCCCCTTTCTTTTCTCGACTTGCTCTTGGATCTCAGCTTGCACTTCCCTTCCATTCTGAATGTTCTCCCTGACTTGCTGTAAGAATTCCAACAGAAATCTTCCTATTATCAAAGCCACAATCTGATTCCGCAGGTTGTAGCACTCTGAAGTGTTGTGCCCCATGTCCTTGTGAAAGACACAATATTTATAGAGATTTCTCTTATCGACCGGGGCATTCATGAGAGCGGGCTTCTATAGCAAACCCTTGTCCCGAATGGTGAGATAAAATGTTTCACGGGATACATTTAAGGGAGTGTAATGATCGTACCCCCTCTCATCTCGAGCTATTGGGGCCACTGTCCTGGGAGGAGGTGAAGCTTACGGAGAATTTCGTTTTTCTGGATATCTTTCCGATCTGGGTTGAGAAAGGGGGAAGCGGTATGTCGATCTATTAGGGGGTTTATTCTGAGCTTGCTCGGGTCTGGGAGCTTCCTTCTTTTATCTCTTTAAGGCTCTCATGTCATCGTATTCCATCTTGACCTTGACCTGTTCGTCGACCTCAATCTGCTCTAGAGCCTGATCATAGGCTTCTTGGTTGGTCTCTGGAGGTCTCTTGGCAAAAGACCGAAAAAACTTACCAGTCCACAGGTTCCTTCTGAAGTTGGAGAGGGTTTCTTTCTTGGTGAAGACCCTCATCTGGATGACTTCCTTATGGAAACGCTTCACATAAGCCCGGAGGGTTTCCCCTCTCTCCTGGATCACGTACTGTAGATGGATTGGGTCCTTCAATCGGGGCTTAACTCTCTGGAATTATGAGCAGAAATCGATCCATAGCTTAGTGAAGGAATCCACACTGTCGGCAGGTAATTTCCTAAACCAGATCTTAGTGTAATCCGTGAGTGTAGTGGGGAACATTCGACACATAGCCGCCCTGGTCGTGTTCTGGACCTCCATCTGTTGAATGAAGCTCTTTAAGTGGCTCAAGGGATCCCTAGTTCTGGAGAATCTGTCAGTTGGCATTTTGAATTTAGGTTGGAGCTCGGCCTCCCAGATCCTTCTAGTGAAGGGAGCATTCATTTCACTTAGAGGATCTTTCTTGTCCTCCTTGTACTTCCCATTCTTCATCAATTTGACCTCCTTCTAAAGCATTGCCAACTGGTTCCTCAAGCGTTTGCTTTCAGATTTCCTTGAGTTGATCTCAGTTTCCTCACTATCGGATCCTTCTAACGAACTGGCGACCTCTACCCGGTTCTTTTTTCGGAAGGGGTCTGCCCGGGGGCTTTGCTAACTTTCTTCTTCCTTAATTCGGGCTTCCCTCCTTAATGTCGTTGGGTGGAGAAACTCTCTCCTCTCTCGGGGAAGGAAGTCCGTTACGGATTTGACTTGCCTGAGCAGGTAGCGTGGCAGCGCTTCAGGAATAGGGGGCATGGGCTCTAACCTATCCCGGATTGAGGTTGGGAGTCCCGTTCTATTACCAGCTGGCTCTGGAAGGGTAGGTCTTAGGAGATCAAAGACGAGTTGCCTAGCCCCGGGCCTGCTCGTCTCCCCCCGATTGCAAAGGTTTGCTTGCTGTATAGTACTACCCTCAACGAGCAGTCGAAGATGAATGTTTTCCACGAAGGTCGCCGCTTGTTGGTCAAGCTCGACCTGATTTCCCATAGGCTAGCTTGGAACCTGGCTATGGAGCCTGAATTTTCTCCCTTTTTTTGGGACCTTTCTTGTCGACGCAGCAGAAGGTTGTCCCGATGCATCTGGCTGTCCTTGTGAGGAGCGAAGCCTCATGACCCCTGTAAAATAATAAATTTGTATATATAAAGTCGGTGGTGTGTGAGTTTTCCACATACGGTGCCAGAAAGTGTTAACTGGAAATTCACTCAGGATGAGAAATTCTTACTAACACCCTCGAGACCATTACCACGGAGTTGGTGGCCGGGGTAGGTACCATTGTTACCTAACCTGCTTAGATGGGAATGAGGATTTGCATTATAACACAAAACATGAGCTTTTATTATCGATCACTTTGTTACACATAATTTGCTCTCATACATTATCTAGAACGTAGAAAGGTGGTCGCTTTGTATTTGTCGAATGGTGGAAAACAACGGCGGTCGTGTTCTGAATACATAATTTAGGCTCTCATCCCCTTTTCTTATCGTCTATATGTCGTCTCCTCTATTTTCTTCCTCTCTTTTTTCTATCCCTTTTCTACCATGCTTAGCCTTACTTATATATGGTCCAAGTAGGTTTTAAGTTCACAAATATCTTGTCGTGATCCCATGAATCAGTTCCATCCTTATCGGGCGGGATTCGTCATTTGAATTTGAATTATTACTGGATTTGATGATATCGTTGACGGAGATAGGTTTGTTTCCTTTTTGGAATCAAACTCTTGGCTTACACGCACGTGGAATTAATATTTTACGTGGATATGATCAAGTGTGTACTCATGGTACTTTCTTCATGAAGGTTATTGAGTTAGTTGTCCGCTGTAGACTCATGATTTGGCTCTGTTCTCAGAAGCGCAGGATGGACTCGGGGGCACTTACTTGGGGTAATATAGACTAGGCGAAATTCTTCTTTCCATGCCCGACGGGAACGACGGGCTTCTGGAGAGGTTTGTGGGCTTCTATCTTAGACTACGAATCAAACCTGGCTTCGAAAAGTGCCCACGAGTGGAAGGAACTTACTTTTGTTCTCATCGGGCTTCACTTTGAGTGCTTCCTGAGTTCAGCGATCTTTTCTTGCTCTCGTGGGGCGATTTTGGAGCCCGATCTCTGGAGCCGAAGTCTCTAGGTAGGTGGCCTCGAGAAGCCCGAACTCCTATGTTCGCGCTTATGCTTGACCTGGTTGTGCCCAGCTTCATCCCTGATAGCTCCGAAGCCCAGCAGACCTTCCCTGCTCTTGTGGGGTAGCTTTATGGTCTGCCTGGGGTCTCATGAATGTCGACTATGGGCTTTGACTTGGGATAGGAAAGTGAAAAATTTCTCTTTGACCCCTGACCAAATTTTACTTTTAACATATATAAATTTGATATACCCTTTCTTTTGATTTTTCTAAACATATTCTAAATATAAAAATTATAAAATAATTATATATATATATACCCTTTCTTTTGATTTTCTAAACATATTCTAAATATCAAAATTATAAAAGAAAGGGTATATCAAATATATATATATAAATTTTCAAGTCAGTGCACACTAATATAAATTCGTCAGTACATTGGATGTGGACCATTAGATTTACATACTTTGACTCAAAGTGTATGCACTTGTCAAAACTTCTCCATAATTAATGGTTCACATGTAACGCACTTTTATAAATTACATCAGTACGCATTGATAGGAAAACCACTATATATATATATGGGGGAGGGACGAATGCACCTCCTCCAAATTAAAATTTGTTTAGAGGCAACTAGGCAAGCCATCTCTTTACATTTTGATAAAGGACTCCTTCATCTTTTCCGATGCTGGTGTTTACGAAGAAAATTTGTCTAACCATATTTACTCAAGGCAATTATTGTTAGACCATCTCCGATGCATATGTCAATGCCAATGCTAAATTTAGTACAAAAAATAGTAAAATACTATATTTGGCACAAAAAATAGTAAAATACTATATTTGGCACATCATTTTAGCATTGTACTCCAATGCATGATTTCATTTAAAATTATAGAAATCAACAAATATAATTAATACATTCAATTTATATAATATTTTTATTGATTAAAATTATAAAAGTCAACAATTAATTAATTCAATGTAATTAAACAATTGTATTTTTATTATTAAAAAAGTAACATTTATTCTTGTACCAAATTTGGTATTGCATTGAAGGATGTTTTTTTTTACTTTATACTAAATTATAGTATTAGCACATCAAAATAGCATTGCATTTGAGATGCTCTTAGACCATCTCTAGTGCACGTGTTATTGCCAATGCCAAATTTGGCATAAAAAAGTGTAAAATACTATATTTGGAACAACAATTTAGCATTGTGCTTCGATGCACAGTAGTATTTAAAATGCTATTTTTATTATTTTATTAATTAAAATTATAAAAATCAACAACTACCATTAATGTACTTATTGTCTTCTTTTTTTAGGAATTGAATAAAAAAGAAAAGAAAAAGTAAATATAAAAATGGAAAAATATTTAATTTATGAAGAATAGTTGCATATATAATAAATTTTGGTTGAAATAACATCAATGTACATTAAATTTAAATTAATTTAAATATTTAAAAATTAAACATTTATTGTTGTGCCAAATTTGACATATGCTATTTTTAGTGAGTGACATATGTCAAATTTGGCACAACATTTGACAGTGTATTGGAGGGAAGCTTTTATACAATATGCTAAATTTTAGTATTAACACAATTATTTGGCACAACATTTGAGATGCTATTAGAAAGAGACTTGAAAATTCACCTATTAGACAGATTGAGAAGTTGACGACAACTTTTCAAACCCACCTTCATGTTAGCATCCTTTGTCTCTTCAGACCTAGTAGAAGGCTACTCAGTTCTTCCATTTTTTGATAAGTTTTATTTTAATTGCATGTTTTTATTTTATTTGATTTGGTTTAGTTAATTAAAATTTTGAAAAATTAAAATAGTTTTAAAAAATATATATCTTTTAAAATATTATTGTTAATGGAAATTTTGCTCAGGATGAGAAATTCCTACTAACACCCTCGAGACCACTACTACGGAGGTGGTGGCTGGGGTCGGTACCTTTGATACCTAACCTGCTTAGATAGGAATGAAGATTTGTATAATAATGAAAAACGAGAGCTTTTATTATCGATCACTTTGTTACACGGAATTTGCTCTCATACATTATCTAGGACGTAGAAAGGTGGTTGCTTTATACTAGTCGAATAGTAGACATTACGGTGGCCGTGTTCTATTCACAGAATTTTGGCCCTCTTCTCCTCCTGTTTGTCGATCTCTATTTTTTCCTCTCTTTTTTGTCTATCTCTTTACCATGCTTGGCCTTACCTATATATATGGTCCAAGTAGGTTTTAAGTTTGCAAATATCTTGCCGTGATCCCATGAATCCGTTCCACCCTTATCGGACGGAATTCGTCATTTGAATTTGAATTGTTACTGGATTCGATGATATCGTTGACGGATATAAGTTTGTCCCTTTTTTGGAATCAAACTCTTGATTTGCATGTAAATATTGGTCATTACGTGGAGATGATCATGTGTGCACTCATGTCATGATTCTTCATGGAGTTTACTGGACTATGCTTCGGTCCCAAATGGATCTATGCTTCAGTTCTATTCTCGGGAGCTTGGAAAGGACGTCCTGGCAAGCATTCCAAGGAGGTAACACATATCTGATTCGTTTAGAGGCCCCCTTCCTCTTTGAATCGCGGAGGGGACAACGGGCTTCTTTCGAATGTTTCTTGAGCTTGGCAACCCCTCATGGTTTTCACGAGGTGGTTGAGGAGCTCGACCTCAGGAGCTAAGGTTCCCAGATAGGTGGCCTCGAGAAGCCCGAGTTCCTGTGTTCGTGTGGGGGCTCGTCCTGGTCGCGCCTAGCTTGCTTCTTGATAGTTTTGAAGCCGGACCGACCTTTCCTGCTCCTGTGAGGTAGCTTTATGGTCTACCCGGGTCTCATGAACATCGACTATGGGCTTTGACTTGGGGCGGGAAAGTGAAAAATTTCTATTTGACCTCTGACCAAATTTTACTATTAACAATTATTAATTAAAGGGTAATAATGAAACTTAAAAAATATTTAAATTTGAAGTGTACATACAATTTTGGAATAGTGCAAATATCATCACTCAAAAGAAAATTTTAAAAAAGACGGAATTTAACATAAGTTTCACTTTTTTGGTGATTTGTCACCTTTATAAATGTATTTCCATATTTATCACTTTAGTTCCTAGTTTTACTCGTCACTTTATTCAATTTGACAAAATAATTTAAAGTCAACTATTTTAAAACATGTGAAAGTAAACTTTTGTCCTTATTACTATTAAATAGCTAAAATGATTATCTTAACTTTAATTTTTTTTTAAAAAAAAATTCTCAATACTAAAATCTTAAATAAATAACAAAAAAAAATATATATTAGTTTTTTCTTATTTTGTATTTTTTTTCATAATGGATTTTTATTTAGCTAAAATGATTATCTTAGTTTTAAATTAAAATAAAACACAATAAAATTCTCAATAATTAAATCTTAAATAAATAAATTACAAAAACAATTATGAAAAAAATCATTAAAAAAAAAATAATAACATAACTCTGGTTAACTACACTAACACTGCAACAAGTAGCAGTATTGGACTTAAAATATTATCCGTCACCGATAAATGTCCAATCCAATACCATGAATAATATTGGACTTTATCGGTGACGGAGAATATCGAGTAGAGGCCCATAACTTACTACACTACAATGCGTAAATGCCTAAATGGACACAGGCAGTGAGTGGGCACAACACCAAGAAATATCCAAATTAAAAAAACGGGCCCAAAATACCCAATACCCCACACTTGTTTGTCTATTCATTACTATCTTCAAAAATTTGTTCACTCCCTGTTTCTGACTTTCACTTCAATGGCAGCAACTCAGCAAGCAATCTCCAAATGTTAAGGGAATCGAAACAGAAACTGGTTTCGGTTGCCAACCAAAACCACCGAACCCAGGTTTTTTTTTTTTTAATATGTTTTCAATACTTGGAATTTGATTACGTTGTTGAAAACCCTGTACATTTTTGTAATTCTTAGTGTATCTAAACATGATGATGTGATTATGCCTTTCCATTTTGTATGTTTCTGGTTCAACTGCAATTCACGGTGTGCAAGATGATTTTCTGAGAATAGATTTTTAATGTGTTGGTAGCTGACTAGCTGTAAACTTGAGTAATTTTTTTTCTTCCATGATAATTAATCGCTGTATGTGTCTGTTAACATTCCTGGTGGTATACATGATGATGTGTTGGGTTTTTGGGGCTTTAGAAAATGGCAGAAATCAAACCCAACCATAGCTGATTCCGGTAACATTTCAGATATCGATCAGACCAACAAAATAACTAGAGATGGAAGGGAGAGAGATCGACGGTGATGGAAATGTGATGCGCTAGTGGCGGAAGAGAGGCGACGGAAGATGTGCCTTGTCAACGGCGACGAGAGGTGAGGAAAGTGGCGGTAACTGATGAGATGAGAGAGGCTGAGAATAGAAGGGCATTTCCTGTAAGCGTTTTTCAGTTGCTGTTTTTCGAAAATAAAATCAGTGTTTTTGGTTTCAGTTTCGAAATCCAAAAACGCGTCTGGTAGTATATACTTAAAGTTGTATTTTGAAAATAAAAACAGAAAAAACGCGTCTGGTAGGTTAACTAAAAACTATCAAAAATTGATTACATAATTAACCAGTATAATTTTTGTATTGTAGTTTTTAAATTAAACAAAATTAACACATCAAAAATTAATTCAAAAAAACATATCAAAAAATGAATTAATCAAAACTAAACTCTTAAATTATAAATAAATAATTACAATATATATATATATATTACTATATAATAAAAATATAATTGTATAATAATATAATATAATAATATATAAAATATATGTATATATTATAATATTACATATTATTTTATATATATATATTATATTAATAGTAATATATATTATAATAATATATATATCAGTTCTATTTGGAAATAAATTATTCTGGAATATATATATATATATATATAGGGGAACTTTGGTCATTTAAAAATCTTGTCTCATCTTATCCTAACCTTATGAAACGTATAATAGAACTAAATGAAATAAAATAAAAAACAAAATGATTTTTTTATATATAAAAAAGTGAAAAACAAAAACGAAAAACGAAAAACAAGTATTTTGTGTTTTTTAAATCTTTCACTTTTAACACTGGTTTTGTTTTTCATTTTTTTTTTCGAAAATAAAATGAAAAACGGTTAACGAACGCGTTTTCGAAATAGTTTTTGAAAAATAAAAACGAAAACGGACTGAAAAACAGCTACAGGACGGGGCCGAAGGTTCTGAAAAAAAAACCTGGTTTCTATTTTATGGAGGTCATTTGTGGGCTTGAAATAAGCCCCGATCAAAACCTTTAATCGGTCCGCAACTGATGAGGGTTTTTAAAAGCCTATAAACTCCCAACTTTTTTAATGATATGGTCTAGGTTTAAACCGGGACCTAGGGGTGACCACGGTTCGGTTCGGTTCGGTTTCAGTTTCGGTTAGAAACCGCAGTTTCGGTTTAGTTGAGGGGAGAAACCGTAACCGAAATTGTTCAAACCGGTTTGAATCGGTTTTGAAACCGTCGATTAGGTGATTTCGGTTTCGGTTAAACAGGCGGTTTGGGTTGGTTTTGGTAAAGGTTGTTTTTTTTTTAATATAAACCTGCAGTTAAACCACCGGTTTTAGAGAGAGCCAAACCGTAACCAAACCGGCTTGAGCCAGTTCCCAACCAGTTTTTTAACCACCAGTTTCGGTTTTTAAATTTCGATTTCGATTTTTAACTGTCGATTTAACCAAACCGTGGTCACCCCTACCGGGACCATAATAGTGGATACAAACCAAACCATCTAGACCCGACCCTTTTTACCATCCCTACTTGCAGTTAGGGCAGCTGGCATCCTAGTTTTTGCTTTCTAATTCGGTGGGATCCACCAACTAATGATTTGTTTTTTTTTTTTAGAATCATAATTTTACTTGAGTCTTAGGCCCTATCCTGCAGCTATTTTTCAGTCCGTTTTCGTTTTTATTTTCAAAAACGAGTTCGTTAACCGTTTTTCATTTTATTTTTGAAAAAAAAAATGAAAAACAAAACCAGTGTTAAAAGTGAAAGATTTGAAAAACACAAAATACTTGTTTTTTGTTTTCGTTTTTGTTTTTCATTTTGTTTTTCACTTATTTTATATAAAAAAAAATATTTTTTTAACTATTAATTGTACTGTTATACGTTTGATATGGTTAGGATAAGATAAGACAAGATTTTCAAATAACCAAAGTGCCCCTCTTATATATATATATTCCAGAACAATTTATTTCCATCTAGAACTTTTTATATATAATAATACATAATATATTACATTATATCCTATATAAATAAATATATTATGTATTATTATATATAAAAATATAATATAATATAAAAAATATAATAATATTTAATATATAAAATAATATATGTAATAATATTTTATATAATTTTTATATATTATAATATATATAATATATATATAATAATTTAAGAGTTTATTTTTAATTAATTATTTTTTTGATATATTTTTTTGAATTAATTTTTGATGTGTTACTTTTGTTTAATTTAAAAATTACAATACAAAAATTATATTGGTTAATTATGTAATCAATTTGTTTGTAGTTGTAATAATATTAAACAAAATGTCAAAATTGATATTTCAATTTTTGATAGTTTTCGGTTAACCTACCAGACACGTTTTTTCCGTTTTCATTTTTAAAGTACAGCTTTCGGTATATGCTACCAGACTTGTTTTTCATAATTTGAAACTGAAACTAAAAACACTGTTTTCATTTTTTATTTTTATTTGCAAAAAATAGTAACTGGAAAATGGTTATAGGACGGACCCTTATTTTTTTACTTTTTTCAGCGATGTGTCACCTACTGTATTTCTATAATCATCACCTATATAAATTTTAAGGCAATTGTTGATTAGGTTATGAATTTTTTTTAAAAATTTCAAGTTGTCTAAGATTTTTATAAAATTGACTAAATTAGTCCTCACATTATTTCCAAGTGTCAAATAAGTCTCTCTCTTTTTAGAAGTGACCAAATTACTCTCATTAATGATTTAACGATATTAAATGTAACATTTGATTTTAACAATTTTAGTTAACGTAAGTTAATAGCCTGCATTGTTTTCAAAATTATTTAAAAATCAAACCCAAAAATAAAATGAATTAAAATATACATGCGTTAAAAAAATTATATATGTATCTTTATTATATTATTTAAGAATAAAGTATAAATTTACCCTTGTACAGTTAAAACTGACTTACAGAACTTTGTTAGAGGGACTAATTTGGTACTTTAAAAAAATATAAGGATCAATTTAGTCATTTTTATAAAATTCGTAAACAATTTGAATTTTTCTTAAAAATTTCAGAACTTAATTGATAATTAACTATAAATTTTATTATTAAGAATTTTACAGTTTGTTATTTAAATTTAAAATTAAATAATCATTTTAACTAAATTAATATATGATAAACTGGTTTATTGTAAAGCTATCCATCAATCAACTCATATGATCTGACACATGCTCTGTTGTAGTTTTCAAATATTAAAAAGGGTTAATAGCACTGATAGCTCTAAACTTATAGCGCAGTTGTATAGTGTCCTTTAAATTGTTTTATTGATACTTAACCCCCTGAACTTTCGTTTATTGCTAAAAGCTGACAGAAATTAAACGGACGTTAAAGGAAAATTACATTTACATGCCCTGATTTTATGAATAATTGTATTAAAACTACAAAAATATAATAATATCACACAAACACCCTTTGACCTGATTGACTAATATCCAAAAAATAAAAAATAATAATAATATGAATAAACTTTTAAAATAATAATATATATTTTTTATTTATAGAGATCCAGTCAAAAATAAAATTTAACTTTGGATTTTGGAACAAACCCAAAACCCAAATTCGATCAACGGATTCAACAACAACCTCCACCGGGTTCAACATCACCTCCAACAAACCACAAATCCACCCATCACCAACCCCAACTCCAGACCCAGATTTGATCACCAGATTTAACAACACCCACACTGGATCCAACGAACTACAAATCCACTCATCACCATTAACAAAATCCAGCCACCAAATAATAACTCACACCAACCCCAAATTTAAATTTAAATAAACCATGGCCATAACACAAAAATGATTGAAAATATGAAATAAAAAAATTGAAAATACGAAGCAAAACAGCATAACCCAGATACTAGATCCAAAAAGAAAAAATAGACCACCAATGACAATCCTTCAAAATCCAGGAACCTGATTGAAAATAAGAAAATAGAAAAATAGAAAAACAAAACAGGTCCACCCAACACATTAAAATAGAGTATGATATAAATGGTAATGCGTTTGACCCCCCACCAACCTTTGGCTTTAGATCCGACACGAAATCAAACTTCCAGTCCTTGAAATAAGGAAAGGAAAGGGAATGGGGGCGACCCAGAACATCGATGCAACCTGAGCTGGAACCGGAATTGCGTTGGGAGGAGTGAGTGGTGCGCGGAAGCATGCCGGGGAACTGGTCGGAGTCCGGGCACCAGCGGGTGACTGGGTCGGTCAAACCGCCACACCATTGGAGGACGAAAATGAAGCAGGCGAGAGTGAGAGGCAGGAGAGTGATCGAGGAGCAAGAAGAGACGAGAATTAAAGACTACTTGCGACGGAGAAGTGGAAGAAGAGGACGATGAGTTGATGGGCCTTGACGAAGAGTGAAGACCCGCCATGTGAGCTTGCAGGAACATACCACTACACCAACAATCGGGTGCGTTGAAAATTCCGATTATACTGGAGGTGGTAACCATGGTTGATTTCAATTTAGGTTTGGGTTTAGATTGAGTTGTTATATGGTGGCTGGATTTTATGAATGGTGATGAGTGGATTTATAGTTTGTTGGAGGTGATGTTGAATCTGGGGTGTTGTTGAATCTGGGTCTGGATTTGGGGTTGGTGATGGGTGGATTTGGGGTTCGTTGGAGGTGATGTTGAATTCAGTGGGGGTTGTTGTTGAATCTGGTGATCGAATCTGGGTTTTGGGTTTTAGGTTTTGGGTTTGTTCCAAAATCTAAAGTTCAATTTTTTGTACTGAATCTCCACAAATCAAACAAAATAAAAAATAAAAATAAAAATAATAATAATTTATTAAAGTTTACTATTATTTTAAAAGTTTATTATTATTATTATTATTTATTTTATAAAAATGATTAATAATAATATTATTATTTTTTATTTTCTAGATATTAGTCAATTATGTTAAAGGGTGTTTGTGTGATATTATTATATTTTTCTAGTTTTAATACAATTATTCATAAAATCAGGGTATATAAGTGTAATTTTCTTTTGACGTCCGTTTGGTTTTTATCAATTTTTTCCAATAAACGAAAATTCAAGGGGGTTAAATATCAAAAAATAATAATTCAAAAACACTGCATAACTGTATTATAAATTTAAGGAGTATCGATACTATTAACCCCGTTAAAAATAAGCTCTGTTGTAGTACGTCTATAATTTATTGGTGCACCGGATATGTGGCCTTTTTTTTAATGTGTTATTTGTTATGTGGTTGGTCCATTGTTTATTTGTATTGGAAGCTATATATGGCTGGTCATGCCTTTGAGCACGTAGAATCATCACAATAAAACATGGTTTTATGTTATTTTATTTATTTATTTACAAAATCAATGTACTTCTCCTACTCGTACCATTCTTTCTTGTTATTTTTTTTAATATTTCATAAAATATAATTCACACACGACGACTTCAATTCCAACTTTCCAACGTATATTCCAAGGTCTGAACAAGTTTTGATTTTTGTTCATAAAATATAATTCTCACCACCTCCGTATGTGAAGAGATAAGGTGATCAATGAATGAATGAGAAAATAAAAGAAAAAGTAAATCAAAATGTTTGATTTTGTTTTCCAGCAATTTACACTCTGAAAATTTGTCCAAAAATTGAAATGATCAATCTAACGTATGAATTTCGTTCTCTTCCAATTCTAACTTCTTAACTTTCTGATCTCTTTTAACTTCTAAAGTTGCTGAATATCCAACCTTCTCACTTGCATATCAACTTCTATGAAATTAATTACTTGGAGATTGCTTGTTTGTTCTCTGTATTCAAGTTAAATTATAGTCACTGCTACTTATTCTTTATTTTTATTTTTATTGACATTATCTATTTATTTCAGATCTTGAATTATTTTTAAACCTTTTATCTTTAGTAGGATTTGAATTGTTAATTTAGGAATTATTTATCTAAATTCTAAGGACACTAATTAAGTTTATTCAAAAGTTTTTTTATTGTTGATGTTGCCTTGTTTCCCTGCATCGTTATTTTATAATATGCAGATTGGTGGTCGTACGTGTGTGTGTGTTTTTTTTTAAAAGCTAATTTTTATTCAAAGAATAAAAAACGGCCGGAACAAACAAAGCAAACAACCAGGTAACTGCACGTGATACACACTTTTCTTCATAGTTGATTATACTAACTCTTTATTAGTTAAAAAAGATTTTGAAATTATATGGTTAGGAGCCATAATTCACTAAAGACAACAAACCATCTTGTCAAAATGAAAGCAAGTGTTGTCCTGTAGGGTTAACCTAATTGACTTGAACATAAACACGACTTTTTAAAAGATATAATTATTGTTCTCTGGTATATGGATCTGTATCTTACATTTTGGATTGAATAATCCGTTTATCTTACGGATGTAAGTTCTCCAGATGATAAGAAGAACTTTGAAAAATGGGATTGTTCAAATCGTATAAGTCTTATGATTATCAAGTGCGGCATGCCGAAGGCATTTAGGGGTGTGGTTTCTAAAAGATAACCAAAGTCAAAGAGTTCCAACCGAAATTGAAAAATGTTTTGCAAAAAACGATAAGGCAGAAACAAGCACACATTTGCAAAGCTTGATTTCTATAAAGTACAAAGGCAAGGAGAACATAAGAGAGTACATTATGGAAATTTCTCATATTGCTTCTAAGCTTAAGACACTGAAGCTCGAGCTGTCTGACGACTTGCTCGTGCATTTGGTATCGATATCACTTCCTACACAATACAGTCAGTTTAAGGTCAGTTACAACTATCAAAGGAAGAAATGAACTCTTAATGAGCTCATCTCTTACTGTGTGCAAGAGAAAGAGAGATTGAAGCAAGACAGGACTAAAATTGCTCATATGACTAGCACCTCTAAGGATAAGGTCAAAAAGAGAAAGAATAATGAAGCTGTTAAACACCTTATGAGCTTTGGACAAGCAGAAAGTCTAGTCTAAAGCATTTTCACATTTAAGGATGTCCAGCTGAAGTAAGGCCTTGCAGGCCACATGAAAGGGAATTGGACTCTAAAAATGTGAGCAACTATTTCATTGGCTACTCTGAGCGATCTAGGGGTTATAAGTTTTGTGATCCCACATTTAGGTCAATTTTTGAGATGGGAACTGTAACATTTTTTAGGATGTTGAGTTTGAGGGGAGAAATAAGGTTATAGACATTATCTTTGAGGAGGAATCGGTTTTGAAACCCACTATCGTTTTTGACGATGTGTTGGTTTCTATATCTATAATTGATCAAGAAGCGAATCTGGATCCTCAACCAGACAATATTGAACAAACCCTCATTCAAGATAAGGTAATTGTTCATGAGAAACAAACTCAACAACCTCAATAACCAATGTCATTAACGCGATCCACTAGAGAAAGGAGAAATGTTGTTCTAGACAATTTTTTTTGTATTTCTCTAGGAACATGAGGAAGATGTTGGAATGATGGAAACTGATCCAATCAACTTTAATCAAGTCATGCAGGGTTCCAACTCTCAAAAGTGGATTGATGCCATGAATGAGGAGTATAAGTCTATGCAAAACAATAAGGTTTGGGAACTTGTCCCATTACCAGAAGGTGCGACACCCATTGGTTGTAAATGGATATTTAAAACCAAAAGGGATTCGAAAGGTAATATGGAGAGAAATAAGGCTCGTTTTGTAGCTAAAGGCTTTACCCTAAAGGAAGAGATTGACTATAAAGAGACTTTCTCTTCATTTTCAACGAAAGACTTTTTTAGGATAATCATAACACCTGTTGCACATTTTGACATTGAACTTCATCAGATGGATGTCAAGACAGTGTTTATCAATGGTGACATTGACGAAACAATTTATATGGTGCAACTAGAAAACTTTGAGTCGGGAGACCTAAAGAATATGGTTTGTAAATTGACAAAATCCATCTATGGACTCAGCTTTCCGTCAGTGGTACCATAAGTTTCATCGAGTGATTATCTCGTTTAGCTTCAAGATAAACGTTGTTGATAATTATGTATATCATAAATTCAGTGGGAGTAAGCACATATTCCTGGTTTTGTATGTCAATGACATACTGCTTGCCACAAATGATATAGGCATATTGCACGTAACTAAGAAATTTCTATCCAAGAATTTTGAAATTAAAGATCTTGGTGATACCTTCTTTGTATTAGGGATCCATATACAATGAGATTTCTCTCGGAGTATTCTTGGATTATCACAAAGGAGCTTGACCACTCCTAAATAAGCACCCGCAATAGTACAGAGCCGTGGGAGTAGCACAATGATAAATAAGATTCGTTCCACGGGGATTGATGAATTGATTACCCTAATTGATTGATTAAACTACTATTTAGATAAACAAATATTTGATAATTCAATTTTACTACTAACACTAATTAAATATAAACTACTCCTAGAATGCAACTAATGAAACTTAACCAACAAGCAAACAAAACAAAGTCACACACAAGCAAGTGATTGTATTACTATTAGGAATTTATTCTAAGACCATGAAACCACCTAAACAATCATCACCAATTTATACACACACCATTATAAATAAATTATGCAAGTGTGAATGTAGACTCGTGACACCCTCTATTAGTCTCTACTCTCTCTCGAGTAATAGAAACAACACTTATATGCACCAATAACCTATCTCTCGATGGTAATCCGAAATACATACAAGTTCATTAAGCTTAGTGATTCACTAAGTGAGCTCTAGAGACTAGCTTTGAGTATTTCTACCTTACTAGACCTCTATCATGCATTTCATCGAGCACGTTGTGTGCTTCTCCTCTCGGTACATCACACAACAACCAAATACACATCAAATGCTAGCTAGACACTCAATGTTACTTAAAGCATGAAATACATATACGTAAACACAAGCAATACGAATAAAGTGGTGGTCTTCATTAGTAAATCATAGTAAAGGTTTCATCTTGGCCTTAGCCAAGATGAGTTTAGTTCATAATGTAAGAAATGGCTACAAAAGATGTATTTTTCATACAAGTCATAAGAAAATATAAGTGCTAAATGAAAGAGAGAAAGATTAAGAATAAACTAAGTGTAGATGTCCTCTCTCTTGGTTGGTGGAATATGCTTGACTTGCTCATTCTCTTGATGCTCCCCTATATGCTCCAAGGTTGGGTTTTTGTAGTGGGAAATGGTGGGAAGGTTGGGTATTTGGTGTTTGGTATAGTGGATTTAAGGTTTGAATGATAGATTTGAGGGTTAATGAAGTGATTTGGTGAAGGATCTGGGTGGAAGATGAAGGATTTGAGTGAAAAGTGGTGTTTTGGGGGTTTTGATTGTAAAGGAAGGAGTTGAAGCTTAAGGTCGTCCAAGAGGTGCCCAGAATAGCTCAAGAAGGGGTATTTATATGTTTAGGAATGAGACACGAAACCCTAGAAGTTCTGCTGAGTTGGATTGTTGTGCTGGTGTTACGCTGGTCGAGTGACGCCTCACCAGCGCAACACCACTGATGTTGTGTGCTGGTGAGGGTGGCACTGGTCTAGTGGCGCCTCACCAGCGTAACACCACTGATCTCGTGTGCTGGTGAGGGTGGCGCTGTTCGAGTGGCATCTCACCATTGTTATCCTTGACCTTTTATGACTTAATTTCTCCCGTTTTGGTCCCAACTTTTCTCAGTTTCGCACTGTTACCCCAGGATTGCTAAAGGAACATACACAAGTTTATCACACCATTAAATACTTGATTTTTACTCAGAAACGAGTGCAATTGACAGGTTATGAAGGCTACACCGAGTGTAGAAATGGGAGTTATCAAATACCCCCAAACCTATCTTTTGCTCGTCTCCGAGCAAAACCGAAGCAAACAGAAATGTTAAGTTAACCTACTCCGAACTAAACTAAGAGAAAACCATTTTCAATTGCCATTTCCACCGAGCCATCTAAAGATGAGATGTGGCATTAGTCGACCCATATTATAGTAAAGAGGGATGCCAGGACATGTAAACCAAGGTATTATAACACTAGAGATTACAATTCCGGACTTCTTTGTGGAGTTAGCTTCAAAAGCATCGAACACAAGAGTCATTAGATAACATTTTGCCTCGACTCTAAGCTTTTCAAGATTTCTCTCATTTTTCCACACTGAACTTAGGCTCTCTCATCAAACATATGCGAGTTGGAGTTTATATACGGATTTTTTTTTTCAAATCTACACGTATATGAAAAATTTGTAAGGACGCTCATAGTTTTCTACCAATAGACCTCATGAATGGAATCAAACATTAAGAACTCTCTTATTTTCAAACTAGACCCTTCCTAAAGATCAATTAGGACTTCTTTTTAGGTGTAAGTGAGGTTGATGATAGATGGTGATGGAGAGGTCGGGTGGGTATGGTTTTATTGGTAAGACAATGATCAAGCTAGAGTATTTTCCTTAATACCATTTGTATATTCCCCTATTTAGCGCATAGGAAAGTTATTGACTTTAAGAGCTTTGTATAGTTTTGTGGTTGCTTTACATTTAGGCAACTCTTTTCATAGGTTTTTTTTTTGAATAAAGTGGTGCAATTTACACAATCAGCCTAAGTACACACTAATTGAATACATTTTAGTGCATTACTCTTTGACGTTTCCATCTTCATTTCCTCAAGACATGATCATTGTTAAGGGAAAGTCAATAGTTTGAATCTAGTGTGGTGTAGATGTAACATGGGGTGGATATGGTGATTGGGTTTAGTGTGTAGGTTCACATTCTTTGGACATTTAGGCACATACAAGGTTTAGGAATGTGTTTGGGTAATTTGAAGTGGCTAACACACATTGCATACTTCATCTCTATAGGTACGAGTCTAGTAAGAAAATAAGGTAAATCATATGAAACCAACTTTGAAAATTTGTTATTTAATGTTCAATGCAATGAGAAGATGTTCTTTTTCTCATTTCTAATATCTACATGATGAGTGTTTAGAGAGTAGAATTGAAATTCACTTTTGTGGATGCAATATTTAGACAATGAAGCTCACATGGGTAGTCTCCATTAATGATCTAGACATCTCAGGTGCGCTACCTCATTTACTAATGCACAATGAGTCCAGTAGGATGCGTGTAAGCAATGCGGTGCAACTTTAGCCAATACGGTCGTAAAATGATACATGACATATCAAAAATTTCCTACAACGGCTCAGACCAAAAGCATCTCAACAAGCAATCCTTGTTGCTCAAAATTCTACCTCAAAATTGGTACAAATCTGACCCAAAAACACACAATCATGCAAAAATTAAAAATTAAAGATAAAACACCCAAAACAATCAAGGAAGACACACAAAAGCAAAAGATGGCTATCGAATGGCCACACCCTCAAACCTAAATGGAACATTGTCCTCAATGTTTGTACAAATGAAATGAATGAACAATGTAAGCTTAGAAGTGGGAAAGAGGCCAAACACAACACCATATAAAAAGCAAACATCACCAAAACCTAAAAGCTAAGCACAATACAACTCCACAAAATCAAGTTTAAACCAAGTTTAAATGATAGATATAAAATAAATACGCAAGAGATAAAACATAATAAATAAAAGAAGTTCCAACTGAAATGCAATAAGAAAGAAAATCCATCAAGTTAAACATCCTAAAAAAATAAAAATAAAAGTGCTAAAACAGAATAAAAGCAACAATATTGGAGCAAATGGTGGTATGAAACAATCGTTCCGGTCAATCCTTAAACATGGGATCCTTGCCCTTCCGTCCCCTCTCGAGGTCTTCAACTGACATGTACTCGGGCATATAATCTGCAACTGAGAACCCCTGGTCATCGGAAGATGGAGGTGGAGGTAGTTGTGGTCTTCTACGTCGCTTTCTCTTCTGATAAGTCCGGAGGCCTAATTGTTGTCTTATGTCAGCATTGTCCGTTCTAATATCCTCCATCTCGGCCTCATGGTCTACTCTGAAATCATAAAACTGCTGGGAGAGGGTATCAATCTTGCCTTATATACGAGTCTGAACAGTCTGGCTCTCCCCGACTGCCTTTACCAACCACTCTAGCTTATCCATGATTTGAATACTTTGCTCAGGACCCTCTGTATCCTCATCATCTCCAGAAATGTCATAGATATAATCTTCCTCATCTGACCCTCAGGTCCGGAGCCTTCTTCAGGAAGGGAAATTCCTCCTGGTCTCGTCTTCTTACTAGCCATGGTTTTGCTCACAGAGTCTGTCCAAGAACAAAGATTTATAGGTCCTCTACCCCCAATGGTTATCTCATCATCACCATACTCTGGAACTCCTGCATCTCTGTATATTTTTATAATTATGCACGGGAAAGGAATAGGCCTACTTTCAGTTTTTTTCTTTTTTCCCTTAATGTCAATGTCCCCTGCATCGTAAATCTCTGCTTTAATGATCTGCCCAATGTCAACTGGGGCTGAGGTGATAAGACAAGATATCAATTCGGCCTTCTTCACTGGGATCGAACTGATGTGGAGTACGGGCTTTAGAGATGCTGATATAAACATACTCAAGATGGCTAGATCTTTCGATAATTCAGTGTGCTTCAATAGATGCTTTATGTCCCATCGGGTATCACTAATTCCTCTCAAAAGCCCAACCAACTCTGCTTGAGACTCGCCAAAGCTACGGTATCCCAGAGGTAGGGTGTTCTGGGAAACCGAAGTTGTGCCAAAATGAATGTTAATGATGTCCTCACTGATTTGCACTGCAACCCCTCTCACTAAGACCATACCGCTGGCAAAGAAAACTTTCTAGACCATGCTGGCATAGAAATCTCTCACCAAGGTTGTATTTGCTGTAATGGATACTGCACGAATGTCTCCCACCTTCTGTTTTAAACTAACCTAGGTAAAGAGGTGTCCATAAGGTCAGCTAATTGGATACCCCGTTCCATAATTACTATTGTTTGTCGGAGTTTCTGAAGTCTTCTGTAGTAGTTTTTATTCTCAACAAGTGGTTTTGACTCTGTTGTTTGCCGTTTTCTGCTCCTACTGGTATCTGTAGTCGCTTGAGGTAATCCCCCTGCAGGAGTCTTGGACTTACCCATATTTGTACCCACACAGACATAATTTCTACCTAAAAATCGATAAACCAACCCCTAAAATGGCACACAAAATGGCACTAGGTGCAACCGGTCACCTCCACAAGCACTTCTATAGCCACAAAATCAAACACCATGCCCAAATTCCACAAGCCAATTAACCAATACCTAAGAACTATGCCCAATTCACAATACAAAATAAACTGAGACCAAATTCACACCAACAAAGGCTCCAATGATGTGCAAAGATACAAATAAACAAAACCCAAGCAACAATTCATCCAATTTCGAGCAATGCAAGTTTCACAACTAAAAATCCCCAAATTATAAACCCTAGCACATAAAAATCCCAAATCTATGCCCTAGACTATGTAGAAAAGAATTTGCATTCAAGATTGGGAGGAAAGTGATGAAAAATAAGAGGGTTTATGTGAGACTTACCAATTTCGTGCTTGAGAGAACTTGAGAGGAAGAGGAGAGTGTTTTGGGTGTTGCTTGTAAGAATGACCAACTGCTACTCATCGAGAGGATTTAATCCTCGCGCATCTGACATGTGCACTGGTTAAGCAGTGCCAACGTGCACATGTGCACCAGCGCATAGACGTTTTTGGTCAAAACCCTATCGTTCCACTAAATGGATTGCTCCATCTTTTGCTTGTACGCTGGTCGACAGGTGCTACACCAGCGCATTGGCACCAGCGTAACTTTCCATGCATTTGGCACTGGTTGAGCGCCTTTCGTGCACTGGTCGAGTGGCGCCGAGCTTGTACTCCTCCCCATTTGGTCTTCTAATTATCATTTTGCCCCATTTGAGTTCTCTTTTGCAAAAAAATTACTTTACACACTCATGAAACTCAACAAAGCACATCATTGCATGGGTTTAATACAATTCTAACTTTTTTTTATACCCCCAAACCTAAATTATGCATTGTCCATATTGTATCCAAGCTTTTCAAAACAAGTTCACAATGCATGATTCATGCTTGGAGAGGGAAAACTAAACTTGTCAATAATAAAACAATCAAAATTAAAAACTAAATTTACGAAATCAAAATGACCCAACTACTATTTACAATATGGTACCTCCCACTTGAGAAGAACCGTCTCCTTTTTCGGCTTATGCGAGGCATAAACCATCCTCACCCAAAATCCATTTGCCTTTCGTGTTTGCTCGATTCCATATCCATCCATCATTCTTCTTTCCCGTTTGTCCAATTTTCTCTCAACTCTCACCTTGGGGGGTTCCTTGACCTTTTTTCTGACTTTGTGTGAGTTCACCAAATTGCTCCCTCCTAATTTCTTACTTATCCCATCATGAACCGTCATAGATTCTAGGGGTTCTTTTGGTTCGTCTTCCTTCAATATTTTCATCATAGGAGGGTTCTTCACCTCAACTCTTGAGCACATTTCAACCTGTGAGAGTTCCTTAGATGTTTTCGACATGTTGAATACAACTTTCTCTTCTTCAACTCTCAGCATCAACTTGTCTTCATTGAAATCAACTAAGGCTCCACTTGTTTTTAAAAATGGTCTCCTAAGAATTAACGGGATCTCCACATCTTCTTCCATTTCTAAAATTATAAAATCAACCGGGAATAAGAATTTACCCACTTTCATCAAGACATCCTCTATAACTCCATATGGGTACTTGAAAGTTCGATCTGCTAATTGAAGAGTCACCCTTGTAGACTCCACTTCTCCCAATCTTAACTTCTTGTATATGAAATAATGCATCAAGTTGATGCTCGCTCTCGAGTCAATTAGTGCTTTTCCGAACTTTAAATTCCCAATTTTGCATAGAATTGTGAACCTCCCCGGATCTTTTAATTTTGGAGTGAGTTTGTTTTGGAGAATAACACTACATTCTTCTGTGAGAGCTATCGTCTCACAATCCTCCAACTTCTTCTTGTTTGATATGATCTCTTTCAAAAACTTCACATATGTTGGCATTTGAGCCAACACTTCGGCGAACGAGATGTTGATGTTTAGTTTCCTAAATATCTCCAAAAACTTTATGAAGGTTTGAGTATCCTTATGTTTCTTGAGGTGTTGTGGATATGGGATTGGTGGCACATATGCATTGACTTGAGGTGGATGAGGTAGATCAAAAGATGTGTTGGGTAGATCATCTTCTTTCGTTTCTTCCTCTGCATGGAATTTAGAGATACAATCTTCATCTCTCTTTCCCCCACCTTCTTTCTCAACCACCTTCTCTTGGAAAAATTTCTCGGGTAGTTTCACTTGTTTACCTCTCCTTAATGATATCGCCATACATTGGTCTCTTGGGTTGGTTTCCGTATTGCTAGGCAACACACCTTGTTGCCTCTCTTGGATTGCCTTGGCCATTTGCCTCATTTGCACCTCTAAATTCTTGATTGACGCTTGAGAATGTTGTATTACTTGATCTATCTTTTCATCGAGTTTCTTCAATGCCAAGTCTTGGGTCTCCATCCAATTATCAAGCTTAACCATGTACTTGGACAATAATCTTCAATTGTCAGCTTTCTCTCGGTTAGATGTTCGTGGGTTGATTTTGGAAATTGGGTTGTTGGTTTGGAAAGGCTTGTTGTGGTATGGTGAATCCAGGTGGTTTGAAAGTTGGTTGGTGTTATTGGGATTGTAGGTTGTCTTTCCATGAGAAGTTAGGGTGAATTTTCCAACCGGGATTGTAGGTGTTGGAATAAGGGTTATTGTTTGGGTTAGGGTTTTGGTTGTTGGAGTTGTGGTAGAGAAAAGTTTTGTTGTAGTTCACAAATGAGACTTGTTATGTGGGTCGTTTGCGAATGGGTTTCCGGCTTGGCAATCTACACTTGCATGAGGCCCCGAACACCAATCACAATTCACCATATTCACTTGGGTTGTACTAGAGCTTGCTAACTTGCTAACTTTGTTGAACAAAGCCTCTATTTGAGCTTGTATTACGGTCATTTGATCAACTGCCACCACGCCGAGTACATTCCTTAGTCCCGTTCGGTCATCCCTCCAATAGCTATTTTCAATTGACATTTCTTCAATTAAATCATAGGTTGCGTCCATTGACTTGTTCATCAAAGAACCACCTGTCGAAGCATCCATAAATTGATGAGTGGTTAAGTTCATACCCTGGTAGAATTTCTTTACAATTGACCACTTCGGCCTCCCATGACATGGAGATTTCCTCAACAAATCCTTGTATCTCTCCCATGCTTCATACATGGATTCCGATTCAAATTGGGAGAATTCATGAATTTCATTCATCAATTGTGCCGCCTTTCCGGGAGGGAAGTACTTGCTTAAGAACGCTTGGGCCAACTCATCCCAAGTAGTAATCGATTCGGGTGCCAATGAACCATACCAAGCCTTAGCTCAGTCCTTTAATGAGAAAGGGAAGATCTTCAACCGAATTGCATTGTCCATAGCCCCGTTGATCTTGAATGTTGAGCAAATTTGGAAAAAAATCCTCAAAAATGCCCGTTAGGGTCTTCACTTGGTAAATCACCAAATTGTCCCATCATTGTCAACAATTGAAAGACATGGGATTTAATCTCAAAGTTGTTCGCGACTATCATCGGGAGTTGAATTGGCGATATGTTTAGATCTACCCTTGGCATCACATAATCTCTCATGGCCCTGTCATCTTCTCCATTTTTCTCATTTTGCCACCCTTAGGTTGCAGCTAGTATGTGATCTTGATCCCCCACTCCGTCTTCCATTGCTCGTCTTCGAATCCTTCTATTTCTCAGGGCTGTTCCCTCAATATCTGGATCGAACCTCAAATCCTGTAAATTGTTGCTCCTAGTACTATGATGCATTCAAGAGCAACCACCTACAATCACAAGAAAATGAACACAAAGTAAAAATTCTAAATTAGTAATGAATCAACTAGTAGTGATATCAATAAACCGCTCAATCCCCGACAGCGGCGCCAAAAATTGATCACTCCTAAAATGAGCACCCGTAATAGTACGGAGCCGTGGGAGTAGCACAAAGATAAATAAGATTCGTTCCATGGGGATTGATGAATTGATTACCACAATTGATTGATTAAACTACTATTTAGACAAGTAAATATTTGATGATTCAATTATACTACTAACACTAATTAAATATAAACTACCCCTAGAATGCAACTAATGAAACTTAACCAACAAGCAAACAAGACAAAGTCACATACAAGCAAGTGATTGTATTACTATTAGGAATTTATTCTAAGACCATGAAACCACCTAAACAATCATCACCAATTTATACACACACCATTATAAATAAATTATGCAAGTGTGAATGTAGACTCGTGACACCCTCTATTAGTCTCTACTCTCTCTCGAGTAATAGAAACAACACTTATATGCACCAATAACCTATCTCTCGATGGTAATCCGAAATACATACAAGTTCATTAAGCTTAGTGTTTCACTAAGTGAGCCCTAGAGACTAACTTTGAGTATTTCTACCTTACTAGACCTCTATCATGCATTTCATAGAGCACGTTGTGTGCTTCTCCTCTCGGTACATCACACAACAACCAAATACACATCAAATTCTAGCTAGACACTCAATGTTACTTAAAGCATGAAATACATATACGTAAACACAAGCAATATGAATAAAGTGGTGGTCTTCATTAGTAAATCATAGTAAAGGTTTCATCTTGGCCTTAGCCAAGAAGAGTTTAGTTCATAATGTAAGAAATGGCTACAAAAGATGTAATTTTCATACAAGCCATAAGCAAATATAAGTGCTAAATGAAAGAGAGAAAGGTTAAGAATAAACTAAGTGTAGATGTCCTCTCTCTTGGTTGGTGGAAATACTTGACTTGCTCATTCTCTTGATTCTCCCCTCTATGCTCCAAGGTTGGGTTTTTATGGTGGGAAATGGTGGGAAGGTTGGGTATTTGGTGTTTGGTAGAGTGGATTTGAGGTTTGGATGACAGATTGGAGGGTTGATGAAGTGATTTGGTGAAGGATTTGGGTGGAAGATGAAGGATTTGAGTGAAAGGTGGTGTTTTGGGGGTTTTGGATTGTAAATGGAGGATTAGAAGCTTAGGGTCATCCAAGTGGTGTCCAGAATAGCTCAAGAAGGGGTATTTATATGTTTAGGAATGAGGCACGAAACCCTAGAAGTTTTATTGAGTTGGACTGTTGTGCTGGTGTTGCGCAGGTCGAATGGCGCCTCACCATTGCAACACCACTGATATTATGAGCTGGTGAGGGTGGCACTGGTCGAGTGGCACCTCATCAGCCCAACACCGTTGATCTCGTGTGCTGGTGAGGGTGACACTGGTCGAGTGGCGTCTCACCAGCGTCATTCTTTACCTTTTATGACCTCATTTCTTCTGTTTTGGCCCCAACGTTTCTCAGTTTCGCACTCTTACCCCGGGATTACTAAAGAAATTTGCACAAGTTTATCACACCATTATATACTCAATTTTTACTCAAGAACGAGTGCAATTGATAGGTTATGGAGGCTAAACCAAGTGTAGAAAAGGAAGTTATCAGAGCTATATCGATAAATTGCTCAAAAGGTTTGGCATGCAAGACAACAAACTAGGTGATACCTCTGTCGCTAAAGGAGACAAGTTCAGTCTAAGTCAGTGCTATAAAAATAGCCTTGAAGTTAAGAAAATGTAGAAGATTCCCTATGTATCAGCTGTAGGGAGTTTAATGTATGCTCAGGTGTGTACTTGTCCGGATATTACTTACATTGTTGGTATGTTAGACAGAAATTTAAGTAACCCTGAGATGGATCATTGGATTGCAGTCAAGCGGGTTATGAGGTATTTAAAGAGAACAAAAGATTACATGGTCATATAGGAGATCAGATTGGTTTATGATCATTGGGTATTCCTACTTTGATTATCCTGGATGCCAATACAGTAGGTGATCCACATCAGACTACATATATCTATTGGTTGGTGGAGCTATTTCTTGGAGGAGTGCTAAGTAGACACTCATAGCTTCTTCCACCATGGCAGCAGAGTTTGAAGCATGCTATGAGTCATCCAATCATGGAATATGGTTGCGAAATTTGGTCATTGGGCTGTGCATTTAGGAGAGTGTTGAAAGATCACTCAAACTATATTATGGCAATAAGTCAGCATTGCTATATTCTAATAACAACAAGAGCTCATCTAGGTCAAAGCATATTGACATTAAGTTCCTAGTTATGAAGGAGAAAGTACAGAGTGGACTGATATCCATGGAGCATTGGGACAAACTGCATGATAGCGGATCCGCTTACAAAGGGATTAGCACCCAAGGTCTTTCATGAGCACACTGCTCATATGGGTGTTATTTTGTGTGAGGATATCACATTATAGTGGAAGTTTGTATTTTATTTCTTTATGAACATACTTATACATTTAAGTATTTGAATATTTTTCTGATCAGAAATAAAGTATTCGGTTGATTACACTCTGTTACATTGTGTTAAGTATTGATCTCACTAAAGAATAAAATAGGACCAGTTGGAATAGACATGTATAGATCACATTGCATGTAATTTCCATGATTGATCTATGTCATTTGGTTATGTTGGTATACGTGACCATTGATGGGTTTAGTCACGCTATATGTGAAAAAAACCGTTTTGATCCTATGTCGGCATAATCAATGTACGAGATTGTTCGGATATACCCTAAAATTGTGATAGCAAAATTTTAGAGCTTATAAAGTCATACACATTTTTAAAGTTACATATGTGGCCCAGTGGGAGATTTTTGAAAAATTCCATCATATGGGGCCACACTTGTAAATTTTAAATGTGTTATGCTATCTTTGGTTAAGCCTAAATTAAAGTGATCTAATTATGATTTTAAGTATTAAGGCTTAAGGGTATAATTGTCATGGAATTAATGTGTGGATACCAGAGTGCAATTCTGATTTGATGAGTGGTCGAATTGGAAATAGCAAAACATATAATAATATATTTATTATATATATATATATATATATTAGCGTTATGGTCCCCAAATTACACGATATCTTTGTTTTGTCTATATCTCCATCAACAGAGCAAAATAGAACACTTTAGGGCTCACAAAGGTTACGATAATTTGGAAGATCACAACCCATCCACCAACCTTCGACAATGGATTCATGTACACTTCCGCTATCAATTATCTCCACTTTTCTCTTGAATTGACATGGGTTAGTAATATTTATATAGAGTTTGATTAATCATGAGATTCAAATTAATTATGTGCCTATGCAAGTTGGTTTGTATTAATCGAATTTCTTACAAGTCCAAACATTGATCACACATCAAGTCCATCAACGTCCATAAGATTTATGAACAATAGTTAGATGCAAAATATCGACAGAGGTAGTTATGATATCCATATTCTTAGGCAAAGCTTGTTATAGTGAGACTTAGAGGTGAGTGTGCAATGTACTATGATGGTCGTATATAAATAGAATGTTGTACAAGCAAGCTTATTTTTGAAGAATAATTAGCAGAAGGTCCATATATTAATGGATTGAACTTTCATAGAATACTTCTACCTTTTTGTTAAAAAAAAAACTTGGTTTTCACTGTCTTTTCATCGATATGCCAATATCAAAAGTACGATATACAAATTCTCTGTTGGTTAATTTGACTAAAGTCACTTTTTTATTTAAGGTTCTTATAAAATTATGAGCAACATATGCCATTATATTTTATGTTTATGAAAATCGAATTGATTGGAATAGTTAAGTAAGTGAGAGTTGATCGGATAAAGCCCGTTTGATTGTGATCAATATTGTTGGGCTTAGTGCACCTTAACTACATTAAATAAATGTAGAATATGGTATGGGCTATTGTATATGTGTGGGCATAGTATTCTTTTAGAACTAGCCATCATATTAGGGTTAAGAATCCTTTATGGGTTAGGATTCTAGGAAGTTATACTATATATATGGGATCCCTACTCTCACTCTTATAACGTATTACAAAATTGTCTTCCCATTAGACAATCCGAGAAAGGTGAGTAGAGAGTAGAAAGCAGAAAGCTCTCTATTGTTTTAATTATTTTCTTTGTTTTATTTTCAGATTGAGTTTCTTACACTATTCAATGGATTCGAGAAATTCAGGTACAATTTCATGCATATATATTTAATACGAATATATATGTTTAATTACATACAATGCTTACAGTGGTATCATAGACATCCGTATTTTTAAATAGGCTGAATATTAAACTCTTATAATTATTCATCTACTATTTTTGATACATAATTATATTGAAATATGTTGAATCCGTAAGAACTAAAAAAATTTTGTATGTTGTTTCTTTTTCGTGAGGATCAGATGTCATTGGATTCAATGGGTAGACGAATAAGAATTGAGGTAGTTTTAGATCGCAGTTGTATGAAACCGTAGTTGAAGATTTGTTTGATGAAGGATCAATCGATCTGGATTGAATCAGTGTTTGGGTTTTCCTCTTGGGTCGCCTCTTGGGTCGATGGATTTTAAACCCAGATCCACCATGATTTTCTTCTTTGCTCAACGCTCAACCACACCCAAACCTGATCCACTTAGCCAACACACCTGTCTTGTGCGATTACGGAGATGATCTTTATCGACGGTCACCGATCACGACTACACAAAGGCCGGTCAGCCATGCGAATCGATCGTCCAAGACTCGCGCTTAGAGGTAGATCGATAGCAATCCAACCTAGATTTCTTCGTTTCAGGTCCGCACTATGTGAGTCGAGGTTTGGCCGCCGTGCGTTGCCTTCAGGCGACGAATTGGCTGTCAAGGCAGCGGCGAACACAGTCCTAAGGTTTCCAGAAGATTGATTTTACTTTGGGCCATCTCTTGAGAATTTGATATTCTTGGGGGATTGATTTACAATTATTTAAGAACTTTTTGTAATTTTGATAAAAATGTGAGGTTAATTTGTAATCACCAAAACTTACTGGACTAGTTTGCAATTTCAAAATAGTTTTGGGGTTGATTTATAATTAATAAAAAGTTATAGGGTTATTATATAATTTTCAAAAGTTTTGGGGCCAATTTAAAATTATCAAAACTTACTGGGCTAGTTTGTAATTTTGATAAAATTCAAGGGTCGATTTCTAATTACTTAATCTTGAGGAGATTTTTTGTAATTTAGGAAAATTGGGGGCTGTTTTTATAATTTTTTCAAAAGGGTTTGGGGAAAAATTGCAGTTGATAATCTTTGTGATTTCGCATGATTATGTTTCTACGTAGTAGACTAATCATTAAGTTTTCATTTTGATTATTTCATTTGGAATTAAAAATCCGTTTTGTATATTCTCGTGAATCGAGTGGTTATGTTTTCACGTAGTGACTAATCATCTAAATTTTGAAAATTTAGTTGGTTGACGGTTGTTAATTTGATAGTTTAATAATTGATTGAATACTCTCATAATTGGATGATTATATTTCACATAGTGACTCATCATTAAAGATTTTGAGATATTAGTCGGAATCAATTATTAAATTTGAACTGTAAAGATGAAAATGCTTTTGTTAATTATCTCCGTAAGAGGGTTATCACATGTGATATGTGATGTTCTTCTCCGTAGGAGGTTCATCATCTTGAGTTATTCATATATAAAACTGCAATAATGGAAACTATATACATGTTTTAATCATCTCCATATGAGGATTATCACATGTGATAGGTGATGTTCTTCTCCGTAGGATGTTCATCATCTTGAGGAATTCATTTATAGAATGTAGTGATCTTTGCCTAATCACATGTTGAATTTTATTTCTATAAATGTTTTGGTTGTTATCTTCTATGCATGAAATCCTTTATTTTGATATTCAGTTTTCAATGTCAACAACTTTGCTTCGAAATTGTTAGCTATTAAACCTTTGGAAGAGACTAATTTCGAGGAATGAAAAGAGACTCTCACTGCCGTTTTAGCTCTTTGGGGTATAGACCTTTCGTTACGTGAGAAGAAGCCTTTTAAACTCACCGATGAGAGTACTGCTAAACAGAGGTCTTATCGAAAGAAGTGGAAAGAGTCTAATCGGAAATGTCCGATGACCATGCGTTTGTCTATTGCCAAAACTATTAGGAAGAGCATTCCAAAATGTAAGGATGCAAATGCTTTTCTTAAAGCTATGAGTGGCAAGTTCAAGAAGCGAAGCAAGGCTGAGAGGGGAAAGTATCTGAGCCAGCTGGCGATAACTGTTTATGATGGTACCGGTGATGTTCGTGAGCATATTATGAAGATGACTAATATGACCATGAAATTAAGGGATCTGGATACGGAGATCTCTGACTCTCACCTTGTATGACAGGTTCTTGAGTCTCTTCCAAATGAGTTTGATGTTATGAAAACCTCTTATAATGCTCAAGAGGCATAATGGGCTTTGGACCAAATGACTACTATTGTGGTCTAGGAGGAAGAGACTATTCACAAGAGTAAGAAAGTGCTCATATGGTTACTCATAGCAACAAGGGTAAGAAAAAGTTCAATGAGGGTAAGAAGTTTAAACATCATGGAATGAAAGCTGGCAAGTGTAATGGGTTCATTAAGGCTAAGGATGATGACATGAAAGGCAAGTGTTTCTGGTGTATCAAGAAAGGCCATTTGAAAAAGGATTGCTTCAAGTTTAAGAAACACATAGAAGGTACCCATTTAGCTCTTGTATGTTTTGAATCTAATTTGGTTGATGTCCCTTTGAATTCTTGGTGGGTTGATTCTGGAGCTACTATTCACGTTTCAAATTCTTTACAGGGCTTCAGAGGCAAAAGGAAACCAAGGGATAAAGAAGTTGTCGCTTTTATGGGAAATGAAGAGAAGACTTTAGTTGAGTTTGTAGAAGTTGTTAGATTACCTTTTGCTTCAGGAAAGTTTTTAGATTTAGTTGATGTTGCTTGTGTTCCTTCTCTCCAACGTAATTTGATTTCCATTTCTAAGTTGGATATTAGTGGCTGGAGTTTTGAATTCATTAATAAAGGATTTGCTCTTTGTCATGGTTCTCTTATCATTGGTTATGGTTGTTTGTGTGATGGTTTGTATAAATTGAATTTACACTATGATTTTGTTAGTGAATGTTCTCGTTCCGCTGTTGTGATAAATTCTTCCATCGGATATAAACACCAGAGAGAAAATTGTTCGTCCATGCTATGATATAGACGTTTAGGCCATATATCCAAAGATCAATTAGAAATGATATTCTTGATTCACTTGACTTTTCAGATTTTGAGTCTTGTATTAATTGTTTGAAGGATAAAATGACAAGAGCTAAAAAGAAAGGGGCTACCAGAAGTCAAAATTTGTTAGAAATTATTCATACCGATATATGTGGACCATTTTCACCTGCCGCACTTGGCCGATATATGTGGTCGAGGGCTTCGAAATGGTCGTGTCAAGTCAATTTCCCCTTGAACCAATCTCCCTCTAGAGTTTTAAGGAAATCCTTCAACATGCTCCTCATTTGCAATGTCACAGAAACAATACATAAGTAAACTAGAAAAAACTCGGTTCTTTGAAAAATAATCTCGATCATTTGAAAAATATTCTCGAACCTTTTTAAAAAAATCTCAATCCTTTGAAAAAATTCTCGATTCTTTAAAAATTATTCTCGATCCTTTTAAAAAATCTCGACCCTTTCAAAAATATTATCGATCGTTTGAAAAATATTCTCGATCGTTTGAAAAATATTTTGGATCATTAGAAAAATATTCTCGATCGTATGAAACAATTTCTCGATCCTTTGAAAAAAATTATTGTTTCTTTGAAAATTATTCTCGATCCTTTTAGAAAATCTCGACCATTTGAAAAACATTCTTGATCGTTTGAAATACTTTCTCGATCGTTTGAAAAATATTCTTGATTGTTAAAAAAATATTCTCGATCGTATGAAACAATTTCTCGATCCTTTCAAAAAATTCTCGATCCTTTCAAAAATATCCTCAATCCTTTTACAATATCTCGACCATTTGAAAAAAATTCTAGACCATTTGAAAAAAATTCTAGATCATTTGAAAAAAAAATCTCGATCTCTGAAAATATTATGGATTCTTTGAAAAATCGACACATTGATAAAATTCTCGATCCTTTGAAAAATATTCTCGATCGTTTAAAACAAATTCTCGATCGTTTGAAATATTTTCTCGATTCTTTCTAAAAAGCGCTCAATCTCGCTTGAAAATTTCTCAATTTCAATTTTTTGAAAAAATATTAATCCTCGATACCCAGAATTTCATCTTCCTCATCACATATTCAACATTATTTCAAACCCTAACCTAAACCACAATCATTCTCAAACCTGTTTTTCACCCCTAATCTACAATTTCGATCAAAAAAACACTAGTCTGAAATGCAATGGCAATTTATCAACAACAAATCGAGAAAAAAAAATGGATTGAACTTACCTCTATCAATCGTAAGAAGTCTAGTGTATTCCCGTTCCGGTCACTTTACTGTCGATTAGCTTCCCGTCGGTTTCTTTCTCACTCTTGCTTTTCTCAGACTAAAAAAACGACAACTTTCTCTCTTTTTAATATTTCGGGGTATTTTCGTCTTTTTACGTTAATTGATGCATTTTAAACTTATATTAGTAAATCGGTGATATTTGCACAACACCCCCTGAAATAGTATCATTAATTTTTCGAGCCCTTAATAAATATTGAAGTAGGCAGAACGAGGAAGTGGAGAATCTGAAGAAACTGAACACGAAAACATTATATCAAATTCTCTAATATTATATCTTACCACAAATAGCTAGTTTCATTTTCTTAATCTTACTCTTATTAAGAAATAAGAGAAGTGATTCGGTGATGATGGTACTTACTAAGTGTGACAATGCTTTTAATTTGATTAGTTGGCATATCAAATAAGAAAATTATAACAACAAGGTAAGATTGGTCCGGTAATAAACCCATCACTCATATATATATCACGAAATTATGGGTTCAGGTTATACCCATCCCTAAAAACATTAAATTTATAATTTAATACTTAATATGTAGGGTAAATCGTATTTTAGTCCCAGTAGTTTACTTTAATCTGTATTTAATCCACGGTTTTTTTATATTGTAATTTTTAGTCCATCATTTCTTTGACAATACGTATTTTAGTCCCTACTGTCCAATTTTGTTGGGATTCTGTCGGGATTTTATCAAATCAACGAGAGTCAACGAGGGTAAAAAGGTAAAATAATATCAGAGGTTCTAAAATCCTATATAACCAAAGGGTATAATAGTAATTTATAAATTAATTATAAATAAATAAATAATATTAAATTATAATTATAATTATTATTATAAAAAAAATACAAAACCAATTTACAAAACTAAAATGAATGAAAACAAATTAATAAACCAAAATTTATTATATATAATAAAATTAAAAAAATGGGATTTAATAATTAAAACAGAAAACCTAACCTAAACTCAAACGCCCAATTCATCCTTCCTTCTCATCATATTCTTCTCATCATTATCTTCTCCAAAACCCAAACCTAGCTGCCACCATCATCTCTCAAACACCAAACCCATCTAAATCACTCCAATCTCCACCCTTACAAGTGCCGACCTTCTCACAACCAAGGACATCGACGCTCGATCTCTTTCTTCCCACTGCTCATCGTTTATCCCCTTCTCTTTTCCCTCGACGGAGGGGTGGCCGTCATCTCTCTATTTCTTCCAGTTCACGGTGGGCACCTGATCTCGTTTCACGGTTCTATTTCTTCCCATCTCTCTTGACGAGGAAGTGGTGACTCTGGTGGTTGGTTTTAGTTTGGGATGGCCACCAGTAAAGAGATCGAACGTCGATTTCCTCCGCTGAGAAGAGATCGACAAATCGATTGGTGGGTTGGGTGCTTTCGGTTGTTGGTGTTGATGGTGGTTGGACTTGAATTTCGAATATATTTGATTTTACTTTTATTTTATTTTTTTCAATTTTACTTTGATTCTGGTTGGATTTCAGTGGGGAGTTGGGTGGTTTCGATTTCGTTTTTCTGGTGGGAAGTTAGTTGGTTTCTTGGTTTCGAATTTTTTGATGGCGAGTTAGTTTCTGGGTTTTGGTTACTGGATTGCACGTGGTGGTTTCCGAGTTTTAGTTTCTGGGTGTAGGGGTAACCGGTATTGGATGTCTGTAGGAACTAGTGGGAAATAGGCGATGAAGTTCCTGGATTTCTGGAAAATTGTTTTGGTCTATGGGGTTTCTGGGTTTGGTGATTGAGATGAATGGTGGTGGGTTTTGGTTTTGAAGATGGATGAGTATGGTTTCTGGTGTTAATCTGGGTTTGATTTCTTGTGTTGAATTTTGATCTGGGTTTAGATTGTTGAAGAATAATTTGGTGGATTTAGGCACAAATGATTATGGTTGTATATTTATTTCTATTATTTGTTTTTATTAGTTTTGGTTTTATTAATTTTGTTTTTAGCTGTTTTTATTATTTAATTAAGTTAAAATTGTAAATTTCTATTATATAAAGTTTAACAATAAAAGACAAAAATAAGGATATTAGAGTCTTGTCAATGTTGTCAACACCTATCAGGGATATTAATATCATTTTGTAAGTCTGACATATCAGAAAGTATAGTTTTAATTTATTTTATTACAAAATGATTAAAAGTTATAAATCTAAAAATCTGTAAACTAAAAACAGATTAAAGTAAACTAATGAGATTAAAATACGATTTACATACGATTTACCTGATATATATAGTTTTTCAGTTTCAGTTCACATACGTGAGTGACGTGGAGTGCAGTGATGAATGCATGTTGACCATATCAAAATTGAAAGCCGAATATAAAAGGCTGGCTAGGAAATAGTAGTGGACTTAAAGATTTTGTCGGTGAAACTAATTAATCATATTTGATGAATGGAAATGTCAAAATATAAAAATAATATGCGTCGGCTTTGCCGATATGATGGAATATTACAACTTTTTTCAAATTATCTGCATTGCATCTCTTTCATTCTAATGCATTTTAGATTTGATTAATATGTACAGCCTGCTGCTCGTTCCTCAACATTGCATTAGATTATAAAGTTTTTATTTTTTTATATAATTTTATATATATTCCATTTGTGGCAACGGATTAACGGTAATATAAATTGAAAGACTGAATGAATATTCTCTAAAAAGAGAAAGCAGGAGATGAAATATTGTAATAATTCTCTTTGTAATTCTCGACTTAACTTTTATTGATAAATGGCAACAATATATATATTACATAAAGAGTGCTTATTAAGATAAAAGTGGAAGTTTAAATATTAAAATATAAAGATAAAACTAACTAAAAGTTATCCGAGTACAACAAGTGATAGAATTTCAACTAAACTAAAAAAGTTAAAGCTTGTTGAGATATTATAGATATTATATTTTGAATTCAAATCCAATTGGTTGATTATTGAGATATTATTTTTGGAATTCAAATTCATATAACACTCCCCCTCAAGTTGGAGTTGGGATTTAAATGTCAAGGAAACCCAACTTACAAAGTAGTCGGCGGTAATCGTCACCTCCAAGTGGTTTAGTAAAGATGTCTGCTAGTTGGTCGTGCGATCGTAGGTAAGAGGGGCTTATGAGGCCACTTTGAATCTTCTCACGAACAAAGTGGCAATCGATTTCAATGTGTTTGGTGCGTTTGTGAAAGACAGGGTTGTTGGCGATGTGAATAGCTGTTTGATTATCACAATGAACTGTAATCACTTGTGGATTAGCGAAACCAAGATTTGAGAGAAGAGATTTAAGCCATTGCAATTCAGAAGTGAGTGCAACAAGTGAACGATATTCAGCATCTGCGGAAGAACGAGAAACTGTTGGTTGTTTCTTTGTTTTCCAAGAGATTGGACTAGAACCCAACATGGTGAAATAACCAGTGGTGGAGCAACGAGTAGTGGGACAACTAACCCAATCAGAGTCGGCGTAACAAAAGATGTCAAGTGAACTTGATGCAGGAAGAAATAAGCCTTTACCACCAGAACCTTTGAGGTAATGCAAGACCCGATTGGTAGCATCAAGGTGAGATGAATATGGGGATTGCATGAATTGACTAAGAGTGTTGACTGCATACTGAATATCAGGTCGTGTCACAGTTAAATCGAGAAGACGACCAATGAGTCACCGATATAGTTCTGGTTGAGGAAGAGAAGTGTCGTCTGTTGAACGCAGCTGAATGCATTGTTCCACTGGAAAATCCTATGGTTTGGAACCGGTCATTCCAGAATCAGATAATATCTCAAGGGTATATTTTCATTGACAAAGAAATATCCCTTATTTAGAACGAGATACTTCAATGCCTAAAAAATATTGAAGTTTACCAAGGTCTTTTAAAGAAAAAGACCGAGCGAGAAAATGTTTGAGATCAGAAATGGCATCATCATTGTTACCTGTGATGATAATGTCGTCAACATAGACAAGAACAAATAGAGAAATATTGCCACGGATATATGTAAAAAGACTATAGTCTAAAATAGATTGTTGAAAGCCTCGACGAAAAAGAGTAGTAGAAAATTTGGAAAACCACTGACGAGAGAATCCGAGTGGTAGTTTCATGTAAACCTCTTCATTGAGATCACCTTGGAGAAAAGCGTTGTTGACATCAAGTTGGTGTAGAGACCAATTTTTGATTGCAGCAATAGAAAGAAGGAGACGGACGGTTACTAGTTTGGCAACAGGTGCAAATGTATCTTGATAGTCAATGCCTTCAACCTGAGTGTAGCCCTTGGTAACTTGACGAGCTTTATATCGTTCGATGGAACCATCTGAACGATATTTGATTTTAAAGACCCATTTACATCCAATTGGTGATTTACCATTGGGAAGGGGGCATAAAGACCAAGTGTTATTGGATTTAAGAGCCTGAATTTCTTTGGCCATAGCTTCACACCATTCAATAGATTTCATGGCTTGAGAGAAGGTACGTGGTTCTTGGATGTCCATGATATTTGTTAAAAAAAATGCGATGAGAATGATTTAGATGGGACAAGGAAAAATATTTGCCAATCGGAAAATCAGTTGAAAGTGATGTAGTGTTGCAAAAATAATTCTGTAGATGACTAGGAGGATGACGATTCCTTTGAGGTTGTGTATTAATGATAGGAGCAAGTGTCGTAGAAGGAATATCAGAGGAAGTGGCTATGGTTGTATCAGCATGAGAAACACTTGAAGAATTAGTTGGAGAATCAATTGGAATATTAGTGGTAGAATCGCTTATATCTCCAATATCAAGAACAATTGGTTCTGAGGATGAGATCACAGGAACATTACCTAAATAATTAAAAGTGCTATCATCATTGATAGGATTAATGGTAATTGGATTATTTACTGAAGGAGAAGGAATGGAAATGTCATGATATGGAAATGTTGATTCATGAAAAATGACATCACGAGAAGTGTAGATTTGACGAGTTTTGAAATCATAGATACGATATCCCTTTTGACCATATGGGTATCCAACAAAAATACCGGGTTTAGTAAGATCGTCAAATTTGTGTCGAATGTCCATATTCTTAGCAAAACACAAACACCCAAAAAACCTAAGAAAAGAGTATGATGGAATAGTACTGTTAACGGGAAATTTAACCACTACCACAAAGGTGGTGGCCGGGGTCGGTACCTTTGATACCTAACCTGCTTAGATAAAAATGAATGTTTTTATAGCAATAGTAAGTGAGGACTTTAGTATAGATTACTCGTGGTATACAGAATTCTCTCTCATATGCTCACTATCTCTCTAGAATGTAGGAAGGTGGTGACTTCGTGCTTGTTAAATAGTGGACGTCACGACGACCGTGTTCTGATCACAGAATTTAGGCCCGACGTACTTCTCTCTCCCTGTTACTCTGTCGTCTATATGTCGCCCCCTTTCTCTTTTTCTTTTTAGGCATTGTTAAGAGTAAAATTTAGCCAGGGGTCAAAGAAAAATTTTCTACTTTCCCGCCCCAAGTCAAAGCCCATAGTTGACGTTCATGGGACCCAGATAGACCATAAAGCTACCCCACAGGAGTAGGGAAGGTCAGCCCAGCTTCAAAACTATTAGAAAGCAAGCTAGGCGCTACCAGGATGAGCCCCCACACAAACACTGGAACTCGAGCTTCTCGAGGCCACTTATCTGGGAACCTCGGTTCCTGGGGTCGAGCTCCTCAATCACCCCGTGAAAGCCAGGGGGGGTCTCTAAGCTCAAGAAACAGTCGAAAGAAGCCTGACAAGCAAAGTAAGAAGACTTTCTGAGGTTAAACGTATCAGTAGTCTTAGATAGAAGCCCACCAACCTCTCAAGAAGCTCGCTGTCCCTGTTGGGCATGAAAGAAGAATCACTCCTAAATCTACACTATCCCGGCTACCTCCCAGGAATGTCTATAGGGACACCTCAAGCTCCTAAGGGTCGGGGAAAATCCATCCCAAGCTTCTAAGAACAAAGTCAAAGCATGGATCTACCTCGCTCTATGAGACAACAGGCAGCTAGCTCGGTGACCTCCATGAAAAATCATGCCGCGAGAACATACAAGATCATATCTATGTGATAGCCAACATTAATTCCGTATATGTGTGAGTCAAGAGTTTGATTTCTAAAAGGAAACAAACTTATCTTCGTCAACAATATCATCGTTTTCGCTATTTACTCGGGGTCAACAACTTTTAAATAAAGGATCCCGCTCGATAAGGAGGAAACGGATTCATAGGATCGTGGCGGGATATCAGTGAATTCAAGCCTACTTGGACCAGATATAAATATGGCCAAGCATGACATAGAAGAGATAGACGCAAAGCAGAAGGAGAACGACAGATAGAAGAAAAGAAAGAAGGAAAGAAGGGCCTAAATTCTGTATTCAGAACACGGCCGCCGTTGTTTCCACTATTCGATAAGCATAAAGTTACCACCTTCCTAGGTCCTAGAGAGATTGTGAGCATATGAGAGAGTGATCTGTATATCGAAGCAAGTAATCAATAATAAAAGCTCCAATTTGTTATTATTACAATCTAGCCTCTCGTTTACCTCTAAACAGGTCAGGTATCAACGGTACCGACCCCAGCCACCACTTACGTGGTAGTGGTCTCGAGGGTGTTAGTGAGAATTTCTCATCCTGAGCAAATTTCTCGTTAACACTTTATGGCGCCGTTTGTGGAAACTCTCACACAACCATCTTTATATTCAAAAGTTTATTATTTTACAGGAATCATGAGGCTCCGCTCCTCACAAGGATAGCCATACGCATTGGGACAACCTTTTGCTGCGTCAACAAGAAAGGTCCCGGAGAAAGGGAGAATATCCGGGCTCCATGGCTTGGTTCCAGACAAGCCAGCCACTGTGTGGGCTCTAGACCCCCCTATGGGAAATCAGGTCGAGCTTGACCAACAAGCGGCGGCCTTTATGGAAAACGTCCGCCTTCAACTGCTAGCTGAGGGTATTACTATCAAGCAAGCAAACCTTTGCAATCAGAGGGAGTCAAGCAGGCCAGGGGCATGGCAACCCGCCTTTGATCGAATGGGACCTACCCATCGGGAGCCAGCTCGTAATAGAAAGGGACTTCCAACCTCGATCCGGGATAGGTTAGGATGCATACCCCCCGTTCTCGAAGCGCTGCCATGCTACCAACCCATGCAAGTTAAATCCACAACGGACATCCTTCCACGAGAGCAGAAAGAACTTCTCCACCCAACGACTTCAAATAGGGAAACCCGAATTAGGGAAGAAGAAAGTCAACAAGGCCCCTTAGCAGACCCCCTCCGAAGAAGGAACCGGGTAGAGGTCGCCAGTTAGTGAGAAGGATCCGATGGTGAGGAAACTGAGATCAACTCAAGGAAATCTGAAAGCCAACGCCTGAGAGACCAGTTATTTGAGCTTCAGAAGGAGTTCCAATTGATGAAGAAGGGGAAGTAGAAGGAGGATAAGAAAGATCCCCTAAGTGAAATGAATGCTCCCTTCACCAGAAGGATCTTGGAGGCGGAGCTCCCACCTAAGTTCAAAATGCCAACTAATAGATTCTCCTGGACTGAGGATCCTTTGAAACACATAGAGAGAGCTTCGTTTAATAGATGGAGGTCCAAAACACGACCAGGGCTGCTATGTGTCGAATGTTCCCCACTACACTCACAGATTACGCTAAAACCTAGTTTAGGAAACTACCTGTTGGTAGTGTGGATTCCTTCACCAAGCTATCAACTGATTTATGTTCATAATTCCAGGGACTTAAGCTCTGACTGATGAACCCAATCCATTTACAGTACGTGATCCAAGAGAGAGAGGAAACCCTCCGGGCTTATATCGAGTGTTTCCATAAGGAAGTCATCTAGATAGGGGTCTTCACTCAGAAAGAAACCCTCACAAACTTCAGAAGGAACTTGTTGGCGGGCAAGCTTTTCTGATCTTTCGCCAAGAGACCTCAAGAAACCTACCAAGAGGCCTATGATCGGGCTCTAGAGAAGATTGAGATCGACGAACAGCTTAAGGTCAAGATGGAACACGATGACATGAGAGCTATAAAACGACAAAAGAAGGGGGCTCCCAGACCTGAGCAAGCTCAGAAAAGCCATAACAAACCCCCCAATAGGTCGACATATCTTTTCCTCTTTTCTCAACCCAAATCGGAAAGGTACCAAAAAAATGAACTCCTCCGTAAGCTTCACCACCTCCTAGGACAGTGGCCCTAATAGCTCAAGATGAGAGAGGGTACGATCATTACACTCCCTTAAATGTATTTTGTGACACGGTCTATCTCTCCATTTGGGACAAAGGTTTGCTACAGAAGCCTACTCACATGAAAGCCCCGATCGATAAGAGATATCGCTATAAATACTGTGATTTGCATGAGGACGTGGGGCACAACACTTCAGAATGCTACAACCTGCAGAATCAGATCGAGGCTTTGATAAGAGGATGATGTCTGGTGGAATTCTTACAGCAAGTTAGGGAGAATAGTCAGACTAGAAGGAAAGTGTAAGCCGAGATCCTAGAGCATGCCGAGAAAAGAAAGGGGGAACATGCGGACTTGATGCTATAGATTCAGATAATACATACCATCAGCGAGGGCCTACTCTGGCCGGCACCTCCAACAGTTCTAGAAAAAACCATGTGAGGAAAGTCCCGCGTACGGATGAAAGGCATGATATCTTTAAGGTCGGCCAGAGACCGACCAACCCCTCCCAGTTGTCACAGATCATTTTCACTGAAGCAAATGTCTACAATATTGTGCAGCCTCATGATGACCCCATGGTGATTACGGTACAGATTACCAACTGTATGGTACACCGTGTGCTCATCGACACAGGTAGCACCGTTGACATCCTATTTAAAGATACCTTGGAAAATCTAAACTTGAAACAGTGGTGTTACAATAGTTGCACTACCCCGCTATATTGGTTCACTAGGGACTCAATCACACCTGTGGGATCAAAAATCCTACCAGTGATCATTGGAGTCATACCTCTCCAGCAGAATATCATGACCGACTTCGTGGTGGTGGATACCCAATCGGCCTATAATGCAATATTAGGGAGACCATTTTTATCATCCTTGAAAGGGGTCATTTCCATTTACCACAACGTCCTGAAGTTCCTAGTAGGAGACAAGGTGGGGGAAGTTCAAGGTGATTAGCAAACAGCCAGAAAATGCTACGCAGTGTCGGCCAACCCAGCGACTCTAGCAAAAAAACTCACCCAGGTGACAACGATCCAAGATAGGGCAACCCCTGCATTAAACCTAAGAGATGTATGGTCCACCGATTACCCGAAAGACGACCTCATAATGACCGACAGGGAGGAACAGAGAAGGGAATGGGTCAGCAGCCATCCAATGGATAAGTTTGAAGAGATTCCTGTTCGAGTGGGGGATCCCTCGAAGGTCGTCAAAATCGGAGCCACCCTTGAACCGGTTGTGAAAGAGGGTTTGATCAGGCTCCTCACAGAGTTTAATGATATTTTTGCTTGGAGTCATGCTGAGATGCCATGGATCCCGATGACATTGGCTGCTCATCGACTGGCAGTGGATCCGACCTTCAAACCCATTAAACAAAAAAGGAACCACTTTAACACCGAAATAAATGTTACGGTTCAGGAAGAGGTGGACAAACTAACCCAGGCGGGCTTCATCCGAGAAACACGTTATCCCGAGTGGATCGCCAACATGGTCATGGTCACGGTCACAAAGGCAAATGGAAAGTGGTGTATGTGGGTTGATTATACCGACCTCAACCGAGCATGCCCGAATTACAGCTTCCCTCTACCAAAAAATGATCAGCTAGTCGACTCTACCTCCGAAAATAAGCTCATGAGCTTCATGGATGCATTTTCAAGGTACAATCAAATTATGATGCACCCCGCGGACCAGGAAAAGACCAGTTACACCACAGCGCAAGGTTTGTACTGCTACAATGTGATGTCTTTCGGGCTCAAGAACGCTGGACCTACATATCAGCGGCTAGTCAATCGGTTGTTTAAGCTCGAAATTGAGAGGTCAATGGAGGTTTATATCGACGATATGATCACCAAGTCTTTAACCTCAGAAGGCCATATGGGCGACCTTCGTAGAACCTACATGGTCCTAAGGGAGAACCAGATGAGATTGAACCTTTCCAAATGTGCCTTTGGGGTAACTGTGGGGAAGTTTCTGGGCTTTATGGTCCATGAGAGAGGCATAGAGGTCAACTCGGAAAAGATCATGGCAATCCTGGATATAGAATCCTCTACGTCTCTTAAACAGGTTTAAGCCTTGACCGGACAGGTAGCAGCGCTCAATAGGTTCATCTCTCGATCTACCAACAAGTGTCTACCATTCTTCAAAGCCATCAAGCAGAGAAGAAACATGAAATGGGATCAAGAGAGTGAACAAGCTTTTCAAGCCTTGAAAAAATACATGTTAAGCCTTCCACTGCTTGTCAAGCCAAGTCCTGGGGAAGAGCTTCAAATCTACTTGTCCATTTTAGAAACCGCTGTAAGCAGGGCCTTGGTCAAGGAATGCGGGGATAGGGTCCAGTGCCTATTTACTACGTAAGTCACGCTCTAACCAAGCCCGAAAAGAACTATACCCTGTTGGAGAAACTCGCTTATGCCTTGGTGACCTCGGCAAGGAAGCTTCGTCCCTATTTCCACGCTCATTCAATAACAATGGTGACAGACCAACCCCTCCGTTAATTCTTACCAAGGCCGGATGTTTTCGAAAGGCTGGTTTTATGGGCCCTAGAGCTTACCCAGTTTAATTTAAGGTACAAGTCTATGACCGCAATAAAAGCTCATGCACTAGCTGACTTTGTAACAGAGCTCTCAATACCTCAGGTCAAGCAGCCCCAACGGTAACAAATGTAGCCCTGAGAGGATTCCAGAATCTGACAGCTGGCCGGAGGGTTACGAGTCGTGGATCCTCTACACTGATGGAGCATCCGGGTAAGCTGGGGAAGGAGCGGATATAGTCCTAATCGACCCGGAAGGAGCTGAGTGCTGCCACTGTTTCATATTTGAATTTAAAGTCACTAATAAGTTTTAGCCGGGTAATAGAGTTATATATATATATATATATATATATATATATTTGAGAGCAACAGTTATAAATATTGGTGTAAAAGAAAAAAGCAGCAGAGATATATTTATATATATAATTGTGAGCAGTGGCGATATATATATATATATATATATATATATATATATATATATATATATATATATATATATATATATATTGTTTCATGTTTTGTGTGTTTTTTGAAACACAGAAGAAAGAGTTTCTTCAATTTCTCTACATCCTCCATTCAAGTTTTTGAAACCGTGATGCACCCACACCCAGTTACCAGTTCCGGGAGATAGCGAGGAAGATTGAGTGGTTCAGACAGGAGCATATCGAAAAGTGAAGGAGTCTCTAAACATTGGTAAGATTTTCTTTTTCTGATTTTATCGATTTCAATTTCCTATGTATACATATTGTATGTATTGGTTCCGAAAAATAATTGCGATCCAAAGTTCACTAGTCCCAGATACAGATATGATCTGTATAAAAATTTTAAAACCTAGTTCCGTTGCGTGACGGGCGAACGGGGTTTCAACAATTGGTATCAAAGCAAAGGCAGTGGCGACTGGCCGATCCCTGGGAACTCTCACCGTGATCGTGTGACGAAGTGTGGCTCTCCGCCCGGAAGCTTCTTAGAGGAGTGCTCTGATAGGTATCTATGGGTGTCACCCTAAGGTGTTGGGACCGTGCCCATACCCATGAGATGGGAATTGGTATCAACAAAGATCCCTTCCCCTACTCCGATGTTTGCACTCTGAAGACGCCAAGTGGGCTTTAGGAGAGGTTAATTCCGGGGAATACGAGAACCACATTGGTGGAGAGGCTCTGGCATATCAGGTTCTCCACATGGGGTATTATTGGCCAACCATCCATCAAGACGTAAAAAACTTAGTGCAAGCCTGTGAGGCATGCCAGAAGGCCGTAAACTTGAGTCACCTCCCTCCGGAGCGGTTGTCTTCCCTTAGCTCGCCATACCCCTTTGCTATGTGGGTTGTCGACTTGATCGGACCATATCCTACTACTCCGGGTCAAACCAAACATGTTATCGTGTCAATCGATTATTTCACAAGATAGGTCGAAACCGGACCGCTCTCCCAGATATCAGAAGAAAACACAACAAGGTTCATCAAGACTAATGTATTTTACAGGTTCAGAACCCCTGTTACCATTATAGCTGACCTCGAAAAATAGTTCGACAATGGCCGGTTCAAAGATTTTTGTGAAGGCTTTGAAATCGACCTTCATTTTGCTTCGGTAGCCTACCCTCAGACCAATGGTCTGGTGGAATCCATGAACTAAACCATTAAGAAGCTGTTGAAGAAAAAGCTACAGCAGAAGAAAGGCAGATGGGCAGAGGAGCTTCCTAAGGTCTTTTGGGCTTACCACACTCCAAGGAGAACAGCTATCGGGGAAACACCTTACTCTCTAGCCTTCGGGGTTGAAGCAGTCCTACATATCGAGCATAAATTGACCTCCTTTAGAGTCCAACATTTCGAACCAGGGAGCAATGAAAGTAAGCTCTGAGCTAGCTTGGACCTTCTGGAAGAAAAACAAGATCGAATAGCTGAGAAGGTAGCAGTCTACCAGAGCAGGATTGCCAGGTACTTTAACAAGAGGATAAAGGCCCAAAACTTTAAGGAAGGGGACCTAGTTCTCAAGAAAGTAACGTTGAATACCAGGAAGAGATCAGAAGGGGTCTTAGGGCCCAACTGGGAATGACCATACCTAGTAAAAATGGTGATCCATAATGGGGCATACAAACTCGAGGATAAGAACGGCCGACTTATCGATCATATTTGGAATGCAGATCACTTAAGGAAATTCTACCCTTTAACAGGGAACTCATGAGCAGGCGGCCTCCACCAAGTTTTTTTTTATCTACGACAATAATGTACTACATCATTCTTATTAATAAAGCCTGTTTTTCTTATTTTCTCCATCTTTAACTATTTTCTACAATGATTATGGTATATGTGGAAAATATGACATTATCGCCCTAAGACCAGGGGTAAACCGGGGAAGCCCCATCGCCACTCCTGATGCCACAGTCGGGTACTACCCCTCGCCAAGAAGGGTCTGAGTATAAGAGCATAGTTGCCATCCAGATCTCGAGACTAGGAAATAGCTAGATAGCCATCATGATACCTTGGTCGGGCTACCACCCCCAAGAAGGTTCTGAGTATAAGAGCATAGTTGTCATCTAGATCTCGAGATCAGAAAATAGCTAGATAGCCCTTTATGTTACCGTGGGGGTTGCTTGGCCTGAAGGTATTGAGAGCTCTGCTACAAAGTCTGCTAGAGCTTGAGCTTTTATTACGGTCCTAGGCTTGTATGTTAATAGCAAAATTTGGTTAGGGACCAAAGAAGAATTTTCCACTTCCCGGAAGCAAGGGTCTAAATTCGGGCTTTTATGACAGGTATCAAGGTCCCCGAGGTCTAGCTACCACACTATCCTACGGGAGCAAGGTGAGGCCGCCCATACCATCTGAGCATCTCGAACGTATTCAGGCTTACCAAACAAAGTCTGACGAGACCGTGTCAAGCTTCTTATACTAGGATAAATCCTGAAGCTAGGTCGACGTGAAAGGATCTGGGTCCCCCGACAGCAAGGTATCTCATGACACTCTCCTAGAGCTTGCTACTGTCTCTACTTTCTCTAGGAGACCTTCAAGGTGCCAAACTTGTCTTGCAAAGGCCCTCCTGCCTCGTTGAGGTATAATCTTGACCTGTCCGAGCATAAAAGAAAGAAGCCCGGTAAATCCCTATCTTCACCAAAAGCCTCAAGGTCCACTGTAGATCCTGGCGTGGATAAATCAAGTAGCAAGAGCAGTACTCGAGAATACCTCTCCACCCTTCCAGAAGAAAGTCAAGATCGTCTGTTTATGGCGAATACCTTACCAGGGCTTGCCAGCCAAGCCCCCTACCCCGCTTGGAAACCTGCATAATTAGGTCAAGCTTCATGATAAAGCTCGACATAGCTAAACCAAGCTCCCAACTACAAGGTTGTAACCCTATGGGATATTTCGCTCCTAAAATAATAAAGCCCGACGAGACCGCGTCAAGCTCCTTATACAAGGATAAAGCCCGAAGCTAGGTCGACGTGAAAGGACATGGGTTCCCCGATAACAAGGTATCTTGTGACACTTTCCTAAGAGCTTGCTACTATCTCTACTTTCATTAGGAGACCTTCAAGGTGCCGAACTTGTCTTGCAAAGGCACTCCTGTCTCGTCGAGAGATAATCTCGACCTGTCCGAGCATAAAAGGAAGAATCTCGTAAAGCCCCGTCGTCACCAAAAGCGCAAAGATCCACTGTAGATCCTGGTATGGTTAAATCAAGTCGCAAGAGCAGTACTCGAGTGTACCTCTCCACCCTTCCAGAAGCGAGCCAAGGTCGCTTGTTTATGGCGAACACCTTACCAGGGCTTGTCAGCCAAGCTTTCCTACCCAATTAATGACGCAGTCAACCCAATTAATGACAAGATCAACACCATTAATAAAGAGAATATTTAACTCTGTAATGCCCATCATTAGTGAAAGAGTCCAATGATAAAACAAATACCTTTTGCTCCAAGATATCCTCCACAACCTATTCTTTGGGGTCAACTATAACAGAAAATCCCACTTATCAAGGAAAGAACAGTCCGAAGAGGAAACAAACACATCCCCTCCGAGATATTAGCCACGATCCGATCAACTACATTAAAGGAAGAATCGTACTCAATAAGGAGAGGAAGATTGAAGAATTCTGGACTTGCACGCCAAGGTAGTCACCATTTATAAATATGCCTGTAAAAGGCACAATAAAGGTCTTCGATCAATAACAAAACGACAGACATGCTTCGTTTAAAGATCTCTCGACATCATCAATGTATGTATTACCTTTACCAAGAATATACTGGTATCGGTCTACATTCGACCACCATTGTAAGCTCTCCGGAGAAACTACGTTGTATTACTTCACCATCCTCGTAAGCTCCCCGGAGCATTCTCTGATATATATATAAGGAAGGGTATTCCTCCTTCCTCCGGATACTGCCTTGGGGTTTTTCAGGATGTGATCATTCGTGATGCTTTTTCCCCCCCGGTCAGTCCATCCCCCTCTACAAAAGATTTGTGTTTCTCTTACTTGTGTCCTGTGTAATGCATGCGTATATGAGTGTGAGCTAGATTCCTACCTCGCTGGACTAGCGCTCTTATCTTCCCATCTACATGCTAAAGTCGCATATCAAGATGAGGAGAAACCACCCAGACCAGCTTGAAGGAAGTCGGTGGGCTCTCCTGTATCATCTCTATGGCAGAAATCGAGCTCTCCGATACTAGAGCTAGATAAGCCCTCTCTTTACTTGCTATATAGGTCAGGGAATTACAGGAAGAAATCTGGCTCCAGAACCGGGCATCAGGTACCATGACGGGCTCCGACCCCGACCGAGGTCCAGGACCAGGACCAGAACCAAGATCAACCCCTTAATACCAGCAAGAGAATCCCAAGCTCCCCAGATCTACTTCATAAGCACGAAGCCCGACGAGCGGGATGGCTTGTCTCCTACCTCCTGTTTCATCCTCATTCATATTAATACAAGATCAGGTCAGGTATCAACGATACCAACCCCGGCCACCACCTTCGTGGTAGTGGTCTCGAGGGTATTAATGGGGATTTCTCATCCTAAAAAAATTTCCTGTTAACATCCTCCATTTTCGATTCTTTGGGGTCAACTACAACAGAAAATCCTGCTTATCAAGGAAAAAAAAATCTGAAGAGGAAAAAAACACATCTCCTTCGAGATATTATCCACGATCCGATCAACTACATTAAAGGAAAAATTGTATTCAATAAGGAAACGAAGACTAATTGAAGAATCCTAGACTTGCACGCCAAGGTAGTCACCATGTATAAATATGCCTGTAAAAGGCATAGGGAATGGGGCCAATCGATGACAGAAGACACATGCTTCGTAAAAAGTTCTCTATAGTTCATTATTGTATGTGTACCCCGATCAGAAAAATACCGAAATCGGTAAACATTCATTGTTGTAAGCTCCCAAGAGCATATACATTGTACTACTTTGACATGTTTGTAACCTCTTTGGAGCATCGCATGATATATATATACAAGGAAGAGTTTTCCTCCTTCCTCTGGATACTGCCTAAGGGTTTTTCAGCATGTGATCACTCGTGATTCTTTTTCCCCCCTTGGTAAGTCCACCTCCATCTACATAAGACTTGTGTTTTCCTATTATCTACTATATTACGCATGTGTGTATGTGGGCTAGGTACCGACCCCATTGGTCCTAGCTATCTAATCTTTCTTACATGAGATCGGGAAACAACAACGAAGACCTAAGGAACCGAATCTAGATTCCTACCCCACTGGACCTAACGCTCTTATCCTCTCATCTACACGTCAAAGTCGCACATTAAGATGAAGAGAAACCACCTAGATCAAATCGAAGGGAGTCGAGGAGCTCTCTTGTATCCTCTCTATGAAAGAAATCGAGCACTCCGACACTGGAGCTAGATGAGCCCCCCTTCTTACTTCCCATATTTTGCGTGGTCCAGAGCCTTCACTCAGTTGTTGGGGGCTCCTTGAAATCCCAAGTATGCCTCTGGACCGGTACCAGACAGGTAGCCCATCCCTATTCATATAGGGTCATCCAATGCTCAAGTGAGTCACCAGTCATCATCGAGGGGTTCAAAGTCTTCTCTCAATCGTGGGAAACTTCTAGAATCCCAAGCATGTCTCTAGACAAATACTAGGCCGGTGTCTCCTCTCCATTTGTATGGGCCATTTATCGCCCTAGCGAGCTACCTTGGTCTTGATCTACCTCTCTGGTTAGTCTCATCAACAGTAGCTGCTCCTTCCTCCTTAGTCTCATTGCTTGGTTGAATGACGGGTCAACATCCTTTAACAGTGCTACTTCAGAGCCAGCTTCCACCACCTTGGTTGGATCAACTTCAATCAGCCTTGACCTCTATCTCCTCAGTTGGATCAATCGAGATCTCTCCTACCTCTGTTACCTCTCTTACCTCTCCTACCTTGGTAACACCAATATAGACCTCTACTTTGACAGATTCAGATAGAGAGGTAGGCAGACTTGAAGCCCCCAATGCATCTACAGCAGTAGAGGACTTTAAGGTAGTTCCTACCCCAACACGACTAGACATGAAAGCAGAAATATGAACCAAGTCCTCCTCATCAGCTACACATCCATCATCTCAATAAAGTCTGGCTTCAGTCGGAGCGAAATAGGTAACTCTCAGCTTTCTCTGTGATCTACTTAAGGTATCCATCCTCTAATGATGATCAGGTTAGAGGGAAGAAGAGCTTGAGCTACCTAGCAAGCAACACAGAAGCGTCATTCAGCAAATGAAGCACCCACATTGGCTTCCAAGGCAACCACACTGCCATGCAGAGTTTAAACCACTCCCTCAAGAGTTTACCTTTTTTTTCAGAGCAATCCTCGCATGGCACGACGCATGGACCCGAGTCTCTCCAGATCATATACATGTTGGATCCACTCAAGGGTTACCTGCATATTAGCTATGGTTGCCTCAATTTTGGCCATGTCTTTATTCAAAACAACTGTGCCCCTCACTACCGTGGTCAGCTTCTCCTCCTTTTGGTTTGACTTCACCTAAGAGAGTAGTTTTCTCCATCCGAAACATCTACTTCTAGATCAACCGGGCCTCACCTGCCATATAAACAACCACCTCAGCTGTGGTCTTTATTTAAGATAGAATCTCCCTCTTCGGATTGATCATCTACTGTAGCATGGGATTTCGAGCCCAGGTCTGCTTCAGCAACCCAAGACTTGCCAGTTACGATAGAAACATGCACAACCATCTTAGCAGCTTTCTTCTTAACCCGTTCCATTTTCTGTCCATCAATGACTTTTAAGTCAAAATGGGGAAGTGGAGCCAGCTCTACCTGGAAGGTTGTGAAGAAGTAACCATCCTCCTTGGCTTGCACGAGCTCGACCTTAGCAAACACCTGCTTGCTCTCGAAGATTATCATACCGATGGCTCATTTCCACTTGTACTGGGCCTTGTAATGCTCTAGTGAGCCATCAAGGCCTCGATCCGTTCAGGGAGCACCCAAAGGTAGAGATTCATTCACAGTGGGGTCTTGAGCTCCATTACAATTGTTGAAACTCTTATCTACCCCAAGCAGACTTCCAAATCGGTTACATCACTTGGGGACTAGAAGCTCAATATTTTCTCAGTACTCCAGTGAGAGGGGCGATGACCCTAGCGTGACACAATTTCCTTTAGTTCGCATTAAAAAACGTCTTTTATGGAGAGCCATTCTACTATATACACTCATAATGCAGATCATCTCAAGAGATTCTACTCATTAAAAAAACTCATAGAGCGAGAATGGTTATCAATTGATACCACCATGCATTGATACAACTTCATATCAGCTCGCCATGTGTTTACAACTCTATCGATTTCGGTATCCGTAATAGATCTCATGTGATCACCATCACTAGGAGAGCTACACCGCACTCTCGATGTCCTAGACCGAATAAAATCATTCCAGGAGGATCACCATTGCCAGGAGAGCTACACCGCACTCCTGATGCCCTGGATAGGATCGGATCCCTCCAGGAGGATCACTTTGACTAGGAGAGCTAGATAGCGATCCTAATGCCCTGGACTGGATTAATCCCTTCAGGAGGATCACCATAGTATTTCGACAATGATCTCCTCATGACCAGAGGCTGATCGGGGAAGCCCCCTCACTACCTATGATGCCTAGGTCAGGCTACGACCCCTAAGAAGGGTCTGAGCGTAAGAGCATAGTTGCCATCCGGATCAAAATACCAGGATATAGCTATATAGCGCTCTTGATGCCTTAGTCGAGCTACGACCCTTAAGAAGGGTCTGAGTGTAAGAGCATAGTTGCCATCCGGATCAAAATACCAGGATATAGCTGGATAGCACTCCTGATGCCTTGGTCGGGCTACGACCCCCAATAAGGGTCTGGGTGTAAAAGCATTGTTGCCATCCAGATCTCGATACCAAGATATAGCTAGATAGCGCTCTTGATGCCTTGGTCAGCCTACGACCCCAAGAAGAATCTGAGTGTATGAGCATTGTTGCCATCCAGATAAAAATACTAGGATATACCTAGATAGCGCTCATGATGCCTTGGTCGAGCTACGACCCCCCAATAAGGGTCTGAGTGTAAGAGCATAGTTACCCTCCGGATCAAAAGACCAGGAAATAACTAGATAGCGCTCCTGATGCCTTGGTCGGGCTACGACCTCCAAGAAGGGTCTGAGTGTAAGAGCATAGTTGCCCTCCGGATCAAAAGACCAGGAAATAGCTAGATAGCGCTTCTGATGCCTTGGTCGGGCTATGACCCCCAAGAAAGATCTGAATGTAAGAGCACTGTTACCATTCAGATCTCGATACCAGGATATAGCTAGATAGCGCTCCTGATGCCTTGGTCGGGCTACGACCCCTAAGAAGAATCTGAGTGTATGAGCATTGTTGCCATCCAGATCTCGAGACCATGAAATAGCTAGATAGCGCTCCTGATGCCTTGGTCGGGCTACCTCCCCTATGAAGGATCTAAGCGTAAGAATATAGTTACCTGCTAGATCACGAGATCAGAACAACCAAATGGTCATCCTGCTACCTTGGCTGGGCCAACCCCGTTAAGAAGGATCTAGATGGCATAGATGCCTACCAAAATCATTTCACTAGCTCATCTAAGTACCGTGACTCCTGAAAAAGGAACTCTAGGTACCCATATTAACCACAGAAGCTTCATCCGACATGATCGAGCAATATGGTTTGTGACATTATTCACTTACCAAATTTTACACTGACTAGAGCGTCGGAAATTCTGTAAAGGGAATATCCCCTTCTGTGGTCCGACATAGCTCATTTATTTTGCAGGAATGAATAGTACCCTGGTTCTCTAAGTCAATCACTGTGAGCAATTCTGGTTACAAGTAAGAAGTGACAAGCAAAATTCTTCATATAGTACAAGATTCAGACTCCAACCACGGGTGTTCAAGTTAGAGGGGACTTCTGCTAATAGAAAAATTTGGCTAGGGACCAAGGAAGAATTTTTTTTTTCCCAGCCTTCCTACAAGGGTCCAAATTCGGGCTTATATGATGAGGTATCAAGGTCCCCGAGGTCGAGCTACCACACTATCCTACAGGAGCAAGGTGAGGCCGCCCATACCATCTGAGCATCTCGAACGTGTCCAGGCTTAGCAAATAAAGCCTGACGAGACCGTGTCAAGCTCCTTATACCAGGATAAAGCCTGAAGCTAGGTCAACGTGAAAGGACCTGGGTCCCCCGACATCAAGGTATCTCATGACACTCTCCTAGAGCTTGCTACTGCCTCTACTTTCACTAGGAGACCTTCAAGGTGCCGAACTTATCTTGCAAAGGCGCTCCTGCCTCGTTGAGGTATAATCTTGACCTATCCGAGCAAAAAAGAAAGAAGCCCGTAAAGCCTTATCATCACCAAAAGCGTCAAGGTCCACTGTAGATCCTGACGTGGTTAAATCAAGTAGCAAGAGCAGTACTCTAGCGTACCTCTCCACCCTTCCAGAAGTAAGCCAAGATCGCCTGTTTATGGCCAACACCTTACCAGGGCTTGCCAGCCAAGCCCGTTACCCCGCTTGGAAGCCTGCATAATTAGGCCAAGCTCCAAGATAAAGCTCGACGTAGCTAAACCAAGCTCCCAACTATAAGGTTGGAACCCTATGGGATATTTCACCCCTAAAATGGTTAGCACAAGATCCATGGGAAGACCAACATGATCGATCTAGCTCCGTGACAATTAAGGGGTCCCTGGGGGGACCCCGCCAGTGTACTGGATCCTAGGGCACCTCACCCTCAAGGAATATCAAATGTCACCTCAGGTAACCTCCATGAAGTACCTCTCCAAAGTGACATACAGAACTAGAGCTCTCATGTCGTCAACGTAGGAAGAGATGGTTGAATTTCATGACATTTAAAGTACCATTAATGAGGTCAACCATGTTAATAGAGGTAGTCAACCCTATTAATGAGGTCAACCATATTAGTAGAGGTAGTCAACCCTATTAACGATATGATTTGCGCCATAAATAAGAGAATATTCAACTCTTTAATGGCCACCATTAGTGAAAGAATCCAAAGAGGAAACAAATACCTTTACCTCTAAGATATCCTCCATTTGTGATTCTTTGGGGTCAACTACAACAGAAAATCCAGCTTATCAAGGAAAAAAGAGTCTGAAAAGGAAACAAACACATCTCCTCTGAGATATTAGCCACGATCCGATCAACTACATCAAAGGAAAATTCGTATTCAATAAGGAAACGAAGACTAATTGAAGAATCCTGGACTTGCACGCCAAGGTAGTAACCATGTATAAATATGCCTGTAAAAGGCATAGTGAATGGGGCCAATCGATGACAGAAGACACATGCTTCATAAAAAGTTCTCTATAGATCATCATTGTATGTGTACCCCGATCGGAAAAATATCAGAATCGGTAAACACTCATTGTTGTAAGCTCTCCGGAGCATATACATTGTACTACTTTGACATGTTTGTAACCTCTTCGGAGCATCGCATGATATATATATACAAGAAAGGGTTTTCCTTCTTCCTCTGGATACTACCTAAGGGTTTTTCAGCATGTGATCACTCGTGATGCTTTTCCTCCCTTGGTCAGTCCACCTTCATCTACACAAGACTTATGTTTTCCTATTATCTACTGTATTACGCATGTGTGTATGTGGGCTAGGTACAGACCCCATTGGTCCTAGCTGTCTAATCTTTCTTACATGAGATCGGGAAATAACAACAAAGACCTAGGAACCGAATCTAGATTCCTACCCCACTGGACCTAACGCTCTTATCCTCTCATCTACACGGCACATCAAGATCAAGAGAAATCACCCAGATTAGTTCAAAGGGAGTCGAGGAGCTCTCATGTATCCTCTCTATGGAAGAAATCGAGCTCTCAGACACTGGAGCTAGATGAGCCCCCATTCTTACTTGCTATCGACGTCAGGGTATTACAGGAAGAAATCGGGCTCTAGAACCAGGCTCTGTGTACCATGACGGACTCTAACCCCGATCTAGGAACAAGGTCCATCAGCAAGGGAACCTTGAGCTCCCCAGATCTACTTCATAAGCATGAAGCCCAACGGGCGGGATGGTTTGTCTCTTACCTACTGTTTCATCCTCCTTCATATTCATACAAGATCAGGTCAGGTATCAACGATACCAACCTCGGCCACCACCTCCACGGTAATGGTCTCGAGGGTGTTAACAGGGATTTCTCATCCTAAACAAATTTCCCATTAACAGTACCTTAAATCAAACTGGGTACGCTCTAGGGCCTATAAAACCAGCCTTCTTAAAACATCCGGCCTTTATAAGAATTGACGGAGGGGTTGGTCCGTCACCACAGCTATTGAATGAGAATGGAAGTAGGGACGAAGCTTCCTTGCTAAGGTCACCAAGGCATAAGCAAGCTTCTCTAAAAGGGTATAATTCTTCTCGAGCTTGGTTAGAGTGTGACTTACGTAGTAAATAGGCCGCTGGACCCTATCCCCGTATTCCTTGACCAAGGTCATGCTTACGACAGTTTTTGAAATGTCTAAGTAGATTTCAAGCTCTTCTCCAGGACTTGGCTTAACCAGCAGTGGAGGGCCTGACAAGTATTTTTTTTAATGCTTGAAAAGCTTGTTCACTCTCCTGGTCCCATTTCATGTTTCTTCCCTGCTTGATGGCTTTGAAGAATGGGAGACACTTATCGGTAGACCGAGAAATGAACCTATTGAGCACTGCTACCTGCCCGGTCAAGGCTTGAACCTGTTTAAGAGACGTGGGGGATTCTAGATCCTGGATAGCCATGATCTTCTCCGGATTAGCCTCTATGCCTCTCTCATAGACCATGAAGCCCATAAATTTCCCTGCAGTTACCCCAAAAGCACATTTGAAAGGGTTCAATCTCTTCTGGTTCTCCCTTAGGATCATGAATGTTCTGCGAAGGTCACCCAGATGGCCTTCCAAGGTTGAAAACTTGGTGATCATGTCATCGATATACACCTCTATTGACATCTCGATTTCAGGCTTGAACAACCGATTGACTAGCCAATGATATGTAGCTCCAGCGTTCTTGAGCCCGAAAGGCATCACCTTGTAGCAATAAAAACCTCACGCTGTGATAAAACTGGTCTTTTCCTTATCCGCGGGGTGCATCGTAATTTGATTATACCCTGAAAATGAATCCATGAAGCTCAGGAGCTTGTTTTCGAATGTAGAGTCGACTAGCTGATCAATTTTGGTAGAGGGAAGCTGTCCTTCGGACATGCCCAGTTGAGGTCGGTATAATCAACACACATGCGCCACTTTACATTTGCCTTTATGACCATGACCACGTTGGCGATCCACTCTGGATAACGTGCTTCTCGGATGAAGCCAGCTCGGGTCAGTTTGTCCACTTCTTCCTGAACCGCAGCATTTCTTTCGGTGGTTAAGTGGCACATTTTTTTAATGGGTTTAAATTTCGGATCCACTGCCAATTGATGAGCAGCCAATGTCATCGGGATCCCTGGCATCTCAGCATAACTCCAAGCAAAAATATCGTTGAACTCTGTGAGGAGCCTGATTAAACCCTCTTTCACTCCCAACTCGAGTGTGGCTCCGACTTTGACGACCTTCGAAGTATCACCCACTCGGACAAGATTCTCTTCTAACTTATCCACTGGATGGCCGCTGGCCCATTTCCTTATCTGTTCCTCCCTGTCTTGTATTATGGGGTAGTCCTTAGGGTGATTGGTGGGCCCTACATCTCCTAGGTTCAATGCAGGGGTTGCCCTGTCTTGGATCGTTGTCACCTAGGCGAGTTGTTTTACTAGAGCTGTTAGGTTGGCCGACACTGCGTAGCATCTCTTGGTTGCTTGCTGATCACCCCAAACTTCCCCCACCTTGTCTCCTACTGGGAACTTCAGAACGTTGTGGTAAATGGATAGGACCCCTTTCAAGGATGATAAAAATGTCCTCCATAATATTTCATTATAGGCCGATGAGGTATCCACCACAACGAAGTCTGTCATGATATTCTGCTGGAGAGGTGTGGCTCCAATGATCACTGGTAGGATTTTTGATCCCACCGGTATGATTGAGTCCCCAGTGAACCCATATAGAGGGGTAGTGCAACTATTGTAACACCAATGTTTCAAGCTTAGCTTTTCCAAGGTATCTTTAAATAGGACGACAACGCTGATACTTGTGTCGATGAGCACACGGTGTACCATACAGTTGGCAATCTGTACCGTGATCACCATGGGGTCATCATGAGGCTGCACGGTGTTGTAGACATCCACATCAGTGAAAATGATATGTGACAGCTGGGAGGGGTAAGTCAGTCTCTGGTTGACCTTGAAGATATCCCACCTTTCGTCCGTACGAGGGACTTTCCTCGTATGGCTTTTCCTAGAACTATTGGAGGTGCCAGCCAGAGTAGGACCTCCGTTGATGGTATGTATTATATGAATTTGTTGCATCAGGCCCGTCTGCTCCCTCTTTCTTTTCTCGGTGAGCTCTCGGATCTCGGTTTGCACTTCCCTTTCAATCTGAATATTCTCCCTGACTTGCAGTAAGAATTCCACCAGACATTCTCCTCTTATCAAAGCCTCGATCTGATTTCGCAAGATGTAGCACTCTGAAGTGTTGTGCCCCACGTCCTCATGAAAGTCACAATATTTACAGAGATTTCTCTTATCGATTAGGGCTTTCATAGGAGCAGGCTTCTATAGCAAACCCTTGTCCCGAATAACGAGATAGACTGTTTCACGGGATACATTTAAGGGAGTGTAATAATCGTATCCCCTTTCATCTTGGGCTATTGGGGCCACTGTCTTGGGAGGAGGTGAAGCTTGTGGAGGAGTTCGTTTTCTGGATACCTTTCCGATCTGGATTGAGAAAGGGGGAAGTGGTATGTAGATCTATTGGAGGGTTTGTTCTGGTTTTTCTGAGCTTGCTCGGGCCTGAGAGCTTCCATCTTTTGTCACTTTACGGCTCTCATGTCATCATGTTCCATCTTGACCTTGAGCTGTTCATCGACTTCAATCTGCTCCAGAGCCCGATCAAAGGCTTCTTGGTAGGTTTTCCTGATGTTTCTTGGCAAAAACCAGAAAAGCTTTCCAGCCCACAGGTTCCTTCTAAAGTTGGTGAGGGTTTCTTTTTCGGTGAAAACTCCCATCTGGATGACTTTCTTATATAAACGCTCGACATAAGCCTGGAAGGTTTCACTTCTCTCCTGGATCACGTACTGTAGATGGATTGGGTCCTTCAATTGGGGCTTAACTCCTTGGAATTATGAACAGAAATCGGTCGATAGCTTGGTGAAGGAGTCCACACTACCGGCAGGTAGTTTCCTAAACCAGGTCTTAACGTAATCCGTGAGTGTAGTGGGGGAAATTTCGACACATAGCGGCTCTAATCGTGTTCTGAACCTAAATCTGTTAAACGAAGCTCTCTAAGTGGCTCAGGGCATCCTCAGTTCTGGAGAATCTGTCAGTTGGCATTTTGAATTTAGGCGGGATCTCCTCCTCTTGGATCCTTCTGGTGTAAGGAGCATTCATATCACTTAGAGGATCTTTCTTGTCCTTATTGTACTTCCTCTTCTTCATCAATTGGACCTCCTTTTGAAGCTCTACCAACTGGTCCCTCGGGCATTTGCTTTCGGATTTTGTTGAGTTGATCTCAGTTTCCTCACTATCGGATCCTTCTGACGAACTGGTGACCTCTACCCGGTTCTTTCTTCGGATAGGGTCTACCTGGGGGCTTTAATGACTTTCTTCTTCCCTAATTCGGGCTTCCCTTCTTGAAGTCGTTAGGTGGAGAAACTCTCCCCACTATAGGGGAAGGATGTCTACCGTGGATTTGACTTGCCTGGGTTGGTAGCGTGGCAGTACTTCAGGAACGGGAGGCATGAACCCTAACCTAACTAGGATCGAGGTTGGGAGTCTCGTACTCATGTTCTATTATGAGCTGGCTACGAAGGGGTAGGTCACAGGTGATCAAAGGCGGGTTGCCTATCCCCGAGCCTGCTTGACTCCCCCCGATTGCAAAGGTTTACTTGCTGGATAGTAATACCCTCAGCGAGCAGTCGAAGGCGGACGTTTTCCATAAAGGTCGCCGCTTGTTGGTCAAGCTAGACCTGATTTCCCATAGAGGGATCCAAAGCCTGCACAGTGGCTGGTTGGTCTAGAACCTGGTTATGGAGCTCAGATTTTCTCTCTTTCTTTGGGACCTTTCGTGTCGATGCATCAGAAGGTTGTCTCGATACGCCTGACTGTCCTTGTGAGGAGCGGAGCCTCATGATTCTTGTAAAATAATAAACTTGTGAATATAAAGATGGTGGTGTGACAGTTTTCCACAGACGGCGCCAGAAAGTGTTAACGGAAAATTCGCTCAGAATGAGAAATTCCTATTAACACCCTTAAGACCACTACCACGGAAATGGTGGCCGGGGTCAGTACCTTTGATACCTGACCTATTTAGAGGTAAACGGGAGTCTGAATTATAATAATAACAAATGGGATCTTTTATTATTGATTACTAGCGTGGATATACAGAATTCTCTCTCATATGCTCACAATCTCTCTAGGACCTAGGAAGGTGGTAACTTTATGCTTGTCGAATAGTGGAAACAACGGCAGCCATGTTCTGAATACAGAATTTAGGCCCTCCTCTCCTCTTTTCTTCTCGTCTCTCTGTCATTATTTTTCTCTCTTCCTCTTTTGGTTATATCCTCTCTTTCTCTATATCCCTCTTTCTGTTGTTGCTTGGCCTTGTTTATATTTGTTCCAAGTAGGTTTTAAGTTCACGAATATCTTGTTGTGATCCAATGAATCTGCTCACTCCTTATCGGGCGGGATTCGTCATTTGAATTTGAATTGTTACTAGATTCGATGGTATCATTGACGGAGATAAGTTTGTTTCCTTTTTGGGATCAAACTCTTGACTTATACATAAATATTGGTTATTACGTGGATACGGTTCTGTGTGTACTCATGGTATGATTCTTCATGGAGGTCAATAGACTAACTGATCGTAGTCTTCGTAGAGCGAGGTAGATCCATGTTTTGGCTCTATTCAAAAAAGCTTAGGATAGACTCATGGGAACTTACTAGAGGTAGTATAGACTAGGCGAGATTCTTCTCTTCATTCCCGACGGGAATGGTAGGCTTCTAGAGAGGTTGGTGGGCTTCTATCTTAGACTACGAATCAAACCTTTCTTCGGGAAGTTACCACGAACGGAAAGAGCTTACTTTTGCTCTCAATGAGCTTCGCTACGAAGTGCTTCCTAAGTTCAGCGATCTTTTCTTGCTTTCACAGGGCAATTTCGGAGCCCGGTCTCGAGAGTCGAGGTTCTTGGGTAGGTAGCCTCGAGAAGCCCGGGCTCTTATGTTAGCGCTTAGGCTCAGCCTGGTCGTGCCCAGCTTCATCCCTAATAGCTCTGAAGCCCGACCGATCTTCCCTGCTATTTTGGGGTAGCTTTTATGGTCTGGTCGGGGTCTCATGAATGTCGACTATAGGCTTAGACTAGGGTCGGGAGAGTGGAAAATTTCTCAATGACCCCTGGCCAAATTTTACTATTAACAAAATTCACTGCCTGTTTCCTCGCACATTCTCTTAATTCTGAATTTACAGACTTCTTTTCTCTTACTACCTTCTGTGGATTTCTCTTTTTTCTCAATCCCTAAAAAACAGTTCTACCATGTCGAAGGCCAGTCGTGACTCCATTGACTCCTTATTGAAGGCACAGAGGTGTCAAGTCTCACCCATGGAAAACAGGCTAGACGAGATCTAGGTGGGGACAACTCTCTTTCGTCCCCGTAATAACGTCGATCGAGCCAGAATGTAGTCATCGGGGCTGGGTTTTCAAACCAACCGAACAATCCTCTGAACCTGGTTACGAGGACTCCGGTGAAGAGAATAGGGTCTGTGTCGCTGGAGAGGATCAGGTCACAGTCATCTGTCCTTCCCTGGAGAGGCGTCCTCCATTAGACTTTAGGATCATTCCATATTTTGTCGTTGACCCAAAGTCGATCAGCCACTTGAGGACCAAATACGGCATCCCTGACACCGTCTCCCTTACAGTCCCCCACATAAATTAGACCTCTTTAACCCACCCAAAGTCGTACTCCCCATCCATGTTATAGCTTTCGATAGCGGGTTAAGGCTCTCTCTTCATTCTACCATTCGGTCGGCTCTCAACGCCCTTCAGCTGGTTCCCCTCCAACTAACACCCGGCTTCTGGAGGCACCTGGTTGGCTCCCTCGTGCTGTGGAGGGAGCAGTGCGAGCTAAACAAGATAACCATATAGCCCGGGGTAGAAGAGCTTGCTTTCCTTTTTCAGATTAGGAGACCGGTCGGGGTCCCTCGAGGTCATTTTTACGCCAAGGCCAAGAACAAGTTTAATTTCATCATCCCTGGAGCTTCAAGGAAGGACCTGGCCTGAAAAGAAGAATGGGTATTGGCTGGCAATAATAGGGGGAGCTCGATTTTTATAGATGGGCATGAGTTCGCGGTTTTGACCACCTTCAATGATAAGCCCTCGTGGTACTGAGATTCCTTACCCACCGAATCTGAGACGGTACTGAAGGTCATCCTTTCCAAGAACTACTTGAACCTGAAGTTCCCGACTGCTGACCCTTTTGATCTTCATCGGGTAAACCGCTATCTTCGGATATCCGGCGCTACTCCTCATACGTATCTTGAACCATCAAGCTTTTGGATTGTTGAATGGTTCAGTTCTGATGGTTTTACCCATTTTTTTTAAACAGTTATTGTTGTTAATCCAGCTTCTTGCGAAGCCCGGCAAGCTCGGACCCCTTCCCCTCCTTCTAGGTCATCCCTGAGACCCTTCTTGGCTACCTCGGAGAAAGGGGACCCAATCCTTTTGACTGCTGCTTTGCATGCTTCTGCTCCTGCTCTATCGACTTTCCAGATGAGATCTAAGATGACTATTCTCGCATCTCGGGCAGCTAAAGCTCTAAATTGTGGAGGGCCCACTCCTTAGGTCGCTGATTCAGCTGTGTCCCGGGCATTTCAGGCTCCAGGGGATCTCGAGGCTGGTATTCCTGAGATTCCCCATTCTCACCTCCACCATCAGTCAGGCTCGGTTGGTCAGGATGAGGTTTTGAAGCAGTTCATTACTTCTTGTCTGGGTGGCGGGCTCTCTAGGATGGCTTCCATGCCCGTGGATCTTCTAGTTACCAAGGGGTTTGCCTTTCTGGCCGAGGTAGTAATCACCTTTATTTTATGTGATTATGAGCTTTGATTGCTTTCTAACCTTTGTTTCATACATTGCAGGCTTTCAAGTTCAATGTAGCAATGGGACACCAGGTATCCTTTCTCAGAGATCGGGTAGCTAGAGCCGAAGCTAAGGCTAAGCAGGCCATGGGATTGCTGGCGTAGCTTCAATCCTTGGTCCAGGAGATGACTTCCAACCATAAGGGAATGGAAACACAACCGACTGAGCTTCAGTGCGACCACGAGAGGCTGAAGTGGTCGTTTAACCAAGAAACTCTTCGGTCTAAGCTACGAGTCAGCCAGCCAGCGGGATGACTGGAATGAAGAAGCGAAGGCATTAGATGTTGAGAATCATGTTCTCCAAGCCCAAGTTGCCAAGATTCAGGCTGAGGTGGATTCCTTCTTCAGCGAGGGGTACTTCTACGCCTCATACCAAGTCGCTGAGGCCCTCGCCTCCCCCTTTGACCTGTCAATTATTGCTAACTGGGATAGGGAGGAGATATTGGCCAAGGTCGCAGAAATGTCTCTCCTCTTAGGTGATGACCTGGATTAATCTAATGTGGCCGAAGTCAAGAAGCAACCAGCTAGGTTAGACCTTCCTCCTCCTCCACTCGTCTTCCAAACGTTAGGTCCCAGAGAATCCTCAAGAGGGGGTTCTACCCATGGAGCTAGAAGGAGATCTTACAGAAGCCTGATGTCCCTCTAAGGTGCCTTCAACGGAGGAGCTAGCAGCAGGGGAAATTATACGAGAGTCAACGGCCAACCTTCTTGATGCAGCCATACCTCTTGAGGTCATGGTGATGGTCAATGAGGTCTTGAAAGAGGATCTTGCTAAGCACCAAGCAATCGAGAGGCATTCTCAGGAAGAGATAGTGGAGGCAGCTATCCAGGATGTGCGATCACCCGAAAGAAGTGCAAGAGGCAAGGTTCATATGGAAGGAGGGAAAGTTGGAGGAGATCAGGAAGATGCAGAAGCTTGAATCCATCTTCTTGTAGCTTGTTCTGAATGTCTGGAAAGAGGGGTGGGTATTCCATCTTTACTCATGCTTGATCATCATCTTCACTCTTTTTTTTAGTACTATGTAGTCCGGAACCAGGGGTTGGGCTCCCTATCTGATTGTTGTAGCCCTACCGGGGATAGGCTCCCCAACTCATTAATGGAATTTAACTTTAGATATGGTTCAAATTTTGATTTGCATGTAGTTGCTTCATTTTTTTATTTCCATCTAGGTTCAGCCCCTATAGCAACCTGATTTAGCTTGGGAAAAGTAACAAGATAGGAAAACTGCTTAAGTGTGAACGTAGATAGCTAGCTAGAGCTTTCGACTCTCAATAGAAACTTGCAGCTTAGTGACTTTAGTCGATAGTCCCCTTGTTTGATCATAGACCTGTCATAGTAAGCAACCACGTGTACCCGGAGGATTAACAACCAGATATAAATGGAACATTAGAGTTTAAGTAAATGAGCCCTCAATCCTCAAGCTTCTTCAGAGGGTTATAACCCGAATAAGATATCAAGGACAACTATCTAGCCCTCAATTAGGTTGGGATGGCTACCGCGCTCTTAAACTCGAGTCCTTCTTGGAGGGTTGTAACCCGACCAAGGCATCAGAAGGGCTATCTAGCTATTTCCCAGCCTTGAGATCTGGATGGCAGCTATGCTCTAACACTCAGACCCTTCTTGCATCAGGAGGGCTATCTAGCTATTTTCCGGTCTTGTGATCTGGATGACAGCTATGCACTCAGACCATTCTTGCGGTTTATAGCCTAACCAAGGCATCATGAGGGCTATCTAGCTATTTCTTGGTCTTGAGGTCTGTATGACAGCTATACTCTTACACTCAGACCCTTCTTGGGGGTTGTAGCCCGACCAAGACATCAAGAGGGCTATCTAGCTATTTCTTGGCCTTGAGATCTGGAAGGCAGCTATGCTCTTACACTCAGACCCTTCTTGGGGGTTGTAGCACGACCAAGGCATCAGGAGAGCTATCTAGCTATTTCCTGATCTTGAGGTCTGGATGGCAGCTATGCTCTTACACTCAGACCCTTCTTGGGGGTTGTAGCCCGACCAAGACATCAGGAGAGCTATCTAGCTATTTCCTAGTCTTGAGATCTGGATGACAGCTATGCTCTTACGCTCAGACCTTTCTTGGGGATTGTAGCCCGACCAAGGCATCAGGAGAGCTATCTAGCTATTTTCTGGTCTTGAGATCTGGATAGCAGCTATGCTCTAACACTCAGACCCTTCTTAGCTGGGGGTAGTGCCCGGCCGAGGCATTAGGGATAGCGAGGGGGCTTCCCCGGCTAATCCCTGGTCTTGAGATGTAAATGTCGAATTTCCCATGTAGACCCAAATCTTTTTAGAACATAGCTGAAGATGGAGAAAAAACAGGCTTTATTGATAAAAAGAAAGGAGTACATTATTGCTGGAGATTAAGATCTAGATGGAGGTAGCCTGCTCATGAGTCTCATGTTCAGGGGTAGAATTTTCTCAAGTGATCTGCATTCCAGGTATGATTGATGAGTCGGCCATTCATGTCTTCGAGTTTGTATACCCCATTGTGGGCCACCAACTTTACCAAGTATGGCCCTTCCCAGTTTGGCCCCAGGACCCTGTCTGACCACTCACTGGTATTCAACGTTACTTTCTTGAGAACTAGGTCCCCTTCCTTAAAGTTTCGGGCTTTAACCTTTGGGTTAAAGTATCTAGCAATCCTGCTCTGGTAAACTGCTACCTTCTCAGCTACTCGATCTTGTTTATCTTCCAAAGATCCAAGCTAGCTTGGAGCTTGTCCTCATTGCTCCCCGGTTCAAAATGTTGGACTCTAAAGGAGGTCAGTTTGTGCTCAATGGGAAGCACTGCTTCAACCCCGAAGGCTAGTGAGTAAGGCGTTTCCCCGATAGTTATACTCCTTATAGTGCGGTAAGCCTAGAGGACCTCGGGAAGCTCCTCAGCCCATCTACCCTTTTTTTGTTGTAGTTTATTTTTCAACAGCTTCTTTATAGTCTTATTGGTGGATTCCACCAGCCGATTAGTCTGGGGGTGGGCTACTGAAGCGGGCCTAAGGTCGATTCCCAAGCCCTCGTAAAAGTCTTTGAATCGACCATTATCAAATTGCTTGCCGAGGTTAGCTATAATGGCAAGATGGGTTCCGAACCTGTAAACCACATTATTTTTTATGAATCTTGTTGTATTTTCTTTCGATATCTGAGAGAGTGGTCCAGCTTCAACCCATTTTGTGAAATATTCGATTGCCACGATAGCATGCTTGGCCTGACCATAAGTAGTTCGAAATGGCCTGATCAAGTCGACTCCCCACAAAGCAAAGGGGTATGGTGAGCTAAGGGATGATAATGGCTCTGGTGGTAGGTGACTCAAGTTTGCGGTCTTCTGGCAAGCTTCGCATGGTTGTACCAAGATCTTTGCATCTTGATCGATGGTTGGCCAATAGTACCCCATGCGGAGTACCTGATATGCCAGAGCCTCCCCACCAATATGTTTCCCGTATTCCCCTGAGTAAACCTTTCTCAATGCCCATTTGGCATCTTCAGGATGTAAAAATCAGAGCAAAGGAAGGGATCTTCCCCTTCTGTATAAGTACACATCCACTAAGCAATACCAAACCGAGAGCCTCTTGAATTTCCTATCTTGGTCAGGCTCCCCGGGAAGTCTCCCTTCTTGTAGATAATCCACTATCGGGTCCATCCAACATGGTTGTCGATCCAGGGTATAACTATCCTTACATGTCACTAAGCTAGATAGGGGAATCACTTGAAGAGGGACCCCTTGGGGTAAAGTCTGGCCACCATTTGCAGCTATCTTGGCTAGGACGTCAGCTCGACGATTCTGTTGTCGAGGTATCTGCTCAATCCTGAAACCTTTGAATTTGCTCCTAAGTTGTTGAACTAGCTTCAGATAGGCAATCATGTTATCCCCTTTTGCCTGATAATCCCTAAAGACTTGGTTGACTATGAGCAACGAGTCACTCCTAACCTGTAAGTAATCGACCCCGAGCTCTACAGTTGCCCTTATTCCGACTAAAAGGGCTTCATACTTTGCCTAATTGTTAGTGGTTTTAAATTCAAATCTGAAGCAGTAGCAGCACTCAGTTCCTTCTGGGTCGATTAGAACTATGTCCGCTCCTCCCCCAGCTTACCTAGAAGCTACATCAGTGTAGAGGATCCAAGACTTGCAACCTTCCGGCCAGCTGTCAGATTCAGGAATCTTCTTAGGGGCTATGTTTGTTGCTGCGGAGGTCGTTTGGCATGGGGGCATTGAGAGCTCTGCTACAAAGTTTGCTATAGCTTGGGCTTTAATTGTGGTCCTAGGCTTATACCTCAAATCAAACTGTGTGAGCTCCATGGCCTATAAAACCAGCCTTCCTGAAACATCCAGCCGTTGTAAAAATTGACTTGAGGGGTTGGTCTGTCACTACTGCTATCGAATGATCTTGGAAGTAGGGACAGAGCTTCCTTGCTGAGGTCACCAAGGCATAAACGAGCTTCTTTAAAAAGGTATAGTTCTTCTCGGGCTTGGTTAGAGCATGACTCATGTAATAGATAGACCGTTGAATCCTATCTCCTCATTCCTTGATCAAGGCCCCGCTTACTACAGTTTCTGAAATGGCCAAGTAGATTTGTAGCTCTTCTCCAAGGCTTAGTTTAACCTGTAGTTGAGGGCTTGACAGGTTTTTTTTTAAGGCTTGAAAAGCTTGTTCACTCTCCTTGTCCCATTTCATGTTTCTTCCCTGCTTAATGGCTTTGAAGAATAGGAGACACTTGTCAGTAGACCGAGAAATGAACCTGTTGAGCGCTGCTACCTGCCCGGTTAAGACTTGAACCTGTTTAAGTGACGTGGGGGACTCTAGATCCAGGATAGCCTTAATCTTTTTCGGGTTAGCCTCTATGCCTCTCTCATGGGCCATGAAGCCCAGAAACTTTCCCGCGGTCACCCCCAAGGCGCATTTGGAGGGGTTTTATCTCATTTGGTTCTCAATTAAGATCATGAAGGTTCTACGAAGGTTGCCCAGATGTCATTCGGAGGTTGATGACTTGGTGATCATGTCGTCGATGTACATCTCCATCGATCTTCCAATTTTGGGCTTAAACAGCCAGTTGACCAACTGTTGGTATGTAGCTCCTCCATTTTTAAGTCAGAAAGACATCACTTTGTAGCAATACAAACCCCGTCCGGTGATGAAACTGGTCTTCTCCTGATCGGCGAGGTGCATCATAATTTGATTGTACCCTGAAAAGGCGTCCATGAAGCTCATAAGCATGTTTCCGGAGGTGGAGTCAACTAACTGATCAATTTTTAGTAGAGAGAAACTGTCTTTCGGGCATGCCCGGTTGAGGTCAGTATAATCGACGCACATGCACCACTTCCCATTTGCCTGTCCACTTCTTCCTAGAACACAACATTTCTTTCAGCGTTGAAGTGCCGTCTTTTTTGTTTGATGGGTTTGTAGGTCGGATCTACTGCTAGTCGGTGAGCAGCCAAAGTCATCGAGATCCCAGACATCTTGTCGTGACTCCAAGCAAAAATGTCATTGAACTCTGTGAAGAGCCCGATCAAACCCTCTTTCATTCCCGGCACAAAGGTGGCTTTGATTTTGATGATCTTCGAAGGATCGTCCATTCGGATAAGAATCTCTTCGAGCTTATCTAATGGATGGCCGCTGGCCCATTCCTTTCTCTGCTCCTCCTCGTCAGACACCACGGGGTGATCCTCGGGGTGATTTGTGGGTCCTACATCTTCTAAGGTCAATACAGGGGTTGCCCTATCTTAGATCGTTGTCACCTGGGTAAGTTGTTTTGCTAGAGCTGTTGGGTTGGCAAACACTGTGTAGCATCTCCTGGTTGCTTGCTGATCACCCCGAACTTCCCCCACCTTGTCTCCTACTGGGAACTTCAGAACGTTGTGGTAAATGAATAGGACCTCTTTCAAAGATAATAAAAACGGCCATCCTAATATTGCATTGTAGGCCGATGGGGTATCTACCACTACGAAGTCTGTCATGATATTCTGCTGGAGAGGTGTGGCTCTAATGATCACTGGTAGGATTTTTGATCCCACGGGTATGATTGAGTCCTCCGTGAACTCATACAGCGGGGTAGTGCAACTATTGTAACACCATTACTTCAAGTTCAGTTTTTCCAAAGTGTCTTTAAATAGAACGTCGACGATGCTGCCTGTATCAACGAGCACACGATGTACCATGCAGTTGGCAATCTGTACCGTGATCACCATCTAATCGTCATGAGGTTGCACGGTGTTGTAGACATCAGCTTCGGTGAAAATGATCTGTGACAACTGTGAGGGGTTGGTCGGGCTCTGTTCGACCTTGAAAATACACCGCCCTTTATCCAAACAAGGGACTTTCCTTGCGTGGTTTTTCCTGGAATTGTTGGAGGTCTCAGCCAGAGTTGGCCCTCTGCTGATGGTATGTATTATCTGGATTTGTTGCATCAGATTTGCCTGCTCCCCTTTTCTTTTCTCAGCGTGCTCACGGATCTCGACTTGTACTTCCCGTCCAGTCTGAATGTTATCCCTGATTTGCTGTAAGAATTTTACCAAAAATCCTCTCCTTATCAAAGCCTCGATCTTATTTCACAGGTTATAGCACTCTGAAGTGTTGTGTCCCACGTATTCGTGAAAGTCACAATACTAATAATGATTCCACTTATTGATAGGGGCTTTCATAGGTACGGGCTTCCGTAGCAACCCCTTGTCCCGAATGGCCAGATAGATTGTTTCGCGGGATGCATTTAAGGAGGTGTAACGATCATACCCTCTCTCATCTTGAGCTATTAAGGCCACTGTCCTGAGAGGAGGTGAAGCTCGCGGAGGAATTCGTTTTGCAGGATATTTTTCCAATCTGGGTTGAGAAATGGCGAAGCGATACGTAGACTTATTGGGGGGTTTGTTCTGGCTTTTCTGAACTTGCTCGGGTGTGGGAGCTTCCTTCTTCTGTTACTTTACAACTCTCATGTCATCTTGTTCTATCTTGACCTTGAGTTGTTCGTCGACTTCAATTTGCTTCAGAATCCGATCATAGGCTTCTTGGTAGGTCTCAGGGTTATCTCTTGGCAAAAGATCGAAAAAGCTTGCTTGCCCACAAGTTCCTTTTGAAGTTGGCGAGGGATTCTTTCTCGGTGAAGACACCAATCTGGATGACTTCCTTATGGAAACGCTCGACATAAGCTCTTAGGGTTTCCCCTCTCTCTTGGATCACGTACTGTAGATGGATTGGGTCCTTCAATCAGAGCTTAACTCCCTAGAATTATGAGCAGAAATTGGTCGACAGCTTCGTGAAGGAATCCACGCTGCCAGTAGCTAGCTTTCTAAACCAATTCTTAGCGTAATTCATGAGTGTAGTTAGGACCATCCGACACATAGCCGCCCTAGTCGTGTTCTGGACCTCCATCTGTTGAACAAAGCTCTCCAAGTGGCTCAAGGGATCCTCAGTCTCGGAGAATCTGTCAGTCGGCATTTTAAATTTTAATGGAAGCTCCGCTTCCCTGATCCTTCTGGTGAAAGGAGCATTCATATCACTTAGAGGATCCTTCTTGTCCTCCGTGTACTTCCCTTTCTTCATCAGTTGGATCTCTTTCTGAAGCTCTATCAACTGGTCTCTCAGGTGTTTACTCTCGGGTTTCCTTGAGTTGATCTCAGTCTACTCAATACCAGACCCTTCTGATAAACTGGCGACCTCTACCTGGTCCCTTCATCAAAGGGGGTCTGCCTGAGGGCTTTACTGATTTTCTTATTCCATAACTCGGGCTTCCCTCCTTGAAGTCGTTGGGTGGAGAAACTCTCCCCACTTTTGAGGAAGGATATCTGTCACGAACTTGACCTGCCTAGGTTGGTAGCATGGCAGCGCTTCGGGAATGGAGGGCATGGAACCTAACCTATCCCGGATTGATGGTAGGAGTCCCGTTCTGTTACCAGCTGGATCCGGAAGGGTAGGTCCCAAGCGATCAAAGGTGGGTTGCCTAGCCTCGACCTGCTTGACTCGGCTCGATTACAGAGATTTACCTGCTGGATATTAATACCCTCAATGAGCAGTCGAAGGCAGACGTTTTCCACGAAGGTCGCCACTTGTTGGTAAAGCTCGACCTGGTTTCCCATAGGGGGATCCAAAGCCCGCACAGTGGCTGGCTGATCTGTGACCTGGCTATGGAGCCCGTATTTTCTTCCTTTCTTCGGGACCTTTCGTGTCGACGCAGCGAAAGGTTGTCCCGATGCGCCTGGCTGTCCTTGGGAGGAACGAAGCCTCATGACTCCTGTGAAACAATAAACTTGTGAATATAAAGATGGTGGTATGGAAGTTTCCCATAGACTGCGCTAGAAAGTGTTAACGGGAAATTTACTCAAGATGACAAATTCCCACTAACACCCTTGAAACTACAACTATGAAGGTGGTGGCCGGGGTCGGTACCTTTTATACCTAATCTGCTTAGATAAAAACGAATGTTTGTATAACAGTAATAAGTGGGGACTTTAGTATAGATTACTCATGGTATACAGAATTCTCTCTCATATGCTCACTATCTCTCTAGAACATAGGAAGGTGATGACTTCATGCTTGTCGAATAGTAGACGTCACGACGGCCGTGTTCTGATCACAGAATTTAGGCTCGACGTACTTCTCTCTCTCTCTTTTACTCTGTCATCTATATGTCTCCCCATTTCTCTTTTTTTTAGGCATATTTATATATGACCGATTCAATTTGAACGGGTGTATCTCTTGCCTTGATTCTCTGATCCTACTCCTCCTTATCGGGCAGGATCCTCTATTTGAAAGTCGTTAACTATGAGTAAATAACGGAAGCGATGATATTGTTTATGAAGATAAGTTTGTTTCCTTTTTGGAATAAAACTCTTGACTTGCCTGTGAATGTTGGTTATTACGTAGATATGATCATATACGTACTTACGGCATGATTCTTCATGGAGGTCGCTAAGCTAGCCGTTCGTTGTCTTTGTAGAGCGAGGTAGATATATGCTTTGGTTCCATTCTCAGAAGCTTGGAATGGACATCCTAGTAGGCATTCCTAGGAGGTAACATGGATCTGATTCACTTAGAGGCATTCTTCCTCCTCGTATCGTAGAGGGGATAGCGGGCTCCTAGAGAGGTTGGTGGGCTTCTCTTGCAGGCTATGAATTAAGTTTGACCTCTAAAAGCCTTAACCCGGAGGGGACTTGCTTTGCTTGTCGGGCTTCATTCGAATGTTTCTTGAGCTTGGCGACCTTCCCTTGCTTTCACGGGATGGTTGAGGAGCCCGACCCCAGGAACAGAGGTTCCCAGGTAAGTGGTCTCGAGAAGCCAGGATTCTAGTATTCGCATGGGGGCTCGACTTGGTCGTGCCTAGCTTCTTCCCTGATTGTTCTGAAGCTTGGTAATCCTTTCGTGCTTCTACGGGGTAGTTTTATGATACACCCGAGGTTTCATGAATATCGATTTTGGGCTTCGATTCGGGCAGGGAGAGTGGAAAATTTTTCTTTGACCCCTAGCCAAATTTACTATTAACAAGTACCAAGAAGAACTTGATGACGTGAGCAATGTTTAAGGATCGGAGCCGAAAGTTTGTTAATGATGTATGTTGCAGTAAGGATGCATTCACCGTAAAAAGTAAATGGTAAGTTGGATTGGAAACGTAAGGCAAGGGCGACATCGAGAATGTGTCGATGTTTGCGTTCTACGACCCCATCAACGTAACTACGTTGGTGGATAATGCCATTGTCATGAAACCATGATTGGATTTGTTTGGAAAGGAATTCAGAACCATTGTCCGAATGGATTATTTGGAGTTAAGGTAAAAAAATGTCACCATCTCCAGAATTTGCACGAGTAATTTTCATGTTCAATTGGTGAGTGATAAGATTGAAAAAGTGACATAACATTTTAAAAGTTTCAAATTTATGCTTCATTAAGTAAATCCATGTACACCTTGAATGATCATCAACTATAGTAAGAAAAAAACGTGGTCCGTTTTTTGAGGGTACAGAGAAATGGCCCCAAATATCAATGTGAATAAGTTCAAAACAATGTAAAGTGCAAGTCGTGCTTCGAGGAAAAGGGAGACGAGATCGTTTGGCACGCGGACACACATCACAAATAAAATCTTTATTTGAAACAATTTCCTTAAAATTCTTAACAATAAAATCAAAACGACTACTAGATGGATGTCCAATGCGTGAATGTCATTGATCAAACTTATTACAATGCTTGAAAGAAAGAACATAATTGAAATTAAAATCTAAATCTAGATAAAAAAAAAGGTTGTTCCTAGCACTACCCCGACCAATCGTAGTCTTTGATGCTCGGTCCTGAAAAAAACATTCGGAAGAAGAGAATGTAACATCACAATTAGATGATTTCATTAATTGTGAGACAAATAAAAAATTGAATTTGAATGATGGAATGTGGAAAACATTAGTTAAAGTGAGTAATGGTGAACAGTGAATAGTGCCTATGTGTTTCACAGACGCTTGAGAACCATCAGGCAATTGAACAAATATTTTTTTTATTAACAGCATAAAATGAACTAAATTGTGAAATTGATGTGCAAATATGACTAGAGGCACCAGAATCAATAATCCAAGAAGACGGTAAACAAGTAAAAGCAGTACATGCGAGATGAGCGGATGCTCAATCAGATTCATCCATTGCTAGCAACGCAAGGAGTTTGGTATACTGGGCAGACGTCAGCTGAGGATTTGGTGGAGGAGCGGAATCAAATTTTGATGGAGCTGATGTCTTAGCTTGCTTATCCGGGTAACCATGGATTTGGAAGCACATGGCAAGCGTATGACCATGCTTGTTGCAATGTTCGCACAAAGGGCGTTGATGCTTGCCGGAAGATTTAAACAACGGTTTGGAAGCTTGGAGAACAGCTGAGTCAACAATGGAAGTCGAGTTAAGATGAATTTCCTGTTGTTTTTCTTCTTGACGAACAAGGTTATATATTCGTTGGATTGACGGAAACGGATCCATCAAGAGGATTGTGCTTCGGATAGCGAAAAATTGATCATGGAGTCCTTGAAGAAATTCCATGGCACGATCCTGATGTTGTTGATCGATGATATTTTTGGCATTCCCACAGATACAAGGAGTTACCGAGACAATAGAATTAAGCTCGTCCCACAATGACTTAAGTTGTGTAAAATACAATGAGACAGATAATCCTTCTTGTTTGAGGAATGAGATGGATTTTTTTAATTGATATATTTTTGGTGCATTCGATTGCAAAAAACGGTCCTTGAGATCCATCCATATTTGTGCTGCAGTTTCAGCATAAAGAATACTTGGACGAATTTCAAGAGAAACGGAGTTTAGAATCCAACTCCCAACCAAGTTGTTACAGCGTTCCCAACTAGTGATGTCCTCTGTTTTCGTTGGTTTTGGGAACGAACCTTCAACAAAACCCAACTTACTCTTTGCACGAAGTGCCATTGTGACCGCACGACTCCATAATCCGTAATTGTCCCCGGAAAGCAATAGGAAAACAAGGACGGTGGAGGGGCCATCAGAATGATGGATAGTGTAAGGATTGATTTTGTTAGAGTTTGTATCTAGTGTTGGTGGGATTGAATCAGATATGAAGAAGTCAGGTTCCTTAGATACCATCTGAAAAGAGAAAGCAAGAGATGAAATATTGTAATTCTCTTTGTAATTCTCGACTTAACTTTTATTGATAAATGACAACAATATATATATTATATAAAGAGTGTTTATACAGATAAAAGTGGAAGTTTAAATATTAAAATACAAAGATAAAACTAACTAAAAGTTATACGAGTACAACATGTGAGAGAAGTTCAACTAAACTAAAAAAGCTAAAGCTTGTTGAGATATTATAGATATTATATTTTGAATTCAAATCCAACTGGTTGATGATTGAGATATTATTTTTGGAATTCGAATTCATCTAACATATTCTTTACAACAAATCCACTTTGGGCGATGAATTAGAAAGTTGTATACATAAGAGAAGCATTTCCCAACATAAGAAAACTAATGCTTATAACTTATTATTGAACTCCGAGGATTTTCTCACGAAAATTCTACTGAAAAAATGTGACAAACTATTCGACAGATAACTTATTGTGGAGATTCGATCTGTTTTCTTCACTAAACAGAAATCCGATGTGGCAGTCTCTCATTGGCTTCAACTTTTCCTGACATGCTTAGAATATTATTGTGGTTTTTAATAACTTCGATTTTGTAAGGTGCTGCTGTATTATCCTGGTCGACCTCCCTGTGAATAATGATAGTATCACCAACATGGAGATGTTTACTGCTAGCAAAACGACGCCATCTTGAGCAGAAAACTAGCCTTGGGCTGATAGCAGATCGAAGAGAGCAACGAAATGTCCACACGTGTCCCGTCTCATCTTTCACCTTCAAGTCAACTGCCTGGCTCTCTTGAACAGCTGGGAATGCTCCAACACAATATCTGAGAATCGTCAGTCTACTCTCAATATCATATCTTGTTAGCATCCTTTTGAATATCGCCATACTAACTATAAACTATAGCTAGGTTTTCAATGAGAAGTTTTTAATTTGTAACCAAAACCACACATATTTTTATAGTCACAGCTCACAAGTGAAGCTCTTGCGCACCAGATTCTGCATGATAGTGAAAGTAATTGAATATAATTGTTCTACTGCTTTTTAGAAACAAGTGCAAAGACAAGTGAAGCATGCACTATTCAAACCTACCTAATTCTTCATGAAAATGATTGACAGTTTCGGTTGATGTGCAAGACAAAACTAAGAAAATGAGATCCAATAACAGTTCGATTGTCATAAATATTTATTTCACGGAGACATTCTCTGACAAAAACTAGTGACAAATATAAATAAGAACGTAACCAATAAAAATATTTAAAAATGGTAAAAAATAATCAAACCAAATAATAGATTAGTGATTCTAATCAAATTTTAATTTTTTATTATTTGTAACCGATCAACGTAATAAATTATTGTTTTTAGTCAATAAATTATAATACTACCATTTTTTTCTCTTTTTCTCTTTATTTTTTTTATCCATTACTCATCTCTCTCTATCACTCATCTCAATCACCCATCTTTTTATCACTCATATCTTTATCAAATCTTAATTGTCAATGAAATTTTATCAAGAAATTAAAGTTATTTTGAAGGGAAATCGTAAAGAAACCAAGATTTGGGAAGAGTTTTTTGAAAATTTTGAGTTTGTGGTTGAATTTCTCCTCAAAACTTCAAAGTTTATAAATCTTCAATTTCAATGGTATTGTTGTGTTTCTTAGATGATGTTGTTGATGGGTCTTTTTGTTTCAATTTTGACGTTTTTTTGGTGACAATGGAAGAAATTTCAATTTCGGTTTCAAATTAGATTTCAAGTAATGTGTCACGGTAAAAGTGATATAAGTTGGTTATTTTATGTTTAACGTGACACATCACTTAATATTTTACAGTCATGTATTTTTTAGGTACATGAGATATTTCATACCCTACATGATATACATGAGATATTTCATATCCAACATGAGATATTTCATATCCAACATGATATATATATGATATTTCATGCCTAACATGATATACATAGGATATTTCATGTCTTATATGAAATACTGTAAAAATAGGAAATTTCATTCCCAACATGACATACAAAGGATATTTCTTTCCCAACATGACAAACATAGGATATTTCATGCACAACATGACAAACATATGATATTTCATGCACAACATGATATACATGAGATATTTCATGTCTTGCATGAAATACTGCATAAAGAGGATCTTTCATACCCAACATGACATACATAGGATATTTCATACTCAACATGGCATACATAAGATATTTCATCCACAACATTATATACATGAGATATTTCATGACTTATATGAAATACCGTATAAATAGGATATTTCATATTCAACATGACATACATAGGATGTTTCATGTCCAAAATGACATATATGAGATATTTCATGAACAATATGATATGCATGAGATATTTCATGTCTTATATGAAATACTGTATAAATAAGATATTTCATACTCAACATGACATACATAGGACATTTCATGTTCAACATGACATACATGAGATATTTCATACACAACATGATATACATGAGATATTTCATATCTTATATGAAATAATATATAAATAGGATATTTTATACCCTATATGATATACATAGAATATTTCATACCCAACATGACATACATGAAATATTTCATATACAAAATTGGTTTTTTATTTTAAGAAAATGGTATTTTAGACTTTACAACGTACATTCGGTTAAAAAAAATATTAAAAACAATAACCTATTTTTTAATTTAACCACTTTTACGAAATCCCTCTATTATCTTTATCTTTATTAAAGGTGGTCAGTTATGGCCCAACACCTTTTAAAGAGTGGACCCCACTATAGCTAGTGCACATGTCACAAAAAATCAAAATAACTATTAAAAAAAAAAATTAGGTGGCCACTTTTCACTTCGTTGATCAAGTTCTAGGTGACCACTTTTGTTACTTTAAAACCAAATTTAATAGCCATCATTAGAGGTGCCCATGGTTAGATTTTGATTTGGTTTCGATTTTAAACCGTCGGTTATAGTTCCGTGAAAAGACCTAACCGTAACTGTAATTAGATTTAGACGGTTTGATTCGGTTTCGGTTTTCGAAACCGTTCGGTTCGATTCAGTTCCGATTAGGTTTCGATTCCAACTGTTTTTTAATGGGTAATTGACCATTTCTTTTTTTTTTTTCAAATGAAGTGCCATGTGACAGTCTCTTATTGGTTGGTTGAATTTTTTTTTTTTAATGGCTAACGGTCACCACAACGGTACAAGTGCCTACACCAAACAGTTATCTATTAATATTTTACAAATTGTCTGTCACATGTCACAATCCTATTGATTGAATTTTATATAAATATAAAAAAATATTAAAAACCGACAGTTTTAAGACGGTTTTTTAGGAAGGTTAACCGTAATCGAACCGCCACGAAACCGGTTTCCAAAAGGTTTCGTAACCGACGGTTTCCAAAAGGTTTCGTAACCGACGGTTTCGGATACAGTTACAGTTACAGTTCAGTTACGGTTTTTCATGGACAATGTCTGTTTAATTTCGAATGGTTTAACCAAATTATGGACACCTCTAGCCATCACTCGTGTTGGTATGTTACAAATGACTTATTTTTTAGGTTCTTATATTGAAGGAGACTTAAAATATAAATAGCATACTAAAAAGTTTTATACTGACTTTTATGTTTTAAAAGAACATATTTGTTCAGTAAAAAAGAAAAAATCAGATTGTTTGTTAAAAAATAACGTCTTAATTTGTATTTAACCAATCAAATTCAATAACGTCAACTACTATAGTTTATATTTAATTTTTAAAAAAATATATTTATATTTATTTGATTTTAAATAAATTGAAACACATTTTTATAAGATAATTAGTTAATTTTTTTTTTGATATACATAGTTTTGTTTCTATGTTGTAATTAAGTATGCTTTTAATATTTCAGTGACATTTTGTTGCAGAAAAATCAACAATAAACTGTTGGTTGGTACAGACTGCATACAAACTTGAAATCTACTTTTTGACTAAAAATATCATTGAAGTCAGATTCTTATTTTCATTGTATTGCTTTCCTTTCGATAAGAAAGTGTCCTAATCACGAGATTGACTATAATTGTTCAACTTCTGGCAATTATTACAATTTTAATGGTATAAAGTTGACAGTTACATTCTAACAGATGACAACATTGGAATCTTCCAGCAATTTTATAAAATTTCGTGGTAAATTTTAATATTAGAAAAAGTAACCTCATCCACCCAAGAATTTTTAAAGAAATTTTGTTACAAACGTCTCGTGAAAGTTATCAGAATCTTATAAATTATAAAATTATATAATGATTGATATGTAACACAAAACTTTAGTTAAAAAATAACTAAAGCATTGAATATAGTTTTTTTTTTACTTGTATGTATATTAGTTATATTTTTATATTATTTTAGAAATGAATCTTTTAATATTACTGGTAAATCTATTTTTATCGTGATGTAAACCATTTTTGAATAGAAAATACATAGGATCCAAAAACTTATTAAAAATGTAACTCAACTTTTATTGTTCAAATAAGTTATCATGCTCCCTTCTTAGCTAGCAATCACACTCTAGTTTGAGATAATAATATCAAATTGACAATTATGTATGTACAGTGTGGTACATTGTATTAGTTTAATCGTACACTCTTTGAAAGATATTTGCATGATTGGTTTTTAAATGGTGTTTGGTAAGCATTAATATATTTGTTGATTGATATTGATGGCTAAAACCTTTTGTACGTCCTATCTATATATATATATAAAAAAGGTGTCAGAAGATTCGGACATTTTGTTCTATTTCAAAATCAATAAACAATGTTGGGCACGTGAAAGATGCATGCAAAATTGTGAATTGTAAGATATTCCGTATAACAGTTAAAATAAATGCATGGAAAGTTTCACTAAAATATCATATTTTTAAACTTTTTTATTATATTAAAAACTTTAATCACAGTTTTTTCAAAAAAAATATAATATTTTAATCGCTATTTTGACCATCCGAGCGGAAAGTCAATTAAAAATTAAATAACAAATATAATTGTTCTGCATGACAGTGAAAGTGATTGAATATAATTGTTCACCATCTTTTTTGAAACAAATACAAAGACAAAGACAAAGTGAAGCATGCACTAATCAAACCTACCTAATTCTTCATGAAAATGATTGACAGTTTCGGTTGGCAAGACAAAACTAAGGAAATGAAATCAGATAACAGTTCAAATGTCGTAAATATTTATTTGTCGGAGACATTCTCCAACAAAAACTAGTAAACAAATATAAATAAGAAAATATTTTATAGTTTATCTGATTATCATTATCTTTATTGAAGGTTGTCTATGGTCCAATTACCATTTAAAGAGTGGACCCCTCTATAGCTTGTGCACATGACACAAAAAACAAAATAATTATTAGAAAAATAATAATTTAGGTGGCCACTTTTCACTCCATTGATCAAGTTCTAGGTGATCACTTTTGTCACTTTTCAATGAGAAATTTTTAATTTGTTAACCAAAGCCACATATTTATGTAGTCACAACTCACAAGTGAAGCACTTGCCCAGCAGATTCTGCATGAAAATGATTGAATATAATTTGTTCAACTTCTATTTCGAAACAAGTCATATCATACATTATTATTGTATAAAGTTGACAGTGACAGTCTGACAGATGACAATGGAATCTTCTACATCAAGATGGTGACTGCCATGGTGTCTCTTTTATGACGACCATTTTACACGAAAACTTTGAGTTGATTTGGATGTTATCTTCGTTCTAACAAAAATGTCTATCTACTATAGGATATTTATTACGGGTCTGGAATGTCCGTAATGGAAAATCATTATTCAATACGAGTCTTTAAAAACCCATAGTTCATTTGAGTTATTACGGACAAAAATGGATTTATTATAAACAATATACACATTAAGGATATTGTCCATAGTCTATAAAGTTATTCATTATGTGTAAAGTCCGTAGTGGAAAGTTATTATTTGAGTGAAGAAATTAAAAATATTAACTATAGGTTTTAAAAGTTTATTATAAAAAATGATTATTTACTATAGATATAGTCTATTGTTAAAGATAGATAGAGGGAAATAAATATAAAATTTTCATTTCCTTCTAAAAGTAAAAAGAAATTTAATTTATTTATATTGTTTCTATAACAGGCATATAAAGGCCCGTAGTAAAAGGTAGATGGAGGGATAAAAATTTCAAATTTTTTTATTTCCCACCAATAACAAAAATTCTTTTAAATATACTTTTACAAACCCTATACACTATCAATTAAACTCCTTCCCAAAACTTAAGTGGTTATACCTTTGTCTCTCTCATTCCATCACTTTCTCTACATTTTCTCCAAAATTTGTTTCAAATCCATATTTCTAGGGTTTAACTTTTTAGTTGTGTTGTAATTAGTTCTACATTATTTTTTTGTTTATGTTCATCTTCTCCTTTATGTCTTGAACTTTATTATATATATTAAAGAGAATGTTAAAGTTTTGAAGATTAAAAATATTTGGTTTTTATAGTTTGAAGTTTAAGAGGTTTGCTTAATTAAAAATAGATTTATTTTTTCATGTTACTTTTACGTATAAAGTAATTTTAGTTGTTTTATAAATAATTGCTATTATGGTTCTCTTATTTAATTTTATTAATAATTCTTAATTTGTATATTTATCATTTTTGTTTGAACTTGTTTCATTTTTGGTTTTAGTTGATTTTTTATGGTTGTAATAATGATTTTTTTTCCTTTTTTTAGATTTTTTTTTATTTACCAAACAAGATTTGTACCCAAAAAAAAAAACAATATTCATAATATGGAATTAAGAAAATTTGGGTGAAGAAACTATGGATTCAAGAATTATTTAAATTTCAATTAAAAAAATCATAAAAGATTCTTGAAATTTTGGACGGACAAAATTTGATAACCCTAATTTCATAATTAATATATATATATATATATATATATATATATATCAAAAAATATGTGAGAGCTTTTAATACGGACAATAACGGTTATTAATAACACATTGACTACTTGCAGTGGCCGTAGTAATTACTAAATTTACTACGGTTTTTATCCGTAGTAAATAACATCATCTAACACAGGTCATGCCTCAAAGTTTGCTATTTTCTATCACACCCTCGAATACAACGAGAGTTACAACAAACAATGGACGTAGTAAATACACATCTACTACGAGCATTGGTCGTAGTAGATGAATGATTTTCTTGTAGAGATTATGTATAACTTTCTTTAAAACTCAGTGAGAAATGTCAAAATATCATTCTTTTAAATTTCTTTTTACGTTTAACATTAAAGAAGAAAGACAAATGGAAAGTGGTACCTCTATATTGATCGGATATGAATCATCTGTTAATCTGATCTAATACATTTAAAAATAATATTATATATTTAAAAATAATAATAATAAAAATAAATAAATAAATAAATACTAACCATTTATTATACAGATACCAGATCTAAATTAATGTTGCTGATCCAAAAAAAAACCAGGAGAAATTATATTCTGATCATTTTGTACTCATCACTATAGTCAGACAGTGATACACATGTGTTTGTGTTACAAAGTGAATGGTGAATGTTGTACATAAATTATGAAATATGAAAGTGAACCGAATATAAGTTGTCACTGACACTCGTGATCCGGTAAATGAGATTTGTTTTTTTGACAATTGTGTAGGTCTGCTGCTAGATTGTAGGACATAATAATCATACCTATGACCTATCATTCAACGTAAATTAACGTCAAATAGTGAGTTTAACTATCAACATTAAAAATGCCAAACCATGTATGTACTTTCAAATTTCGTCATTTTGTCAACTTAACCACTTTCTACCAACAATGCATCACATGGATTAATGTTCAGACAGTTCAGTCACTATTTTACAAAATGCAATCAATTTAATCATTGGACATGTGATACAGACTCTTCTTCATAGTTCCTACGGTTAGAAATCATCCACTGATGAACACGTACGAACCATCTATTTAATCATTGTTTGGACTTCAATTTTTGTTTTTTTTTTTAATGAATAATTACAAAGTTTTGCATTAATAAGACAAGTGAATAGATTGCATTCCAAAAACTTATGCATCAGTAAAAATGAAACCATGCGGATGCTCTCCATTAGGAAGAAGACAAGTGAATATATTCAAAATAAATCTTATAATTCTTCCTGAAAATGATTGACAGTTTCGGTTGAAGTACAAGACAAAACTAAGGAAATCAGATCAGATAACAGTTCCATTGTCATAAATATTTATTTGATGGAGACATTCTCTGACAAAAACTAGTGACGAATATAAAAAAAAAAACATAAAAAATATTTTGTAGTTTATCAGATTAAAGGTTGTCTCTTATGGTCTAATAACTTTTAAAGAGTGGACCCAACTATAGCTTGTGCACATGTCACAAAAAACAAAATAATTTTTAGAATAAATAAATAAATTAGGTGGCCACTTTTCAAAGCAATTCCGAATAACAACGGGTGTATATTTTCTGTTTAGTTTGAATTGAAATTTAATATCAAACCAAACCGATACATATCAATTTGATTATATTTCAACTCAAGTCAAACTAATATGATTAGTTAAACCGATTCAAACTAAATAAAAAAAAATCGGGTTCGTTTGGGTTGATTTAACCTGTTTAGATTTGAATTTAAAAAACATTTTTTGTATTTTTATAAAAAAATATTTAAATATAATTATTTTAAAAGTTAAAAATAATATATAATTAACAAATTAACAACAAAATGTATCATAACAGAAAAATAAAGAATAAAACATAATAAAACTCGTATTCTAAAATGTATTGGAATTCGGAAGAGATGAGTAATTGTATTTTATTTATTAAATATATATATATATATAAAGGAAAGAGGAATGGTACAATACCAATTAATGGTTGATGATAATGAATGAGAATAAAAAAAAAACTTATTTATATGAGAAGCAAATAAGTATAAATAAAAGTTACAAAACGTGAAATGTGAATTTGATTTTATTAAATATATGGGTTGGTTTGTGTTGTATGAATTTTATTTTTAGCAACCCAAACCAAACCAATCAAAGATTGGTTTGTTAAATGACAAACCGATTAATAAATTTTTTATATGTGAAACCGAACCAACCCGTGCGAGTTGGTTCGGTTTGACGGTTTTTTACACACCCCTAACTCCAACCAACACACCATACACATCAAAAACACTAAAAATTTCTCTCCAATCAACACACCAAATAAAATTGGTGGAGCTACAATGTTCAACAAATTTAGTGACCACTGTAGCTACATCAAATGCTTTTTTTTTCTGTTACCTGTCACATTAATGTATATATTTTTGACAATTACTAAATTAACTCTCAAATACTTAATTATATTTATATGTATTCATAAAAAGTATACCGTTAGAAAGATCTCGTTGAGATATTCAAAATCATACCAATATTTATATACATATTTAATTTATTTTATATAATTATTAATTAATATATTTAGGAATACATATTAATTAGTATTGTATAAATATGTATCGAGAGAATATTCTTTAAATATACTCTTTTAGTGTAAAATTTGATATGAATATATTGGAGTGGAAAAAAAATTAGTGTAAGAAAGATATTCTTATGATCAATTGGTGTAATATTTGATGTAATGTACTAGAGATATTAATTTCGTTGAACTAGGTGATCACTTTTGTCACTTTTCAATGAGGAATTTTTAATTTGTAACCAAAACCATATATTTATAGTCACAACTCACAAGTGAAGCACTTCCAAGCAGTTTCTGGATGAAAATGCTTGAATATAATTTTTTCTCAAAACAAGTCACATCACACATTATTATTTTATAAATTTGACAGTGACAGTCTGACATATGACAATGGAATCTTCTGCAATTTTATAAAATTTCGAGGCATCTTCGTGAAAGCCGTAAGGCACAAATAAGAATGATCAGATCAAGAGAACTGTTTTGAATAGCATTTTACCTTTCAGGGCACAAAATATGTGTTTGAACATTGAAAAACACATTTTAACTTGGTGAAAAATACACTCTCATGGCCATAATACACACATATGGCGAAAATAAATTATTAGACTTTGAGACCCTATTAAATTATAAAGGGATTCAAGCTAGTACTATACAATTTCTAAATTTTTCAAACAATAAAACTATTAATCTCAATTTGATTAAATATGAAAGTATATAAAAAAAAGATGAAATATAAAAAAATTCAAAAAACATAGTTATAGTGTTTGAAAATTCTCAAAAAAAAAATTATCGATAGATTTCAATAAACTTATCATTTATAAAAAAATCCAATTCAAATTTATAAAAAAAAAAACAAAAAAACAAAAAACGACATGATTTCAATAAAGTTCGTAATAAAATTAAAATAAAGGATTCTTATGAGAAACTTAAAATAAAATATATATTATTTTTTATTGTAATATTAATAAAACACTTGAAAAGTTACTAATCAATTTTTAGTTAGATTCTTATATTTTTAATTAACAAATATAAATTTTAGATAATTTAACAACACAATATTGTTTGTACTCTTGCGCTATGTTAAAAAGATATTATGTAACAAGTACACTAAATACATATTATAAAATTAGTACTTAATATTTTTACAGGGCCGGTCCTAACATCTGAGGGTCCAGGGCAAAAATATATGTTTAATTATTATTAGTCCCAGTTTTTAAAAAATAACAAAAATTTAGACCCTTTTAAAAATCTAATAACATTTTTAGATATTTTTTTATGGGCCCGGGACAGGTGCACCTCTTGCACAAGCCCAGAGCCGGATCTATATATATACATTTTAGAATATTGTTTTCTATTAATTATTACTATCAAATGTGTTTTATGATCCTAAAATGGAAAAAATAATTTCTTATTTTCAATTAAAAATGAACAAAACAGAAAATTATATATATATATATATATATATAGTATCTCGGTATTATATCATCTCACTTGCGACACGTGAATATAGATAATAATTTTATTATTTAAAAAGGATATAACATTACACTTATTATAAGCAGTTTATTAAGAAACGGAATGAAAGTATAACATATAAAGCAAATGAACATAAAGCAGCTGGGCTTCAAATTAATGAACAATCTTTTGTGTGTTCAGTTTTATTTGAAGAAAATAATCTCAGTAGTAGGGATTGGCAATCTTTTTCTGGGCAATTCTTCCACATCCATATAAATAGGCTCACCTTGGAATGTGAAAGGTGATCGCATGACTACAATACAATAGTACTCATGTAATATTGCTCCATCTTGGTTATTCCCAGTAGAGAAGATGACTTTGTCACCTTCCCTAACACCTTTAGCTTTAACAAATTCAAGCCATCCTTCAGTGAAAGCAAGTGTGTCGTGACTGTTAGGGTACAAGTGAAATTTCCACACTTGTCCAATCGAGTCGTTAACCACCAAACCCATGTGGTGTCTTCCTCCTTTCGGTATCGGAATATGCAGCAGAGCCTCAGTTGGAATCAACAATCCTGAAGTAACATCACTGATTGTCAGTAGTTTAGAGAAGATCTCCATATATAAGCTACAACTGGAAAATTTTAAAAGAATTCTTATTGTCTATGCCTGGATAGTCTGTTGGTAAGTCCTAGACGAGCTTTTCTATATATAGCACTAATTTACGCGTTGATAGAATATCTATTGACCAAAGTAGACAACACAACCATATATATGAGTTCAAAAGCACTTGACTTGACTCAAGTGTTTTAACTCTTCTTTTCTCTTGTTTTAGTATTTACTTTTTAATTTGCAGTTTCTTCTCTGTTTCTTATAGTCACATGAAGAGAAAAATGAATGAAGCTTTCCTAGTTAATTAATAATCAGCTAAATACATTTATAGTCTACGTAAAAGAAGATTTAGTAGCTTAAAATAAGTTGCCATTGTTGAACATAATTATGTGACCTAATTAAGACACAACTGTATGTCTCAATTTGTGGACCAATTATGTGATCGTGATTAAGAAACTGGACTTTATGTTATGTACGTATATGGTTTTAGTTTGAACATGCATTCATCAAAAGCATATATGAGTTCAAAAACTCTAGAGTTTACCCTTTGATTATTTTCTTTACCTAATCTTGGAGCAATTCAATGAAGTTACCATTAGAAAACAAATTTAATTTAGTCACCGTTAGAAAACAGTCAGTCCAGTCACCATTCAACACAAATTTGGTCATACTATATGTGCATGTGTGTGCTACAACATTTATAGTTGTCATTAACTAATTATAATTAATTTCATATGTAATCTTGGCTTGCTTCAACAAATATGCGTAGAATAAGGATTCTCACATATTAATTTGTCTATCAAACCAAGGTTTTTTTTAGTTTGGCTATGGTATTTCATTATTTAGGCATAGGGAGGGAGAGAGTTCGATTTTCAACAATTTTATTATTATTAATTTTTGACACAGATATTCAACAATTTTAGAAGTTAGAAATTGAAAGTAGCTAACAAAAAGAAAATATTAAACATAGTAAACATAACCGTCTACTATAAGACGATCTATTGTATAACTATTTTTTTTAGATTCACTCAGTAATTATTTAAAATTGATATTAATTTCTCATCTATTTTTGATAAATAAAAAAAAAATTGAACTCGTCATTAAAAATAAACGTTTTTTAAATGGAAACATTAGAGATCAAATTTTAAGTTGATTGACCATCTTTATATCATATAGGAAATAAATCTTTTGATATTGATATCATGTGAACGAGTTTTTATATACAAATCACTTTTTATACCGATTTAATTTAATTTTTAATACTTTCTATTAGAGATACCCTCTCAAAATATGAAAGAGCCCTATGTGAATTCTGTGAACAAATTATATTTTTACAACAGTACACTTAGCTGCCACTCACCGCAGTGTGTGTGTTTGGTTGGTTGCATACTTACATCTGTTGTGGTAACCAGATTGTGGGGTCAAGAGGTCATAATCATTTTACGATGTCAAGATATGATAACAAATCATGTGATGCAAATAATGCAATGTCTACATTATTTATATATTTAAATTACATGAAAAGGACAGCCCTTTTGTGGGCCATTTTCCGGCCTGGTGTTTTGGAAGCATTTAAAAACTCAAAAAGGGAAATTTATGATCATTTGTAACAAAAAGTCACCAAACAGTTTTAAACATCGATAGCTCATGTGTGTGTACTTGACTAGAATGAAGATTGTTCTTCTTTATTTAATATTCTGTCTCTTACGCTTTAGACTGATTCAGATAGTTTATTAATAACCAATGAAGACCACAACAATACAATTTCTCCCGCATCACTGGTATACCAAATTGGACCTTAATACAAGATAAAATAATCAATATAACTTATGTTTTGTTTGGTAAGAGAGAGAGATGGAGGGAGAAAGAGGGTTGGAGGGAGAGGGATGGGAGAAAAGCTTCAATCCCTTGTTTGGTTGGAGAGACAAGAGAGGAGAGGAGAGAGGAGAGAGGAGAGGGAAGAGGGGAGAGGAGAGGAGGAGGGAGCTCTCCTCCTTTTGGGCCCGCAAAAAAAATACATCCAATGATGGGCGGATGAGAGAAGGAAGGAGAAATTAGAGGGAAATGACAATAATATCCTTCATTTTTATATAACCCTTTAATTTATATAAGGATAATATAGTAAATTTATAAATTATATACCAATCCATCCATTCAACCATATTTTCAATACCAAATAACATGAAGGATATATGTTATCCTCTCCATCCTTCCTACTCTCTCTCCCTCTTAATTCATCCATCCCTCATACTCTCTCTCCCTCCTACCAAACATAGCCTTAGTTCACAAACAAAACATCAATACATGACAAATCTCCATCACATCAAATCTCCTTAAACAAACATCAATAGTTTAAGCCAAGTTTCCTTCCCATCAAATCTTTGACACTGCCTCCAAGACATAACTGTTTATCAAAACCGCTATTAGACTATCGAACTCTGATACCAATTGTAATCAATGTAACTACGTAGAAGCGTTGTCAAATAGCCACAAACAAACGACAAACAATGTCTAAACAGAAAATAAGATAGTAAAAGAAAATAAATTCAATCACACACAAAACACAAGATTTACATAAAAACCCAAAATCGAATAGGAAAAAACCATGTCTGTCAGGTGATAAGAGAAATAATCCACAATGTAGCAAATTTGCACAACCACAAAATTACCATATATTTATACTAAAGCATTAGGGTGTTAAGACCCACAAGGAAACCCATTTCTTCACCCACAAGACTTTTTGTTCCAAGCAAAGTCAATTTCATTTATGCACAAGACTTTTTCGTTTCGTACGAAGGCAAACTTTTTTCTTTTTCTGTTTCCTTTTCTACTGAAGATTTTCCATTTTCACCCATCACGTCATTAAAGCCTCCCTCAAATAAGATTCCGACTTTCAAACGTTTTCCCATATCTTTAAGAAATTTTCGTATTGATTGAATCTCGTTTAGTAAATAAGAGAATACGAATTCGATACATGATCATTTATACCTAAACAAGTTTAAACAAATTCATCAACAAGTTTCCGTAATAAATAAATAAAAAATCAATCCATCAATCAATCATCATATCCATCAGTGATCATCATGTGCTTACAAATAATTTGTCATATTACAAGTATATATCTAAGTGCTCATCAAAGTGCCCTTTTTCTTTGTTAAAAAATATATTCAATAAAAAATATATTCAAGAAAAAGAAAACAAAAAATCATAATTGAAAAAAAAAAAGATCTCCACTCTACCGTCCATTTTGAGATGGATGGTGGAGATATCTTCCATCATTTTTAAATTTAATTTTAAAAATATAAATTAAAAATAAATAAAAAAATTAAAAACATTTTTTTTAGAAAAATACAGATCTTGGTTCTCAACCAAAATCAACATCAATTTATTTTTTTAATCCCAAGTCCGTTACGAAACTACCACCATCAACATCATCAGTTATCACCAAACCCCTCATCATCATCACCAACACCAAACACATATCTAGAACACAACACATTACATTGTCATAACACAAAACAACCATCCATTCACCAAATACCACCCATTCACCACACATAACACATCCACCATTCACCAAGAACTCAACCCAGAAAACCTATAAATCACCACAAAAATCCTCAAATCCAAACACAGCCACCACAAATCACAACCTCTCACCATGAATCACCACCATGAGTGTCGATCTGCTCTCAACAGAGGAGATCGAGGCTTAATCTCGTCGATGTCGCCGACAAACACACACACACACACTCTCTCTCTCTGTTTTCTCTTCGAATCAGAACCAGTTTGGGTTGGGTTCTTGGTGTATGGTGTTTGGTGAATGATGATTTAATATTTTTATTTTTTAAAAAAAGATTCGGTGGAGATCCAACTTCTATCTTACCTGAGTCCATCTCAAACGAGACACATTTGATTGTGTTTTGTTTTGTTCTTGCATTCTTGGTTTGTGTTTTACTTTTATTTTTTTTTTCCAAAAATGGTGTTTTTTTGGTTGAGTGATAGAGAAAAGGATTTAGAGAGATATAAAGATGGATTCGAGAGATCGAGAGAGAGGGATTGGACATAAGATTTAGAATTTGGATCTAGATTTTTATGTGGGATGAAGATGATTTATGGTTTGGGAGGAGATGATGGTTTAAGTATGGGGGGAGAGAAGAGGATCTGGATTCGAATGTGGGATGATGATGATTTAGGGTTTGGGAAAAAAATAACAATGGTTTATGGAGAGAGAAGAATTGGATTTTGTATGTTTTTAGATTCCTGATTGGTTGGGGAGAGATATATACTTGGCATGATATCCTCCACTTATTAGTTTTTTATTTAATATATTATTAATTGTGTCGTATGTGAATTTTACCAGGCGTACACGTCATCGACAAAGAGGATAAATTTGTCAGGTAGACGTCCGAATAGGCATCCTACAAGGCATCACCAAAGAAGAGAAGCCTGAATAAACAAGTATTGAACAAAGACCTGCTCGGGGTCAACTGACGCCATATACTACTCAGGGTCAGTTAAACATACTCGGGGCTAGTTGGTGACATTTTCTACTCGGGATCAGATGATGTCACTCGGGACCAGCTGATATCGTTTCCTACTCGGGACAAACATGAAGAAAAATAAAAAGCCCAACGCGTAGCTCACACGAATCGAGTCATTAAAATTTATGAAGATATCCATATCAAAGAGGAATTCCAAGAAGAGCAGAATTATCAAGCAGATGGTTCCTAATCATGCAACAATTTTACTTCTTCAAAAAGATTATGCTCTTATAAGGAAACAAGTCCTAATTGGACGATATTACTAGAGTCCCATTCGATCTCAATACAAGTTTCCGAAACAGGAAAGAAGATAAACTACTTCGAACAAGCAAACAATCATAATTAAATATAAAGGTCTTTTATTACTTGTACAAAAAAGATTGGGGTTCTATGGACATATAAATAGACCCATAATCTCATCACAAAAATAGATACAACAATCATAGAAAAATACATAGAGAAGAAAGAGAGATCGAGAATTGTAATAATTATTTTATTCATAGTGGATTTTGGCTTGGTTGACCATTCAATCACCCGTGGACGTTTCTCCGGTCATCGAAGTTTTACCACGTAAAAACTTATGTCCGATTACTTTCTCCTTCTCTCTCTCTTTGAAATCACAGCTAAAATCCAATCTTTATTGGCTTTTCTCATACATCCAGAAATCGACGTCAACAATTGGTGCTAGAATGAGGGGGCTTGAACCTTCGATTTAATTAAAGATAATGGCAGGAAGCAGAAGCAGTTCTGGGGATGTCTAAAAATCTTCAGATAACTTCCATGTCGGCAGTAGCTCGCGAGATCTCGCTGGAACCACAGAGAACTAACCTACATTCCTGATGGGAATCCAGCAAGTTCCTCCGACCAGCAGAGACTTGACACAACGCTTCCGAGAGGCGTTGCAACAATTGGTGGCAGATGCAGCAAATGAAGGGGTTGATCTACTGGCTACAGAAAAAGCACTAACTCCTAACCTCCCACCTACGAGGCTTCGTTCGGTTATAGTAGGGCAAGAACTAAATGCACCGGAAGCTGGAAGGAACTATGCTTCAATCAATCAGTCTGGACGTGAAACACCTGAAGAGGAACGACCACACCAGAAGCAGAACCAGGATCAGACAGCCGTGCTAGACACTGCAAACATGACCGGCACAGGGATCAGTAGTCATCATAAGATAGAGATCGGCACCATCGTAAGCGTCATCACGAAATCATACGTGAAACCCGACATCAAAGTGAAGAGCTAGAAAGAGGAATGATAATCACCCAGCGGTTCAACCATCAGGGAAGTCCGGTGGGAGATAGAGACGTCATAATCCAGAGCCTAACTCGAGAAGTCGAGAATAATAGGTGTCAAATGGGCGCAATGGTCAGACGTTTTGGGTACAACAATTTATCTGACGAGGATTCTGACAGCCCATTCACTAGGGACATCTTACGGACTTCATTCCCAGAAAAATTCCAGATGCCACACGTGGAGCAGTTCAAGAAGGATACAAAGCCAAAAGAACATGTTAGACGCTATAAAAGTGTTATGGCTCAGTGTGCCCATAGCGATCCCTTACTATGCCTCAATTTTCCAAAAACTCTAGGAGACATGGGCTCAAGATGGTTCGGGGGATTGCCCCCAGCAAACATTGGAAGTTTCAGTGAACTGAGCAGGAGTTTCTCAAGGTAATTTCTGAGCAATATTCACATGAAAAAATCAGTGGCTTACCTTTCTCAAATAAAATGAGTCGCTGAAGAAATACCTAGGGAGATTCGGCCAAGTAGTATCAGAAATCGACAGTGCAAATGATGAAGCGATAATTGTTGCATTCATCACCAACCTACAGAATGGACGGTTATCCTTTAACCTAAGAATAGTCCGTTTGACCAAATACTTAGATATGATGGATATGGCGGGAGGATATGCACTAGTCAAAGAAGAAGAGTTAGCCACTGGAGGATGCTACATGCATGGAGGAAATCTCGAAAAGGACGCTGAGTCCAATATGCAGAACCAAAAGGGAAAACAGAAAGGAAACGGTAAAGAAAAAAGCAAGAACTGGGGAAACGGGCGTAATACCGAACAGACCACAGAGAAATACCGAGGTAGATACACTAACTACACCCTTCTTCGGAAAAAAGCAAAAGGAAATCCTGGCCATTCTTGAAGCAAAGAATATGGTACAAGAGCCACGATGACAGTCTCAGTTCACCAGAAGAGATACAACCAAATACTGTATATTTCACAAGAAAACCGGTCATGAGACTTCCAAGTGTTACTAGCTCAGAGATTACATAGAAAATCTCATTCGAGAAGGACATCTACAGGATGTAATCTTGAAAAGGGATGAGAAATCAGAAACAAAGAAAGAGATCAGGGCCGGCTGATCACAACTCTGATTGAAATCAAAGGGCCAGTCTAGAGGCCAATGAAGTAATACATACAGTCTTTGGAAGACCATCAACTGGGAGAAGTAACTGAGAGCGAACATAGGAAATCAGAGAGGCACTAGAAGCAAGACATAACTTTGACGTGAACTCGGTGGAGCCAGACCCAAAAAGGGTAAAGGAAGGATGAGACCCAATAATATTCACAGAAGCAGACTCATATGAGGTCGACGTTTGGCCAAATGACGCCTTAGTCATAAGTGCCCGGATTGGTCACCGGGAAGTTAGGAGAATCTTGATAGATAATGGAAGTTCGGCATACATTCTCATTGTAGCCGTCTACGATCAACTCAGGTTGGACCGAAAGGATCTACAACATTTCCATACCCCACTCAGAAGATTTAGAGGAATTGAGGTCGGGTCATTCGGGGACGGTAAAGCTACATGTGAAGATCGAAGTGGCACCTTGTCAAAGAACTGTATTACTCAACTTCGTGGTAGTAGACTTAGACAATTGGACGTATAATGCGTTGTTGAGTCGGTTATTCTTAAATAAAACTAAGGCCGTAACAGTCACTTATGCCTTAATGATCAAGTTTTCGACCGAACAGGGGGTCGGTGTAGTCAAGGGATCCCAAGAGATGGCACGAAGAGCTAACCTGTTAGTATACAAAGACAAAAATGAACAAGTTTGCACTATAACGCAACCGAGTCAGAACAAAGAGTTATTGTCATTCAAATTCGACCCAAGGGAAGAGTCGAATGAATCCAAAACTGAACCGGTCGAAGAAATTATCTTGAAAGAAGATGAACCAGATAAGAGGATCAAGATCGGGGCCAACTTGGAAGAAAAAATCAAACAAAGCCCTTTGATCTGCTCAAAGAATATAGGGATGTGTTCGCCTGGAGTCATGAAGACATGGTCGGGATAGATGCCTGAATAATATCTCACCATCTCACAGTAGACCCGAATGCAAAACCGGTGATACAAAAGAGAAGATCATTCAATCTCGAGAGAAGTCAGGCAATAAAACAGGAAGTAGAGAAGCTACTCGCTGTAGGGTCGATTAGAGAGGTCAACTACCCCAATTGGTAGCTAATGTAGTCCTCGTCCAAAAGAAAAATGGACAATGGAGAATGTGCATGGATTTCACAGATTTGAACAAGGCATGCCCAAAAGACAGTTTTCCACTTCCGAGGATAGATCAGTTGGTAGACGCAACATCATGCCACGAGTTGCTCAGTTTCATGGACGCCTACTCGGGATATAACCAAATCCGGATGAACAAGGCTGACGAAGAAAAAACAGCATTCACAACTGATCAGGGCTTATACTGTTATACAGTAATGCCCTTCGAATTAAAAAATACAGGGGCAACCTATTAAAGGCTGGTCAACAGAATCTTTACACCGTAAATAGGAAGGAACATGGAAGTGTACATTGATGACATGCTGACCAAGAGCATCTCGGCAGACAAGCATACCTCAGACCTGCGAGAGACATTCGATATTTTAAGAAGATACCAAATGAAACTAAATCCGAAAAAGTGTTTATTCGGAGTTTCTTCAGGAAGATTCCTGGGTTTTCAAGTTCACCAAAGGGGAATTGAAGTCAACCCTGAGAAGATCCAGGCCCTGCAGAAAATGACTTCACCAAGGACACTAAAAGAAGTACAGCGCCTAACAGGATGCTTAGCTTCCTTGGGTAGATTCATCTCAAAGGCCACGGACATATGCACACCTTTTTTCAAAGTAATTAAAAAAGGAAAATAACTCGAATGGAATGAAGAGTGCGAGAAGGCTTTTTTAAAAATCAAGGAATACCTATGGAAGACTCCCATACTTTCAAAACCACAGATGGAAGAGACACTCCATTTGTACTTATCAATTACAAAACTAGCAGCAAGCTCAGTCCTAGTTAGAACAGAAGATGGAATACAGAAGCTAGTGTACTATACCAGCAAGACACTTCTACTAGTCGAGACCAGGTATTCACAGGCAGAGAAAATGGCTCTAGCATTGGTTTCAGCAGCAAAGAAGCTAAGACCATATTTTCAGGCTCATACAATCCAGGTTCTCACCGACTGTCCATTAAAGCAAATTCTACAGAAGCCAGAGATTTCAGGAAGATTGACCAAATGGGTTATCAAACTAAGTGAATTCGATATCCACTATGTCCCCAAGACATCCCTCAAAGGGCAAGCAGTGACAGATTTTATAGCAGAGTTCACAGAGCCAAACCTGGATGCAAAAAGGATGTTGGGAAAAAATTTCCCATGGAAATTGTATGTTGATGGCTCTTCAAACACTCATGGCAGCGGGGCAGGGATCGTAGTATGCACTCCAGAAGGAGATGACGTCGAATGTGCCAATCGGTTTGATTTCAAAGCAACCAACAATCAAGCCGAGTACGAGGCGCTCCTAGCTGGACTCAGAGTCTGTATAGTTCTCGGGGCAGATGAAGTCGAGATATTCAGCGATTCACGGGTAGTTGTCAACCAACTCCTGGACGAATACCAAGCCAAAGATGAAGGTATGATAGCCTACCGTGATATTGCAAAACAGCTTATCCAGAAATTCAAAGAATATAAGATTGCCCAGATCCCTAGGGAGGAGAATGAAAAGGCAGACGCATTGTCCAAACTAACATCAACAACAACCACAATAAGGCTAAAGACTATTCCGGTTGCACATCTTCTCAAACCGAGCACAGCTGAATGGAGAAACTTAGAAATTTCAGAAATCCAAACACTGCCAGACGGTTGGATGACTCAACCGAAAAGGTTCTTGGAAGAAGGCAAACTCCCGAAAGATCCCTTACAAGTAAAACGTATAAGGTATCGATCAACAAGGTACACATTGGTTGGAGGAGAACTATACAGAAGGGGGTATTCCCGAACACTCCAAAGATGTGTCAGAGGATGATGCATATCGAATATTACAGGAAATCCATGAAGGAGTTTGCGGAAACCACACTGGGGGTAAAAGTTTAGAACACAAGGTACTCATGCAAGGATATTATTGGCCTACTCTATTCTCAGATGCACAGCAATGTTCGGAGAGTTGCAATACTTGCCAAAGGATTGCTAATGATATCCGACAACCCCCTGAACAACTCAGAAACCTTACATCCCCATGTCCATTTGCCATGTGGGGTTTGGATTTAATCGGCCCAATGTCAGCTGTGACATGGAGTGGAGCGAAGTATGTCATAGTAGCCATTGACTATTTCACGAAGTGGGAAGAAGCTGAAGCATTGGTGTATATCACAGAAGCAAACACCACAAATTTCGTGAAAAAGAATATTCTTTATGGGTTTGGTGTCCCAAACACTATAATCACTGACAACGACACCCAGTTCGATAACCTGAAATTCAAACAGTTGTGCAAAGAGTACAAAATTGCCAATTATTATGCCATACCTGCCCACCCTCAAACAAATGGATAGGTTGAAGCAGTGAACAAAATCATCAAGTACACAATCAAAGCAAAGCTAGATTCCAAGAAAGGAAGCTGGGTTGAAAAGCTTCCCGAGGTATTATGGGCATATCAGACAACAGCAAGAACGTCAACATGAGAGACTCCATTCACTTTAGCGTTTGGAACAAAAGCTGTTATACCCATAGAAACGTCATATGTGTCACCCCAGGTCAGGCTATATGATGAAGAACAGAATATTAATATGTTATTACAAAGTCTAGATGAGCTAGAAGAGAAAAGGGAGAAGTCCCGAATACGAAATATGGCATATTAGCAAAGAGTAGCTCGCCACTACAACTCTCATGTTCGGGTCAGGAAATTCTAGCTAGGAGACCTGGTACTTAGGAAAGTGTCATTGAACACAAAAAATAAAGTTGCAGGTTCCCTGGCTGACAAATGGGAAGGCTCGTACAAAGTCGAATGAATAGCTGGCCATGGAGTATATTAGATTGCACGACCTAATGGAGGGGTTTTACCCCGACCATGCAATACCCAATATCTGAAGATTTTCTATCCTTAAATTATTTTTTGTTCTTTTTTCTAGTCAGGACAATTTTAGTTAGGTTATATATTAGCTGTGGAATTTAAAACTTTGTTGATTTTACAATTATGAATAAAAATCAAACTCGGGATTTCCGAAAGATAAAGCATCAAACTTGGGAGTTCCGAAAGAAAGCATATGATAATAAGAACATATGGAAGACAAGCATGATAATAAGAACATGCAAATAGAATACTCGGGACCATTGATTCCCGAATGGGCGGAGAAGCTAGAAGGAGCATGCCAGCCGAGCAAGGTCAATTAACCTTAGCAAAAAGGCAAACCCGATGCACCAACTCGGGACGCTATCGGAAAAAATTCCGATGAAATGCGTAGCTGTGTTAAGCGATTCAAAAAGCTTAATGATTAGACAAACTCTTACGCATAAAAACTGGGGAGACGTCCTCGGTAATGAGTAAGGACTCGAACATATGATCATGGTGAGCCTTGATGTAATGTTCGGGTAGCAACCGTGTATGAAACACAAGTATAAACCTACTTTCCTGTTTTAAGATGACTCGGTTAACAATACTAGCCAGTTTAATAAGATACTTGGCAAAAAGATTGCAAGAGCCAGTTTAATAAGATACTTAGTATTAAAATTATTTGGGTGACAACCGGTTTAATAAAATACTCGGTGAAGTTACCCGAACATCAGAATTAGTCAGTTTAATAAGATACTTGACATGAAGATTGCAACAACCAGTATAATAAGATACTTGGCATTAAAAATTATTCGGAGAACGAAACCAGTTTAATAAGATACTTGGCATTACAAATTATTCGGAGATCGAAACCGGTTTAATAAGATACTCGGTTAAGTTACCCGATTATCAGAAATAGTTCGTTTATAAGATACTCGGCAACAATAAAGTCAAGTTGAAGGTGAAATTCCTTGAAGTAATAAATCAGATCAAGACCACTCGGTTCAGCAAAGTTAAACTCGGGATTTTATTAATCTCCAAAGAATCGTTACAAAAAATTGTTACAAAGAATTCTTTACAAAAGAATTGTTATAAAGAATTACAAACAATTTCTACAAAAAAACTTCTACAAAAATCAAGGTTGTGAGGATTTTGAACTCTTACCAATACTCGGGTCGAGCACCATCTCGTACTCGCGGAGCAGACTTTCATTGGAAGGTCAAGCAATCGTGTCAACCGAATCGTCTATCCACTGGCTGTAATCTTCTTCTGGGATCGGTCCGACATCAGAGACCACACCCTCCACGACCGACTCCTGACTGGCGTAAAAAGTCGAGAGGGAGTGCTCAGATGGAACCTCCAAATGCATAGGATGGGGCTCTCTACCTTGGCTACAACAGTAAGCTCTCTACTCCTTCATCTGAGTCTGAAGAGATTCCAAAGACCGATCCATATGATTCTTGATCGATAACTCCCAGTTGTTTCGAGCTTTCTCAGTTGTCCGATTCTTAACCTTGAAGAACTTGCCAGCTGAAACCAACCCACGCTGAAACTCCCGAAGGAGAAGGGCATCGTAGACAGGGGATCTCTTGAAACGATCTACCCCTTACACTTCGAGTTCCAGCCTGGCCTCCTTGGATAGGGACTCGACCATCAGAGTCTGGCATTCCAAGTCTTCGATATTCTACTCATACGCTGACTTAGACTACTACGCTTCCTGTTCGGTTTTAAGCATTGATTCTTGGGCAGAGGATAACAAATTTTGAAGTGAAGTTGCATTCTCCTCTGCCAAAGAAGCTTTCTCCTCGGCCTCAACCTGCTTGGCCAAACAGTGGTCCGCAAACACTTGGGAACTGCCGACTTCTTTCTGATAAGCCCGAGCACGGCTATCCTCACTCTCTTTCAGTTGAGCTTCCAGATGCCTTATTCGATCAGTTTGATGTTGCTGCGTCTGAACCAGTTCAGCGAACTTGGCCACCATCTGTAAAGGAATATAATTAAAAATCTGGCGAACAAGTAAAACAATTGAAGAAGTTAAGGATAACTTACATAAGATGTACTGTTAAAAACGTTCTGAAGACGGTTTGTCAGGGAGCCATCCCAAAAACAACTCCAGCTGTCTTCCCCGATGAAAGCCAGACCGGATGATATCTCCCGCAGTATATCCCGAGGATAAGGATATGAAGAAACCTCTGAGGGTTCAGCCCTTTGATCTTTAACCTCGGGGGGGGGGGGGGGGGGGGGGAACCCCTGTTGGGATTCGAAGTCTCCGCATCCGCAGATGCTCCAACATCAACGCTCGGGAGAATCTCAGCCACAACATCTTCATCGTTGGAGTAGATGAATAAGACCACCCGAGAGACCTTGAGAGGGCGAGTAGGAAAGCCGACTGCCTTTCGCTTCTTAGCCCGAGAACGGTGGAAGCCGAGATCAGCTGCGGGATCTTCCTGAGCATCATCCCGGAAAGATTTTAAAAATTCGGGACCTATAGGTACTTATCCCGTGGAGGTATTACCTCCATCACCGGTGTCTGATCGCTCGGTAGGCTCTTCACTAGAACCCTCACTCTTCCTTTCCCCATCATCATGCAGTTGAGTATCGGTCGGGCCAATTGGACCACTAGTCTCCCCAGCGGTCGGCTGAACAACATCCTCGGGGACATATTCAGGGATTTGCTCCTCAGTAACATCAGTTTCCTTGTCAGACTCAGGTGGGAAAATACCACCATTTCTCTGACGAGAAGTTTCTTTTCGGCTCGTCTGAAGAATCGACTTCACTTGGAGAGCTTGAAGGTCGCAGACGATGTCCGTGTCATACACTTACAAGAAAAATAGGAATCACGCCAGAATATGAAAAGCAAAAAATAGCAATAAGAAAGAAAAATAAAAAAAGAAGAGGGTTACATAGATCACTTACATCGCCTGCGGTAAGGCGAAATCTGGCTGAAAAAGCCGAGCTCCATCATTTTCGTCTCGTTGAAAAGATAAGACCTGGTCCTCTTCTCCAGCTTGCGAACTGCTGTCCGAGCAAGTCTAGTTAGCTCAGCGTCGCTAAAATCAAGCTTCTTATTGTTCCAAACCTTGGGAGAACAGAAGAAACGGGGAACTTTCAACACCCTCCGAGTTTCCCCAGCCGAGAGGGTGGCTTCAAGACCCAGATTCCCTTCTGTAAAAAATCAACCGTTCTTCCAGAACTTGTTGGATGAAGGGAATCTCCATACAAACCCCCTCTTTTTGGGGTCTGATGACCCCCTGATTCAGTTTTGTCCCCTCAGAGACCCAATAGTCTAGCAGATTAGACATAAGGAAGTAAGTCCCTTTCTCACCAGACTGCCTCAACGTGAAGAAATGTCTGATCTCACTCGGGGAAGGCGGCGACAAGTTCATCCGACTGTACATGTGCCACATGCACATCAATATCTTGTAACTGTTCTGGGCCAGTTGAGCTGGAGCAATCCCTGCTTCAGCCAAAAATCAGGCAATGAACGGCTGAAGAGGAAGTGTGACGCCGCAGTAGAGCATAGATCCATAGATTGCCACCATGCCCAGGGGAGGATTCCACGCAGCTCTATCACCAGCGGGAATCAGAGTAACCGAATTGTTCAGCTCGAATCGAGAACGATATTTCTCGATCTCATCCACCCTGACCACGTTCGGCTCGGTGTCAAACCCACTCGGGCGATCAGCAGAGAAAGTGAGACGAGATACTCTGAACACCTCTTCAACATTGTTCTCGTTAACAGTCTGCTCCCTGATCCGAATGTCACCCGAGCCATGTTTATGGACTTCACTTCTGCTTTGATGTTTTATCATCCTTCACAAAGGTACCCTGTGATTAGAAACGTCAGATTCAGAAAATTGGACGTCAGGGTGAAGCCTAAAAATGTCGACTTCTAAAAATGGAGGTTCATCAGAGGGGATTTCCTCCAATAATCTTCAAACGTAGAAAACCAGCTGAAAATCTCCATGATCGAGCGCTTCGAAAGCGATAGTAAAAAGTCATTGACGAGAGGATGGATTCATTAACACTAACATTGAATGAAGAAATCTGAATGTAAAATATTCTACGAAGAAATGGTGATTTACTGCGCAAAGAAATCTGGGTTGACAAAAGTTTCTGGTTTTCAAGTTTTTTAGAATGAACCAGCGCAACCCTTCAGTGAAGAATTTAAAGGGGTGATAGCACGAAACCCTAGGGTCTCAAGACGGGAAACATCTGTGACGAGATGACGTAGGCGGTGCACGGGGAGATGTGAAGGTCGTTTCTTATAAATGGTATCGAAAAATGAAGAGGCAAAGGACATGTGTCAAGAAGAGAACTGGCTTTCACCGTCAAAATTCTAAAACGTCGCTATCATTGTAGATCACGTGTGAGGGGGCAAATCGGATTTACAGGGTCACCATTAAGACACGCCATTATGATAAAACATTTACTCTGGCACATAAATAAAAATATAATTGATTAAAATACTTTTGCCCGAAACGAAACTCTATTCGGTAAAAATATTTTAAAGGGGTATTATCGTATGTGAATTTTACCAGGCGTACACGTCATCGACAAAAAGGATAAATTTACCAGGTGAACGTCCGAATAGACATCCTACAAGGCATCACCAAAGAAGAGAAGCCTTAATTAACAAGTATTGAACAAAGACCTGCTCGGGGTCAATTGACGCCATATACTACTCGGGATCAGTTAAACATAATTGAGGCTAGTTAGTGACATTTTCTACTCGGGATCAGATGATGTCACTCGGGACCAGCTGATATCGTTTCCTATTCGGGACAAACATGAAGAAAAATAAAAAACCCAACGCGTAGCTCACACAAATCGAGTCATTAAAATTTACGAAGATATCCATATCAAAGAGGAATTCCCAGAAGAGCAGAATTATCAAGCAGAGGGTTCCTAATCAGACAACAATTTTACTTCTTCAAAAAGACTACGCTCTTATAAGGAAATAAGTCATAATTGGACTACATTACTAGAGTCCCATTCGATCTCAATACAAGTTTCCGAAATAGGAAGGAAGACAAACTACTTCGAACAAGCAACCAATCATGATTAAATACAAAGAATACAAAGAATACAAAGATCTTTTATTACTTGTACAAAGAAGATTAGGGTTCTATGGACATAAATAGACCCATAATCTCGTCACAAAAATAGATACAACAATCATAGAAAAATACAGAGAGAAGAAAGAGAGATCGAGAATTGTAATAATTATTTTATTCATAGTGGATTTTGGCTTGGTTGACCATTCAACCACCCGTGAACGTTTCTCTGGCCATCGGAGTTTTACCACGTAAAAACCTGCGTCCGATTACTTTCTCCTTCTCTTTCTCTTTGAAATCACAGCTAAAATTCAATCATTGTTGGCTTTTCTTATACATCCAGAAATCGACGTCAACAAATTATATATATGAAATTACCTATATAACCTTCATATCCTTCAGCTCTGTTTATCCTTCCTGTCCCCACCAATGAGTTTATGAATTTGCCCCCCTTCATTAACAGTCAACGTTGTTTTAGGACTGAATTATTAACAGAAGGGGTTCTTTGAACATTATTTCAATTTTGGGAGGATAACGGTCAATAATGACAAACCATGTCCTTACTTTTCTAATAGAAAATGATAATATCCCTAGAGATAATGAAAATCAGTCCTTTTGTGGGCCATCCACGCGAGTGCTTTGGAAGAATTTAAAGATAAAATAAAAATAAAAATAAAAATTGGACTTCTCTGTCACAGACAACAGTGTACTGTTATGATCATTTGTAACAACAAAGTTAAGAATATCAAAATTCACAATCACTAAAAAGTTTTAATCATTATCTCATGTGTGTGTACCTGATTGGAATGAAGATTGTTCTTTATTTAATATTCTCTCTTACAGTTCAGATTTAGACCGATTCAATTGAGAGAGTATGGGCTTCGAATATTACAGGTCCCATATGAAAGACAGCTGATAGTGTAAATTGGTGGTGATAGATTAGCTGCAACAAATCCTGCAGATATCCTTGTGCCTTTACATCTAGTGTTGCTGTGATGTAAAACATAAGTATATACATAGTGAAGCCATCAAAGCTTACAATAAGTCCGAAGCCGGGGACAAAATGCATGCCTGTTACTATACCCCAGACCTTTGTGAAGATAATGTTAAGTAGAATTGCCTATTCGTCGTGAATGATAAACTTTTGATAAAAGTCGTGTGCTTTTGAATCCAATATACCTATAATAATATATTAGGTCGGTCCTCTGGTAAGTATATGGATTGTTTATGTAACAAACACAACAGATGCTGAAAATGATGAAGAACTTGGTCATGCAATTCTACATTATACCTAAAATAATCACAGGATCTACAAGTAAATTATGACCATGAGAATCAGGCAGTTAAGACCCCAATAGGTCTCTATTTCTTTAAAATAGAGACCCAATCCACTTCAATGTTTATCCAATTCACCCCAAACGAGAGAAATAAATTTAGAGATTAAGTTTTCATCTACATATAGAGTAATACAAATCTCATCTCTATTTCACTATTTATTATTTACAATCTTGCTTTACCAACATATTCTTTCTTAAATTTCTCTTATTTTCTTTTTATTTTTTAACTAAACTCAATTAATTTATTATAACTCTTTATTCATAAATCTAATTACTATAAAAATTATACCGTTAGAAATCTTTTATTGAAATCTTTCATCAAAGTATAATATTGACTATATATTAATATTTTTTTTTAATTTGTTACACCTTCTATTTTAATCAATTAACTAAAAGTATTTTAATTCAAGACAAATGTTTTCAAATCATCAATTTTAATCAATGTTTTCAAATATCAATAACATTAACATCTTCAAATTAAAATATTACAATGTAAATATAAAATAAAAGTACATTGAAAATTAAAATAAAACCAATACAAATAACATTGAAATTTAAAAGTTAACATTAGTATTATGACAAATCATTTCCACTCCAACCATATCAATTTGGAAATGGACCAACTATTAAAATTACCTGACGACCCTCTTTGAAATTGCCCAAAACTATTAAAATTAGATAAAAAAAATATAAATGTTAATTTTTTTTTGTACTTATCATGTAAAAATAGTTGTGTAACTAATTATAAAAAAAATACATTACAAAATTTTAGGTGTATTAAGAGAATAAATTATTATCTAAAATAATTAAGGGAAACTAATTTTATAAAAGAAAGTTTGAGATATTATTTATAAAGTAAAATACTAATATTTTATTATTTAAAGATTGTAAAATGGAAAACGATTTGTGTAATAAATTTATAAAGATGGGATATTCTTACCATTTTCAGTCTCCAAAATTGAGAAAAAATTAGTGAACGATTAGAGGACCTAAAAATGATTAAGCAAAAATCTGTCAAATGATTCAGAAGCCTTTTTAGTATCCGTTACAACTCATTCAACTTCAACCCCAGCTCAAATGTACAAATCTAATATAAGCTCTCACTGTGCATGCTACATATCTAACAAATATTTTCTGTGTATACGTTTGAGTGTAATTCCTGTGTGATACAGAAGCTAAGGCCTCAAAGCAGAGAGCGAGCATGTAAATATAGATCAAGGGAATTGCTATTTCATCCCAATCCCTTGGAAGGAGTAAGGCTGCATAAATTTGTTCTAATGTTATTCTTCTTGCATTTAAAATCAAAATATATAATGTATACAACATAACAAGAAAACACACCAAAGCATTATGTGGGTCATCGTCATACCACCCATTTGAGAAGCCTGCAAAGATGCCTTCAGCTAAAATTACGTAAACAAGCATAGCGTTCATGCCAATCCGTTCTAATGGCAGAAACATGTACTTCAAATCCCAAATATCAACTTGCATGACACAATATATACATCGAATCAAATGAAATTAGATAAGAGAATAAAACAAGCTTCCATTCTAGTGGTTACTTGTGCATAATGGTGAACTGCACATATTATGAGAATGAAAGACAATATATGTTCACATTATTACTGAAATCAGAATACCATGTCAATAGTCTTTGAAGACCATTTTTTAAAATGAAAAAAAAAAAAAAAAAAAAAAAAACTAAGCATAGCAACCGCAACTAAACTAACTCAGAACACAAAGCATTTGGGCAGATGTCCCGCCACACACTCTCTATTCTAGAAGAGATGGCCCTCGAATCCAAGTTATTGGCCAAGATATTTACCTTCTCTTGGGAATGCTTAACATTTAGAAACTTGGACCTCAGTGCTCAGAGCCTTCAAAACCTCAAGGACAAAACCAGCATCACTTCTAGGAAATTTGCGTCCGTTGATGGCGGCTGCCACGTTAGCTCATCCGTTTCAACCCAACAGTCAGGAGAGTTAATTCGCTTAAATACAGAGGTTATAAAGTGTATTCTGTGGCTCAATCTCTCCTGTATAAGCCAGTATGATCATATTCCAATAGAATCTTATATATATCCAATCAACAAAAAAAAATCATATTGCAGTTTCAAAAGATCATCCTACCAGGGGATAGATGGTTGAGAAAACCAGTGTAGCTCCAGATGTTAGACAAACATAGCTAGAAGTGTACAAAATTTTATTCAAAGGGATGGCTGCAAGTGAAAAAAGAAAAATAACATTAGAATAGATTAATAAATAATGTATTCAGAGAAAGGAATGTCGTCAAGCTCCCATGGTCACCATAGCATGAGATGCAGAGTAAGTCCAAAATGAGAAGCATCAGGCGTATCATGGCCTGATGCTTCAGTGTAGCCAAATGCCCTTAAACAGAATTCATCAGATAAATGAATCGAGATCTACTATGCACCATTTCGCCGGATCATTTGAACCAACCTTCAAATGTAGAAGCTCATGTCTAAAATGCACACACATATAATTGTAGAGAGAATGATAGATATGGCTGCAATTTAAAATATACCCCTTATTCAGTACAACACGTTTTCTCAAAATTTACACCATACTTCGTGAATGTATACATATGAAAGAAAGTTAAAATAAAATGGTTGAGAGGGAAAGTCCATGCCTCTTAGCACGGAAAGGCTTCCTTTTCAAGAAAGCTTTAGTACATCTTAATGTTCCCTCAAATCCATCAATTTTTTTTGAATTTTTTTTAAATCCATCAGTTTATTTTTGAAATCCATCAACAAATTATTGGATATTTTTGATAAGAGGATAAAAAAGGTCTAAAACTGGACTTATTGACCAACAATGTATGTAACCTGATCGACTTGATACTATAAATTCTCCTACCTATTGCATTCTAAAAGATACTATAAATTCAAGGAAGAAAACTTCAGAATTATGTTGACATTACTTGATCAGAGTCTGTATAAGATTTCCAGTGAATTGTCCAATCAATATATTCATCAGCATTGCATAGACAGCTGCAGATAATGTCAGATAAAATTGCAAAATTTTAGTATAAGCACAACAATCACATAATCCAAATTCAAATGATATATACTATGATAGTTGAACCATGTTAACATTTCAATCCCATTCCTGTATCTTAAAAACTATTTTCAGAACTTCTCAGCCTTAGGCAATGAGGCAGTCAGCTCTGTGTTTTAACCACAAGGCAGCATTTCATCAATGAACATTTACAGGTACCAAAGCAATTATTCGAAAAATTGAAAATTCTCTTTTGACTTTTGCATAGAATCTTTGTATGAATTTTTTCTTTCATCAAACTACGAACATTCACAGAGTTCACTAAAACACGACAAATCCCCATTTAAAGAAAAATAATGTAATTCATCCAACAAATAAAAAATTATATAATGCATGGCATTGTGTCTAAACAATTTTCAAAAACTTATTAAACCAAAATCAATTGCCTCACATATTTTAACACCTACAAAAACAATATCATCTTTACCAAAATCAAATACAGAGCAAAAACTCTTCACAAGTCCCAAGTGACTGAAACTGAAAGTATAAATACTCTCCGGTCTCATTCAAGATTCAATTATCATCTGCACCCGCACATGCAAATTAGAATTCTATTTCTATGCATACAAACAGAGATAGAGATATAGTTGTGCATACCAGAAGAAATACAAGATTGTAGATTTACTTGTTGCGAGGACTGTGGAATTTGATCAATGGAAAACTGGGTTGTTATTGAAGATTCCTGGACGCGAAGAGCCAGGAGACTTCCATGGCCGTGGCTATGACCACCTCCTCTTGTGAGCTCAACATCGAATCCATGTTTTACAGCAGAACAAAAAGTACAAGGAATGCTAGTATGGTGCTTTTCGACATTTAAGCGATAATTTATTTCACTAATTAATATATATATATAAATCCCCAAATTTGAACATCTAATTGAGATTTTCTTCTCATACAACCCCTAAAACACAAAACAATCTGAAAACCTAAATAAATAAACGAGCAAAAGCAACTTGAAAATGAAATGGAGACGGATAAATCATATTAACTTTAAGCGTTTGTGTACCAAAAGTGATGGAGCCGGCAGCGACGGAGTCACGGTGGTCCAGAGCTTGAGCATCGTCTTCGCTGCAAAAAGCTGTGGGAGGAGTTTTGACTCCGCTACGAGCAGTGAGTGTGACAACGACTTCCAGAGAAACGAAATCATGGAGATAAATTAATCTCAGAAAAGATAAATTAGAGAAACAAACGAGAAATTAGCAGTGAACTTTGAAGTGCGAGATAGAGAGAGAAAGAATGAAGTCCGCTTATTTGTTAAATTTAACAATTTAAATTACAGCAAAATAGTAACTAGAAACAAAGGGAAAATATCGAAGATACGTATAAGCTGTCGAGAAGAAATTGTATTACCACAAATCCAAACACAAAATAGGAAGTAATAAAATCAGAAAACACAAAAGAATTTTACGTGGTTTAGTTATTTATGTGGTTTAGTAATTTATATACGTTTACGAAGTGCACTGCAATCAATCCATTGTATCTGAGAGTTAATTATAATCTCTCTTTTAATCTCTTAACAATTGCTCTTTCTCTAATAATTTTTCTTACACTACGCACTATTTTCTACACTTTTTTTTTATAAATACAAATAATGGTGATATTTATATGGAAGTACTAGAGTTAGTCAAATCCCAATTGGAATCTATTTCCTTTTCCAATTATTTATACACGCAGAATTTCCTCTTTCCTTACGAAATCCGTCACTACTGCGGTTTGGACCGCTGTGTGGGCACATGTCTGTGTCGCGGTCCACAACACATGATTTGTCTATGGAATACCGCTCCACAGACCGCGGTGTGTGCATGCTGCTTGAGTCGCAGTACGCACAGCATGTCACTTCTGGACTTCTCCGCTGTGTGTGCTGCGGTCTGGGTTATTGCCTCTGTCGCAGTTGTTGTCGCACCACCTGCTGGAGTTTGTTTTCTCTGGTCGTTTCTGGCTTCACATACCCCAACAATCTCCCACTTGAAGACTGAAACTCAATAGGCGTTCTCCATCATTCCTTGATGACTTAGTGGATAAATAACGGTACGCTCATTCCCCATGTCTTCACTCTTGAAGACCTACTGAAGTTGCGCACAACTCCAGTTTTTCAGTAGTGACTGGCTTGGTTAACATATCAGTCGGATTCTTAGTTTATGCAATCTTTACTAACTTCAATACTCCTTATTCGATTAATGATCGAATGAAGTGGTCTCTCAGAGTTGATTACAATCTCTGTCTCTCTTTCAGTCTCTCTCTACAATTGCTCTCTCTATAGCAATTTTTCTCACACACTCTGCACTTTTCTTCTCTATTTTTTTTAGTACAAATAATGGTGGTATGTATATGGAAGTATTAGGGTTAGCCAAATCCCAATTATAATCTATTTCCTTTTCCAATTACTTATGCAAATAGGATTTCCACTTTCCTCACGAAATCCGTCACTACCGCGGTCTGAACCGCTGTGTAGGCACATGTTTGTGCCGCGGTCCACAACACATGATTCGTCTGTGGAATACCGCTCCACAGACCGCGGTGTGTACATGTTGCCTACATCGCGGTACGCACAACATGTCACCTCTGGACTTCTCCGTTGTATGTGCCGCGGTCTGAGTTATTGCCTCTGCCGCCGTGCCACCTGTTGGAGTTTGTTTTCTCTACTCGTTTCTGACTTCACATATCCCAACATATGCTGCTCAATTTTTTACATATGCCAATAAAAAAATTGTAAAAATCATAACATATATGATATTAAAAATATCAAAGCAAGATCGAACATAACAAAACCATTGTTTATTAACAAGTTACAAGCAGGAGCAGAAAGAACAAACGTACAAAATAAAAATTATAAACAAAAACAAAAGTACAGTGCATAAATTTACATATAATACTAGAGTTGTAAGAAACTCTTGGATTCTTGCCCTGCCTTGACCCGACCCGACCCGACATGTAGAGTACGTCATAAGAATATGTTTATTAACAAGTCGTAGCAGAAAGATCAAAAGTACAGTATAAACAAAAACATACAGTATTCTAGCATATAATATTAGAGTTACTGTATAAGAAACTCTTGGATTCTTGCCCTGCTTTGATCCGATGACCCGACCCGACCCGACATGTAGATTACGTCATCAGAATCAGAGGAAGTTCTCCACGTCCAGGTAAACAGGCTGTCCTTGATAAGTAACACTGCTTGTCCTGGTTACCTGAATCTGCAATTCTCCAACTTGGCGGTCACAAATGGTGAGTTTATCGCCAACCGTAAGACGTTTAGCTCAAGCAAATTTAAGCCACCCCACTGTAAACACGGGATTTAAATTTGCTCGTATTCCACCGGGCCGGGTGTAGTACCCGAATGTCCACACATGTTCTTTTGAATCCGTGACCTCACCATGGAAGAAAAATATAGATGGACGTATGTGGATGGGTAGAAATACAAAATTCCACCGTCAAATCTTTACGGCCACTATTATTCCATACTCGACCTTTTATCGTTGAACTTTGAATTTTGATGTACTCCACTCCACTCCACTTCTTAATATTATTGTATTTTTTTTATATCTATCGCTTGTTGTATACCGGTGACTCGAATAAGTGTTCATTATCACCGGGTCATGTTGGGAGATGGTGCGGTTTTCTTATTTCTAAATATGAAATTTTCAGGAAACGAAACGAGCTATTTATGGTCGAATATACATTACAGAATTTGATATTATGTTTTATGTTCAAAAATTCTTCAAATTATCACTATTTTTTGTTTGAATGGCCACAGCCAGAGATATTATTTATTAAAATCAGAATAAACAATATGCTGAATACAAGGACAATCATCTACCCACGCCCTATCAATCAGTTAGTTATCACGTATTAATGTGGAAATGGTAAGATATGTCACATATTTTAACGTGTGTTGTGATGTTATCATCCTTTTAACAACTTAAGTTTAAAAGACACCTATTATGGTGAACTATCCAAATTGTCCATAAACTTTAATTTTTAAAAAACAACTTTCTGAACTCGTCGGCATCTCCCCAAAAAAGTTGTCTAAAAAACTTGTCTCTCACTAGATTTTGTACTAGAATGTAACAAATATTTATGATTTTCACTTAAATTTATTTTATGCATTTCATATATTTTGCATTCATTTCTGTGTGGGTTAACAATGTATACATTCCTCGATAATATATGTTGTTTCCTGTCTTTGTAAGAATATGTATGAACATTGAAAAGATTCTAGCTTTTTTCTTGTGTGACCGAGAATATTTAAAGATGAATCGAGCTTATTTTATATTGGAACGAGCTTTTGTTTATTTTGAAAAAAGCTCAATTATTTGAAAAAAATGCTCGACAAAAAAAATGTTCGATCCCTTAGAAAAAGTTCTCGATCCCTGGACAAAAGTTCTCGAACCGTTATAAAAGTTCTCGATAATTTGACAAATAATCTTGATCCCTTAAAAAAGTTCTCGATCCCTTAGAAAAAGTTTTCGATCCCTTAGCAAATGTTCTCGATCCCTCGATAAAGGTTCTCGATCCCTTGATAAAGGTTCTCGATCCCTTGATAAAGGTTCTCGATCCCTTGATAAAAGTTCTCGATAATTTGACAAATATTCTCGATCCTTTAAAAAAGTTCTCGAACCGTTAGAAATGTTCTCGATCACTTAGAAAAAGTCCTCGTTCCCTTGATAAAAGTTCTCGAACCGTTATAAAAAGTTCTCAATAATTTGACCAATATTCTCGATCCCTTAGAAAAAGTTCTGGATCCCTTGATAAAAGTTCTCGATCCCTCGATAAAAGTTCTCGAATCGAACCGTTATAAAAGTTCTCGGTCCGTTGTAAAATATTATCGAACCCTTGAAAAAGTTCTCGATCCCTTATAAAAAGTACTCGATCAATTTGAAAAAAGCTCGCTCCTTTTTCAAAAAGCTCGATCCGTTTGTAAATGTTCTCGATCCATTACAAAAAAAGCTCGATCCAGAAGAACATATTCTCGATTCCTTACAGTTGAGAAATTTTTGTAATTCTTAGTAATTGTAAAAGTAATTTTTTTATTTGTTAATAATTGTTTGTGATGATGATTTTCACAGGATAATAGATCGAGTTAGATTAGTCATATCTTACAACGGTCGATGGGAGCAATTACCTGATGGAAGTCAGAGGTTTCTTGGTTCCGATAACCAAGGAATGTATGTGTCCAGAAATATGACTTACTAAGAGCTGGTGTCGATCGTACAATTCGTTGTGAAGTACGATGTGAACAAATACATTGCTGATCTACAATCTATATCAATCGTTCCCGGGACAACATGTCGCACATTTATAAGAAATGACGACGATGTTTTGTTTATGCTAGGGGGAGATAGGGTGATCCCTCAAGTATGTGTCAGTTTAATTGAGAAGGTTGTAAGAGGTGTCATCGGTGAAAAAATCCCTCCTCATGATAACACCCAATATTTTTGATCTTCAGGCGGAAGCAACAAGTTGTTCACAGAAAGAAGTGAGATTGACGGTAGGGAAAACCTATGTGGTGCCCCACCGGTAGTAGCCGACCATGGTGATATTGTTGGAGCTCAATTGAACAATGATTTCGGTTGTCAAATTGAAATGAATGCTGGGCAGTACAACCACCAATACAATGAGATGTACAATGACATGAACAATAAGCGGAACAATGATCGGAACGATTTATATACCTATTTGAGGTCCCCATTATCTATATTTTGTTCTCGTTTTCTAGTATATTTTGGTATTTAATATTTTTGTAAGCCTTGTGTAGGTACAAGTTCCCTACAGAAGGTATTTAAGCTTAATTGAAGAGTTTTGGAGGTTAGATGGGCTGAAATGGAAATGGACTGTGCATAACACCCAAAATTCTGGGTCCATATCTCCCTCCTCAAAGTGAACTAGGTTTTGTACTACCTATTTTTAGAAAGCTCCAGAAGTATTCTTTCCAGCAGTTTTTACGGATCGTAATTCCGGGTTTTTTAGAGGGAGATATGTTTGTTTTCGTAACAGTGCGCAAGACTGGAAACACGACAGCGACTGAGAGCTTTATGCAGAATACCCAACTTTCGGGGACCATATCTTCCTCCTCAGATCGAACTACATTTTCCATTATCACTTTTCGGAAATTCCCAGATGTTTTCTTTCTAACGTACTTTATGGATCATAATTCCGGATCTTCTAGAGGAAGTTATGGCCATTTCCGTAACGGTACACGCTGCTGGTGCTGGTGAAGCGCCATTCGACCAACGCACCCTCACCAGTGCAAAATACCAGTAGATAGGTGCCGGTGAAGCGCTGGTCGACCAACGCACCCCTCACCAGCGCACCCCTCACCAGCGCACGTGCCTAGATTTGCCATTTTTAACCCATTTTTGAGAGGGCAATCTTGTCTTTTCACACCCAATTCTTGCTCTAACCTCTCAACACTATAAATACCCTATTTTCTCTTCACTTTGGAGGCTTCTCTTCCCCATCTATCCCCCCAAACACAGCCCCCACACCCCAAAACCGAACCTCCATCTTCTTCATCTCTTCCATCCTCTTCACCAAATAAGTAAGTGATTCAAGCTCCTATGGAGGTTTTTCCTCCATGGGAGCTCACCACACACCTCCACCACTCCTTTATCCACATCATCCACCCAATTGAGAGTAGATTGCAAGGATATAGGAGAGGTCTTTGACCAAAAACGAGCCAAGCATGGAAAATAGCTCTAGGAGGAGTTTTCTTCAAGGGTTGTTTCTATTTACTCATTCTCTTTATATTTCTTGTTTTCTTAATTGTGTAACCTCGAATTGGGAATTTGTAAACCTTTCACATGTGCTATATATGTATTTTTGTACTTAAATTCATTTGGGTTTTGTTTTGCTCTTGAAATTATATGTTTTAATACTCTTATTATGATATGTATGTATATGAATGGTTTGAAATTGATATGTATGCATGATTGGGATTAAGAGTAGAGTAATTTAATGTAGAAGTAGATTAATTTAGCTTCCCATGATTGTTTGTATGTTAATAGATGACCAAAATGCCATGTATTGATAATTTGAGTGATTGGGGATTTTTTCCCCCAGAGAGTGGAAAAGGCTAGTTCATGCATTTATGTGCTAAATTGGCTTTGGTTCATTTCCTTGCACTTAATGGGTCTTTTTAGGACACAATTGCCCTTTCTTGGCCGGATTGGGTGGTGATTTGGTTTAGGGATAATTCCCAAATCAAGAGGATGAACCCTTAATTCATATTGAATATACTTAATGTCTTAGCAATTGCATTGATGCACATTAGTGTTAGGTGAGCATATTTACCATTTGTATTCATCCATCTTAGGGAGTCTAGAGAGATTAGGAGAGAGCTCTCTCTTGTTGAGGGGGTTGTGCATTCATGAGATTGGAGAACGCCGTAGTCGTCCAGTGGTGAGGACAACTCAAATTGACACCCGAGAAGACCCGGTGTTCGATTTCCGGTTACGGGTGAGGGGTCTCCTTTCTATCTATTTTGTATTTCTTTTCTTGTATCTTTGTCTCTTTTTCGATGTGTACTCTTATTTATTTGGAATTTGATATAAACCTAGTATTGTTACCTATTTCGTTGCATATGCTTGTTATTGGTTGAGTGGCCCTTCGAAATGCTTAAAGCCTTGAGTGGTTAGCCACCCCTTCATTGAACCTAGGTTGTGTGTGATGGACAGAGAGGTGAAGCACTCAACGTGCATTAAGTAGATTGGCCACTACGTGTAGAGCCTGCGCCCGGTTTTGAACGTATTGTCGCTACATGTGTCTTATTGTTCTTAATGAACCGAGTGTAGTTCGGGCAACCATCGAGAGATAGTTGTTGGTGCATTTCGGTATAGTCGATTGTCGCTGGATTGAGGACAATTGGCGAGGATTAAGTGAGCACGACATTCATCCTGGACTATGCATTTTGTATGAAATTGTGTGATTGCTATGGTGGAGTCATTTGCTTAGTGTAACCATTTACATTCTAGATCACTCCATTCCATCCTATCATTGTACATATTGTTTATTTATGTATTTTGTTAGGTTAGTTTAACATTTACTTTTCAACATATTCTTTCGCATACGCAATACACGAGTTCACTCGGAGTGTTGTAATAATAGTTAAAACTAAAGACGGTCGGTGAATCCCACCTCCCTATGTAACGATCCTTGCTTACCACTATGCTAGTCTCTGTGACTCGCACGTTTGCGAGGCCGAACTTAAATGTTCATATTTGACAACACTGCAACGACGTGGTCGCCAAACAATGAACCTCATAACTTACCAATTCAGGTGGCTAATGAGCCAAATTTGCATCCGGTACATAATGTAACGAACAATGTGGAAGATGAAGAACCGTTCGAAACGGAAAGATGTGCAAGATGTGTACACAGATATAGTTCCACTGCAGTAGATATAGCTGGGACATCTAAGGTCCGGTCTGATGTAACTCCAGCTTATTCTGAGAATGCTAGAACGTGGGTTATTCCAGGAGCAGAATCATACTTGTTTGGTATGGGTGGAAGCCGAAACTTGGTAGAAGATGAATCTACCAACATGATATATAAAGGTCAATTTTTTCCTACTAAAAAGGATTTGAAGAGATTGGCTGGGCATTTTGCAATGCGGCACAACTTCAAGTGGAAAGTGAAAATGTCGAATAAGATAACATTACATCTGGTTTGTTTGATGGACAATTGTACGTGGAAGTTAAGAGCGGTTAGGAGAGATGAAGCGAATTACTTTCAAGTAAGAAGTTTTATCAACGAACACACTTGTCCGTTGGAGGAGATTCACCTTGCAGCAATAAGATGGTCGACTAATGCGTCCGAATGACATAATCGTCGACATGAAAATAATGTATGGCACCCAAATAATGTACAGTAAGGCATATCAAGCCCTTGATTATGCATTGTCACTGACCTATGGAACGCATGAGGAAAGTTTCAAACTGCTGCTATCATTCGGTTAAGTGTTGGAACAAAAAAATCCCGAAACAATCACTGATTTACAGTGTGATGAAAATGGTAAATTCCTATACTTTTTCATGTCGTTGGGTGCCTCACTCAGAGGATTTTGAGGTGTATTCGTCCAGTTATTGCCTTTGATGGTACCCATTTAAAGGGTAGATTCGGGGGCACAATGTTTGTTGCAACTGCACAATATGAGAATGAACAGGTTTATCCAATTGCTTTTGGGTACGGTGACTCGAAAACATCCTATCATGGGAGTGATTTTTAGATTGCTTGAAAGGTTCCATTGACCATATAGATGATTTGGTTTTCATTTCTGATCGACATGCAATCATTGAAGTAGGGATTTCTAAAGTGTTCCCTTATGCCACCGATACCATATGTTGCTGGCACTTTTATGAAAATATTAAGAAGCGATATCGTAGAAATGATGTTGCCTTAATAATGGACAAAGCAGCCCGAACGTGCACCGAGTTACAATATAACCGGCATATGGAAGAATTACGAAACTTGCACCTGAATGCATATGAACATGTAATTGATGCCGGTCCACACAAGTGGTCCCATGTACACTGCCCCGAAAGAAGGTATAGGGTCATGACAACAAATGCTGCAGAATGCATAAACTCATGCCTAAAATTTGCACGACAACTGCCTATGTTGACTTTGGCAGAGTTCATTAGGAATATGCTACGACGTTGGTTTCACGATCATCAAAGGGCTGCACAATCCATGCGTCATCAGTTGACCGACGCAGCACATCTTGTGATCATAAAATGTGTTGAAAAGTGTAATTTTATGACCGTTAATCTAGTTGACTGAAACATATTCTAGGTGAAGCAGGTTGGAAAACAGTGGACCGTTGACTTAGCCCGAAAGACCTGCACATGCAACAATTTCCAAATGGACTTTCTTCCATGTTCTCACGCTCTCGCTGCCGTAAGGTACATCATACAATTTTGTCTACGGTTAATATTACTTAAACGTGATTCTTATCATTTTCAATGTTTTTACAGGACCGAAACATGGATTTCACATCCCTATATGCAGACTACTACAAGCGACAAACACTTATTGATACGTACTCGGTTTTTATTATACCGGTTGGACATCCTTCCACTTGGATTGTGCCATCTGACATCGCTGAGAGAGTCATTTTGAATCCAAGCTCCAGGAGACAAGCAGGCCACCCGATGGCTTCACGCCATATCTCGTCTTCGAAGAGAACAACTACACAGAATTGTAGATGATGTGGACAACCAGGATATAATTCGAGGAGATTTTCTAACCCAATTTTGACTAATGAAGGTCCGAGCAGAGTCATTCCCGAGGAATACTGACGCAAGTGTAGTATCTGTCATACAGTTGGTCACAACAAACAGACGTGCCCTACTAGTATCTTTACATGTTGGAAATCAAATTTCTTACCAAAAAGGCATGTGATAGACTGTAAATGTTGTACCCCTCCACGGAATGTACAACATCGCCCTGTGACTGCTGACGTTTCTCCTCACGTCGTCGCGATAACGCATGCTTGAATGAAAAGATAGAGTGCCTATAGATGTGGGCACCCCACGGGAACGCATCGAAGGCATTGAGGTCCTCTACCAACCGAAACTGTCAAACTGGAATCTTTAATCTCTCGTCCACCTCCATCAATATCCAGTTCAACATGTAAATGAGGCACAACTTCACAGCATCGTACGCATGTTGAAACTCTCCGCGGGTAAGAACAACCCTCAAGTCATCCAACGATGCCTCATCGTGTCCAGAAAAGTACCGTTGATGTATGTCATTCTCCACTGTAACATACATACTCGTGTCTGGTACGACTCCAAAACGAAATCCGATGAAAAGGCTAAATTCCACCTTCGAAAACCTAACCATATGGTTCCCTAACAAGAACCGCATCTCATCTGTCGGCCCGTCATGGTCCAACTCCTGCAACAGTAGCTGATGAATAACACCACCCAAAAACTTCAGCTCCCGGTGCATCGACATGAAATGCCCGAAACAGGAGGCCATGAACCGACGCCGATCCTCAACAGTAAAATCTTCAGGGACCCAGTTAAGTGCATCGTTTATACGGGCGAGGGATTTAAAATGGTCGTGTCGGGTCAATTTTCCCTTGAACCAATCTCCCTCTGAAGTTTTAAGCAAATCCTTCAACCTGCTCGTCATCTGCAATGTCACAGAAACAATACATCAGTAAACTGGAAAAAAAATTAGAAAATATTCTTGATCGTTTGAAACAAATTCTCGATACTTTGAAAAAGTTCTCGATCCTTTGAAAAAGTTCTCTATCATTTGAAAAAGTTATCGATCATTTGAAAAAAGTTATCGATCATTTGAAAAAGTTATCGATCATTTGGAAAAAGTTCTCGATCCTTTGAAAAACCTCTCGATCCTTTGAAAAACCTCTTGATCCTTTGAAAAACCTCTCGATTCATTGAATAATCTCCTCGATCATTTTAAAAAATCTCGACCCTTTGAAAAATATTCTCGATACTTAGACAAATATTCTCGATGGTTTGAAAAAATTCTCGATCCTTTGAAAATAGTCTCGATCCTTTGAAAATAGTCTCGATCCTTTGAAAACAGTCTCGATCCTTTGAAAATAGTCTCGATCCTTTTTATAAACCTCTCGATTCTTAGATGAATCTTCTCGATCATTTTAAAAAATATCGACCATTTGAAAAACATTCTTGATCGTTAGATAAACATTCTCGATTGTTTGAAAATAGTCTCGATCCTTTGAAAAACATATCGATCCTTTGAAAAACATCTCGATTCTTTGAAAAATCTTCTTGATCATTTTATAAAATCTGGACCCTTTGTAAAACATTCTCGATCGTTAGAAAAATATTCTCGATTGTTTGAAAAAATTCTCGATCCTTTGAAAATAGTCTCGATACTTTGAAAAACCTCTCAATTCTTTGAAAAATCTCTCAATTCTTTTAAAAATCTTCTCGATTCGTTGAAAAATCTTCTCAATCATTTTAAAAAATCTCGACCCTTTGAAAAACATTCTCGATCGTTAGAAAATATATTCTCGATCGTTTTAATAAATTCTCGATCCTTTGAAAATAGTCTCGATCCTTTGAAAAACCTCTCGATTCTTTAAAAAATCTTCTCTGCCATTTAACAAAATCTCGACCCTTTGAAAAACATTCTCGATCGTTAGAAAAATATTCTCGATCGTTTCAAACAATTTCTAGATCCTTTAAAAATATTCTCGATGCTTTGAAAATGTTCTCGATCCTTTGAGAAATAATCTCGATCGTATGATAAATTTCCTCGAATCTTTCTAAAAAAATTCCTCGACTTCGCTTGAAATATTCTTGATTTTTTTTATAAAAAAAAAAAAACAATGCTCGATACCAGAATTTCATCTTCCTCATAACATATTCAACCTCATTTCAAACCCAAACCTAAACCACAACCATTGTCAACCCTAATCTACGATTTCAATCAACAAAACAAGTCTAAAATGCAATGATAAGTTATCAACAATAAATCGATAAATAAAACAAACTTAACTTACCTCTGTCAATCGCTGCGAAATCTACTGTATTCCCGTTCCGGTCAATTAGTCGTCGATTTCCTTGTCGTCGATTTCATTGTCGTCGGTTTCTTTCTCACTGTTGCTTTTCTCAGACTCACAAAAATACAACTTTCTCATTTTTTCAAGTTTATCGGGATATTCTCGTCTCTTTACGTTAAATGATGCATTTTAAACTTACATTACTAAATATTTGTACAACACCCCTCTTAAATAATATCATTTATTTTTTGAGCCCCGTATTAATTAGGTATCAGTACCGATAAAAAAAAAGGTTGACTTTTAATCATACATCATGTCATCTTATGTAATACATGGTACGATGGTAGTAAAAATCAATCAAAGAATGTCGTCATTTGAAAAACCGTCAAGAAATACCGACTTGTTCATGGAATTGATCCGAATGCAGATGCATGTTTTACAAATCATCACACTTACTTGCAAGAAAAGTGAATGCGTTACATGTGGGTCCTTTTGTTTGAAAAACAAATTGCATTAAAGCCATTATATTTGACTACTTTATAAGTTTTATTAGCTTGTTTTACTGTCATAAAATTTGTTTGGAAATAGTACCTTAAAAGAAGAAAAATCAAACATTATATAATTATATATGGTGGTTGGCTTTCTATCTTATGCAAAAAAAAAAAGAAAAAAAAATTTGAAACTTATACAAATATATTTCTTTAAAAAAAAAAAAAACTTATACAAATAATTAGAACAGAATAATGTAATATATATATATTTAGGGGTTATAATATAAGTTTAATTATACAGAAACAGTAAAAAGTCGAATGGTGATTGATCCTCCATCTTGTGCATGTTTTGCAAAGTTTTCCACCCACGCCACAAAACACAACAATAACTGAATTCCAAAACCCAAATATACAAAAGCCATGCATTATCTAGAAACAATTAAAAAGATGATTTTTGAAACTATTCGACTTTATTGTTTTTAGAGAATGGCTTTTGCATATTTGTTGTTGGCATCGTAGTTGGGGGAAAACTTCAAAAATCAATTCTAAATTTCTGATAAAAACTTAAACAACAACATTTACAGTTATTTTTTAATAAAAAGAAAAAAAAAACATTTGTAGTTACTACAAAATATATATATTTCCTGTGAACTTTGATGTATACTTTTCTACAGTTTACTTTTACTAGAGTGAATGAAGAAAATAATAAAGAGAATTAATAATTAACATGTAGATTATAAAATGAAAAGCTAGAAGTAGGGATGGTAATGAGGTAGGTTCGGGCGGGGTGGTCTTCCCCGCACCCCACCCCATTTATTTTTTAAAAACTCACCCTTTCATAAAAACCCACCATATATGAAGCGGGTGGGGACATGTTGTGGTACAACGGGGAGTGCTTTCCCCATCCTTACGTATTTACCCCATTTATATTTTTTTATTATTAAAATAATAAATATATAACAATTGAATATGATATAATATATAAAGTAATAAATAATTTGATGAAACTATTAAAAAACATCTCATAAACATAATTCTTATAGGTAAATTCAATTTTTTTCAAACATAAACATAAACATAAAGTATAAAGTTAATTAAAATGTTTAAAATTCGTAACACTAATCACATAATAGTTGTATTTATTTTTCTTGTTCTCTCTTCGTGCGATCATCTAAAGTTTGGGTTAATGTATTTATATATATTTATTTGAAACTACATAGTTTAATTAAATATTATTTTAAACGGAGTGGGGCATGGCGGGACGGGATGGGGAGTATAAAACCCATCCCCATCCTATACCCACTGAGGGTTATACTATCTATCTCTATTCTCACTCCATACCCATTCCCCAGTTCCCCGCCACCAAATTGAAATCCATCCCCAACCTAAATATACGAGTCCCGGAAGGTTCCTATCCCGCGAATAATTTTACCATCCTTGACTAGAAGAGAGATAATAAGATGGTTCAGCAAGTGAAAGGAAACCGGGGGCTTTGTTATAATAAAAATATAATATATTTTAATATGATTCTTAAGTATACATCTATTGAGTGATGACTTTGTTTACACGTATACGTCTGATGTAAGCCCTAATGTTACAACGTTACGTAAGCATGAAATTCATCATACCAATTTAATATGTTTGACTTTTACTATGCATCATGCATATGTATAGAAAGAAAGAGATAGATGGTGGACTGGACACTGGATTGGTAGTTAATTAGTTATAAAAGAATGATTATTAATTAGATCGTCTTTCCTCCACCTACTGATCTTTACGGCTACTATTGTAATTAATAATTAATTGATTAATTAATTAATTATTCCCCAAACATGTTTTAGAGAATTTTATATTACATTTTCTTCTGATTTTCTATTTCATCTACCTGCTGATGAATGATGACTTCAATATTTATTGTTAAACTAAATTTTAATATAATCCATAATATTGTATATACGTTGGATTAATTAGATTAATTATGCTCTATAAGTATGGATGTTTTATGATTTTAGATTAGATAAGTCTCGAATTTGTCTCAATAAATCTACAATTTACGATAAAAAAAGTTTACTATAAAAAGAACAAAGTGAGGACATCTTTTTTCTCAAATTATACTTTGTTACTTAAATTTAAATAATTAATTTGATACTAGTTCCAAAATCAGAGGAGTAAAAGAATGCTATTTACATCCATTTTATCTTTTTTCTTTTATTAATTTTCTCCCATTTTTTCTTTGATTTTGTTTTTTTTTTTTCAAAAACCTCCATACCTCACCATTGATGAACGAACAGATATGATGATATTTAAAGATCTAGGAAATTTAGGTGAGAGATCGAAAATGGAGAGGGGGTTTATTTTTTTTTGTTGAAATATTACTTAAATTCGGATATTTTTTAGGGAGGGGGGAGACTTGAACCTACTAGCATAGGTGTGAGGAGATTTTACTACTTGACCAACCCCATTTTGTTGCGGAGGGAGTTTATAACTGTGATACGTAGAGATTTATAAGCAGAGAGAAATTCTTTAATTTTTAATATTTTAATTCAAAAACATTTTGTCCTTTGATGAGTTTAAAGATTTGGATTGTTCTTCTTAATTTCATTTATTATTAGGGCGAACTGACATGAGAGAGAATATGTAAGGCTCAAACCATTCAAGCCTAATAAATGTCCAAATTGAAAGGATAAAAAAAAAAGATAAACATGAGATAAAAAGTGAACATGTGAATAAGCATTTGTAGTTTATCTCGGTGACAGACAGCTGTGAGCTTAGACAACTTTAGTTGTGTCTATATATATAAAGGATGATAACATGATATCAGAGCTAGAAAGAAGTAGAATCGAGTAGAAGAAAAGGAAAGAGAAGGAAGAAAAAGAAAAAGAAGTCAGTGGAATTCTCATGTGATATTTTTAGATGTTTGATTGATTTCTTCTTTGAATTCTATAGATTCTAATTGGATTTTGTGGGATTGTTAGGGAAAGAAGACGAAGTAGAGGAACCTAGCATACTTGATCCGAATTAAACTTGAAGTCTAAGTTGTGAGTGAAAAAGTTTTGAGTTTTGGTTCTTAACTCAAAAGTTTTGAGTTCTGTGTTTAAAAATTAATTGCCTGCAAATTATTTAAGTATTTTATTTCTTTTGATGATTTATTGTGATTATACTGATAATTGAAAGAACGTTTATATTCTTATATTAGTAAATCAGAAATATTAGATATATTAATTTTATTAATATTGACAATAATTTATGATTGATTTCATAAAAGCAGCATGGCTGTACCTTTTCTCAGTTATTGTTATTATTGGCTTTTGGGGCCGTTCTACACATGTGTATATTAGATGATTCACTCTGCACATGTACGACAGATGTTAAGAGTCTTGAGTCACTCTGCACGTGTATGACAAATGTTATCCTCAGCTCTGCATATGTGCAAAGTAATTCGGCGTTCGTATGGAAGATTATCCCTGGGTATGAATTTGGTGTAGAATGAGATTTTATAAATTATATTGTTCTTGATTGAAAAAGAGTTTTACAGCAGTTTATTTAATGTGATTGTAGGTATATTATCTTCAACTACCCATTTTTGTTATGTCTATGAAATTATTTGGCATGATACAGTAATATCTTGTATGGATTATTTGATGCATACTGAAAAATCTGTTTAGAAGAAAACTCATAATGTTTTTTTTTTAAGTTTTCATTCACTCATTGGGAGTTATCACTCATCCTTTTACTTTTAAAATATTTTTACAGGTAGCTGCTCGGTTTGTGCAGACTCTTCAGTTTTGAGATAGGCAACTCGATGACATCATGAAGTATAAGAATCATGCATTATGATGATCTCTTATGTTGTAAATATTCTGAGATGCTTGGTCGGACTGGTCAGCTTTTCTTGGTCGGACTGGTCGGTTTGCATGGTTAGACTGGTCAGTTTTTCTTGGTCAGACTGGTCAGTTTTTCTTGGCCGGACTGGTCGGTTTGCATGGTCGAACCAGTCAGTTTTTCTTGGTCGGACTGGTTGGATTGGTCGGGTTTTGACTGTTCGGGTATTGAAATTGTCGATTTTAAAACTGATCGGTTTTTATCTAGTCGGTTATTTCTAGGAAGCTTTTATAATGAACAGAAATATGCAATAAAAGACTAGCAGTTATGTAGATTTTGTATTCTATATATTTTTATGTTAATAACAAGTATTTTTCTATAACAATTTTAATAGAAATTCATGTATCTTGTTAGTAAAATGGGTAGCTCACAGGACCTCCCTCGTACTCAAGAGAGAAGTCGTGATGGGTCTTGTCAGAATATATATGTACGATCCCCAGTATAATTTGACTGGGCATATGTATATCTGCTTCTGGTTTAATTTCTAAGCACAACATTAGTGTCATAGTTTGCCTTTTTTGCATGCATTGTAGTCGTTGAAATCACCCAAAAAAAATACCAAAGAATTTCTTTTTACCTTTTTTATATATATACATACACATGTGTGAATAGGGATGACAATACAATCTGGCCTATACCCGGACCCGGATGTGACCTAACTCTACAGTCGACATGCACATGCTCATGCTCTGACTGTGATGTGTTTAGAGCTTTACTAACTATGTTTATTGTAGGGATGATTTAAAAACATTCTGGCAGGGCATTAGTCCGGACATGTTCTAAACTGCTACTAGTCTAGTATCAATATGTAATATATGCTGGATTGTTTGTGTACTTTTGTTGATGCAGTGGAAGTGGAAATGGAAATTAAATTCAAATCAAATCCATGGTTAACCGGAATTAATCCAAGAAACAACAATCTGATAACAATTTTAACAAAATAATATAAACTTTTTTAGTTCTCTACAATACCTAAAGAGATCCTATGTATAATCCCCTAACAAGCCCAATACTAGAACATTCTTACAAGCCTAATACCAACACTATAAATATGAAAGAAAAGAAAAAATACTATTAAATCTTCTTACATCGTTTGGATCGAAAAGATAAGAAATAGCTGAAAACAGTGTGTATCATGTTAAAGTTGAAGTTGAAGTTAATTATTTAATGGACATTGCTTGGGTGCTGATCGGTCAGCACCCATCTATACTGACCAACCAGGGTGATCGAGCCATGATAACACTAGATTTCTAATCCCCCTTCCTATGGTTATTGCTACATTCTCGGGTAAAATCAAGTGTTTAATGATTCAATTAAGTGTTTTTACAGGATTTCGTATTAGGGGTATCATATGGGTGATTTGAGTGAAGTTGGGACCCAAAAGTGTTGGAAATTAAAAACTTGGACAAAAAGGCACGAGCTGTAGCGGTCGTGGAGCGTCGTCATGAGAGACATGACACTACGGGTGATAGCAACTTGTTTTAGGAGTCTCCCAATATGTCGCTTGGAGAACTAACATTAAAATCAGAGGAAGCGACATGTCGTGGTCTAAGTTCCGTCATGGAAGACCGCGACATACCAGGCGATAGCAACTTTTTTTTAGCCACTGTAGCTCGAGGCGTTGCCTGAAGAGAAGACACGGAACGAAGAAGCGAGGTATCACGGTTAAGTTGTCGTCATGGACAACCGCAACATTCAACGACGCTACAGTACGATGGCACTCGTCTCTAGGTTGATTCCTGACCTATTTCTAGACCCATATAAATACTCATCTTAGTTTTTGGACACTTTCACCCCTCCATCTCCATCCTTGGACATTTTCCTCCATCCATCCATCCATCTTGAAATCTTGGAAAGCATGAAGAGGAAGCTTACAAGTCAAGGAACTTCAATGACCAACTTTGGTTTCTTCTTTAACTCTTCTTTGTTTTAATTCCTTTCTTTGATGTGTAACTAATTTCTAGGTTAGGGGATTAATATAAACCGGTTGAACAACTCTTTGTAATCTTATAGTCTAATGTTTATTAATTAAATACATTGGTAGTCTCTTTTACTGCAATACTTGCTCTAATTTCTTCACTTATATTCAAACTAGACCTCAATGAATGTTTATGTTAGGATTAGTTAATTTATGATGTTGAGGGTTCGATATGGGTGACCATCCCATTTATTTCTTAACTACAAGCTTAATAATTGAGAAAATTTCCATATGCATGACCGTACTATGTGTGATTTGGTTTAGAGTTTTAATTAAAAACTAATTCTAACCATTGCTCATTACATGACCGTGTGTGAGTAATAGGAAAGATTAGATGCTTCATAAAACAAACCCTATTAATTGGATTTAAGTGCTTTAATAAGATTTATGGATTACATTAAGAAGTTTAGGTTGCATTGATTCCCTAACATTCCTTCATATTCATATTTTCGTGTAAGCTTTTGTGTTATTTGGTTTATTGCATTGTTACATATTAGTGAATTAAAATACCAACCCAAGACAAGCATTAAGCCATTTAGTTTTCATGCACTTAGATTATGATTTAATCAGATTAATAAGTGTTCAACTAGTAGAATCACAGATCCCACTGAACAAACTTTTATTTTAAATTGATTAAGATCAAAAATACTGCAATCAATTTTGGTGCCGCTGCCGGGGATCTGTGATTCTACTAGTTGAACACTAATTAATCTAATTAAATCTTAATCTAAGTGCATGAAAACTAAATAGCATAATGCTTGTCTTGGGTTGGTATTTTAATTCACTAATATGTAACAATGCAATAAACTAAATAACACAAAAGCTCACACGAAAATATGAATATAAAGGAATGCTAGGGAATCAATGCAACCTAATTGAACTTCTCAATGTAATCCATAAGTCTCATTAAAGCACTTAAATCCAATTGATAGGGGTTGTTTCATGAAGCACCTAATCTTTCCTATTACTCACACACGGTCATGTAATGAGTAATGGTTAGAATTAGTTTTTAATTAAAACTCTAAACCAAATCACATATCGCATGGCCATGCATATGGAAATTTTCTCAATTATTAAGCTTGTAGTTAAGGACTAAATGGGATGGTCACCCACATCTAACCCTCCACATCATAAATTAACTAATCCTAACACAAACATTCATTGAGGTCTCGTTTGAATATAAGTGAAGGAATTAGAGCAAGTATTGCAATAAAAGAGACTACCAATGTATTTAATTAATAAACATTAGACTATAGGATTATAAAGATTTGTTCAATCGGTTTACATTAATCCCCTAACTTAGAAATTAGTTACACATCAAAGATAGAAAATAAAACAAAGAAGAGTTAAAGAAGAAACCAAAGTTGGTCATTGAGGTTCCTTGACTTGTAAGCTTCCTCTTCTTTCTTTCCAAAATTTCAAGATGGATGGATGGAGGAAAATGTCCAAGGATGGTGATGGAGGGGTGAAAGTGTCCAAAAGTTTGTGTGGCTGATGGCTTCTCACCAAAAACTAAGATGGGTATTTATATGGGTCCATAAATAAGTCAGGAATCAACCTAGAGACACGTGCCATTGTACTGTCGCGTTGTTGAATGTCACGGTTGTCCATGATGACAACTCAACCGCGACACCTCGCTTCTTCGTTTCGCTTCTTTGTTTCGCTTCTTTGTTCCGCTTCTTTGTTCCGCTTCTTTGTTCCGCTTCTTCGTTTCGCGTCTTCTCTTCAGGCGACACCGTGAGCGACAATGGCTAAAAAAAGTTGTGTTGCCTGGTATGTCACGGTCTTCCATGACGGAACTTAGACGGAGACATGTCGCTTCCTCTAATTTTCGTGCAAGTTCTCCAAGCGACATTTTAGGCGACTCTTAAAACAAGTTGCTGTCACCCGTAGTGTCGCGGCCTCCCATGACGAAGCTCTACGACCGCGACAGCTCATGCCTTTTTGTCCAAGTTTTCAATTTTCAGCACTTTTGGGTTCCAACTTCAATCAAATCACCCATATGATACCCCTAATACAAAATTTTGCAAAAACACTCAATCGATCCATTAAACATTTGATTTTACCCGAGAATTTAGCAATAAACATAGGAAGGGGGACTCGAAATCTAGTGTTATCATGGCTCGATCACAGTGGTTGGTTGTCACGTAACCCAAAACAAGGAGAAAATGATAAAAAGAGAAAGAGTTTTTACCACGTGGCAACATTCCATTGGGGGGTCAGTATAGCTAGGTACTGACCGGTCAGTACCCAAGCTTTTTCCTTATTTAATTGTGGAAATGGTGAAGGAAGTCACCTTTTTTTAGTTGAGTTGCGATGATGTCTTTCATTTAATAACTTATGTTTAAAAAGCACCTATTACGGTGAACTGCCCAAAATGCCTTTAAAAGTTATCTTTGTACTTCAATCAACTCTTTAAAAATGAAAAGTTGTGTTGTCTCTCTAAAATTGTTGTCTGAAGATCGATCTACAACTCCAATCTGTTTTTTAAAAATATCTTGAAGTCTTTCGAATCTGTAGGTAACATTCCTCTATGATCTTATTTTTTCATGCATTTTCTGAATGTGTTTGCTATGTATCCATCCGTGTATGAACTTGTAAAACCCAAAATTTGGCTAAGATTTTTTTCCTTTTGCCGAGATTTTTTTGTTTTTTTCGAGCTTTCTTTCACTGGTTCGAGCTTTTATGACAATGGTTCGAGTTTTTTCAACGGTTCCGAGATTGTTGTTGCAGTTCGAAAAAGGCTCGGACCTTTTTATAAAAAGCTCGGATCTTTTTATAAAAATCTAGGATCTTTTTATAATAGCTTGGATCTTTTTATAAAAATCTAGGATCTTTTTATAAAAATCTCGGATCTTTTTATAAAAGCTCGAACCGAGGAAAAAACTTCTCGGGAACTTGAAAAAAAGCTCGACGACTGCCTAAAAAAGCTCAATCATGCAGTTGGCAAAAAAGTTCGATCAATTGCCAAGAAAATCTTGAGTACTTCTAAAAAAAGCTCGATCAATTGTAATAAATTCTCGAGTACTTCTTAAAAAAGTTTGAGATTTTTTTTAATTGTTATTTTATTTTTAATTAGATGTTCTAAACCTCTCCGGAACTTGAGAAAAAAGTTCAACGAAGGCCTAAAAAAGCTCGATCATGCAGTTAGCAAAAAAACTCGATAACTTTCCAAGAAAATATCAAGTACTTCTGAAACAAGCTCGATCAGTTGCAACGAAATCTTGAGTACTTCTTAAAAAAACTCGAGGTTTTTTTAATTGTTATTTTGATTTTAGTTAAATGTTCATAACAGGAGAATGAATCAGGTGAGAATAGTCATATCTTACAACGGTTGATGGGAGCAGTTACCCGATGGAAGTTAGATGTATTTAGGTTTCGATAACCAAGGATTGTATGTGTCAAAGAATATGATTTACGATGAACTGGTGTCAATCGTGCAAACCATTGTAAAGTATGATGAGAACAAATATAATGTTGATCTATAGTGTATATCCATCGTTCCTAGGACTACATGTCGTACATTTATAAGAAACGTCTATGATGTTCAGTTTATACTAGGGGAAGATAGGGTGATCCCTCAAGTATGTGTTAGTCTAATTGAAAGGCCAACAAGAGGTGTCATTGGTGAAGATATCCCTCTTCGTGATAACACCCAACATTTTCGATCGTCAGGCGGAAACAACCGGTTGTTCACATAAATAAGTGGGATTGACGGTGGATAAATATGTGTGGTGTTCCACCAGAAGTAGTCGACCACAGTGAATTAGTCGGACCTCGATTCGATAATGTGTTTGGATGTCAAATTAAGATGAATGATGGGCAGTTTAACCACCATTACAATGAGTTCTACAATGACATGAACAATGAGGAGAACATTGAACCGAATCTTGGGCCAATTATTGAGTTGGGTAATGAGGTAAATTTTCATCTGGTAGATAATGTAGTGAACAATGTGGAAGAGGAAGATCATGTCTAAACAGAAAGACGTGCACAAAGATTTAGTTTCGGTGTACCATATATAGTTGGGACCTCTGAGGTTCGCCCTAATTTAACTCCATATGATTCTAATAATGCCACAACGTGGGTTATTCTCGGAGCAGATTCATACTCGTTTGGTATGGGTGTAAGCAGGAATTTGTGATGTAGGACAAAGATGAAGGAACTGCAACCCATATCAAGCAATTTCTTTATTTTGTTAATTTGAGTCTTTTCTTGTTTAGCAAATTTATTTATTTTAGTTTGATTAGGAATTAAATTTAGGTTTTGGAAATAAATCAAACTTACCTTTTGGGTAAGATTTGATCTTTGTTTTCTAGTCAAGTTATGAATAATGAATCTTAGAAGATTTTGATTAGTTTTGATATTTTCTTGTTTTAGTCTCTTTTTTTTAAGTAATGTAGTATTCAAGTTGTATTAGGATTAGTTTATTATAAATAGTCTTATTATTTTTAATTATTATAACTTTTAATCTTTTGATCAATATTGATAAAATTGTTCCTTTGGAATATTTATCTGTCGTAGATTCGACATGCTCTTTGAGGATTTGAGAACACCATTTTCTAACGAAGATTAGGGAATGATGACCCCTGTATGGCGGTCCATGCTTGGGTAACTATTGATTGCTGCGTCAAGGTTCGTCTGAGTATACCTCATGGTTCGACAAAGTGATCATTCTTATTTTCATCATACCCCGCTGCGTCAATTGGTATCACAACAACCGAATCTACCTCTGTGCTAGTCTCAGCATCCACGGATCACAACCAACTACCTTATTAAACACCATATATCTACCCTCCATATCCCCCCATAAAAAAAGAAAAAAAATAGAGAAACGAAATTGAAAAAAAAAAGAGTGAGAGTGTTTGTGTTATAGTTCCGAGAATTTACAATCAGTCTCAGAAACAACAGAAATTGTGGATAAGCCTCAACAGTGTCAGAAATTTCAGATTAGTCTCACAAGTTCCAAATATTTCAGATTGTGCCCACCATCACACCCATTAAAGTCGCATTTGTCACTTGAAGCCGCGAGTGAATTTATTTTTCGTAAGCAGTTCTCAGGGTTCAAATTTTGGTATGTTTTTTTTCAGACTCTGATTTTGGTTTTCAAAGGGTTTCAATGGTTCTCTTGGTTCCAATAATTATTTTTCGAGCTATAATGCTTATCAACCAAGACTTCGATTTTTTTGTCTGGACATATGAAAGCTAAAGAATTTATTAATTGGTTGGAAGAAGTTGAAGAATATTTTGAATATCAGAAAACTGAAGAAAGTCAGTAAGTTTTATTTGTAGAAATTTATTTGAAAAACGATGCATTAATTTGGTTGGAAGACTTTCAAAAGGATCACAAAAGATTTGGAATGGATATGATTCAATCATGACCTGTTATGAAACAAGTAATGCAAGAGGAATATCTACTAAATGATTATTTTGAAGATTTTTGTTATGCAGAAGATACATTTGAAGATATTTAGTATGAAGTTGAAATTGTTGAAGTTATTGAAGACGAGCCTTTGATCTTAGAAATTGAAGACTGCGATCCAACCATTGATATTGATTGTACTTTAGATATAGCTGAAGCAAAACTGGAAGCTAAATCGATTTCCATTGATAAAGTTTCCAAGGGTGACAACTTATTTGAAAATCCACACAATTTTTATTAGGGTAATTTGAAGATTGTTTTTCTTCAATTGGATTTTGAAGATCCAACTTTGTTGTTTCCATCTGAAGATTATTCGTTCAAACAAAATCTTGTCAAACTCGAGGACGAGTTTTTTTTAAGAAGGGGTGACTGATGTAGGACAAAAATGAAAGAACCGCGGCCCATGTCGAGCAATTTCTTTATTTTGTTAATTTGGGTCTTTTTTTGTTTAGTAAGTTTATTTATTTTAGTTTGATTAGGAATTAAATTTAAATTTTCGAAATAAATCAAACTTACCTTTTAGGTAAGATTTGATCTTTGTTTTCTAGTCAAGTTATGAGTCATGAATCTTAGAAGATTCTGATTAGTTTTGTTCTTTTCTTGTTTTAGTTTTTTTTTTTAAGTAATGTCGTATTTGAGTTGTATTAGGATTAGTTTATTATAAATAGTCTTATTATTTTCAATTATTGTAACTTTTAATCTTTTGATCAATATTGATAAAATTGTTCCTTTGGAATATTTATCTGTCGTGGATTCGATATGCTCTTTGAGGATTTAAGAACATAATTTTCTAACGAAGATTAGGGAATGTTGACCCTTGTATGGCGGTCCATTCTTGGGTAACTATCGATTGCTGCATCAAGGTTCGTCTGAGTGTGCCTAAGGGTTCGACAAAGTGATCATTCTTATTTTCTTCATACCCCGCTGCGTCAACTTGGTAGAAGAAGAATCTACAGGCATGATATATAAAAGGGCAATTTTTTTCTACTAAAAAGGATTTGAAGAGACTAGTTGGTCATTTTCCAATTCGGCAGAACTTCGAGTGGAAGGTAAAAAGGTCCAATAAGACAATCTTACATCTAGTTCGTTTGATGGATAACTGTACGTGTAAGTTAATAGTTGCGATGAGAGATAAAGGGACGTACTTCCAAATAAAAAGTTTTGTCAATGAACACACTTGTCCATTGGAGGAGATTCACCGTCGCCATCGATAAGCTAGTGCGGTCATAATTGGAGAAGTGGTAGCACTTAGACTTCAATAACAAGATGGTTGTCTCATGCGACCGAAGAACATAATCGCGGACATGAAAACAATGTATGGCATCCAAATCATGTATAGTAAGGCACATCAAGCCCTACATTATGCATTGTCACTCACCTATGGAACACATGAAGAAAGCTTCCAACTACTGCCATATTTCGGTTACTTGTTGGAATAACAAATCCTAACACAACCACTGACTTATAGTGTGACGAAGATGGTAAATTTTTCTATTTTTTCATGTCTTTAGGTACCTCAGTTATAGGATTTCAGAGGTGTATGCGTCCAGTTATTGTAGTAGATGGTACCCATTTGAAGGGAAGATTCGGGGGTACAATGTTTGTTTCTACTGCACAAGATGGGAATGAACATATGTATCCAATTGCTTTTGGGTACAACGACTCAGAAAACAACCTTTCATGGGAGTGGTTTTTGGATTGTTTGAAGGCCACCTTAGGTCATATTGATGATCTGGTTTTCATTTCTGATCGGTATACAAGTATTGAAGCTGGGATTTCCAAAGTGTTTCCCGATGCAACCCATATGATATGTTGTTGGTTTTTTACTGAAAATATGAATAAGCGATTTCACAGAAAGGATGTAGCAGCCATAATGGATAAAGCAGTTAGATCGTACACTGAATTGAAATATAACTGCCACATGGAAGAGTTACGTAACCTGCACCAGAATGCATATAATTTGTATATAATTATGCCAATGATGTCGGTTCCCACAAGTGGTCATGTGTGCACTGTCCGAAAAGTAGATATAGGGTAATGACAACAAATATTGTTGAATGCATAAACTCATGCTTAAAATTTACACGATAACTGCCTATGTTGACACTGACAGAGTTCATTAGAAATATGTTGTAGAGGTGGTTTCATGATCGCCATCGAGCTGCACAGTCCATGTGTCATCACTTGACCGATGCATCACATCTTGTGATCCTCAAATGTGTTGAGAAGTGTGGCTATATGATCGTCAATCCAGTTGACTGGAACATATTTTCCGTCAAACAGTCCTTAAAGCAGTGGACTATTGACTTAGCCCAGAAGACTTGCACGTGCAACAAATTTCAAATGGACATGTTTTATGTTTGCATACGTGTGCAGCAGTAAGGTATAGTACCTGGATTTCACATATTTGTGTGTGGACTTCTACAAGAGACAGACATTGTTCCTCTTATATGATTTGTAGGCCTTCATCTGCCCAGCATCTACTAAGGCAGTAAGAGTGAATGCATGCTCTGACTACCGGTGCTGTCCTTGGCCTCTTCAGGTGAGTAGGGTCTGTTTATGGGCTCAACAGCTGCCACCCGCGCTTACGAGCATGGGGGATACAGGGGGGGGGGGGGGTACAGGGCATCCTACGGGATGGTCCATATATGTCGGTGGGAGGAGAATGGGTCATACGGAATAGAAAAACCTGTCTCTAATAGGTACATAGGACTCACATGATGGTCTGAAGCTATCCGTTGGAGAACTCAGGGTCTCACACTATCGAAAGGACCTGTCCCTAAGAGGAGGGGACCGACAGAAAGGTCTGGATGTGTCCCTGGGATAAGGATAGTCCCAATGGGATGGTCCGGATGTGTCCCTAAAATGAGGATCCCACATAATGGTCCGAATGTATCCTTAGGATGGGGATATGTCCTACAGGATGGTTCAAAGGTGTCCTTAGGCGGAGGGGTCTAATCAGATGGGCAGAAGGTGTCACTAGGAGAAGGGGTGCCATGAGATCGAATTGCAGAGTCAACCCCGATGAAAGAAACACTCAGACTGCGTGATTGATCGAACGAAGTATCTTGGACCTCCATAAGCTGGGGAAATTCAGGTGTACCTTCAGTACGAGTCTCCTACTGTCGTCTTATAACTCCAGTCCCAGTACCCTACATCTGACCTACGCTCCTAGGCTATGTGCCCTTGACATGGCTACGTCGCCCGTCTTTGTCTTTGGGATTAGAGTCTCGATCATGGGACGGTGGACCCTCTCCTGTTGTCTGTGATGTGGAACCCCACCACCCTCGGACCAAGTCCATCAACTCTTGATGCTACATGTTTCGTTCTGTATCACTTCTCTAGAGATCATCCCGTAAAGCACGGACCAAAGTTTCCAAATCTTCGATTCTACGCTCCAGACGGCCCTGAAAACAATTACACATTGTCAGTCATGCACATGTAAATGCGTTTGAAACAAATAAATTCAGAACAACAATTTGAACATACCTCGCAATCCCTTATAACGTCTCCTCGTGATTCGGTATCTTTAGCAATATGTTCAAGCATCCTAAATCGTACCCGTCTCTGCCTCCGGTGTCTCCCACCAGCTAACTTTGTGTATGAACCCTCTGTATCACTCGATCCGGCACTCACTGCATCTAGTATAGCCTCATGTCCGACACTCAATGGATACGGTATCGCCTCCTCTATGCCCGCATAATACGGTTCACCCCTCTCAGCTTTTGTGGGCACCAATTTTATCCTCGCAACCATATAAAACCGTTGTTAGAACGATCGTGCTTAATATACTCCCATAACTCATAGCAATTAATAACGTCTATAACAGAAAAAATAAATGAGAGAAAATAAATCAACCACAACACAAGATATACGTGGAAAACCCAAATCGGGTAAAAAACCACGGGCCGTCAGGACGACAGAGAAAGTTCCACTATATGATAAATTGTTATAACCATATATTCCAGGATTCTCTCTCACACCCAAACCACAAACCACACTCACAAGATCCTCACCAAAAACACCCAACATCCCCTAAGTATCCCCTGAATATCATCCACTGATCTCTAACTAGATCCACTGATATTCCCTTAGATTCCTCCACGGATATTCCCATGGGTCTCTCACCCGGATCTCTCCATTCTATGATGTTACATGGTGTTTATTAACTCCACACACAAAATAACCTAGATACAAGGTTCTATTTATATTAGTTACAGGGAGTTTAAGATAAAGGAAATCCTACTCCTAAACGTACAATAATTACTTGCTCCACATAAATACTATTTCCTATCTATGACAAGTCTTCTTAGTTAAAAGAAATCATTTTCTTTTCTTTTGAGTACATGACTTTCCTATTCTTCATGAAGACTAACTCTTCTCTTTTTCTGATTAACATAAGAACTTCTAGAAAAAAACACTTTCCTATTTTCTCATAACATTCCTAATTTGGACAAAATCTGCCATTACCGTGGTTTGGATTGCAGTTGGCCACCCACGCCCAACACCGCAGATTGTCACTGTCAACCACTGCTCTGAATACCGCGGGTTGTGCATTTGCCTCCGCCACGGTCTACACCGCGTGATTCCACAGGAGTCGACCGCTCCCTATATCACGGTCTGTGCGTTTGTCCGCACCGCGGTCCCTACCAGATTTCGTTTCTTCAGTTCTTTTAGGTTTTTAAATCTCCATCAAACACCGTTTTCAATTTCTAAATATTAATCCACGCCTCTAAGAAGCTCCACATCAGTTATGTATTATTTCTTAACATTGAGTTCATCTAAGAATAAGAGCCAAAACCTAATATTTACAAACAAGAAAGTTCACACTCGATCGGCACTGCATGCCCTGATTGGGTTCGTTTAAAGATACATACACGTTGATGTTGATGTGAAGTAGCTATTTGACTTATAAGTACTAGTCCTTGATTACTTTTTTATTGTAAAAATATTTTAAAATGTGAAAAACTAATTTTGAAACAATTAATATTTTTATACCGTATCAGTTATATTGTCTTAAAATATTTCAAATATTAATTCTGACAGTTAATATTTTGAGACAATACTAATTTATATTGTCTCAAAATATTTCAAATATTAATTTTGAGACGATTAATATTTTACTCGTACTTTTTGATCTCTCACAATTTGGTTTGAGTGATCGGCATGATTACCATGTTCTAGAATGTTGCCGGCAGCAGACAAATCTACAAGAACGTCCAAAAATATCCAAATCTCCTTATCAGCAGTATATGGTTGACGAAGTGTTAATAAGTGTTGTTAGAACATGTTATAGCATCAACTTGGACGTTATTTGGGTATTAAACAAATTTATAACTTGTATATAATAATGAAGTTTTAATAGAAGTTACTGTATTCTATTTTATACCGCTCATGTGCGCTTTGTAGTAATTATACCATATAGTTTGTTAGATATTATATATATATCTCAATTTTATTAGATCGTCACACAATTAAGTTATTCTCCATGTTCTGACTAGAAGCAGACATACTACAAGATTAACATCAAGAACATCTTTACCTATCAACAAGTGGCAACCTACATACGTATACTATGTGGTGCAGTTTCATATGTTTAATTAGTAAAAATTATCTTGATAGACTGTCTATCGGACTACTCAAAATTTATCTCGCTAAAAAAGTTATTGGGACAAAAATATGCTAGCTATTCTCTTTTTCTAATCTATGTTAATTCAATTCTTGATATATGTTTCTAGATAAACTTTAAAAAGTTAACTAAGAATTTCAATAAAATTAATCAATTATTAAGACTTTAACTAAAAAAATAAAAGAAAACCTCTCGAGACTAAACAAAATTTGTTTCTATAGATAGCTTATTGGGTCTGAACAAAATTCTTCCAGATAGAGAACTTCTTGGAGTCTTGGGACAAAAGATATAGTCCCGTTGTATCATCATTATAGCAACTAATTAATATTATTTTTGTCCCAAAAAGTTCTCAAATAGTCTCTTTATTTTTTTTTATACCACTTGTAATTACAACTATTTAAGTATGTATGAGAAATTGTCAAATTGAATAAGCACTGTTAGTTACTGTGGTGTCCCTTTACATTTTCTTATATATAAGATAGATTTTTGGATTTGTATTTTTTAGAGACCAACAATTTATTTCTTTCTATTAGACATTTTATTGGATCAATCTTTTTCCTCCCTACATATTACCTGTCTGATTTTATTTGCCTTATCGTAATACTTTAAATAGATAAAAAAAAATTTAGTCCCTATAGGTCTGTTCCATAAGCTTAATTTTGTTGCAATAGGTGAATCATAAAATTAAAGTTTATTAAATATATTAGTAAAACTCGAGCTAAATGTTTTTATTTATTTTATGAAATTGTAAAATGTGTACACGTTTGGATGAGGAAATATGTCGACATGCGCATGCTCAAGCTTATCCTCTTACTGTGATGTGTTTAGAGCTTTACTAATTACTATGTTTATTGTAGGGATGATTTTAAAAAAATTCTGGCACGGCACTAGTCCAATCTGTAAACTGAGCCGTTTCACATGTCCTAAACTGCTACTAGTCTAGTATCAATATGTAATATATGTTGGACTGTTTGTGTACTTATGCTGATGCAGCGGAAATGGAAAATTCAAATCAAATCCTTGGTTAACTGGATTTAATCCAGGAAACAACAATCTGATAACAATTTTATCAAAATAATATCAACATTTCTAGTTCTCTACAAAACCTAAAGAGACCCTATATAATCCCATAACAAGCCTAATACTAGAACATTCTTACAAGCCTAATACCAACACTACAAATATGAAAGAAAAGAACAAATACTATTAAATCTTCCTTCATCATTTGGAATGAAAAGATGAGAAAAAGCTGAAAACAGTGTGTATGATGTTAAAGTTTTAGTTGAAGTTAATTTAATTATCGTGTCCATGTTAAAGCAGACTACAAGAACATCAAAAACTTCTTCGCCTAATCACAATTGACAACTATGTCGGGGATATATGGAATTAGATAACTCTTAATCAAATAAAGTCAATCAAAATATTGGATTGATTAAAGAAACATATATTGGATTGATTACAGAAATATATATATATATATATATTATATGGTGATAATATAAGAAACATATATACAACGAATTCTAACTCAGGCGGCAAGGTACTCCACATCTAGAACAACAGGCTGAACCTGAAAAGTAATTGCACTTGCCCTTTTCACTTCAATCTTGTACTGAATCTCCAGTTCTCCATCATCAGCAGCTATAACTTGATGTCCGGAAAAGATGAACTCATCACCAACTCGAAGACGTTTAGCTTTAACAAATTTACGCCACCCATTTTTCGTGAAGATGGGGCCTCTACGGTGTCCAGCAGGCCGAGTGTAGTAACGCTGTGGCCACTGTTGCCCCCATATATCCGCAGCTATCAAATCTAAGAAATTGTTACCTTTCATAAACGGGATCATATGATCATGAATCAGGGTTGGAAGCTCAAGTTTTGAAAAAATGTCAGAATAGGTGAGACGTTTAGTGACTCTAAAGTGCGGCAACGCAATGGGTAACAATTGTGAATTGTTTGCCAATGCAACGCAACTTTAATATGAATATAATATATAGAAAATATTGCTTAAGGTGACGTAAGATTTGTGACTTAATCTTCAACGCTAGCTTTTTCAAAGTTTTATGATCTAATTAGTCTTTCATAAACTACCTATTCTTTTTTAAGTCCACACTCAATCGGCACTGCATGCCCTGATTTGGTGAGTTTTGAGATATGTACGTTGACGTTGAAGTAATTAATTAACTTATAACTTATAATTAAGTACTAGTCCTTGATTACTTTTTGATCTTTGACAATTTGCTTTGAGTTATCGGTATGATTATCATGTTCTAGAATGTTGCCAGCGGCTGACCAAGAACGTCCAAAAATATCTAAATCACCTTATCAAAAGGACATGGTTGATTATTAGAACATGTTTTATTACCAATTTGGCAACTTGGACATTATTTTGGTATTAAAACAATTTAAAACTGTATAGAATGCAATAGATTATTAGAGAATGAAGTTTTAATGGAAGATTTTCAATTTTATACGGCTCGTCATCATTTGTGGCTGTTGCCTTCCCTGTTTCAGTTGCGCTGGCTGTTTCTCTCTCTGTTTCTGTGATCGATGTAGATGGCGACTTTTGTGATTGTGAGCGTGCTTTCAGTTCGCATGTAGAGAAAAATAAGAACAAAATCTATCCAATCAACTAAATAATCTATTTAAACAATTATAGACAATGCTGTCCACAGACTACTTAATTACTATGATAAACAAAAAAATTTGAAATGGGTTTTACATAACATATTATCATGCATTTTTAATTAAGTACTTAAGCAATTAGAGTGGTGTTGTATATATGTTATGGTGAAGGTCGAATCTTTTGAGTGAAAATCAGAGTAGAAGCTTCACCGTTTCATTTTTTAACCACCAGAAAAGTGAGTTATGTCATCTACTGTTATATAGAACACATATAATATTCAAATAGGGTTAATATCATTTTCATCCCTATGATTTACCATATTATCCATTTTCATCCCAGTCATTTTAGTATTAGTCAATTTAGCCCTTCTGTTACATTTTCTGTTAAAGACAACCCATCAACAAGTTCAGAAGGACCATTATACCCATCAACAACTTTTCCCTTAACTTGCCCTCAAAAGATTTCCTTAATATATTTTTTTATTACCATTTTTATTTTTCTTAAAAATAAAACCATTTTAATAAAACAATTAAAATGGTAAAAAAAAAACCATCAGATTAATTTTTTTTTTTTTGAAAAACATTAGATTCAACATATTCAATCAAACCCAGAATCAACCAAATTCATTTGCCCTTAAAAATGGTGTTGTTACAGAGATTTTGTTTCTAATAATAATCGAAACGATTTATATACCTATTTGAGGTCCCCATTACTTAGTTTTTGTTCTCGTTTTCGACCATATTTTGGTAATTAATGTGTTTGTGAGCCTTGTGTAGGTACATGTTCCTTACGGAAGGTATTTGAGCATAAATGAAGAGTTTTGGAGGTTAGATGGGCCGAAATGGAAATGGGTTCTGTAGAACACTTAAATTACGAGGACCATGTATCCCTCTTCAGATCAAACTACATTTTTCATTACCACTTTTTGGAAAGCCCCAGATGTCTTCTTTCCAACGCACTTTATGGATTGCGATTCCGAGTTTTCTAGAGGATGTTATGGCCATTTTCGTAACGGTGCGCGCTGCTGGAAAATACTGACGAAGCAAAGAATCAAGAGGTGGCGTTGGTGTGTCGTCACTCGATCAGCGCCAATCACCAGCGCACCTCCTCTAGTAGGGTGGTGCTAGTGAAGTGTTGGTCGGCCAGTGCACGTGCCCAGATTTGTCATTTTCAGCCTTTTTTTGAGGGGGAATCTTATATTTTCACACCCAATTCTTGCCCTAACCTCTCAACACTATAAATACTCCATCTCTCCTATTTCTGAAGACTTCTCTTCCCCATCTTCCCCCCAAACACAACCCTAAAACCCTAAAACCGAACCACTCTTCATCTTTTTCATCTCTTCCATCTTCTTCACCAAATAAGTGAGTGATTCTAGCTCCCATAGAGGTTTTTCCTCCATGGAAGCTCACCATACACTACCACCACCATTTTATACACTTCATCCACCCAATTGAGAGTATATTGCATGGATATAGGAGAGGTCTTTGACCAAAAACGAGCCAAGTATGGAAAAGAGCTCTAGGAGGAGTTTTCTCAAAGGGTTGTTTCTATTTACTCATTCTCTTTGTATTTCTTGTTTTCTTAATTGTGTATCCTGAATTTGGGAATTTGTAAACCTTTCACATGTTCTATATATGTATTTTTATACTTAAATTCATTTGGATTTTGTTTTGCTCATGGAATTATATATTTTAATACTCTTATTATGATATGTATATGTATGAATGACTTGAAATTGATATGTATGCATGATTCGGATTATGAGTAGAGTAATTTAATGTATGAGTCGATTAATTTAGCTTCCCATGATTGTTTGTATGTTAATGAATGACCAAAATGCCATGTATTGATGATTTGCATGATTGGGGATTTTTTCCCCAAAGAGTGAAAAATGCTAGTTTATGCATTTAGGTGCTAAATTGGCCTTGATTCATTTCCTTGCACTTAATGGGCTCTTTTAGGACACAATTGCCCTTCCTTGGCCGGATTGGGTGGTGAATTGGTTTAGGGATAATTTTCAAATCAAGAGGATAAACCCTTAATTCATATTGATTGTACTTAATATCTTAGCAATTGCATTGATGCACATTAGTGTTAGGTGAGCATGTTTTTCATTCGTATTCATCCATCTTAGGGAGTTTAGAAAGTTTAGAAGAGAGCTCTCTCTTGTTGAGGGGGTTTTGCATTCATGAAATTGAAGAACGCCGTAGTCGTCCAATAGTGAGGACATCTTGGATTGACACCCGAGAAAATCGGGTGTTCGATTCCCGGTTTAGTCGATTGTCTCTGAAATGAGGGCAATTGGTGATGCTCAAGTGAGCACGGCATACATCCTTGTCTATGCATGTTTGTTTGAAATTTTATGATTGCTATGGTGGAGTCATTTGCTTAGTGTAACCATTTGCATTCCATATCACTCCATTCCATCCTATCCATGTACGTATTGTTTATTTATGTAGTTTGTTAAGTTAGTTTAGCATTTACTTTTTAACTTACTATTTCGCATACACAACACACGAGTCCGCTCAGAGTGTTGTAATATTCGTTAGAACTAGAGACGGTCGGTAAATCCCACCTCCCTGCAGAACGATCCTTGTTTGTCACTGTACTAGTCTCTGTGACCCGCATGCTTGCGAGACCGAACTTAAATGTGCATATTTTGACGACACTGCAACGACTTGGCATCAAACAACAATGGTTTCAAGTATAAACGGGCTCTTTAAAGAGATGAGATTTTGTTTCAAAATGAGATTGAAGAGGTAAATTTCAGATAATAAATGGGAAAAATTTTCAAGAGAGAGAGAGAGAAGAGATTGAAGAGAGATAAAGAAGAAATTTCGTTTCTAGTGGAGAGAGAGAAAGAAGAGATTGAAGAGAGATAAAGAAGTAAGAGAGAGAATGAAGAAAAAATTGTTTATAATAGGAAAATGAGTGGTATTTCAGCCTCCACAGCCAATTGTTGGGTAGAAACAATAAAAATACTATTCTTGGGTAAAAATAATAAACCTCTTAATTTTTTGACTAAAAAACTATATATATATATATATATATATATATATAGATATATTTAAAAGAAATTGAAAAGATAAGAAAAAGCCGAAAACCACTTGTTTTCAGCTTTAGAGGGCTTGTATGGGCTGGTGGGGAGTTTTTTGCTGCGTGAATTCAAGTTTGGTGGACTGGTGGAAAGAGTGGCATGGAGTGTGCCCATTAGAATCAAGAAAGAGAGCTTGGAAGTGTTGTTTTTCGCAATTGTGTGGACAATCTGAGAAAGTAGAAATGATATGGTGTTTCAGGGTTCTCAACCATGTATGGCTTTGGCTTTGGACTCAATTAAATTTAGGGTTGCTCTTTGGTTCAAGAATTATGGTCCGGGTTCAACTTGTGATTTAACTCTACTGATGTTGGATCTTAATGAGAGATGAGTTGATGTCTCGGCCCAAAAGTTAATAGGAAAGAGGTTTGGATTCTGCCTACAGGTTATGAGTTGTGTTTCAATGTTGATGGATCTTCTAGAGGTAATCCGGGTGATTCCGGTATTGGTGGGATGCTTACAGATTCTAACGGAAAGGTCATATGCTTATTTTTGCTTGGTGTGGGTGTTGTTGATTCAGTAACTGCTGAAGTTCTGGTCATTCTCAAAGCTTGCGAGTTAATTCATTATAATCCTCGATCAGTTGGTAGAGTCATTAATATTTTTAGCGATTCGAAATCGGCTATCTCTTGGGTTAATGGCAACGATTTTGACAATTTCAAGTTGGTAAATCAAATTTATGATATTAGAAGTTTTTTGAAGATTGTGGATGGCTTATCTATTTCTTTCAAGTCAATAAGTTCGAATTCGTTTGCGGATAGTCTTGCAAGGGATGCCTCTGGCAATGGTGGTGACAAGATTGTTTTTGAGTGATTTTTTACTACTTACTTTCGTTTTGGTTTTGTTGTTTAGGGGGGGCTTTTTCCAGTCTTTATTGGTTTTCCTTTGCTCTAAGGTTTGGATTCTGCCTAGAGGTGATGAGTTGTGTTTCAATGTTGATGGATCTTCTAGAGGTAATTCGGGTGATTTCGGTATTGGTGGGATGCTTACAGATTCTAACGGAAAGGTCTTATGCTTATTTTCGCTTGGTGTGGGTGTTGTTGATTCAGTAACTGCTGAAGTTCTGGTCGTTCTCAAAGCTTGCGAGTTAATTCATTCTAATCCTCGATTAGTTGGCAGAGTCTTTAATATTTTTAGTAATTCGAAATCGGCTATCTCATGGGTTAATGGCAACGATTTTGACAATTTCAAGTTGGTAAATCAGATTTACGATGTCATAAGTTTTTTGAAGATTGTGGATGGCTTATCTATTTCTTTCAAGTCAAGAGGTTCGAATTCGTTTACGAATAGTCTTACAAGGGATGCCTCTGACAATGGTGGTGACAAGATTGTTTTGAGTGATTTTTGACTACCTAGTTTGGTTTTGGTTTTGTTGTTTAGGGGGGACCTTTTTCTAGTCTTGATTGGTTTTCCTTTGCTCTATGGTTTCTGGTTATCGTTTTGCCTTTATGTTTTGTCAGGCTTGCTGGTTTGTGTGTTTTCAGCTTCGCTGTTTGGCCTGCAGTGTTTTGTTTTGGTTGTGCTGTGCTTTTCCCTCTTGTTTTTGATCCATCTTCAATAATATTAGCAGTTTCAAAAAAGAAAAAAGAAAAAAGCAGAAAACAGTGCGTATAAGCTTATAAGTTTTAATAAATTTTACATACTATGTGGTGAAGTTTCATATGTTTAAATATCCAAATCTCCTCATCAGCAATACGTGGTTGTACGTGTTAATAAAAAAAAATTATAACTGGGAATTAGAACATGTTTTAGCATCAACTTGTACGCTATTTTGGTATTAAACAATTTATAACTTGTATATAATAATGAAGTTTTAATAGAAGATATTCTAGATTATACCGCTTGTATGAGCTTTATAATATTTCTACCACACATATATATATATGAAAATAATGTGCTTTTTATTTGGGTTAGATTATTAATTACTTTGACTTTTTTAAAAAAATTATTATTTAATTCAAATTTCCATTCTATCAGAAATTTATGTTAATATCCATAATTTTTTTAACGGTAAGATTTATAAAACAAGTGAAAAAACTATATGGTAATATTTTTGAAGCAAGCAGAAAAACTAACGATAAGAATTTTTAACGGAAAAACCGCATCGAGGAATATTTCCTCAATATTGATATCGAGATCGATATTTCTGTTGATATTATCACTATATAATAATATCGATATCTTTGTCGATATGAATATTTTCATCAATTGTTACAAGTGACAACAATATATGCATTTTCATTTTTTATATATATAGAATTAGATAACTCATAATCAAATAATTGATTAAGAGCTCGTTTGAGATAACTTTTATTTTTGGTTTTTATCGGTAGCAGAAAAGAAGTAAAATCATTAGCTTTTCAATTTTCGATTGGATGGTAAATTTCAAAATAGCTTTTATACCAAAAAAAACTTTTAAGATTATTTGGTTGAAACATTTTAAAAGCTCTTATAACTGTAATTTGATATTTTTACCCTTTGGAGTTTGTTTGGTTGAAATATTTTGACAATTTGTATTTTAATTTGATTAAATAATATTTATCTATTTTTTAATAAAAGTTTATTATATTGAATAATTTAATATTTTTCTATAATATTTCCCTTAATAAGATAAATAAAAATCTTTTTCAAAAAATAATAATTCATATATTGGTAGTAAATTCGTATTGGAAAATAAGATTGATTTATTTATCTACTGTTAACCAAAACAAATATAAAAATTCAATACAACCCATAAATATGTCCAGGAAAAAAAAATTCCACGGTATATAACCACTCCAAAACATAATCATAAGCAAATTCACATAAAAACGAATTTGTTGTAATTTAATGTTCCACAACTTTTATTTCACCTTTGATCCACCGCTTGATTGCACGTGGAAGTGAGTTAATCAATTTATTCATTCACGTGGAAGCAAGTTATGCAATTGCTTCATTTATAAGTCAAAATTAGGTGATAAATTAGATAAAAAATTACAATTAACTCTCCTTGATTTATTGTCTATATAAATATTCATTCTTTGTAAATTGACTTAGCAAAAAACTGATCAGATAAATAAAAGTAATTTTATTCTCTATCTCTCTCGCATGTCTCTTTATATTTCATCTATGATCTATCAAAATTTATTTATGTGTTATTATTTATTATATCAATTGTTCTTCATAATGCTTCACATGTTCTTAATTTATTCTTTATTTTATTTAATTTATAACACGTTATCAACACGAAAATTCTATTTTGTAAAAATGATCCCCTAATGGGTGATTTACTTACATCTCAACATTTTAGATCTATATTCAGTTCCGTACAACAAGATGACTTATGCTGTCAACGAAACCCATATATATAGTTCTAGACTTGTTTATTTAAAATTATTCGTGTTTATGCACATATATTACATCTCAACATTTTGAATATGTATTCAGTTCCGTATAACAAGATGACTTATGCCGTCAATGGAACTCATATATGTAATTTTGGATTTGTTTACCTGAAATGTTTTAATTTTATACTCATCTAAGGAGAACTCATGTCCCTGAAATATTTTAATTTTATACTCATATCGGTTGAACTCATTTATGTTTATTCACACTAAATTAAATTTACAATTTAATTTATGGAAAAAAGAAGAAGCTATGAGCATATCTAAATTTGCGTATTTGAAGTTTGATGCATTCAAAGTATCGGGAGAAAACTATATGTCATGGGTCATTGATGTTGGATTGTACTAAAAATCCCAGGGCTTATACTACACCATTGATGATGGAATCAATGTTACTGAATAAGACAGATCCACAACCATGGTCATAATCAGTCATCATCTGAATGAGGATTTAAAAGCTCAATATCTTACTGTCACAGATCCTGAAGATCTGGGGCAAGAGCTAAAAGATCGTTATGATCACCAAAATGATGTTACGTTACCTAATGCAATGTACGAATGACAACATTTACAGTTCTAGGACCACAAATCCATCTCTGATTTTAACTCTGATTTGTTCAGAATCACCACAAGGTTGAAATTATATGGTGAAGAGGTATCCGAAAAGGATATGTTGGAAAAAACATTTACAACTTTCCATGCCTCAAATATAATATTGCAACAACAATATCGAGAACGTAGATTCTTAAAATATTCGGAGTTGATTGCATGTCTTTTAGTAGCAGAAAAGAATAATGTGCTACTAATAAAAAATCACGGATCACACCCGAATGGTTCAACAACATTCCCAGAAGTGAATGCTAATACTACCAAAAACCATAGTCGCGGTCGTGGACGTGGTCGAGGCCGTGGTAACAGCCTCAATCCTGATCACGGTCGTGGTGATGGTCATAATTCTGTTCGGGGCCATGGTCCTAGTTTCAAAAGAGGACGTGGTTATTCTGGATCAGGTGGTTATAATCAAAACACTCATCGGAAGTAGAATACTTATAAGGCCAATCAGTATAAAAGAAAAGATGTTCAAAATAGGCCTAATGCAAACAACAATGTTTGTTTTAGGTATGAATGTTACAATCATTGGTCCTGAAATTCGCTAGAAAGTGTGTGTCTATAACCTAGGAGGTGGAGGGGGAGGGGGAGAGGGAGGGGATGGGGTGAATAGGTTTTAATCCGATTGATTACCAATTTTACGAATTAATCAATATTATCAAATCTACCACATTCTACTAAGTGCTCAAATAAAATACAATAAACATAAAGCAATAACAACACACAATATATATACGTGGAAACCCTCAAATGGGAAAAACCACGGACTGTTCAGTGCGCCACACTAGATCATCAAAATCCACTATTGAGTGAAAGTTTACAACGTAGGTTGACCTCCCGTCAAACCCTCCAGTTACTAACCTTTTCACTCTACCCAGAAGACCTTAATAGTGATTTTGGATCACCAACCTTGTGCACTAACCACTTAGCCACAAGCTTAATCAACAATGAAGAGATAATGGCAACCTAAGTGAATATGTAAGAATATTCTATATGCAAAAATGCTATGTCAAAATAGTCATGCTATCTAGGATTAATAATGACAAGTAAAGCAAATCCTAGATATCAATGCTCTAAATGCAAAGGCAAGAAGAATTAGCTAGAAGGGTAAAACCATCATAAATTTTAGCTATCACAAATCAATACTTCTCAACCAACAACCAATACACAAACATGTCATAAAAGCTATTAAACAAACAAGCATGCATTTAATTTGCAATAAAAACTAAAACCCTAGGTATACATGTTTTAGTAATGAAACTATAAAGTGTAGAGCATTTAGAAATTACCTAGTCAACAAGAAGATGATGTTCCATGCTTAGATGATCCTAGAATGAAGCTAAATGACCATGAGATGAAGTTAGGTTGAGTAAAAATGAGTGTTTGGGAGTCTTTCTCTCTCTAAAAAAGCTAGGTTACTCAAACATGGCTTCTTGGGCTCAACCACAGCAAAGAGAAGAGAAGAGAACACACACACACACACACACACACACACACACACACATACACACACACACACACACACACACACATATATATATATATATATATATATATATATATATATATATATATATATATATGGTGCCCTACACAAAATGACGTCGTTTTAGATAAAAGGTAACCAAATCCTGTCAGGACCGCTGGCTAGACCGCGATACAGGTAAGTGTCCAGACCGCAGCACAGAGAGCGGTGCATTGTCTGGACAACACCGCTCTGTAGACAGCGTGCGACGCCTGGGAAAATTTGCTTGGGAGATCGATGTGCATGCAAATTACATAGGCCACGGTAGCAGCAACGTGCAACCTCTAGAGAACACTGTTGTGCAGACCACGATGAAGGTAATGCACAGGGAGCGGTCAGAACAGCGATACAGAGGAAAAATCCTCTTTTAAGGCACTCAAAATGTATCAAACACCCAAGCAAGAGTTAAGACACAAAAAGACACACAAGAAGGCAAATAATCAAGCATGCAAGATGATCAAAACATGTATGAGTGTGTGTGTGTGTGTGTGCACTTATACCTCTTCAATGAAGGTTAAGCAAGAGATTTTATCTTTGAAGCTTGAGTTAGGTCTTGAGAAATGATGGCTTAAGCTACCCTTACACATTAATCCCCAAATGTGGTTGTCAACGAAATGAGCCAATTAAAAACCGAGGAACTTACAATCTCCCCCTTTGGCTATTTCGTGACAAAACCACCGCTCACAATTCATCCTCACTAATAAACAAACAAATAAAAGGGGTCAACAAAGTTTTTCTACTTTAGGATGAGATGCCTAATAAATTAGATCTTCAAGTCATCCATCTCTTGTAGAATCATCATCCCTACAAAATAAAATAAAATAACTTCACTTTCCAAGACAAGTGTATGTGGGTGATCAAAGAAATAAAAACAAGCGTAATTTGCATGAAATAGAAATAAGTGCAATCAACAATGCACATGCAAATGCTCCCCCTAAAAGAGTCAATTCCCCCTAAAAAGGCATTCTCCACTTATATAAACAAGTGCAATCAACAATGCACATGCAAATGCTCCCCCTAAAAGAGTCAACTCCCCCTAAAAAGATATTCTCCCCTTATATGCAAAAGTAACACAAACCCCAATAAATCCAACATTACTCCCCCTTTTTGTCACAAGATTGGAAAATGAGTATTCCCCAACCGAGACGCTTTAGCAAAGAGAGGTAGTTGTAATGAAGTGCATAATCATATACAACAACTTTATGCAATTTAATTAAGATAGAGATAAATTCAAGGAAGTTTGATTTTTGGAACATGTGTGAAAAGATTGCCTTGAATGAAATACATGCAACATCAACTTCCAAAAGCATGGTATTTGGCAAAGGAAAAAACACATGAGATTCCAAGAGAAGTCAAACCAATTTGCACCAATTTGTCAATGGAAAACAAGATATAGTTTAACAAAAGATAAGAGCAACTATCAAGCTTTACAAGCTAAACAAGACATGAGCGACTATTGCGCCATTTGAGATATTTCCGGGTGAAATGCCAATATGATAGTAGCATTGTTCAACAAATAAAGAGAGAGATAGACTATTGGATTGTGAAATCCTAGAATGGATACAATATCCTTATTGATTGAAGTCTCAAAAGTCACTCTCATACAAATTTTTAATCATTTTAAAATATTAAATAAATTCATCATGCATGCCAATTTAAGTATGTCAAGATCAAGTTTTCATAAACATGGAGATAAACTTTGGGTCAATCAAATATGCTTCCCAATCAAATTTCCTAGTCCAAAAATAATGTTTGAACACAAATGAGACATGCATTTCAAATAAGGCAAATGCACACTTAATGAATAAAAAATCATATAATAATACATGCACCCAAGATACCCAAGCAATTAATTAAAGAGCATAAAATTGAATAATTATTTGCTTATTGAAATGCAAGTTCGCTCTCTTTGCCTGAGCTCCCTATATGAGTCAAACACCAAAACTCATCAATGCATATGAAAAATCCCAATAGACCTACTAAGAGATTTAAACTTAGTTGAATCTAATGGTTTAGTAAACAAGTCTACTAATTGATCATTTGTGCCCACATATTCAAGTGTAATGCATTTGCTCTCAACTAGCTCTCTAATGAAATGATGTCTAATGTCAATATGATTGATTCTAGAATGTTGGACAAGATTTTTTGAAATATTAATGGCACTCATGTTATCATAATAAAGGGTTAGAGTACCTTGCTCAAAGCCATAGTCCACAAGTATTTGCTTCATCCATAGGGTTATGTGTAAGCACTCCCAGCGGCTATATATTCGGCCTCGGCTGTGGATAAGGATATGGAATTTTGTTTCTTACAAAACCATGACACAAGATTGTTCCCTAGGAAGAAGCAACCGTCGGATGTACTCTTCCTATCATCTCAATTACCTACCCAATCTGCATCACTAAAGCCAACTAAGCTAGCATTAGTGTCAAAAGAGTACCTTATCCCATAGTTGGATGTCCCATTCACGTATCGAATGATTCTCTTCACGGAAGAGAGATGGAATTCCTTGGGATTTGCTTGGTAGCTAGCACACACACCAACACTAAAGGCTATATCAGGCCTACTAGCCATCAAGTATAGCAAGCTCCCTATAATGCCCCGATATAGGCTTTGATCCACACTTTTCCCACTAGCATCCTTGCTAAGTTTCAATGTGGTACTCATAGGTGTGTCACAATGCTTGGCATTCTCAAGGCCAAATTTCTTCGCAAGGTTCTTGGCATATTTTGCATGGGATATGAAGATCCCATCATGCATTTGCTTGATTTGCAAGCCTAGGAAGTGATTTAATTCACCAACCATGCTCATTTCAAACTCAAGAGTCATGACATCAACAAATTGTTTAACTTTCAAGTTGTTGGTGGAACCAAAGGCAATGTCATCAACATAAATTTGAGTTATGAAAAGCTCATTTTTAGTACATTTGATGAACAAAGTCTTGTCAACACTTCCTCTAGAGTAGCCATTGTCAACAAGATAAATAGTGAGGCGCTCATACCAAGCCATCGATGCTTGTTTCAACCCATATAGTGCCTTTTTAAGGCGATAAACATGATTGGGGTGGTGTGGATCCACAAACCCCTTAGGTTGCTCAACAAACACTTCCTCTTGCAAGAAGCCATTGAGGAAAACACTCTTAACATCCATTTGATGCAATTTAAGCTTGTGCACACAAGATATGGATAAGAGAAGCCTAATGGACTCTAATCGAGCAACATGAGCAAAAGTATCCTCAAAGTCAATGCCCTCAATTTGAGAGTACCCTTGTGCTACAAGTCTAGCCTTTTTTCGCACAATGTTGCCACCCTTATCGGATTTGTTCCTATAAACCCACTTGGTGCCTATCACATTAATGTTCTTAGGCCAAGGAACTAGAGTCCACACCTCATTTCTTTCATATTGGTTTAGCTCTTCTTGTATAGCAAGAATAAGGCTTCATCAACCTATTCTTCCTCTCTACTACCCCATTTTGTTGAGGACTTCGAGGAGCCGAGAACTCATGGGAGATGCCAAGACTATCACAAAATTTTTCAAAGCTAACATATTCAAATTCTCTCCGATGATCACTCCTAATTCTCTTAATGCATTCTATGTGAGATTCCTTCTCATTTTGAATTTTACTGAAAAGCATTTCAAAAATTTCAAAAATTTCAGATTTTTCTCTAAGAAAGTAAGTCCAAGTAAATATAGAAAAATCATCAACACACACAAAAATGTATCTCTTGCCACCGAGACTCTTGGTTTGCATAAGACCTATAAGGTCCATATGAAAAAACTCTAGTGGCTCCTTAGTGGCGAGATACTTACCCTTCTTATGCACACTCTTAGTTTGCTTTCCTTGTTGACAAGGTCCACAAACTCCCTGAATCCTCCCAAACTTGGGAAGGCCTCTCACAACATTCAATCTTTCAAGCACCTTCAAGTCTTTGAAATTCATATGGCCAAGCCTTTGATGCTACAATTCGACTTGATTACAATTAGACAAGTTACAAGAGATATCATTAGAATCAAGACAATAACAATTGTCACTTGGTCTCTTGCCTTTCAAAAGGACTTGCCCATCTTCTTTAAGGATAGAGCTACCAACCTTGCCAAACATAATCGAAAGCCCTTCATCACTTAAATGTGAAATACTAATTAAATTTGCTTTCAAGCCATCAACATAAAGGGCATTGGATAAGAAGGGTAAACCAGGAATGGATATATTTCCTTTCCTTATAACCTTTTTTTGTGGACCATCACCAAAGGTGACAAATCCACCATCATCCATCACAAGAGTCTCGAAGAAACTTTTGTTTCCGGTCATGTGCCTAGAACAACCACTATCAAGATACCAAGTGTTAGAGGCTTTGGCCTTCAAGGCCACTTGGGCCACATGGCAAAAATACTCATTTTTTCTAGTCTACCTAGTAGCAACATTGTCATTTCTAGTAGCCTTGGGTTCATTGGCTGTAAAATTCCTAGGTGCATGCATTTTGGCTCTTCTAAGTATATTTTTCTCAATCATACTTTCAATATGACACAAATTAATATAGTTAAAACAATTTGTCCTAATATGACCCTAAAAACCACAATAATGACAAATAGAAGTGAAGTGAGAATTCATACCATAGCCTTGTGCAAAGATGGAAGACTTTCTTCTCCTTTGAGTTGATCTTTGGTGTTGAGCCAACTCTATTCTTTGTGATTGAGCCAAAATTGCATCCCTTCTTGATTAAGCATGAATGGTCCTTTGTTGAGATTGGGGGATCATTTGAGGTTGATGCCTTGTTTGATGTGTTCTAGCTTGTTGTGATTGAGTTTGGACTTGAACTTTTGTTGGAGACTGGACTTTAACTTGTCTTAAAGATTCTCCAACTTCGGCTTTTTTTGATGGTTGTTGTGGGCCTTGAATTTTCTTTAACTCTTCACTCTTAACAAAAGTAGTATTCTTTAAGAAGGTGGTTTCCATGTATTCTACATATCCTAAGCCCCTCTTATCACACGGGCTCTTCCCACTTGATAACATTTTATCGAGCTTCTCGGTTCCGGAGGTCATCTTGGCAATCAACTCTTTTGCCTCCTTAAGCTCAATATTCAAGTTCTATTCACTCTTCTTAGTGATCACAAGCTCTAATTTCAAGCTCTCTTCTAACTCTTTTCCACTTTTTACTTTCTCACTCAAGTGAGTTATCTTAGAACTCAACTCGAGATTCTCCATTTTCAACTCTTGAATCTCTTTCTTCTTCTTCAATCTGGACTTTTCAAAGAACTTCATAAAGTCCACATAGTCCATATCCTCATCAATCTCAAACCTAGATTTAAAAGAGGTACTCTCATCACAAGAGTCATCTACTTCTTTCTTATTGCTCATAACTTTCTTTCCATTATGAGATGTTGTGAAGGCAATGAAGTTTGCAACTCTATCTTCATCATCCGAAGATTTTTCTTCCTCTTCTAAATCTTCATTATCACTTCAAGTGGCCACCATCACCTTCCCATTCTTCTTTTTCTTCAAATTCGTACAGTTTGGAGCAATATGACAAAACCACTGCATTCATAGCATTGAATTCCCTTCTTGGAGTCATTTTCTTGAGACCTTTCCATCTTTTTGAAAGGAGTTTTCTTTTTCACTTCCTTTCTCTTAGACCCAAATCCTTTCCTCTCAAACTTCATGAATTTCTTGAACCTTTTAACCATGAGGGCTATTTCTTCATTTGAGTCCTCCTCATTTTCTTCAACCTTGGAGATCTTCAAGGCAATACTCTTTTGCTTCTTCGGAGGTGTGGGTATGGTGGTCCATCTTGACTCATATGCTAGAAGTCTTCCAATGACTTCACTTGGCTTCATATTCTTGTACTCACTATTCTTCTCAAGTGCCGTCACTTTTGATTTGAACCTTGACGGAAGTGACCTCATAATTTTTTGCTTGATTCTCCTATCTGAGTAAGGGTTACCAAGTTGATGGCTTTGGTTGACAATATCCATCAACTTCACTTGAAAGTCATTGAAGCATTCATGCTCCTCCATCATGATAATGTCAAATTGCATGGAGAACTTGGAGCTTTGAGTCATTGACTACTTCGGTTCCCTCATGAGCTGTTTGAAGAATGTCCCAATCCTCCTTTGCAATCCTAGTGTTTCGGAACAACTTGTATTGATTATCATCCATTGCGTAAAGGATAGCATGCATAGCTTTGTTGTTTCATTTTGACGCTTCAAACTCTTGAGTACTCCAACTAGACTTCGGCTTGAGAGCTTCTACACCATCGGTAGTTGTCTTCGGAAGAGCATAACCATCTTCTATTGCCATCCAAGCCCGGTCATCAATTTGGCAAAGATATGATTCCATCTTGCCTTTCCAAGACGTGTAATTCACCCTATTGAGCAAATGGGGTCTTGTGCTTGAGGATCCCTCATAACTACCATCGTTTCCATTCATATTGTTTGAGGGTAATGAATGTAATGCAAATGCAATGTCACACAACAAAAACAAACAATCAAAAATGCAGTAAGCAAAACAAACACATAGCACAGATCACCTAAGTATATATAGGCACCAGCTCTGATATCAATTGAAATTCCCTAGGAAGTGTGTGTCTATAACCTAGAGAGGGGTGAATAGGTTTTAATCCGATTGATTACCAATTTTACGAATTAATCAATATTATCAAATCTACCCCATTCTACTAAGTGTTCAAGTAAAAGACAATAAACTTAAAGCAATAAAAACATGCAATATATACTTGGAAACCCTACAATGGGAAAAACCACGGGTTGTTCAGTTCGTCACACTCAATCCTCAAAATCCATTATTGAGTGAAAATTTACAACCTAGGTTGACCTCTCGTCAAACCCTTCAGTTACTAACCCTTTCACTCTACCCAGAAGGCCTAAATAGTGATTTTGGATCACCAACCTTGTGCATTAACCACTTAGCCACAAGCTTAATCAACAATGAAGAGATAATGAAAACCTAAGTGAATATGCAAGAATATTCTATATGCAAAAATGCTAGATCAAAACATTCATGCTTATCTAGGATTGATAATGACAAGTAAAACAAATCATAGATATCAATGTTCTAAATGCAAAGGCAAGAAGAATTAGCTAAAAGGGTAAAACCGTTCTAAATTCTAGTTATCACAAATCAATACTTCTTAACCAACAACCAATACACAAACATGTCATAAAAGCTATTAAACATACAATCATGCATTTAATTTGCAATAAAGACTAAAACCCTAGGTATACATGTCTTAGTAATGAAACTATAAAGTCTAGAGCATGTAGAAATTACATAGTCAACAAGAAGATGATGCTCTATGCTTAAATGATCCTAGAATGAAACTAAATGACCATAAGATGAAGTTAGGTTGAGTAAAAATGAGTGTTTGGGAGTCTTTCTCTCTCTAGAAAAGCTAGGTTACTCATAGATGGCTTCTTGGACTCAACCATAACAAAGAGAAGAGAAGAGAACATATATATATGGTGCCCTACACAAAATGACGTCGTTTTGGTTGAAAGGCAACCAAATCCTGTTATGACTGCTGGCTAGACCGCGGTATAGGTAAGTGTCTAAACAGCAGCACAGAGAGCTGTGCATCTTCTGGATAACACCGCTCTGAGACCGTTGTACATGTAAGTTGCACCTACCATGTTCTGGACAACGTGCGACACCTAGGAAACTTTGCTTGGGAGACAGTTGTGCATACAAATTGCACAGGTCGCAGTAGCAGCGTGCAACCTCTGGACAACACCATTGTGCAGACCGCGATGGAGGTAATGTACAGGAAGAGGTCAGAACCGTGGTACAGAGGAAAAATCCTCTTTTAAGGCACTCAAAATGCATCGAATACCCAGGCAAGAGTTAAGACACAAAAAGACACACAAGAAGGCAAATAAGCAAGCATGCAAGATGATCAAAACTTGCATGAGTGTGTGTGTGCACTAATACCTCTTCAATAAAGGTTAAGCAGGAGATTTTACCTTTGAATCTTGAGCTAGGTCTTGAGCAATGATGGCCTAAGCTAACCTTACACATTAATCCCTAAATGTGGTTGTCAACGAAACGAGCCAATCAAAAATCGAGGAACTTACAGGTCCAATGAATGTAATACACCTAAACATCTGGTCGATCTGTATCAAGCATCAATTAAAGGAAATGGAAAGAAATCGGAATCTCATTTCGTTGAAGATTCATATCCTAAAGATATTAGTCATCTTAATGTTACAGATTTCTTTCCAGACCCTAAAGACATGTCATCTACTTCAATTAGTGATGACAATGTCCATACAAATTAAATACTACTTACAATAGTATTATTTTGTTATTTTGTTCATGTAAAATATTTCTCAATGCAATGTATACTTTTGAATCATTTTGTCTAATATGCACTTTATTTATCTTTATAAAGCATCAAAAATGAATCTAAACGATAAATTGAGAGTTATTGAAAAGCTAGAAGCAGAGATATATGTTTAGCTGATAGTACAACAACTCATACAATTTTACGGAGTCAAATATTTTATAAATTTAACTTTCTCAGAGCAAATATTAATACAGTATCAGGTCCAGTGGATCTGATAGAAGGCTCTGGAAGAGCCAAACTATTGTTACCAAACAATATTAAAATATGTATCGATGATGCATTATATTTAAGTAGATCCAGATGGAATCTACTTAGTTTCAAAGACATACAGAGGAATGAATATCATATTGAAACTATGAATAAAGATGATATTGAATATCTGTGCATTAGTTCACATAATTCAGGCCAAAAACTCATTACAGAAAAGTTGTGTGCTTTATCTTCTAGATTATATTAAACCATTATCAAATGTGTGGAAACTTAAGCAGTCATGAGTCAGAAGTTCTCAGATCAAAAAATGTTTGTACTTTGACATGACCATCTTGGTCATCCAGAATCTACAATGATACATAGAATCATTGAAAATTCTCATGGACATCAATTAAAAAACCATAAGATTCTTTTAGCCCATGAGAAATTATGTACTGCATGTTCTCAAGGGAAATTAACAATAAAACCATCTCATTCTAAAGTTGGTTTTGAATCCCCATCATTCTTACAAAGAATTCGAGGGGGTATATATGGACCTATTCATCAACCAAGTGGACCATTTCGTTATTTCATGGTTCTAGTTGACGCATCTGTCAGATGGTCACATGTTTGCTTATTATCAACATGTAATGTTACTTTTGCTAGATTGCTTACACAGATTATCAAGCTTCGGGCTCATTTTCCCGATTACTCAGTTAAATCCATACGTCTTGATAATGCTGGTGAATTTACTTCCAAGGCATTTGATGAATATTGCAAAGTGGCTGGGATTGATGTTGAACATCCAGTTTCATATGTTCATACTCAGAATGGATTAGCACAATCACTTATTAAACATGTACAGGTAATTGTAAAGACTTTATTATTACGAACGCCATAACCGATTTCTGTCTGGAGGCATCCTATTTTACATGCTGCCGCATTAATCCGGCTTCGGCCCACTGCTTATCATCAGTATTCACCATTACAACTTGTACTTAGTCATCAACCAGATATATCTCATTTATGTACTTTTGGATGTACGATATATGTTCCAATTGTACTAATAAAAAGAACTAAAATAGGACCCCAAAGACGATTGAGAATATTTGTTGGTCTTGATTCACCATCAATTATTAGATATCTGTAACCCTTAACTGGTGATCTTTTTACAGCACGGTTTATAGATTGTCATTTTGATGAAACTAGTTTCCCATCATTAGGGGAAAGAAAAACTTTTTCCGAAGAGAAACGTAAAATTTCCTAGAAAGTTCCTAGTCTGATTCATTTAGACCCATATAAATCTCAATGCGAGAATGAAGTATGTAAGATACTACATCTTCAAGCAATAACGAACAAGTTACCATATGCATTTACATATACTACTAGGGAAACAAAATCATACATCCCAACTATTAATGTCTCAGCATGGGTGATTATTCCATAAAAACAATCTGAACATATGATAGAAAAAGAATCATTTATTGCATGCCAGAAGCGTGGTAAATCATTTGGTTCAAAAGATACTTGTAAGTTCCTCGGTTTTTGATTGACTTATTTCGTTGACAACCACATTTTGGGATCAATATGTAAGGGTAGTTTAGGTCTTCATTGCTCAAGTCCCTTCTCAAGCATCAACGGTAAAATCACTTGCTTAACTTTATTGAAGAGATTTAGTGCACATACTCACTCTCATGCATGTTTTTGATCACTTTGCATTTGTGCTTACTGTCTTGATTGTGTGCCTAATTTTGTTATCTCTTGCTTGTTTGAATTGATTGCATCTTGTGATTAAATTGTCATGTCATGTTAGGCATTATGATGCATTCCATTCACCTTATTTCTCTTGCATGTATTGTGTGTGTATGAAGGTGATGAGTAGAGCGCCACTCGAGCAGTGCCCTCACCAGCGCTAACACATAAATATACCATCTTATTCTCAATTCGTTTTTAGAGCTTCCCAACCTATTTTTGAGAGAGAGATAAGGTTCTTTAGAGAGAGAAGCTCCAAGAAGGCATTTTTACTCAACCATCCTTAATATCCAAATCATCAAGCATCTTTCAAGCATGGGTTTCTTGTGTGTTCATACCTAGGTATTCTCTACATGCTCTAAGCTTTATGATTTCATTACTAAGACATGTATACCTAGGGTTTTAGTCTTTATTGCATATTAATTGCTTGCTTGTATGTTTAATTACTTTTATGACATGCTTGCGTATTGATTGTTGGTTGAGATGCATTAATTTGTGATAGCTAGCATTTAGGACGATTTTACCCTTCTAGGTAATTCTTCTTGCCTTTGCATTTAGAACATTGATATCTAGGATTTGTTTTAATTGTCATTATTAATCCTAGATAAGCATGAATGTCTTGACATAGCATTTTTACATATTGAATATTCCTGCCTATTCACTTAGGTTGCCATTATCTCTTCATTGTTGAGTTTGCTTGTGGCTAAGTGGTTAGTGCACAAGGCTAGAGATCCAAAATCACTATTAAGGCCCGTTGGGTAGAGTGAAAGGGTTAGTAACTGGAAGGTTAGACGGGAGGTCAACCTAGGTTGTAAACTTTTACTCAATAGTGGATTTTGTGGATCAACGGTGGCGCTCTAAACAGCCCGTGGTTTTTCCCATTTGGAGGGTTTCCACGTATACATTGCGTGTTTTTATTGTTTTATGCTTGTTATCTTTTAATTGATCACTTAGTAGAATGAGGTAAATTTGATAACATTGACTAATTCGCAAAATCGGTAATTTATCAAATTAAAACCTATTCACCCCTCCTCTAGGTTATAGACACACACTTTCTAAGGAATTTCAATACTGTTCTTCGAAAAAGGAAAAATAATTCCACTTTCTCTAATTTAACTTCAGGAGAGTTAAGTATCCCTAAAAGGACATAAGTTACTAAAACATTAGAATCCTCTGTGTGGGAAGAAATCTCTGAAGAGGTACAAGAATATAGAAATGATGAAATTTCTATAAATTATACAAGAGAATTGTGGAATCATAAAGAAATAATCATTGATGATGTATTTGGATCAATAATCTAGATGCCTGAAAACGTCAAACCCGTTGGGTATAAATGAGTTTTTATATGGAAATGTAATGAAAAAAAATGAGATCGTGAGATATAAGGCACGACTCGTAGCACAAGGTTTCTCACAGAGACCTGACATCGATTTTGATGAAACATACTCACCAGTGATGGATACATTTACGTTTATATTTCTAATAAGCACGGCTGTCTTGGAGAGACTTGAAATATGTCTGATGGATGTAGTTACTGCTTATCTATATGGTTCACTGGATCCAGATATTTACATGAAAATTCTTGAAGGATTTAAAATGCCAGAAGCATGTAACTCAAAATTTCATAATTTATATTCGATAAAGTTACAAAGATCCTTGTATGGACTAAAACAATCTGGATGGATGTGGTCTAACCGTCTCAGTGAATATCTGATGAAAGAAGGATATATTAATAATCCTATATGTCCATGTGTTTTCATTAAGAAATCAGAATATGGATTTGCTATCATAGCAGTTTATGTTGATGATATGAATTTAATTGGAAATCCTAGAGAACTCCTGAATACTTGAAAAAAAAAATCGAAACGAAAGATCCGGGAAAGAAAAAATATTGTCTCATCATCTAGATCGAGCAAAGATCAAATGAAGAACTTGTCCGTCAATCAACATACACTGAAAAGATATTAAAAAGATTCTATATGGATAATGCTCATCCATTAAGTACCCATATGGTTGTTAGAACTCTTGATCCTAAAAATGATCCATTCTGACCAAAAGAAAATAGTGAAAAGAAACTTAGTCCTGAGTTACCATATCTTAATGCAATTGGTGCTTTATTATATCTGGCTTAGTGTACTAGACCAAATATTACGTTCTCTTTGAATGTACTGGCTAGATTCAGTTCAGCACCAACTCGAAGGCATTGGTATGAGATCAAACATATTTTTCGTTACCTTTGTGGAACGAAAGATTTAGGATTATTTTATAAAAAATCTAACAATTTTTCAGGTTTACTTGGTTATGTTGATACCGGGTATCTGTCTGATCCTCATAAAGCTTGTTCACAAAAGGGGTATGTTTTTACATATAATGGCATAGCAATATCATGGCGCTCCTCAAAACAGACTTTGGTTGCTACATCCCAAATCATTATGAAATCATCGCACTTCATGAAGCGAGTCGAGAATGTGTTTGGCTAAGGTCTGTTATTCATCATATTCAAAATACCTGTGGATTTTCATTATCTACAGAAATGCTAACATAAATGTTTGAGGATAATACGGCTTGCATAGCTCAAATTAGAGGGGGATATATCAAAGGAGATAGAACCAGACATATTTCTCCTAAATTCTTCTTTACTCATCAGCTTCAACAGAGCCAACAAATTAATGTTAAGCATATACAATCTATAGAAAATCTGGCAGATCTGTTTACCAAATCATTGTCTATCAACTTTTGAGAAATTTATATATGGAATAGACATGCGTCGACTTTGTAAATGACAAGATTAATGCTGAAGTTTTTATGAGAGGGAGCGTCCAATCAAGGGGAGAGAAATTTTCAATGGACATCTGTAAACTATACTCTTTTTCCCTTCGATCAGGTTTTGTCCTACTGGGTTTTCCTGACAATGTTTTTGATGAGATAGTTTTTAAATGTCCAACCCCACTAGATCCAGAAGTTCATTATATATATATATATATATATATATATATATAACCTAGGTTTTGTCTCATTGGATTTTTCCTAGAAAGTAAAAATACAAGCTATGGAAAATCCAAGGAGGAGTGTTGTAATTTAATGTGGATTGTTCCACAACTTTTGTTCCACCTTTGATCCTCCGCTTGATTGCACGTTAATCAATTGATTCATTCACGTGGAAGCAAGTTATGCAATTGCTTCATTTATAAGTCAAAATTAGGTGGCAAATTAAATAGAGAATTACAATTAACACCTTTTGATTTATTGCCTATATAAATGTTCATTCTTTGTAAATTAACTTAGTGAAAAACTGATCAGATCAATAAAAGTAATTTTATTCTCTATCTTTCTCACATGTCTCTTTATATTTCATCTATGATCTATCAAAATTTATTTATCTGTTATTATTTATTCTATCAATTGTTCTCCATAATGCTTCACATGTTCTTTTGTTTGTTCTTCATTTCATTTTAAGTTATAACAGAATTTGTATTTTCTTTTTCTTTATCCGCCGCTTGGATTTTCTTCTTTTCCTCTTCCTATATGTTTCTTTTTTGTATATAATTTTAATTCAATTGAAATTTTTATTCTTACAAAGATGATAACCCAAATAAAAATTTGTAGAGATAAGAATCCACCCTAAAAACATGAAGATAACGAAAATGCTAACAATTAATGATCTCAAATTAGACCCACATCATTGAGATTCTTATTTTACAAAACTAAAAACCCAGATAAATCTACAGAGATAAGAACACTAGAAACACAAGGATAATGAAAAAAACTAACCAATACTGAATCCCAAATTAGACCCACATCGTTGAAATCCTTATTTTACCAAGATAAGAACCTAGAAAAATATTACAGAGATAAAACCCTAGAAACACAAAAACAATGAAATAACAATTACTAAATCGCAAATCAAATCCACATCTTATTCAACAAAACAAAAGAAAAACCTAATTAAAGTTGCCTTTTTGGTGTAATATCGCTTCAATTTTTTTTTACTTCAACTTCAAATACACAACCCAGAAACCTAGTATTCACAATGTTATCTCTATATCAATAGAAGCACTTTGACGGATTGAAACAGTGAAGAGGTCGACAAGGTCATGCGCTGAATTTGGAGATTGACAAAAACCTTCACGGTGGCAACGACCCTCACAGATAGCTGATGGGGTGTCTGGAGTTTTTTTTTTTTTTGTGGAAAAGAAGGGAGATGAAGAGAACAGATGAACGAAAAATGGCGAAATTGTACAAAATTCATCGAGATTTGATAAAATTGTACTGATATGACAGTTTTGACCATATACACACAAAATTCTCTCAACATTTAAAAAATATTATACAAACATCCCCTACCGTTAGATGGATGTATTAGTCAATTGTCAAATATGTAAAAAGTCGAAAATACCCTATATTTTTATTTTAAATAATCTAAAAAAAAATTAAAAATAAGATAAAAAATATAAAAATATATTTTAGAAAACATGAATGTATCTTAAATCTCAAATGTGGATAAAAAAATCATCTTCAAAAAAATAAAGTTTTTATTCCCCTGTGATTTTAAATAAATTGAAAATTAAAAATTTAATTATTATTAAATTGTTTAAAAAACTATTTTTTTAATTTGTAAAGATGATTTTTTTTTCAAGTTTTAGATTTAAGATACATTCATGTTTTCTAATTTTTTTTAGTTTATTTAAAATAAAAATAAAGAGTATTTTAGACTTTTCCACTTTTGACCATTGACTAATGGGTTCATCTAATGGTAGGGGATATTTGTGTAATAATTTTTAAATGTTGAAGGAAGTTTGTGTGTATATGACTAAAAATGTCATATTAGTGCAATTTTATCAAATCTCGAGGGTGTTTGTGTAATTCCCCCAAGAAAAATATAAAAGGGATATGAGTGGCAACTTTTAGTTTGATCAACTTTTAGTTTGATATCTATAGTTAGAGGGGAAGATTGGTAATACGAAATATTCATTAAACCCATATACAACTTCCCATGTTTTCAATTAAGAGCTTATTTCATAAACTGGGTGGGCTTGACTTTTGTTAAAATAGCTTATAATCTTAATAAGCTCTTATTAATTATGAAACACCCAAATAGGTTTGAAAGTAGCTTTTGGGCTCTAAAAAAGCTTTTAAGCTCTCCATAAGCTTAAACCCTGTTTGATTTTCCCACTTAATACTTAATCGCACTTAATGTGCTCCATTAAGTTATTTTGTTTGTTTTGTACCACTAAAATAACCCTTAAAACCACTTGTTTAAAAAAATGAAATTTTTTCACTTTTCACTTAACAAAAGTCATTTAGAATTTAATGCAATATTTTACTTCCAAAAATATCATCACAAATCTAACTAATTTCTAAATTTGTCTTCGGTCAAATTGCTATTAATATTAATATTTTTTTTCTCACCATAAACATCTACATCATAAAATCTAATTGCTTCAAAACTCAAACAATTATATATTGGTTTTCCTACCATATTCTGGCATCCGGTAAAGACTCGTTCTTTTTTTTCCTCATAATTTGATAATAAGTTTTAATTTAGAGTTTGATTGCATCTAAATAATATTATTAATATAAATTTAAAATATTATTAATAACTAAATAATTTTGTTTTACAATTATTAAATTACTTGTTATAGTTATCCTTAATATATTAAATTGTAAATATATAACAAATATTTAGAAGAGTATATATGTAAAATTATTAATTTTAAGATATTTATAACTTAAAGAAACAAATAGCTTATCACTTTCATTCAGTTTTCAGTGGAAAAAAACCAACATGTTTTTCACTTTTCAGTCGTTAGTCACTATTCAGTCTTCAGTAACATTCAGCACTGTTCAGTCTTCAGTAACATTCAGCACTGTTCAGTCTTCAGACAAAAAATCAAACGGGATCTTAGCTAAATAGGGTCTAAGTGTACATTGCCAAACATGTTTTAGCACCGAATTGGACATTATTTTGAACGTTTAATAGGTCATTTTCCTGTGCTATTCCACTACATCCAGTACTTGTTCTAGGAATGAAATTTGTTATCAAATAAATAAGGTAAATTGGACAAAATAACCTCATGTTTCGGTGATAAGGTAAAATATACAAGAAAAGCCCTTAATTACAGTCAAAAGGTTAACGGTCATATATAACCGTTAATTGATGAAAGGATAGAAATGCCCCTTATTTGAAAAGAAAAAAAAAATCTCTTGTCTCTACTCAACCACTACAAATCATATTTTCTGATGTGGGGACATCCCCGATTTTCACTTATGATTACTTCAAATACTATGTGATTTTCGTTGATCATTACTCCAATTATATATGGTATTATCCTCTCAAACAAAAATCTCAAGTCTATGAGGTGTTTATTAAATTCAAAGCCTTAGTGGAAAAGTTTTTTGACAGGAAAATCATCACTCTATACTCGGATAATGGCGAAGAATATCAGGCACTGGCATCATTTCATGCCACCAATGGTATCTCTCACCTCACCACCCCACCTCACACGCCTGAACACCATGAGTATTCTGAACGACTCCATCTCCACATTGTAGAAACTGGCTTGTCCTCTTGTCTCATGCCTCACTTCCGCTCACTTTTTGGAATAATGTTTTTGCCACTGCGGTCTACCTCATAAATCATATGCCTACACCGACTCTTAATCTCCATTCTCCCTATGAAACACTTCTAGGTTCACCGCTTGATTATGCTAAACTCTGTGTATTTGGGTGTCTATGTTATCCCTTGCTTCGTCCTTATGCGTCACATAAACTTGATTCCTGGTCCATTCCATATGTCTTCCTCAGGTACTCTCTCACGCAAAGTGCGTAACTGTGTCTCAATCCGTCCACCTCCCGTATATAAATGTCTCGTCATGTAACATTTGTCGAGTCTGTATTCCTTTACAAATCTCTATAGAGTTATCTTCCTCGTCATAAGCCCGACTCCTCTTCGGCCTGGCTTCCTCCGGTGTCTGTCATTCCCTCTATCAATCATCCTCCACCTGACCAAGAGTCCACCCTTTCCTGAGTTCCCGAACTTGGGACTACTCCCGAACCTGAAACCTCTGTTTCTTGAGTCCCCGATTAGGAGACCCTTCAGTCCTGAGTCCCGACCAGAGGACCCCTTCAGTACGGAGTTTTCTATCAAGAGACTTTTCAGTTTCGGGTCCCCGACCCCGAACTGACCACTACATTGACCAATACACACTCTAGGGTTACCAGATCCAAATCTAACATCCATAAGCCAATACAGAAACTTAATCTTTATGCTCATCTTCCCTCTTCTAGTAACAAGGAACCAACTACTGTTGCCCAGGCCCTCAAAGACCCTAAATGGTGCCTGGCCATGTCAGAAGAATTTGATGCCTTTGTTCGTAATGGCACCGGGAACTTGTTCCCTCAGCCTCTTCCAAAAATCTTATGGGTTATAAGTGGATTTTTCGTATAAGCATTTATCTTTGGCTCTATTGGCAGGTATAAAGCTAGATTGGTTGTGAAAGGATTTCATCAACGTCTTGGTATTGACTTTCATGACACCTTCAGTCCGGTTGTCAAACCTACCACTGTCAGGATAGTTCTCAACTTGACGGTGAGTCACGGCTGGTCTCTATGTCAGCTGGATGTCAAGAATACTTTTCTTCAGGGTTATATATGAGGATGTTTACATGGCTCAACCGACTGGCTTTGTACATCCTAAGAAACCTACCCACCCATGTTTGCAAACTTCATAAGGCTATCTACGGTCTCAAGCAGGCACCTCGTGCATGGTACCATGAGTTACGACAATTTTTACTTGAGTCAGGATTTCACAAGTCCCCGTGCAGACACTTCTCTATTTATTCGCATCTCTGGTGGTCTCAGTCTGTACTTACTTGTCTATGTGGATGACATTATTATAATTGGCAACGATGATCAGGCGTTGCATTCTTTCATTCGGACTTTGGCCAATCAGTTCTCCTTGAAGGATCTTAGTCCGTTTTCCTTCTTTTTGGGTGTTGAAGTTGTCTCGTTTCCCAATGGTCTACTTTTTTCTCAGCAATGTTACATTCTAGATCTACTTACACGTACCAAGATGACTAGTGCCAAGTCAGTTGTTACTCATTTGCTACTTCTCCAACACTGACTCTTCATACTGGCATAACACTCACCGATCCCTTTGAATACCGGGCAGTTGTTTGCAGTCTCAAATATCTATCCCTCACTCGGCCTGACATTGCCTATACGATGGGCAAACTATCTCAGTTCATGCATCGTCCCACCAGTGATCATTGGACAACTATGAAACGCCTTATACGATATCTCAGTGGTACTTCTGATTACTGCTTGGTTCTTCACCGTGACTCCCCCTTGTCACTCAATGGCTTCTTAGATGCTGGCTAAGCTGGTAATCGGGATGACTATACTTCCACCAGTGATTACATTATGTACCTTGGTTGCAATCCTATTTCTTGGAGCTCTAAGAAGTAGCGCACGGTTGCCCTCTCTTCTACCGAGGCTGAGTTCCTCTCGGTCTCATCCACTACAGTTGAACTTAGCTGGGTTTGTTCTCTTCTTACTGAACTTAGTGTCACTATTCTGGCCCCTCTTGTTATTTACTGTGATAATATCGGTGCCATACACTTATGCTCCAATCCCATTTTTCATTCGCGTATGAAACATGTTGCTCATGACTATCACTTCATCCGTGATCGCGTCCAGGGTGGGGCATTTGAGGTTGCTCATGTTTCTTCTGTTGATCAGCTGGCGGATGCCCTCATTAAGCCTCTTCCTCGTGCATATCATCTTCTTCTCTGTGACAAGATTGGCCTCGCCTCTAGGCGTTCCATCTTACGGGGGCATATAGAAAGAAGGGCATCCGATAATCCCGACCAAGAGCATTCGGGAATCTCTCCCGACCAATCCGACAAAGAGCATTCAGGAATCTCCCCCGACTAATCAGACCAAGAGCATTCAAGATTCTCTCTCCTGACCAAAAACCCCGACCATTGACAAGTTGACTATATCATCATTTAAGATGATGATTCTGTTGATCTTGCTATTTATTGTCCAGAGTTGACTTGTGATATTTATGTGTACAGAATCTCTAGTTTAGGTAATATCTTAATTGTATAAGATCCTTTATTATAAGGCAATCTTCTAGGATTCCTTTATTGATTAAAATTGATGTTTATATATACACGGTTGTTTAATGAAATAATATAACCCTAATTTTTCACATATGTACAATATATATGAAAGAAAAGAAGAAAATGGAACAATTTTGCAGAAGCACATAGAGATAAGTTAATTGATGATTTGTGATACAAATAGGTTATCAGATTTATAAACAAATCCTAAATTGAGTATTCTGTGGTTTAGGGCAATTTATGGTGAAACAGTTGAAAAGAAAAATAAAAGGATTTGGAGGATGGAGAATAGAGGTTCGTTGACACTTGATAGCGCAACAGAGAGAAACAACGGTGAAGAAAAGAAAGAGAGGAAAAAGAAATGAAAAGAAGAAAAGATAGAAAGAGATAGTTACGAGAGGTTGAGAGAGAGGAAAGAAGGAGAGCAACAATCAGAGAATATATTCAATTAAAGAGACAATATGAGGTTGAAGAGAAGATGAATTAATACGTAATACAGTTCAAAGCTGATTTGAGCACAAGAGTTTTGTGAGTGGATACTTTTTATTTATGATTTAAGTTAATTATTTTATAATTATATGTTAGCATTAATTACTTAGAAGATTATTAGAAATAAATGATTTATTTCACTTACTTAGAAAACATATTCTAGATGATTTGAGATTGTTTAAGAAATGTGTAGATTTCTAGAATCCATAAATAGATTAAGAATAAGATTTAGAAAGAAAAAAAATAGTCCCTGCATGAGTAGAATTAGATTTATAAAACAAGATTTTACAAAGAAAGATAATACAAGTATTTTCAGACAGAATTCTAGATTTTCAAACAGATTTTCAGATCCAAGTGTTTTATGAGAATCTTCATAAAAGAAAAGAAAAGAAGATTGTTTTATGTTTCAAGAAAAGTATTTATAAGACTTATATATTTAATATGTTCAAAAAGTTAAAAGAGTTTTCAAAAATTGATTAGATTTTAAGATATCAGATATATACCATCCCCAACAGATTGTATTTAAATTATTAGCCTTAGGGCTGCTCTGCACGTGTATGTGAGATTACTTTACACATTCGATCAGATATTGACGTGTATGTGAGATTATATTTAGATGATTAGTCTTTGGGGCTGCTCTGACGTGTATGTGATATTACTCTGCACGATCGATTAGACATTGATGTATATGTGAGATTACTCTGCACATTTGATTAGATATCATTGTGTATGTGAGATATGTATTTCCCCTATTGTGTGTGTATTGAGATGCTTTGCCACGTACATGAGATATTCCCCTGGGTACTAGTTTGGTATAGAATTTTCAAATTTTATATATTACTGATTATGATCAGTAAAGAAAAGATTTTAGATTATCAAAAAAGATTTCAGATTATCAAGTATCAATTTTTATAAAATAAAAAGATGTTTTTACTATATTATATAGTATTTATAGAAAAATGTGTTATAAAGAAAATATTTAAAATTAGTTAGCAGCTTATGTTATAGAACAGTTCTAGATTTCAAGAAGAAATACATCATTTTGAATGGAATATTTATTCATAAAGAGATTTAGAATTTAGAATGAGACAGAGAAATGTTTTCTACAGATTAAGTTTAGCCTAAGAGATACATAATTCAAAAAGAAATGGAGAAGAGTGTTCTACAATTAAAAAGTTCCAGATTAAGTTTATTAAGCAGATGTATTTTTGTTGGCTAGTATAATTTAAAATGAACTACAAGGGATTTGATCCTTATTGAGTATAAGGTACATAGGCGTTTGGGTTGCAAATCTCAAACTCAAGCCCACCAGAGAAAGGAAAAGATAAGATTTTCACAAGATTTCCACAAGATTTCCTCGTACTCAAGATAGGAGTCGGGGCGGGCCTTGTCAATCCCTCAAGTATGTGTCAATCTAACTGAGAGAACAACTGGAGATGTGATAGGGAATGATATTCCTCCTCATAAAAATATCCAACAATTTGGATCCTTTAGTGGTAGTAACCAAATGTTCACACAAAGGAGTGCCACCGACGGTCGAAAAAACACGTGTGTTGTCCCGCCGGTAGTGGTGGACCATGCAGATGTAGTTGAACCTCAAATCGACGATATGTTTGGTTATTGAATTGAGATGAATGATGAGTAGTACAATAAGCAATACAATGAGTTGTACAATGAGCAGAACACTGAACCGAATATTAAGGAGAACAATGACTCGAACATGGGTCGAACCTTGAGGTGGATAATGAGGTAATTAATGATCTGGTAGATGATCTAGAAAATGTGGATGAATAGCCTGTACAAATTCAAACATGTGGAAGACGTGTACAATGAGTTAGTTGCACTACACCAGATATGCCTAAGACTTCCGAGGTCCGACATAATGTAACTATATCTGATTCTGCTAATACCACAATGTGGGTTATTCTCGGAGCAAATTCATACTCTTTAGGTATTGGTAGAAGCAACACCATGGTAGTGCAAGAACCTACAAGCATGATTTATAAAGGTCAATAGACTAGCGCAAAAGACTAGTTGGCCTTTTAGCAATGCGGCGGAACTTTGAATGAAAGGTGAAAAGGGCCAATAAGATAACATTGCATCTGGTTTATTTAATTGACAATTGTACATATAAATTAAGAGCGATGAAGAGAGATGAAGGGACGTACTTCCAAGTTAAAATTTTTGTCAACAAACACAGTTGTCCTTTGGAGGAGATTCACTGTCGCCACCGACAAGATAGTGCAATCATAATCGGAGAAGTCGTTGCACCTAGACTTCAACAATAAGATAGTCATCTCATACGTCTCAAGGACTTAATCGCCGATATAAAAATAATGTATGGCATCCAAATCATGTACAGTAAGGGATATCAAGCCTTGCATTATGCATTGTCATTAACCTATGGAACGCATGGAGAAACTTTCCAACTGTTGTCGATGTAAAATATAGTCCTTTTCTTTTCAGTGCGTACCATTGTAAAATACATCAACACAATACATGTGGCCCATAGATTATGGATAAGTATAGATAAGTGCTTGCAGACTGAGTCAAATTAGTTAAATATAATGGCCCACATGTAAAATAAGAATACGAAAAAAAAATAGGAAATTTTTGCATTTTACTCAATAAGTCTAGGAAATTACAAAGTAAGTCTTGCAAACACTCAAATAAGTCTCAAAAAGATAAAACAAGTCTCGAATATAGGAAAATGAGTCTCGAAAAAAAAACGCGAGACTTAGTTTTATGATTGTGTTTTAAGGGTTTTTTTCTTCAGAAACACACTTTCGGTGCTCTTAATTGTTGATAAGGAGGGTTATATTAGTGATTATGGTAGATGGAATCAATAGAGGTAGGAGTGGTTGGTTAACTTGAGAAGAATTCCTTTTGATTGGGAAAAGAGTCAATGGAATTGCTTTAAGAGATGGTTAGATTGCATTGTGGTGCGGAAAGATGTTGATTGAGGACACAATAACTTGGAGTTTCTCATCTTCTGGTATCTTCTAGGTTTTTTCTTTTAGAAATAAGTTGGAGGAGTCTGTCAGTGGTGGGTTGATTATTTCAACTTGCCATGGAAAGGTTGGTGCCCTCCGAAGATTGAATTCTTTACTTGGCAACTCCTTAAAGGAAAGGTGTTGGCAACAGATGTTCTTCAAAAGTTTGGTATGAGAGTGGACTTAGTTTGCAAGCTGTGTAAAAAGGATAAACAGACAATGAATCACACTTTCATCCAAATGAGGATGTCAAAAGCTGGTGGGAGAGCTGAAGAGGATTATGTCCAGCACAGAGAAAAGCTAGAATATGAGAACTGCAGCTTCTTGCAACTATTTGGACAATATGGGAGATAAGGAATGAAGTTTTGTTTAGAGGAAAAGAGGTTTGTGTTATGAAAGCTGTTGACATGGTGAAATTCAGAATGGTCTAGTGGTTCAAACATTTTGGGTGAGGTTCTAATGAACCGATTGATATATGGTGCTCAACTTGACATATTTGTGTGTGGACACAAGGCGCATGAAGGATCATTGTGCTAAAGCTTGGACCCCTTCGTTAGGCAATGTGTTGAAGTTTAACGTTGACGGCTCGGCTCTTGGAATGCCTGGGCTGGTATAGGAGGGGTGTTTAGGGATTGTAGAGGCAAGGTTCTTTATATGTTCTCTTTTAATGTGGGTGTCAAAGATTCCAATGTGGCTGAAGTTATGGTCATCCATAAAGCGGTGGACCTGTGTTGCTCTTCTCTACTGTGTGTCGGCCGCAAGATTGTTTTTGAAAGTGCTTCGAAGGTGGCGATTTTATGGATTAATGGTAAAGGGATTGAAAGTTATGCCCTTGTTCATTTCATGTATGATATTATGAGCAACTTGAAACTTCTTGATGGTGAGGTGAAGTTCATATCGAGAGCTTCCAATCAATTCACGGATAGTCTTGCAAAGCTCTACTGTGTGTCGGCTGCAAGATTGTTTTTGAAAGTGCTTCGAAGGTGGCGATTTTGTGGATTAATGGTAAAGGGATTGAAAGTTATTCCCTTGTTCATTTCATGTATGATATTATGAGCAACTTGAAACTTCTTGATGGTGAGGTGAAGTTCAAATCGAGAGCTTCCAATCAATTCACGGATAGTCTTGCAAAGCTTGGTTCAAATATGGGAGAGGATTTTATAGAGTGGGGGACCTTGGTTACTGATGCGTTTCGTCGTCTTTTGGGTGGTGTTGTTATCTTTGTTTCTGTTTCTTTTTTGTTTCTATCGTTTCTCCTGTTGTGGTTGTGGGGGTTGCCCTGTTTTTGGACTTCTCTGTCTTGGCTGCGTTTTTGCTTACGACTTGTTTGTTTTTGGTTTGGGTTTGGTGTTTGTTTTGTTGGCCTTTGGTTCATGAATAAATTAATGTTCAAAAAAAAATTCCATAACTTTTGGAAACCGGAGGGAGTATACTCCCACTCCCCTCTCTATCTTCATCTCTTTCCCATGGCAGATTTACCACCAACTCTGTCAAGGAACAGTTCTGAATGCGAGGATACCTGTCCGTTTCCTTTTCAAACACATCAAGGCTGTGTTTTCAAGCTTTGAAATGAGTATGTTAATAAACTTGCAAGAACCTAGTGCATTAGTTTTGTTAAACTTTTCTAACATCAAGTTCAACCAAATGCAAAAGGAAAGTTTGACAAGATTTGAAGATTCATATGTACAGCTTGATTTTGATCACTGAAACATAAATTGCTTATAGATCCTGTGATCATTTTAGACTTGAACTTTTTAAGCCTTTAGTGTTTTTTATATATTATATAATTGCATGACCAAGTTAATTTGTTCATCATTTTTAGTATCCACTGTGATTGTTACATGTACATTTAAATATTTATTAGAGGATATATTAATTGTGTTGTGATGTGACACCTGATTCATCGATATAATCCACGTCAGCAAAACAGGAAAAGAGAGAAATAAGTTTGTTACATATTGTTATCGGAGCAATTGTTTTGTGAGGAAATTTTGTCTGTTTTGGTTAAAAGGTGTCTTCTAGAAGTTTTGGATGTATTCGAGAGATTTGGATTGGAGACAAAATTAGTTAATTCTCTGGCTGTTTGGTAGCTGAGAAACTAAGAGAGAGATTGAAAGAGTGCTGATAAATTGTACTCTGCATTTGTAATCAGTTCTCTGATTCATAGTGGATTGAATATTGCTCCTCAACTGGATACAAATTGTCATTTGACAATCGAACCAGTAAAAATTCTTATCTCCTTTCTTTACTTTTAATCTTGATTCTATCATCTTCTAGCACAAATAATGGTGAGAATAAAACTTGATTACTGATTTTGTTGATAGATTTGAGTTAGGAATCATTTCAAATTAGTATCAAAGCTTAGGTTAGGTAAAATCTAGATTCCTAGTTCTCGATTCGGTTAGTTTCCGTTACGATTCGATTAGATCGAATTTGTAGAGATGTCGACTAAGTTTGAGGTTGAGAAATTCACTGGTTCGAATGATTTCGGTCTTTGCAAAATTAAGATGAAGGCTGTCTTGGTAAAAGAAGATCTTGCTGCTGTATTAGATGGTGCCGATAAGCTTCCGACAACGTTGACGGCAGAAGAAAAAATTGAACTGCTTGAAAAGGCTTACGGTTCTCTGATTCTTGGCATAGGAGACAAAATTCTGAGAGAGGTAAAGAATGAGACAACAACTGCTAGAATTTGAGGTAAGCTTGAAACTCTTTATATGTCTAAAGTTGTTCCAAATCGAATTCATTTGAAACATAAGTTTTTTGGTTTTAAAATGGATGAACAAAAGTCTTTAACTGATAATATGGATGAGTTTAAAAAGCTTATACAAGATCTTGAAAGTATGTCTATTACAGTGGATGATGAAGATCAAGCTATGATTCTGTTGAAATCTCTTCCTAAGTCCTATGCAAATTTTGTTGATACATTGAAATATAGTAGACAAACTCTTAAATTAGAAGAGATTAAGAGTGCTATAGATGCTAAGGATATTGAGAACAAAGCTAGTGGTAAATCAGATGCAGATGGCCTTATGGTGAGAGGAAGACCAGACAAAATACAATGGAAAAGAAATGGAAATGGTAATAGCAGATCCAGATCAAAGTCTAAGTCTAAGCCTAGAAGGTGGAGGTGTTATAATTGTCACAAGGAAGGTCACATTAGGCGTGATTGTCCAGAGAGGAAAAATAAGAAAAGACTAGAGAAAGAATCTGAAGATAGAGATGCAGATGTGGCTTCTGATAGTTATGGTAGTGCAGATGTTCTAATTACCTCTGATAAGAAGTCAAACATGGAATTGGTGCTTGAATCGGGCTGTACTTTTCACATGGCATTTATTTGACACTTTCCAGAAGCTAGATGCTGGCAAAGTTTTGATGGGAAATGATGCTTGTAGCAATGTGGCTGATATTGGTGCTGTTAAACTGAAGCTACATGATGGTGTTGTCAGGACTTTGACAGATGTTAGATATGTTCCTGAACTTAAAAGAAATATGATTTCTTTAGGTGTGTTGGATTCTAGTGGTTTTTGTTGTAAGGCTCAAAATGGTGTACTCAAGGTAACCAAGGGATCATTGGTTGATATGAAGGCTGAGAGGAAGAATGGTCTTTATTTGCTGAGTGGTGTTGCGGTTACAGGTTCAGCTGCAGTTCCTTCTCCAAAAATTAAAGACAAAACTTCTCTATGGCATAGACGATTAACTCATGTAAGTGAGAAGGGATTGTTAGAGCTTAGCAAGCAGGGATTGTTGTGTGGAGATAAGCTAGAGAAATTGACTTTTTGTGAGCATTGTGTATATGGAAAAATGTGCATGGTTAAATTCAAAGTTGCAAAGCATGTACAAATGGCATTTTGGATTATGTGCACTCTGATCTTTGGGGGCTTTCAAGGAATTCTTCACTTGGAGGTTGTAGATATTTTATAAGCATAATAGATGATTATTCAAGAAGAGTTTGGATTTATTTTTTGAAAACTAAGGACGAAGCCTTGGATAAATTCAAAGAATGGAAGGTCATGATAGAGAATCAAACCGGGAAAAAGGTAAAGAAGCTTAGAACTGATAACGGTCTTGAGTATATAAATGAAGACTTCAATAAGTATTGTAGAGACAAAGGTATTGTAAGGCATAAGACTGTGAGGAAAACTCCTCAGCAGAATGGTCTTGCTGAAAGAATGAACAACACTATTCTTGAAAGGGTGAGAAGTATGTTGTATTGTTCTAAATTGCCAACAAAGTTTTGGGTAGAAACAGTTCACACTGCTGCTTACCTGATAAATAGAACTCATTCCTCAGCCATTGAGTTAAAATCACCATTGGAGAAATGGTCAGGTCACTCAGTAGATTATAGTAATCTGAAAGTGTTTGGCTATACAGTTTTTGTTCACACTAAGGAAGGAGGAAAACTAGATCCTAGAGCTATTAAGTGTATTTTCCTTGGATATCCAGATGGTGTGAAGGGGTATTCAAAGTAAATAGTGATGAAAATACTAAAAGAACAGAGAAGAAGAGTTGCAATTGCAGCTTCTTTTAGTATTTACTTCAATTCTACAGTAAATACAGTAAATATTAAAAGAACATACAAGAAGAGTTGTAATTCTGCAGCTTCATTAATTTTTTGATCTTAGTACTCATATTCATATAGCTAGAAATCGAAATAAATGAATGAATATAATTATAGGGTGACTTTCCACAGACAAACGATCATAAAATCTGTATGCCAGAAAATATAATATAGAGTATAGGTATAAATATACTTGTCAAGGAAAATGAAGTTGGAAAAAAAAAAAGATGAGGAGGAAAACCTCTTTTTCACAGTCAACGGTAGAAAGTGATGACAAGCTTTCCTAGTCAATAATCAGCTAATTATTAACATTTATATTCAACGTAATAGAAGATTCGAAGAGAAGCCTGAGATTTGATTTCTTAATTAGTTTGGTGGTGTTTAGAACAATTTTTAAAAATGTTTTTCAATTTTCTAAAATAAAATAAAAATTAATTTTGTTTGTTTATATGTTTTACAAAACTGTTTATGGAAAAAGACAAGATTTCAAAAAAGTTAAAACAAGTTTTTATCATTTTTTACTATTTTTAAAAACATTATTTCGAAACAAACAGTAGCTCTTCCCATTAAATTATTTTATCCATTTTAAAAACAACAATCAAACACTTGTATATCAGTTTTCGTTTTAATAAATTACTTTTATAAAATATTATAAAATATATTATATTTTTAAAAATATCATTTGTAAAATATGATTTCTATTTTAAAAAATAATTAAAATATCATTTAAAAACGGACGTTTTTTGTTTTAATTATTATTGGTTTTGTTTAGTAAATAGTGCATGCTGTGTTTGTGTCGGGGACTCGGGGGTGGTGGTGTAGGGTCTGTCCGTGTGTAGTGGGTGGACGGTGGTGGTGGTGGTGGGTCTCTGTCTCTGTGAGTGATTGAAACGATGTATGTTTGACCACAACTAAGTCTATCTTAATTTCAAGCGGGGAAAAGGCTGCCTCATCAATTTGTGGGACCAATTATGTTATTGATCATGATCTTACATGACATTTAATTTATAACTAAAGATATTGCACTAATTGACGTGATGAATTTGGTCAATACATTCTTCTAAGAATTACATACCTAGCTATATATCTTTGAGATTGTTGATTGATTAAAAATAATTGTTGTCTACCTAGTCCTGCTATCCCTACTCGTTAAGTATCATGACCTATAAGGGTATGTTTGGTAGGAAAAAAAAAAGGAGAGGAAAGAAATGGTGGAGGAAAAAAAAGAAGAAGAAAATAGAGAAATATATGTTTAGTATGAAGAAAGAATGGAAAGAAGAAAAAAATAGAAGGAAATTTTTTTAGATGGAGCCCATCAATTTTAATCCTTTTAAACCGGAAAGAAAATGGAAAGAAGAAAAGGATTGATTTTTAGTTTAATTGAAATTATAAATTTACCCCTTTTTATTCCTCATAATTAAAAAAAACAAGTAAATTTGTTCAATTTGATATGATGGCCCATATTAAGTGTCCATTTAGAAGAGTTTGTCTACCGACTAAAATAGCTTTTAATAACTCTAAAATGTCTAACTCTATCATTTAAAATAGCTTTTGAATATTTTGATTATTCTATCATTTAAAAATATTTTTTCTAGTTGACAACAAAACGACCAACATCTTCCTATTAAAAGCTCTACTTGTAAAAAGATCTATTTTAAAAGATCTACTCCTAAAAAATCTATATAAAAAAGCTCTTTCAAACGAAGTCTAAAGCTCTTACTAGTGAATATTTGACTTATGTTGTTGGTTATATATATATAATTTGGGATATCTTAACCCAAAGTGGGAGAAATGAAAATTATCCTATACATTTTGTCAATTTATGACTCACATAACATTTACCTAAAAAAAATCCCATCTAAAATTAAAATTGAAACATTTTTTTTTTAAAAAAAGATATAGTTCAACTAGAAAAAACAACTTAAAATTTCTTTTTTAAAATAACCGGTAAAACATAATCACTACAAGAAATACTATTATTTACTACGGGTGATGCCCGTTGTAGAAGCGTAACGACTACGGGTATCGCCCGTTACAACGCCCGTCATATGCGAGGTTGTGATAGATAATGATGAATTTCGACTACGGACTTTATCCGTGATAAATATGCTCAACTATAACGGACATCGACCGTAATGGATCGCGTTTCGACTACTGACTACATCCGTGATAAACAGACTCAACTACAACATGCATCGACCATAGTGAATCATATTTCGACTACTAATTATGTCCTTGATAAATAGACTCAACTACAACGAGAATCGACCGTAGTGAATTGTCTTTCAACTACGGATTATATTCGCGATAAATAGACTCAACTACAACATGTATTGTCCGTAGTGAATTAGATAATTATTTTAATAATTTATTATTTATAACATTCTATGTCCGTAGTATATGATTTTTTAAAGAAAAAAAAATATGATTAACCGACTATATATATATAATTGTAATTTGAATTTTTAGAATCTATTATCACATTAAAATTGTTATCATTATAGACACGGATATATCAATAAATGACCATATATATATAATAATAATAAAAGTAATGTCGCCAAAACATCCAACAAAACAACAATGAACCAATAAGCAAGAACAAATAGCCACTTTGTTGAAGAGCTGCTAATGTGATCTATTCTCCAATGAACACAGATTATAGAAGGACTAGGCAACAATTACAAGAAAAAAATCCCAATAAAATAATTACATTGGCAATTTCATTTCGAGTATACAATTCAATGTTTAAAATAGAAAACATTACTTTCTTCCTCGGCCGACTCTTCCTTGCAGCTTCTCGATTCTGAGCCAGCCTATGATGAACCTACCGTATAGGCGAATAGTAAGCAAATGACATTAGAATTAGCCATCCAACCAAAAAAAATGATCTAAAACCATACCATTTCTTTAAAAAAAAAATCGGATATAGTTAATTCAACAAATTATTGATAATTATCCCAGCCATAGATTAATCAGCTGATTCATTACCATGCCATATAGTTTCAAATAATCAGTGGATTGATACTCCATATTAGCAATGGTCACCATATTGATCAGCCAACAAAAGTCATAACCAAAAATTCCTAAAATTCTAAAACATCTACCAAAAGTTTTATACAAAAAAAAATGGCGATAAATTCTCAAATACAACGATGACCCACCATTAAGCCAAAAGATTCCCAAAATATGTATACAGGTAAAAAGAAAAAAGAGGACATACATGAAAGAAAGACACGAAAAAAAAATCAAGAAAGAGACAAAGGAACCTGGTTTTTACCATCACTGTCAATATCTGTAGAAGTGTCGTCAGCCATGTCAGCCATCTGACTCACCCCAGTTCTCAATATGCCCATTTCCCAACGATGAACCAATCGTTGTTCCTTTTAGTGGTGTAAAAATGGACTGGCCCGGCCCATTAGGGACGGCCTGGCCAGTCCATTTCTGGAAACAGGCCTGGCTGGGCCTTGCACGCGACGGTGTCGCGGGCCGGCCCGGCCAGGCCTGTTTCCAGAGAAGCAGGCCCCGCACGGCACGCCGGCCTGCCTGCCTCAGGCGGGCCGTGCCAGGGCGGCCCGCCGCGCCTCTGGCGGGCCGGGCGGGCCAGGCCTAACGGGCCTGGTCCGGCGGGTTAGTTTTTTGGTCCAATTTTTTTTCCAAATTACGTTTTTTTTGGATTTAGGGTATAGGGTTTTGGATTTATAGTTTATGGTTAAGGGTTTAGAATTTAAAATGAATGAAGAGAACGAACAATTATTAGGATTTGAAATGAATAAAGAGAACGAACAATTTTTTAATTATTTATTTATTTTTCACTTATGTAATTCATTAATACATATCTACATGATTGCCTCATTAAAACCTTACCAAGAAAAACCCAGTGGGATAAAAACTTGGTAAGGGAAAAAGAGTGCAACCGTTTTACAACTTACAAGTAAATAATAAATACATATGTAAAAGTATAACCTAGTTCTGACCCTGGCCACTACCTGAAGGGTCATCAATATATAGATTGTCGAAATTTAGATTAAGTTCTTTATCTACAGTTAGATTTTGTAACATTTTTTTAGCATGCTCCCAATCCCGAAGGCATGTTAATACCTCCACCTTTTTTTAAAATGGATGGAAGTATTTATAGAAAAATTTGATTTGTGGGTCAAAATGTAATTTAAAAGATTGTAGGGGGGTTTTGGTAATTTTTATTTCCTCCAACGGCTAGAAATCAATTCCAGCCGTGGGAGGTTTTTTGAAAAAAAAAAAAAAAAAAAAAAAAAATTGGGCCGAACGGATAGGCTGATGGGTCCGCCGGGCCGGTCCGACTGGTCTGGCACGCCGGATTGGCGTGCCAGGCAGGCCGGCCTGCCGGGCCTCCTCCCAGCGGCCTGACATGCGGCCCGTCCCGGGTCTGGCCTTGGCCTGGCCCTCTTTCTTCACGGGCCGTTCCCAGAACGGCCCGTGAACTTCCTGGGCCGGCCGGACCAGGACGGTCCGGCCGGCCCATTTTTACACCACTAGTTCCTTTTAGGATTATGAATTGCCCTGTATCCAAACATCCTGTTGTAGACACTATCTCTGTTCCACATCCAATTCCAATGTTATGTTCATAAAAGCAAATATCAATTCAGAAACCAACCAACAAAACACAAGCATGTTAGGTGGGTGTGGATATGAGTACCGAAAAGGTTGTTCAAGCTCTCCAAGGTCCGGGTATCAAAAGACACAATCCTCAAGCTACAGTAAAGTAGGGAAAGTGCAATACAAGAGTGATTAAGTATACCCAAAACAAGCCTAAGGAACTCCCTATGTAGACAAACACATATCAAGACCTCATTTTTATTTAATTTTAAATACAAAAAAATTGGAAAAACGATCAAAGCAATAGATAACACTAGACGGCGACAACTTTGACCTTCATTTTTTTTTATTGTTTGGGGACAAGATGAAAACAATAGATAAATCAATTCAGTTGAAAACACTAATACTAACTATTAAGCAGAGATATATGACTTTCATTTATCAGAGTACCTAATAGCAAGCTAATATATGGACATATGGTACCTGAAGGCATCGAACATATATCTCTACATACACAGATCAGAACATGATATCCACAGCGCTGACCAACCTACAACACAATACAAAATTTGTTTGTTCAGTGGCTACAAAGACTAATGTTCTAATATACAAAATAGCAACCAGAAAAAAACTTAAAATCTTTCAATTTACTTAACACCAATAACGAATAGATAAGGGATGTTTAGGCCATCTCAAAGAGATATAACTGAACAATAAATTAAAATGATTAAAATAGATTCACACAAAGATATATATGAATTTATCCACAGATGTGTACTTCTATTATAATTAAAAAATCACTAAAACTCTTAATGAATAACTTATTTACACAAAAACATGTCATCTGATAACACTTTATATCAAACAAACATAGACTGAAGAAAACAAATTAAGTCGGCCTCTCAACTCAGCATATGAACAAACTGGGTTTAACTTGATAAAAAAAAGTGCATGTAAAAGAGCTTCATTTATAATAAAGTGAGATATTATGAAATGACTTTACTCGATCAAATGATAAATGAAATAGCTAGGTCAATAACTTCTGTCTTCCTTTAGAGTGCTCGATCATGATTACGTCCTCCCCAACTTTGGCATGTTCGACGGTGTTCTTCAATGAATATGGAATCGTCTCCTCCGAATCCCCCACTTTTTCAATTCTGTGAAATTGTAAAAGCTTGAGAGAATTTTGAGCTTTAAAAAAAAAAAGGTTTAAATGATTAAAAAGAAATTTGATCAAACCTGTTTAATAGATCAAACAACAGAGGTGCGTAGCTTGAACACGCAGGATCTTCTAATCAGCGACGGCAATTACGACGTCACAGAGCATCTGAGATAGAGATTAGAGACCGAGAGAAATTAGAGAAGCAAAATCAGAAATAACAATCAAGGAGAAACGAAAGAGAGAACAAATTGAGAAAGCAATCGGACACTGGAATGAAATTGGGGAAAATGGACTTATTTTATTTTAGGATTTTAAAAAACTAAAAATATCTTTTGTTTTATCATTTTATATGAACGACATTTTATAAATCCTTTAAAAAATCATGTTAACACAGTTTATGTGACATTTTCCACAAAATCCTGTAATTGCTATCAATAGCAGCATTTTGTACCAAACGCCCCAAAATCAATATAGTAAAAAATCAAATTTATTGTGGTGACTGACCTAAAAGGATCACCGATATGAAAAAGGGAAAATAATCTAGAATATTAGAGAGCAGAGGAAGAGATCAATTACTTGATATTCGAACAATTGAAGGATCGGGAGCTAAAGAACATCATCTAAGAAAGATCGTCAGATACACGACAACTTTGAAATGCAGTAGAAATAAACTGCAAATTTGAATTTCAAACATAAAATTTAAAATCAATTGCATGTTTCTGCAAGAAGGTTAATTCAAATTATACCAGAAATCAATTGATTGAGGAAGTAGAGAGTAGAGATTGAAGTTGCTACTAAAGATATCTTACCAGAAATTCGATTCGAGTTCACACCTACTTTGCCACTGCTTGAACCAATTTAGAGATTTATGGATTTACTTTAAAACTATTTGAACCAATTTGGGGATTTAATAGGTTAACATGAAAGGGATTTCTGGCAGATTAACAGTATTTATTTGTGTTCCCAAACATAATTACTTTCCGATGCGGACGTGGTCCGTAGTGAATAACTCTAAAGACTGCTAATATATAGTCCGTAATTCATATATTATTTATAATGACCTCATTTATGTTTGTAGTAAATAATTATTATTCATCATGGGTTTTTAAAAGTCTATTTTAAATGATTTTTCGAAACCAATTTTACAACTGACTTTTAATTGCTCATGATTTTCCAATACAAACCTCTGAAGTCCGTAGTGAATGGATGTAATGGATGTATAGTTTTCTTGTAGTGAATGTAATAATTTTTATATGTAATAGGTTACGATTTTTTAAATCATTTTGTTAAAAACAAATTGGATTCAATATTATTTAAATTATATTTATTTATTATATATTTAAATATATAATATATAAACTACAATAAAATGGTAAAATAGTAAAATTGATAAAGAAGATTTTTCTTCATTTATCTTTTCCTCAATAATACCAAATAAAGGAACGAAAAAAATCTCTTCTTTTCTTATTGTTTACCAAATAGTTTAAAGAAAAAATATTTTCATTTTTTCCTCTCATGTTTCATATCTTTCTAAATCTTTTTATTCTCCTATTTTCTTTCTCCCTACCAAGTACACTCTAAAGATGTTACTGAAATTAAACTATAAGACAACCAAAAACAAAAAGAATGTTTGATAAGATTTGAAGATACATACAGCTTATTTTTTTTAAAAAAAAATATATGGGAATATAAATGGAAAATTAAACAAGATCAATTACAACGAGACCCTAGTTCTCATAAAAACAAGACCTATAGTGAATAAATAATTAGAAAGATACAGTAGTAAGGACAAAGCACACGATTCAAAAGCATATATGCAGATCGATTAAACTATATAATACATATTAGAGTTATAAGACATGCACGTCCTGGATTTTTGAGGTCATCCATGCATTGATACACATAGACATAGTTACTAACTACTCTCTAAAGCAAATGCATGCATTTCCCGGTTGGATTGTCTCACCCTCCAAAACTCAAATAATCAGAGAAAGTTCTCCACATCAAGATAAACAGGCTCACCCTGATAACTCACATCACTTTTTCTGCCCACCTGAATCTTGTATTGCATCTGCAATTCCCCATCAGCAGCTCTAACTTGGTGCCCAGAAAAGATGAGTTTATCGCCAACTTTAAGCTGTTTAGTTCGAACAAACTGAAGCCACCCGACTGTGAAGACGGGACTTCCTCGGTATCCAGCAGGCCGAGTGTACAAACGTAGTGTCCACATTTGTTCAGTGGAGTCCATAACCTGTAAATCCAAAAAATGTATTCCTTGCGGAATCTGAATATGCTTCATAATCTTGTTTCTAAGCACAAATTTTGTTGTAATATCAGAAATGGTGAGAAGCTTAGAGATTTTGAACTGCAGCATAGCCATGGTATATAGTTTGGCAATGCAGTACTGAAGATTTATGATTGGAAAGACAATGGTGAATGGTGATGCATATAATTATATATAGAGCTAGCCAGCTAGGTACTTGGTAGAAAATGAAACTAGCTCAAGAAAAAGAAGTTCATGGCGACCTGCTAAAGGAACAAAATTTTCCATATCATATGAAAGAGATTGATTATAATGTCAGTTAAAAAGCGAGGAAATCGTAAGAAATAATCAAAAAGTTTATTGGTTTATTGTTTTTAATCATAATGTTATATTTATTATATTTATCACTTTTAGCTTTGAACAGATAAGATTTCCCTCCATTTTGTCTTTACTTTACTCACCCAAATTTTTTGAAACCAACTAACATGTAACTTGAAAATCATTGACAAGTAATTTAAAACTTAAATGACATGTAACTTGAAAAATCAATTGGTATTTAACTTGGAATCAAACGGCAAGTTACATGTCAGATGAAGTAAAATTTAAAGGTAATTTTATCAAAAAGTGATTAAAAATGACAAAAACAATCAAATATAAATTGGTGACTAAAAAAAATAAAACAATAATTTTTATTGCTTTTTATGAATTCACCTATATATATATCTTGGTGATAAAAAAACATTCATTCAATCTATCAATATTCCAATTCAAATGCATCAAACTGTGACTTAACACAATTTTATATAGCTAGGGCAATGTCAAAATGATATATAAGGTAGTGGTGTGAAGAAACTTGATCATCAAGAATTCTTATTGTAAACCAACATCTAGTGGGTAAGGTCAGCCTAGCAATATTCAAGTTACCGCATGTGGAAAAAAAAAATCTTATTATAAATAAACCTACATGGCTGTTCAAGTTTCCTCGGTACAAATTAGTAGACATTGGTTAACATAATTACTTCGTAAAGTCAGAGACCAACTAATACAAGTTTAAAAAAGGGATACAACTTGAATTCACAACCTAAATGATGTTGTTGAGAAAAATCGCACACACAAATCTAATCATAAACACAAATAATCGAAAACAATAAAAAATAAAGAAGACACCAAAGATTTTTCGTATTTAACAATTTACCTACGTTCACGGAGCGCACCGCACTCAATCCACTATTTTTCAGAGTTGATTACAATCTCTCTGTCTTTCTACAATTGCTCTCTCTCTCTCTCTTTAACAATTTTTATCACACACTATGCACTTTACATAATGATAGTATTTATATAGGAGCACTAGGGTTAGTCAAATCCTAATTGAACTCTATTTCCTTTTCCAATAACTTCTAGGCTCAAGATTTCCTATTTCTCATGAAATCCGTATGTACCACAGTCTGGACCGCTGTGTAGGCATGTGCCTACACCGTGGTCCTCAACGCTTGACACCACTGAAGAGCACCGCTCTATAGGCCACGGTGTGAGTGCTATGTCTGTGTTGCGGTCTGCATAGCTTGTCACGCCTGGACACCACCGTTGTGTGCCGCGGTCCTAGCAACTCATTTTTTTGCTAGTTTATGGCTTCACATATCCCAACAATCTCCCACTTGAAAACTAAAACTCAATGGACGTCCTCCATCCTTTCTTGATGACTTTGTGGATAAATAACGGTACTCTCATTCCTCATGTCTTCACTCTTGAAGACCCGCTGAAGTTGCACACAACTCCAATTTTTTAGTAGTGACTGACTTGGTTAACATGTCAGATGGATTCTTAATTCCTGCAATCTTTACTACTTCAATACTCCTTCCTCGATTAACGATCAAATAAAGTGGTAGCGCATGTCTATATGCTTGGTCCTAAAATGGAACGCCGAATTCTTGGCCAAGTGCATTGCACTTTGACTATCACTGTGCAACACATTCATCATCTGATCGAATCCCAACTCAGCTAACAACCCTTGTAACCATATAAGCTTCTTGCGTGCTTCTGTCAAGCCATATACTCTGCTTCAATTATAGAGATTGTCATTGTCTTCTGTAACTGGGACACTCAACTAATCGAGGTATTAGCCATCGTGAACACATATCCGGTTGTACTTCTTCTATGATCCACCTCTCTGGTAAAATCTAAATCCATATAACCTTCTAGTTTGATTTTATCTCTTCTGAATGTTAGACATCTCTCTGCCGTACCCTGTAGGTATCTTAGGATCCATTTCACAACCTCCTAGTGAGGCTTGCCCGGATTGGACATGTATCGGCTCATAACTCCCACTGCTTGGGAAATGTTTGGCTTGTACAAGTCATGGCATACATTAGACTTTTAATGGCTGAAGTGTAAGGAACTCTAGCCATGAAGTCTTTCACCTCTTTCGTCTTCGGACTCTGATCCTTGGACAACCTGAAGTGACTAGCCAAAGGTGTTTTCACCGGTTTTGCATCTCCCATGATGAATCTTTGTAACATCTTCCGAATGTACCCTGCTTGTGAAAGCTTCAATATACCTTCATGTTTGTCTATACTAATCCTTATTCCAAGGATTTGCTTTGCTGGACCCAAATCCTTCATCTCGAACTCACTCGAAAGTTGATTCTTCAAATTGTTAATCTCTTCTAAATCTGCACCAGCTACTAACATGTCATCAACATAAAGTATCAATATTATGAAACTAGACATAGCCTTTTTGAAGTAGCAGCAGTGGTCAGCATTGCATCTCAGGTAGCCATTCCCTTGCATAAATCCATCGAACTTCTTGTACCACTGTCGGGGAGCTTGTTTTAAATTATACAAGCTCTTTGTCAACCTACATACCAACTCTTCCTTGCCAACTTTCGTAAACCTCGCCGGTTGCTTCATGTATACCTCTTCCTCCAATTCTACATGAAAAAAAAAACAATCTTTACATCTAACTGCTTCAAATATAACCCTTTTGCTACGACAATACTCAACCTTAACCGGATCGTAGTTAGTTTAACAATGGGAGAGAAAATTTCAGAGTAGTCAATACCTTCAATTTGTTGGAAACCTTTGACTACGAGTCATGCCTTGTATCTCTTGGAACCATTATGTTCCACTTTGATCCGAAACACCCACTTACTCTGTAGGGCTTTCTTTCCTTCTGGCAATTTGGCTAACTCCCAAGTTTGGTTAGATACCAACGACTTCATCTTATCCTTCATTGCAAGCTCCTACTTGCTCACATCTTCTCTCGGACAAGCTTCATCATAGCACTTAGGTTCTCCCGCGTGTGTCAAGAGCATGTATTGCAAATACTTCCTATTTGATATATGAGTTCAAGTTGATCTCCTCATTGTATTCTGAACCTATGTCGCTAGAACATCTCTAGGTGGGATAGGTTTTTGTACCTAGGGATGAATACCTTGCTCTTCAACATTTTGTTTAATATGTTTCATGATCCCTCTATCCAGTACATCATCCAGTCTAAAATACTCTAGCTCTTCTGGCTCAGACACCTCTGTGTTCATATCTTTGTACATGACCCTTTCATTGAAGACTATAGATCTACTTATGATCATCCCACAGCTTGTAACCAAATTCATCTTCTCTGTAGCCCACCAAGGTACACATCATTGACTTGACGTCTAGCTTAGTCCTCGCACGATCACCTACATGTACATAAGAAACACACCCAAACACTTTAAGATGAGAAAGTTTTACCTCTTTCCCATTCCAGATCTCCTCTGATATAGCGAGGTCCAAAGGCTTTGATGGTCCTCTATAGATCAAATATGTTGTTGTATTGACTGCTTATGTCCAAAACTGTTTTGGTAATCCTGAATGTAGCCTCATGCTTCTAGCTCTCTCAGTCAATATCTTGTTCATCTGTTCTGCTATGCCATTATGCTGTAGAGTTACAGAAACCGTTTTGCTGAGCTTTATCCTACTCTGGTAGCATAACTCCTTGAACTCATTGTCTTCATACTCTCTACCATTGTCTGAGTGCACCTTTTTGATCTTCAACCCTGTCTCGTTTTCAACACTGACTTTCCATCTTTTGAAAGCATTAAATACCTTATACTTGCATTTTATAAATTAAACTCATACCTTTATGGAATGATCGTCAATGAATGTGACGAATTACTGTTTACCCCAGGTTAACGAGATTGAAGCTGGACCCCAAACATCGGTGTGCACTAGTTCGAGCTTCTCATTTACAGATACTCTTCCGGTCCTCTTGAAGCTCACTCGCTTCTGTTTTCCCAGAATGCAGCTCTCACAAAAATCAACTTGAACGGATTTTAACTTTGACAATTTACCTCTCGAATGCAAACACTTCAGCCCCTGAGTACTCATGTGCCCAAACCTCTAGTGCCACAAGTTTGGATCATTTTTACCTTCCGCCATAGCAACTGAACCATAACCATTCGTTGTTGTGTAAAGTGACCCAATCTTACTTTCTCGGGCAATTGTCATAGCTTCTTTCGAGATCTTCCATTTATCACCTATGAAAGTTGTCAAGTAACCATCTGATGCAAGTTTCCCAATGGATATCAAATTCTTCCTCAAATCCGGTATATGCATCACATTGTCGAGCTTCCAAACTGATATTTACAGTTGACTCTTCACATCTCATTTCCCGTTAATGTCTCATGCTTGATCGTCACCAAGATACATATTACCTAATTTTCCAAATACGTAGTTCTTGAGCAAATCCCTGTGAGGTGTGGCATGGAAATAAGCTCTTGAATCTAGGACTCAGGAATCTGTCTTGCTTTCCAATGAGCAAATAAGGCAATCATCATACTCCTCCGATACACAATTCGCACTGCTCTTGCCCTTATCTTTCTTCTCATATCTACACTCATACGAGAGGTGGCATTTCTTACCATAATTCCAGCACTCTACATCATTTTTGCTTCGTTGCTGGTTTCCCGAATAGTTGGCTTGATTCTTGGATTTGAACTTTCCTTCTAACTTTGATCTTTAAATTTGAGTTTTGATTTCTAATTCTGTCTTCCCTACCTTCCAAATTCTGTGCTGAAGATGTAGACGCCCCTAATCCCTCTTCACGCATCATGATCTCTTCAGTCATAATCATGTTTACAACCTGCTGAAGATTCATATTTTCTTTCCTGAAAAAGTTGGCAATCGACTAGCTTGTCGTCTTCCAACTTTCTAGCAATTGGGTGAGTAGAAATGCCACCATAAACTCCTCATCAAAACCAATAGACAAAGAACACAACTCATCCTTCACTTCGTTGAACTGATTCAGAAAATCTTTAAAGTTCTGACCTTCCGCCATCTTCAAGGCTAATAACTTCTTGACAAAATAGACTTTCTTTGCCGTATAAGGTTGCTCGTATAGGTATGATAGGGTATCCATTAGATCTTTGGTAGTCTATTGATCCTTTACGTTGAAGGTGACCTGCTTTGTCAAACTGAGATGAATTGTTCTCAATGTTTTCCAGTCCAGGAGTTCAAAATCGTTATCATCCATGTTCTTCGGTTTCCGTTTCTTTTCCCAATCTTCATCAGTCATATCTTTTAGTCTCTCATTTATTGATCAATGCAGATTCTTCTGATACAGATAATCCTTCATCTGCATCTTTCAGAAGCTGAATTTCGATCCATTGAATTTCTCAATCTTGTGTGTTTCCTTCTCTGAATCCATATCCACGACGAAATCGATGACCTCAAGAAAACCTAGATTTGTTTGAAAAATAATCTGACCAAACCCGGAGCTCTGATACCAATTGTTGTTGAGAAAAATAGCGCGCACACAAATCTAATCACAAACACAAATAATAGAAAGCAATAAAAAAGAAAGAAGACACTAAAGATTTTATGTGGTTCAGCAATTTGCCTACGTCCACGGAGCGTACCGCACGCAATACACTATTTCTCAGAGTTGATTACAATCTCTCTGTCTCTCTTTCAATCTCTCTACAATGGCTTTCTCTCTCTTTAGCATTTTCTCTCACACACTACGCACTTTACATAATGGTAGTATTTATATAGGAGCACTAGGGTTAGCCAAATCCTAATTGGAATTTATTTCCTTTTCCAATTACTTCTAGGCGCAGGATTTCCTATTTCTTATGAAATCCGCATGTACCGCGATCTGGACTGCTGTTCAGGCGTGTGTCTGCACTGCGGTCCTCAATGCTTGACACAACTGGAGAACACTGCTTCGTAGGCCACGATGGGTGCACTATATCCGCATCGCGGTCAGCACAACTTGTCACGTTTGGACACCGCCGCTGTGTGTGTCGCTGTCCGAGCTCATGTCTCCGCCGTGCAACCTACTGGAACTCATTTTCTGCTAATTTCTGGCTTCACATATCCCAACAAATGATTTAGACGTGAGAGGCATATCCTTTGTTTAGCCTCATATATATCTGTTGGAATTTTTTTGTGATAAAATTTCATTTTGAGAGCACAAATTGAGTATGATAAATTCTATAGAAATGGAAGATTAAAGTGGATTCGAATTCTCCTCCGTGAGAACTTCGAAATGGTATACTCAAATTCATAAAAGGGTTAATGGGTGAAAGTGAAATTGAGTCTCAAAGTGGAACCATTGTGTAGGGATTAAAATGAATCCCATATTGCTTAGGGAATTCACTTATATGTAGTTTATAAGTGAATGTGTGATATGAGCTATCAACATGCGTGACATAGAGGCTCTCTCTCGCGCGCGTAGAGGAGGTGCAAATCATGGACCTCGAACCTTCGAATGCAAGACTCATGTGTGGGCGCGACCTGCAGACACGAATGGCGCTTTGATTGGACCGTGAGAGTCCAGTTGACCTTTTGTCACTTCCCTAAGTCAACGTTTTTTTTATTGTGATGAATAAGTAAAGCTTTAATTGTTTGGATTCTGATTTCTTACTTGATCACTAAGAATACAGAATCGGGTTTTAATTAGAAGTAAATCTCTTTGGAGAATATTATCTAATTAAATTATTTTCTTATTAAATCAAAAACGTGATTTTCCAAAATAATCCCGAATTAATCCCAACCCACCCTAGTGTTTCGGTTTGGGTATATAACAGCTCTTATATTCTGTTCGGAACACACAGAACGAAATATACAGTTTTTTTTCTTTGAGCAGCCGAATTATTTCTCTTCTCTGATTTTCTTGGTAAGTTCAAACTCGGTTTGAGTTCGCTGGTAGTGGTTAGTGCTTTCGTCTACCATTGTTATACCGCTGTATCCTGATAGACAATCACTTAATACACATACGGTGTTGTCCGGTGAAATTGTCTTAAAGATATCAACATGTGTGAAGGCACGTCATGCGTACACGAAAGCCGTTCCGATTGGATTGTGATAGTAGTTTATTGATAAGGAAAGAATTAATTATTTTTCTTAAGTCAAACGTTTTAAATAAATGATAAGGAAAATGGTAATTTTCATTTTTGATTAAGGAAATTAATTGAATTAAGGAAATAGTTGATTTCCGTTTTGGATTCTGATACTTACTTGATCACTAAGTAATCAGAATCAATGATCAATTTTGGATTTTTGATACTTACTTGATCAGTAAGTGATCAAAATCAATGATCAATCATGAATAAATCTTTTAAAAGATTATTCTTTAATTAAATTTCCTTTATCATTTAAAACGTAGTTATCAAGTAATTTCCAAATCAATCTGATACTTACTTAATCAGTAAGTGATCAGAATCGATGATCAATCAGGAATAAATCTTTTAAAAGATTATTCTTTAATTAAATTTCCTTTATCATTTAAAACGTAGTTATCAAGTAATTTCCAAATCAATCTCGACTATATAAAAAAAAAACTTTTGTCTACACTTCATAAGACACATTCTTAGAATCATGGAATTAAAATAGTAGTAATTATTCTCTCTTCTTCTTCTTCTCTTTTTGTACTTGGTAAGTTCGAACCTAATTTGAGTTCGCTGAAGGTGGTTGTGCTTCGCACTTCCACTGTTGAATCGTTGTATCCTGGGAGACAATCGCTATACACATACAATGTTATATACGGCGAAATTGTCTTAAGGACACAATGTGAAACACGGGTCTCGATTCCCTAACCTTTGATTCTTGTTTGTTATTTTCTGCAGATTCGAACCAGATTGTTTTTACATATTAAAAACAACAAAAGACTCATCTCCAGTACTGGACATGGAGAACTGGTTGTTTCCTATAGACTTTGCTGCCTTCAGAAGACACAAAAGATGTCTGAGATACTTGTACGACCGATATATGTACAATTAAAGAGTGATTGATCGATCGATATTCAACTTTAAATGTTTAAAATTTTAATGCTACCTATAAAGCAAATGAAAATGAATACCAAATTCTTTTTCCTTTTTTTTTTAAACAAATGAATACCAAATTCTATTCAAATCGAATGAACTCAATGTTCATCAAAGAAGAAAGAACCAGCTTAGTTGAATTAGAGATGATTCAAATTAAGCATATAAATAACAAAAACAAAACCCTATATTAGAAAAATGAAAGTGGGAAAATTTCGTATATACCCTTCAAAGTGACAGATAATTATTGTACAAAAGCTAAAGTGGATTTTGATATTGTATGTAATTATTTAAAATTAAAAAAAAAATTAGCCGGAAAAGTCACTTAAACAAATTTATTATATATAAAAAAAGCATTATAAAGGAAAAAAAATTAAAAAAATAAAAACATGTTTGAGAATAAGCCAAATAATAACACCATTTTTTATTTTTATTTTTTAGAACAATAAAAAACTAACCAACAAAATCTGTTTAGGGAAACTCTCCACGAATCATGTGAAATATTATATTTACATGAGAGTTGAGTACTTTATTTGAGTTTTATTATTTTTTTCACTTCATTTTAATGTAATTATTGCATGTGAAATATTTTATTTACATATTCAATGTCGACGGATCGTTTAGAAGGAAACCAGGGTATGCTGGTATTGGGGGTTTCTGAGAGATTCTAAAGGCGAGGTTCTATGCACCTTTTCTGAATACATTGGGATTCATGATTCAAACAAGGCTGAGGTCTTGACTATTTTCAAAGTTGTTGAGTTATGTGCCTCTATATCTCTCTGTTAAACAAGTCCATTATTATTGCTAGGGATTCGAAATTGGCAGTTTCTTAGGTTAATAATGTGGATTTTGGCAGCTTTGAGTATATTCATTTATCGTACAGCATCAGTAATCTCATACACTACATGGGTGATGTCAAGGTCTGTTTCAACTCTAGGTCGCGGACAAGCTGGCCAAGCTAGGCTCCACCATCGATGGTGACACAATTGTGTGGGAGGTTTTTTGATTTTTTGCCTAGTCTGGCTTTTATATTTCTCTGTTTTTTTCTTGTTCGTGCTCTATGTTTTGGTGGTTTCTCTTCTTTCTGTTTCGTCTGTTTGTTTTCTGTGTTTGGTTGGACTTGCAGGGCATTTGTAGCTTTCTCTGTTTCTGGTTTTTGTTTGTTTCTCCAGGCTTGGTGCCTGTTGTTTCAGCTGTTCAAAAAAATAAAAAAAAGATTTGGTCAGCATTAGACAACAATAAATCACCATTAAATGTGTAACACAAACTTGGTCTGCTATTTGTGTGCGTCACTGTGTGTGTGCAATACAATCAAAACATAATTTCTAGTTCTCATTTGTGGATTGGTGTCATTTGTGAACCGTAAATAACTTTTGAAAGAAAAGATGAGAAGAGAATAGAGGAGTGTTCCCTTTTCAAGCCAGTTCCAGACAAATCTATTTCACATTATAGTAAGTGTTGCAAATTTCTCAGACTAGGCACTAGTCGGGGCCAGTTTGGCTAAAAACAGCTAAATTAGGCGGAAATCAATCTAGACAGTGACTAGGCCGACTAATCAGTCCAAACCAATTTGACAGCTTTGTTTCTTTTCTTTTTTTTTTAATCCTAAAATTTTGGGGTTTTTTAATTTGAAAAAAAAAATGAAGCAAGGAATAAAATCGGCCCCTATTTAAGCACATTCGACAAAAGTCACAAAACAGTGAAAACACACTCAATAATCAGAACGCAAGCAACTCTCTTCTTGATTCTCTCGCCTTCTTTCGCCGATTGTTGTTGTCACCATCTGCTAGCTGGCCATCACAACTCTTTCTTCACTTGTGATCTTCTTCATGCCTCTTATCACGAAAAGGCTTCATTTTTAAGAAAGCTTTAGTACATCTTAATGTTCCCTCAAATCCATCAATTTTTTTGATTTTTTTTTAAAATCCAACAGTTTATTTTTGAAATCCATCAACAAATTATTGGATATTTTTGAAAAGAGGAAAAAAAAAGGTCTAAAACTGGACTTATTGACCAACAATGTATGTAATATGATCGACTTGATGTTATAAATTCTACTGCCTATTGCATTCTAAGAGATACTATAAATTCAAGGAAGAAAGCTTCAGAATTATGTTGACATTACTTGATCAGAGTTTGTCGAAGATTTCCAGTGAATTGTCTGATCGATATATTCATCAACATTGCATAGCCAGTTGTATTTGTATTAAGGGATCTAGATACAACAAGATCTCTCTCAGGGGTATTCTTGGGTTATCACAAATGAGCTATTTCGATAAAATGCTCAAAAAGTTTGGCATACAGGAGACAAGTTCAGTTTAAATTAGTGCCCTAAAAATTGTTGAAAATTAAACTTGACTTCAAGCCACCTTCTAAATGCCGGCCATTAAAATGGCTCCAACCACTGCCAACTCCCAGCTGCCTACAAACAACGAATTTGACTTCATTGTTTTGCATTTATTTTGTTTGTGTTTAGCTCATCTCATTTTCTTATATAAAGGGATGAAGATTATGTTGTAAGTGTGTGGATAGGTGTAAGAAATCTAGAGAGATATAAAAAAACTTTTCTCCTTTCATTATTTGTGTTTGTTCTGAATTCTTTCTCAGAGGTGCACCACAAGTGACCTCAACCATACCATCCCACCAACAGTGGTATTAGAGCTCAGGAGAACCAAAAACTGGAAGAACATAGGTTAAAGTCGAATTGGCCCAGAAATCAAAGAGAACAAAATCCATTTTTGATCACACCAAAGTGTTATACTCATCATCAGGACTTCAACGGTGAAACGCCACTCAAATCGGAGCACCAGATAGGCTGCACACCCCACCTGAGGTTGGAGAGTGGTTCCACACGCCGTCCACTTGCAGCCACAGCACCGGCGCGTCACCAACATGAACCGGTTGTCTTCCTCGCCCGTTTACAGGATCTAACCAGAAGTCCGATCCGTCAACCCGGTACTGGATCCGACCCTAAATCCGACCCAATACCCAACCAGTTTACCCGACCCGAAGTCTGACCCAAGATCTGTTAATGTTCACGGTGCTGACGTTACTAACGTCGTTATAACGGCTGGAATATTCCGTTAGTCAAAGGGAATATTCCGTTATCTTTGGTTGACTTTTCTAAAAAGTTTGACCGCCCGTTTCAGACGCTTCTGAACTAGTTTTTTGACAAACTAGGACTGATTTCCAAGGTTTTGGACCATTCTGAACACAATTGTGCTCTCAGTTGTTTCAAATTCTAACTCCAGATTTGTGATCTATGCACTTTAAGTATCGATAGCCAACGGTAACGCGCATGTTGTCATCCCGAAACTCACCAAAGACAACTATGACAATTGGTGCATACAAATGAGAGCTTTACTAGGCTCTCAAGATGTTATGGATATTGTGGAAGATGGATATACAGAAGTTGAATCCAAAGAAGTTGAAGGAACCATGACAGAAGCTCAAATATCAACTCTCAAAGCTGATCGAAAGAGGGATTGTAAAGAAAAATCCATAATCTATCAAGGGCTAGACGAAGCAACATTCGAGATCATAACATCCGCTAAGTCGTCAAAAAAGTCTGGGACACCCTTCTCAAAACCTACAAAGGTGCTGACAAAGTGAAAAGAATCTGTCTTCAAACTCTACGAGGTGAGTTCGAATCTCTACAAATGAAATCTAATGAATCTATTGGTGAGTTCTATACATGAGTTATGGTCGTTGCCAATCAGCTAAGAAGAAATAGAGAAACTCTCACAGACATGAGAATTTCAGAGAAAATTTTACGATAATTAGATCCAAAGTTTGACTTCATAGTTGTGGCTCTAGAAGAGACAAAAGATCTGGTGATGATGTATGTTGAAGAACTTGTGGGATCATTGCAAGCCCATGAGCAGAAAGTCACAAGAAGAAATGACGATAGAGTATTGGAGCAAGCTCTCCAGTCAAAGCTCTCCCTCAATGAAAAAAGATATGAGTAAGGGGGACCTCATAACAAGGAAGAGAACGAGGTTGAGGATCTCGTGGAAGAGGTTCAGGAAATGCTGAAACCAGGAGTAGAGGTAGAGGAGGAAGAGATGCAAACAGAGGAGAACGTGGACAACAAAACTATGTCCCACGAGGAAGAGGACAAAGAAGAAGAGACGGGTACAACAATCTTTTGAACATTGACAAAAGAAATGTTCAATGCTATAACTGCAACAAATATGGCCATTATAGCAACGAGTACAAAAGCCCACCAAATAAGGTAAATGAAAATTCTAATTCTGTAGAGAAAGAGCAAGTTGAAGGAGAATCGTTGATGTTAATGGCACACAACTCAACATATCAAAACCAAAATGTTTGGTTTCTTGATTCTGGAGCCAGCAACCATATGACTAGCAGAAAAGACTTATTTACTGAACTTGATGAGAAAGTTCATGGAGAAATCTCATTTGGCGACCTCTCTAAAATCCCTGTCCAAAGAAGAGGAGATGTAATGATCAAGTAGAAGAATGGAGATCATGATTTCATCTCAAATGTCTATTATGTTCCAGACATGAAGACAAACATTCTAAGTCTCGGACAAATGTTGGAGAAAGGCTACCATATAAGCCTTCAAAATATGTAACTCACCATCACAGATGCTCGAGGAAAGCTGGTTACCCGAGTCCAGATGATGAAGAACAGGATATTCTCTCTCGCAATTCATTATGATGCGCCAAGGTGTTTGACAGCCATCATCGATGACAAAGATTGGTTGTGGCATTTAAGAGATGGACATCTCAATTTTGAAAGTTTTAAGCAATTGGGAAGTAAGAAAATGGTGAAAAGATTGCCAAACATCCATCACCCAAATGAGATGTGTGAAAGTTGTGTTCTTAGTAAACAACATAGAAATAGCTTTGGAAAAAAGGCAAATTGGAAAGCAACCATACCACTAGAGCTCGTTCACACAGATGTGTGTGATCTATTGGCGCCAGTATCAAATGGATAGAATCAATACTTCCTCACCTTTATTGAAGATTACAGTAGAAAGACTTGGGTTTATTTCCTGAAAAGAAAGTCTGAAGTATTTGATTATTTTAAAGAGTTTAAAACTCTTGTGGAGAAGCAAAGTGGCTACTACATCAAAACACTAAGATCAGATCAAGGTGGAGAATACACTGCAGGTGCTTTCCAGGAATTCCTTAAGCAACAAGGAATCAGACATCAGTTTACATCAGCTTATACTCCTCAGTTAAACAGTGTAGCTGAAAGGAAGAATCGAACAATCCTTAACATGGTCAGAAGCATGTTAAAGGATAAAAACATGCCTAAGAGTTTCTGGGCTGAAACAGTCTTGTGTGCGGTATATCTAGAAAACTGATGTCCTACGAAGAATCTTGATACAAAGACACCGCAAGAAGCAAGAAGCACTCACAAACCAAGTGTGAGGCACCTTAGAGTTTTTGGCTCTATTGCCTATATTAAGGTCCCAGAAGCAAGAAGAACGAAGCTTGAAGATAAAGAAGAAAAGTATATCCTGATTGGATACGGTGATAGAACTATGGGTTACCTGCTATACAACCCCACCACCAAGAAAGGGATCTTCAGCAGGGATGTCATTTTTAAAGAAAATGAATCCTGGAATTGGAATAAAAACAAAGCTTCCAGAAGTGCAGAGTTGATATCTTAAGAAGAGACAAGAGAAGTGGTTATAGAGCCACAAATACCCAAAAATCAGTTGACTCCTCAACGTGGTTTCCCTTCATCATAAAGGTATGATGCTTCATCACCGATTGAACGTGATTTTTCAGATATGATGCCTAGAAGGACACGTAGCCTAGAAGATCTGTATAAAAATACAGAGCAGGTAGAATAAGACATTACTCTGTATTGTCTGCTGATGACAAGTGATCTAGTTAGGTTTGAAGAGGCTAACCAAGAAGGAAAATAGAGAAGTGCAATGGATGAAGAGATTCGATCCATTGAAAAAAAACAAGACATGGGAGTTGACTAATCTCTCAAAAGGCCGAAAAACCACTGGAATGAAATGGGTCCACAAGACCAAAAGGAATGCAAAAGGAGAAATTCAGAGATACAATGCCAGACTTGTAGCAAAAGGCTATAAATAGAAGGAAGGAGTTGATTATGGAGAAGTCTTTGCTCCGGTTGCTAGACAAGAGAAAATCAAATTGCTAATATCATTGGTAGCCCAGAAAAGTTGGAAAATTTACCAAATTGACGTAAAGTCAGCACTCCTATATGGCTTTCTTGATGAAGAAATCTACGTTGAGCAACCACCTGGATATGTGAAGAAAGGCAAAGAAGATAAAGTTTACAGACTGAAGAAAGCTCTATATGGTTTGAAGCAAGCACCTCGTGCACGGAACATGAGGATTGATGATTACTTCCAAGAGAACGGATTCAAGAAATGTCTGTATGAGCATGAACTGTATTTGAGGAAGGAGACTAACAAAAGCTTGTTATATGCATACATATATGTTGATGACTTGATCTTCACCCGCAACAATCCAGCCATGTTTGAAGATTTCAAACGGAGAATGGTGAAAGAATTTGAGATGACTGACATTGGTCTAATGGCTCATTTTCTTGGTATTGAAGTTGTCCAAAGAGAAAAAGGTATCTTCATCTCTAGAGTATCTATGCAAAAGAAATTTTGAAGAGATTTGGTATGGAAAAATGCAATACTGTCACAACTCCAGTAGAAACAAGATTAGAGTTAAGAAAGAATGAAAGAGGAGATGTTGATCCAACCTATTTCAAGAGCTTGGTTGGAGGCCTGAGATACTTTATGTGTATCAGGCCAGATATACTTTATGGAGTTGGACTAGTCAGCAGATACATGGAGACTCCTGACCAGTCTCACCTAAATGCTGCAAAGAGGATACTTCGCTATATAAAAGGTACAATTGATGATGGTATATTTTATACCAAATGTGAATATTGTAGGTTGATTGGCTATTCAGACAGTGATTGGGGAAGAGATCTGGATGAACGTAAAAGCACGATAGGCTTTACATTTTTATAGAAGATACAACATTCACATGGTCATCTAAAAAGCAAGCCATTGTGACACTGTCATCATGTGAAGCTGAGTAAGTTGCTGTCTGCTTAGCTGTTTGTCATGGTATCTGGATCAGAAATGTGTTGCAGTACTTGGGATTTCCACAAGATAATCCCACAGAAGTCTACATCGACAATCGGTCAGCAATTGCGCTAGTAAAGAATCCAGTATTCCATGAAATAAGCAAACATATTGATACGCGGTATCATTTCATCAGAGAGCATGTGAAGAATAAGGAGGTGGAACTAGTCTCTTGCAGGACATATAATCAAGTTGTTGATATTTTCACCAAGCCGCTCAAACATGATGTGTTTTCAAGACTAAAGACAATGTTTGGTATGATGAAGCACGGAGAGTCAAGTTTAAGGGGGGATGTTGAAAATTAAACTTGACTTCAAGCCACCTTCTAAAAGCCGGCCATTAAAATGGCTCTAACCACTGCCAACTCTCAACTACCTCCAAATAACGAATTTGACTTCATTGTTTTGCATTTATTCTGTTTGTTATTTAGCTCATCTCATTTTCTTATATAAAGGGATGAAGATTATGTTGTAATTGTGTGGAGTAGTGTAAGAAATCTAGAGAGATATAAAAAAAAGCTTTTCTTCTTTCATTGTTTGTGTTTGTTCTGAATTCTCTCTCAGAGATGCACCACAAGTGACCTCAACCATACCATCTCACCAACAAAAATAACCTTGAAGTTAAGGAAATGCAGAAGATTCCTTATGCATCATTTGTAAGGAGTCTAATGTATGCCCAGGTGTGTACACGTCAGGATATCACGTACATTGTTGGTATGTTAGACAAATATTTAAGTAACCTTGAGATGGATCATTGGTAAGCAGCCAAGCGGGTTATAAGGTATTTACAGAGAACAAAATATCACATGCTCACATATAGCAGATCGAATCAGTTAGAGATCATAGGGTATTTCGACTCCGATTATACGAGATACTAAGACAGTAGGAGATCTACATCAGGTTATATATACCTATTACTGGTGGAGCTATTTCTTGAGGAAGTGTCAAACAGATACTCATAGCTTCTTCGATCATGGCAATAGAGTTTGTAGCAAGCTATGAGGCATCCAACCATGGAATATGGTTGTAGAATTTTGTCACTGGATTGTGCATTCTAGAGGGTGTTGAAAGACCACTCCAACTATATTGTGACAATAAGTCAGCAGTGTTATATTCTAACAACAACATGAGCTCATCTAGGTCAAAGCATATTGACATTAAGTTCCTAGTTGTGAAGGAGAGAGTACATAGTGGATAGATATTCATAGAGCATATTGGGACAAACTCCATGACAGCGAATCCACTTACAAAGGGAGTACCACCTAAGGTCTTTTATGAGCACATTGCTCATATGAGTGTTATTTTGTGTGAGGATATCACAATAAGGTGGGAGTTTGTATCATTTTGTATTCTATTGCATTATGTTTGATTTTGGACATACTTATGTATTTATGTATTTATGTATTTAGATATTTTTCTGATCAAAAATTAGGTATTCAGGTCATTACACTCTTTTACGTTAAATTAAATATTGATCTCACTAAAGAATAAAGTAGGACCATTTTGAAATAGACATGTATAGATCACATTGCATGTACTTCTAATGCTACACATCCATGATTGATCTATGTCATTTAGTTATGTTGATGTACGTGGCCAATTATGGGTTTAGTCATGTTAAATGTGATGAAAACTGTTTTGATCCTATATCGGCATAATCAATGGACGAGATTGTTTGGATATAGCCTAAAATTGTAATAGAAAATTTTTGGAGCTCATAAATTTATACACATTTATATAGTTACATATGTGGTCTAGTGGAAGATTGTTGGAAAATTCTATCATGTGGGGCCACACATATAAATATTAAATGTGTTATGCTATCTTTGGTCTAATTAAGATTTAAATAATTAAGGATGGTATAATTATCATGGAATTAATGTGTGGATACCAGAGTGCTATATCTAATTTGATGAGGGACCAAATTAGAAATAGTAAAACCAATAATAATCTAATTATTATATATTAGGGTTATGGTCCATAAATTACACGATACTTTGGTTTGTTTGTATCCCCATCAACAGAGCAACAAAAAATACTTTAGGGTTCACAAAATCGTGATAATTGAGAAAAACATGGTCTACCATCGGATGTGGAGTGTTGTATGAATGCTTCGATCAAGGAATGGTGGGAAGGCTGGACAGGTCTTACTCCGTTATGTAAGCATGCTAGAGTTTGGGAAGTTCTATTCTTTGTTGTAGTTTGGACCTGTTTAGAGATAAGAAATCATGCAGTTTTTAAAGACAAAGAAATGAGCTTAGTGGATGTTATTGATTTGGTAAAGTGTCGTGTGGTATGGCAAGGGTTCCAGGGAGTCTATAACAACCATTTTACTGAACATTAAGGACTTGAGTGTGGATGTGAAATTGCAGAATCGTGGCAAGGCTGAAGCTTGGACCCCCTAACAGTAGTGGTCTTAAATTTAATGCTGAAGATTAAATTTTTTCATAAACAAGTTCAAAGTATATTGAACGTATTTTACATTAGGATGAACGTTAAACTCGTTTCGTGAATAAGTCAACGTAAATCGTGAAGAACAAGTTCAACGTATGTTGGACGAATTTAACGTTCAGATGAATGGTAAACTAGTTTCGTAAACAAGTCAACATAAATCTTCATGAACATGTTCAACTTAGGCTGAATGAGTTTATTGTTCATCTGAAAATGTTAAACTCGTTCATTGAACAGGTCAACTTAAATCTTTATGAACAGGTTCAACGCAGATTGAACAAATTTTATTAACTTGTTCAATGAACAAGTCAACGTAAACCTTCATGAACAAGTTCAACGTACAGATTGAACAAGTTTAACGTTAAGATGAACGTTAAACTTGTTCGACTACAAGTTAACATCAACCTTAATAAACAGGTTCAACGTAGTTGAAACGAGTTTAACGTTGTTAATAACGTTAAACCTGTTTTGTGAACGACTGAACGTAGATCTTAATGAACACGTTGAACGTTATTTGAACGAGTCAAACGTTAAACTTGTTTACTGAAAAAGTTGATGTAAAACACGTTATGAACAAGTTCAACGTAGTACGAACAAGTTGAACATTACAGAGCGTTAAACTTATTCATTGAACAAGTTTGTGTAAAACACGTTATGAACAAGTTTAACGTTACTGAGAACGTTAAACTTGTTCATTGAACAAATTAACGAAAAAAGGTTATTAACAAGTACAACGTTGGCTGAACAAGTTTAACGTTAACCTAAACGTCGAACATGTTCACTTAACCAATTAACGTTAAAAACATCATGAACAAATTCAATGTAGGGTGAACAATTTCAACGTTTGTCAGAATGTTAAAATTGGTCATAGAACAAATGTACAAGTCAACGTTGAAATTCACAAACAAGTTCAATGTAGATTGTATAAGTGTAACGTTCAACTAAACCTTAAACATGTTCGCTGAACAAGTTTATGTAAACCATAGTGAACATGTTCAACGTAGATTGAACGAGTTGAACGTTCATATGAACGTATAATTTGTTCAGTGAACAAGTGAACATAAATATCCCTGAACAAGTTGAACGTAAGGTAACCAACTTTTCAGTCTATACCCAACACATATGGTTGTTCGAACAGTTTATTTTTAGGGTGATTTCCCTCAATTGTTGGTATGTTAAAAACAAGTTTGACATTTCTCTTAACTTGGAGTGAGCAAGTCAGGCGAGATTAGAAGATATAACAAAACCGAGGCAAACACGACCTTTGGGTGACCAACATGAAGTCGCCATGTAGTCACTATCGGCTCAGTTTTGTTGTTCCAAACCAGAGACGGTAGCGACATTGTGGTGACCAAACACGAAGTCACCTTGTGGTCGTTTTTGCCTTAGTTTTTGTATTCCCCATGATAGAGATGTAAGCGACCTCCAGGCGACCAACTGGAACTAAGACAAAGCGATCTCCAAGTAGCATTTTCCCTAATATGTAAGTGAAACGACAACGTTTTGGTGTAAAGCGACATGGTAAAAGCGGCTTCTGGGTCGCCTTGAAGTCACACATGCACAAAAACTGCTATAGAAACCATAAGTCGTGGGAAGTTGATTGAAACACAAAAATCACCACCAAAATTTCTCTTAAGCAGTCTACAACGGTGCATCTTCATCTCCAAAAGTAATCCTATCCAAATCTACTACATTCATTTTCAAGTTCTCGTTTAGGTCATAGATTCCTCTACATTGTTAGGTTTTATGACATTGAGAAGAAATTTGATAGTTGATTAGGGATTAGTTGTTGACAACATATACATTTGGTCGTTTTGTTGATTACAGTTGGGTAGTGTGTAGTTCTAAGTGTGGTTCACTTTGTTTATTCATTATTGCTAGAACTAAGGGTGGTTGCACGTTATTGATCGATTATTGGTAGTATTAAGGGTGGTTGTAATTTTTTGTGTGAAAGTGTTGTTATAGGTATTTGAATTTTACAGAAATTGAGAATTGTTAGGGGTAGAAAAGGAAAACAAGTTGCTAAGGATGTCAGTAGGGCATCGAAGAAGAGGAAACAACCTCTAGCAATGCCGCCAATAAGGGGGAAAGGAAAAGGAGATTCGATTACACATTTCCCAAACCCACAGGATCCGAAGAGATGAGCATTATTCGGTAGTAGGAGGATTTTGCCTGAAAGAGGGATCAACACACCAGTATTCAGCAACACATTCATCCTGGAAACAGTAAAAGAATGGGATGAAATCGATATGTAAGGACCCCCAACATGGCGGCACTAGAGATGCCGAATTAGTCATAAATATAATTTTAGAAAGAATCTCTTGGTCTCCTTAAATGTGGATGCCATTTTCCATCTTTTTGAATGTGTGGGTTTCCTTTCTATTTCTTTGCCTTGTAGGTCCACATATAATGTTGCGCAAAGTATTATATAGTTTGTAAATAGCAAGAGTATTCCTACACATGGATATGGCCAAATTAAATAGCAATAAAAAGTATAGTAGTATACAATTCATACTAGTCAAGTCATGATTGCCCCATATAAGATAGAATGTACAAAAATATTAATATACTAGTCAAGTCATGATTGCCCCATATAAGATATAATGTATAAAAATATTAATATACAACAAACGTACACTCTTCGGGTTCCAATTAATCAAACTCAGGCAACATAAAATGAAAGTGTAGATATATAGTAACTCCAATTCCCACCAAATCACCTACATCCACAAAATATGTACACGCCATACTATTTCAGTTTAACTACACACATGCTAGATTCCAAGGCTTTAACCCATGGATACACATTCACAAGTTAAGTCTTTGATAAACTCCTAAGATGAAAAAAGAAAAGAAAAAGTTAAGCAAGCATTACAAATATTTTAAAAAACATATAAAAATTGGATATTATCAATTTCAAAAGAAACAGAATCTTTTTTAAAAAATAATAAATAAGAAACACCAAAACATAAAGAAAAAGGAAGAAGAATTCATCAAAATTGAATGACACAACTACCTCAATGAAAATGAAATCAGTGGGGTAAATCCAATTCATTGACAAAATTTAACCTCTAAACAAATATAAAAAACAGACAAAGATCCACTATTGATAGCTACAAAAGCAATATGCAACAGACCGTTCTTCATTTCCCTCAAATGACAACAAGCAATGATACAAACATGCAATTAAAGAAGAAACACATAATATTCAACAACAAACAATTTTCTCTACATTTCCACTAACACAAATATGTAATTTATAAACTCTAAAGATTATCCCTTAGTCCCTAGGAAAGAGTAAAGCTTAATCCACGTATTCTAAAGTACCATTACCAGTAAAGTGGACAGACTAGTCAATCATTTACTTTCAACATATAAAGTTGCAGTTCAATGTGTGTTTGTGAGTGTATTAAGTTGTGTAATAAGCTAGATTCTTAAGTTTTCAGAAGAGACATCATTTTACAATGACAAATAAAAATTCTTAATACATTATTGGCAACTAGAGAGTAAACAGAAGCTATAAGCTTGAAACTATTACACGACTAAAATTATATAAAGATGATTGACTCCTCACCGTAGCAAAGGCAGTTGGTTCAAAATGGTTGATTGAGTCGAGCACTCAAAATTATATTTCTCATCAACACATGCTGAAAATAGAGAAAACTACATAGAAATGCTAATAGCCTAATATCATTGGAAATGTATGTAATTTCATATCAGAAATATGAACAGAGAAGCAATATTTCATTATTTTGGACATATTGTTCTACATTAACAGCCAAAAATGTAAATTTTGGAAAATAGAAGTAATCCCAAAGCTTATCTGATACACAATAAATAAATCTCGATCTAATTTTATTTGGAAACTAATAAATTACTTAAAACTTCATCCATTAAATATGCATGAAGAAAAATGATTACCGATGGATTTGGACACTGGGAGGGACAGGATAAACAACCAGACCAATTCGGGACCATTGGTTAGAGGGCAATGATTGGTGTTTGAATCTTCTCTTATAAACCCTTTTATCGGGAATCATTTTCCTTACACATACCTAATTCAGTTGCATTAAAAACTTATCAAGACCACTCAAGAAGCAATCCTTCCTTCTGTATCTACATATTTCAGGCGGTTCAACAGGTTCAATTTAGGTTGTTCCATCGGAACATGAGTATGTTCATACGAGGAGTAAAAAAAATGTTTCCCGCAGGGTACAGGTCTTCCACATCAAGGGAAAAGTGAAACAGTTTCCAAGAATAAATAAATAAATAAACTCTCCCTGTCAAGTAAAATGTTTCGCCAAAACAACAAAAAAAATTGACAAATTCACAAGCATAAGGAAAAAAAACCTTTCAATGATTTCTTTTAGTTGATACTGCTTGGCAAATTGTTCTCCCGTTTGGCAAACATAAATGTACAACACCAGAGAGACAACAAGAGAAGAAAAAAAGAGGAAAACATAAGAGACCAAATTGCAATATTATTCATTTCAAACAAAAAAAAGGCTTACAATATTAACCATGTTCAACCAATGCAAGTTGAAAATTAACAAAATAATTGTAGACACTATACCTATTAGTCTAATGATGTACAAAGACAATCGATGCGGATACAAAAACAGCATAAATGCATTGTTATGAGCAACACATGCAATCTGTGGTATAAGAGCAAATGTGATTTAAAATTATATTTCCAATCAAATTAGTACGAAATCTTAGAGGTAAATAGATCGAAATTAAGACATGAAACAAAAATTTACGCAATGATAAACTGTTAATACTTATGTATTTTGGACCAATAGGTACATTAATACCCAAATAGCCAAAGAAAAATACTTATATATCACAAATAGACAAATAAAGAAGAAACAAATGATTAACATATTATTTTGTTTCCAATCCAAAGTAAAAAAACATTGATTTATCATTTATTTAGTGTAAGGCAAAAATTTAATAGAAGACCTCAGTATCCTATAAAGAACTAAATTAGTCTCTTCCTTAAATAATATCATTCTACCATTTTTTTTTTACCTTGAATTTCACCAAAGCTCTATAACAATCTTAAATATTATATTCTAAAAATGCCTTCAAACTCAAATACAGACAATGAGTTCTCACCAAATAACAGTGATCTTAATCTTGTTCGCAAAACATAGCAAGGCTGATGTACATTCTTTCACCTGTTACAACGAAGCAAGTAACTCTCGAAAGTGAATGAGCTGACCATAGGTTTTCTCTTTTTTGATTCCCTATCGATGCAGTGTCAACTCGAATGATTCTTAAAACAAAAGAAATCAATTTTCCAAAATAGAGAGAGTGTTTGAAACAAAAAGAAACTCATCTGGGTGTTTCACTTACAGTCTGCGAAGAGAAGATTTAGAGTTAGATTGCAGTGCGTTAGGGATTGAAGCAACCAAACCATCTGGGTCTCTAAACATGAAGGTCAAATTTCAATGAACCTACATTTTTCTCTGGTATCATGCATTTATTTTTATGATTCAGAGTTCATAGCAGATCGTCTATTGAAGAAGAGAGAGCGACATGTTTGACTGCAGCGAGATCGGCTTCGTCAAAAGAGTAAGCAGAGTTGAGAGTGGCGACACGGGCGGAAATAACTTGAAGCAACTCTTGTTGTGTGTAGTTGATAAACACGTCGTTGCGATGTCATCAAATATGAACATTTAAGTTCGGTCTCGCAAGCCGCAAGTCACAGAGACTAGCACAACGGCAAGTAAGGGATCATTCCATAGGGAGGTGGGATTCACCGACCGTCTCTCAGTTCTAGCTATTATTACAACACGCCGAGCGGGCTCGTGTGTTGTGTGTGCGGAAAAGTGAATAGTAATATAACTAAATAAATTACATAAATAATATATACAATGATAGATGGAATGGAGATATGCATGAAATATGGTTACACTATGGAAACGACTCAACTATGACAATCTTCCTAATTATGTGCTAGACTCACCTAGTCCCTCAAATGTGCAAGTATATAATAGGCTTGTATCCCTTTAATTAATCTCTAATCTCTCTCAATGTCTTAGAGATTGCATCCACGCATACAAAGTACGCATGAATCCATTAAGTGCTTTGGGAAATACACACGAACCATGTACAACGACAACCTAGTGGTTCTAACACTTTCTGCTCATATACACAGGAGTTAGTTAGGCATGTAATGCGCAACCGCGTGGGCCATACTTCATCCAATGATTCATTCACGAGGCTAACCAAATACGGGATGTCAACCAAGTGAAAGCATTAGGAATACGAGATACCCATACAACACGTAAGTTATACGCTCGTGTCCCCTTAATTAATCTCTACCCTCTCTCGAGTGCATAGAGATTTTATCCATGCATAAGCATGAATCCATTAAGGACTGTGTTACACACACATGAGCTCTACATGCCAGCTTAGTGGTTCTAGCACTTTCTGGTCAAACATAGAGGGTACCACGATGAGCATGCTAATGTGAATCACGTGATATATAACACACAGCCTAAATGTCATTCACAAGGTGGCTAACCGAATTAAAGAATTAAGGACACTAAATATCCATAATTCAACACAAGTACAAGAGAAATGTCGATGGTCTTTGCTTCTAGGTCAAAGATTCGGTTTAGTCAACTCCCTGAGATGGCTAAACATGGGGAACAAGTTTATCTAACAACTACATGTAACAATGTGATTGTTATATCATTAACAACATTCAATTTAGGTTAAAGGCTCATCCTCTTGATTTGGGAATATTATCCACAATCAATTCATCACCCAATCTGGTCAAGGATGGATAATCGTGTCTTAATACAAAGACACATTAAGCGCAAGGATATGAATCAAAGCCAATTTAGCAACTAGAAGCTTGAACTGAAACTTTTCCACTCTTTGGGGCTAAAATCCTTAACACTTAAATTACACAATACATAACATTTCAAGTCATCCATCAATCAATTAACAATCACGGGAATCTAATTCATACTCTAAATCACAACTACTCCTAAACTCATTCATAGACACATATTGATTTCTAGCCATTCATACACATACATATCATATTAATAGCATAAAAACACATACATCAAAGAGAATAACAAAACCCAAATGAATTTAAATACAAAAAATATATATATAGCGCATGTGAAGGTTTGTGATATTCCCAAGTTGGAGTTACACATCAAAGACAACAAGAAACACAAAGAAATGAGCAAATAAGAGCAAACCTTTGTAGACAAGTCCTCCAAAGATTATTATAGCCTTCCTAGCTCAAATTTTGCTCCTAATTCCTTGAAATCTACTCTAAGATGAATGAAGAAAGTATAAAATGATGTGGTGGATGTGTATGGTGAGCTTCTATAGAGAAAAAACCTTTATGGGAGCAAGATCTCTCCTTATTGTTGGAGAATATGAATAAAAGACATGTTTAGGCGTGAAAGAGAGAGAAGGGGGGAAGAGAGGTTCGAAGAATGAGGAGCAAAGACGGTATTTATAGTGTGGGAGGTTAGAGCATGACTTTGGGGTGAAAATACAAGAATACCTCTCAAAAAATGGATGAAAATCACATTTTTAGGCCGTCACTTGTTACGCATCACGGGCGTACTGATCGGGACACGTCGTTGCAGTGTCATCAAATATGAACATTTAAGTTCGACCTCGTAAGAGCGCAAGTCACAGAGTCTAGCACAGCGGCAAGCAAGGGATCAATCCACAAGAAGGTGGGATTCACCAACCGTCTCTAGTTCTAGCTATTATTACAACACTCCGAGCGGACTCCTGTGTTGCGTATGCGAAAAAGTGATTAATAATAGAACTAAATAACTTATATAAATAATATATACAATGATAGATGTAATGGAGATATGCATGAAATATGGTTACACTAGGAAAACAATTCAACATTGACGATCCTTCTAATTATGTTCTAAACTCACCTAATCCTCAAATGTGCAAGTTTATCATAAGCTCGTATCCCCTTAATAAATCTCTAATCTATCTTGATGTCTTAGAGATAGTATCCATATATACCTGAAATCTCTCTCGAGCAATCCGAACAATATATATGAACCCATTAAGCAAATGAAATACAAATCAAACCTTATACGCTAGCCTAGTGGTTCTAGCACTTTCTAGTCAAGCATAGTGAATGTTTATCTAAGCATTGTCAAATGTGTCTCCTCTCGGTACATAGCATCTAACCATGGATCAATTACAAAGTGATCAATTAAGCAAAAGCTTTAAGCATTCAAAACATCCATATAACTACTCAAGCACAAAAGAAATGTCTGTGGTCTTTACTTATAGGTCAAAGATTCGGTTTAGTCAACTCCCTAGGATAGCTAAACATGGGAAACAAGTTACCTAACAACTACATGCAACAATGTGATTGTTATATTATTAAGAACATTCAATTTAAGTTAAATGTCCATCCTCTTGATTAGGAAATTTTCCCCCACAATCAATTCATCACCCAATCCTGTCACGTGGATGGATAATCGTGTCTTAATACAAAGACCCGTTAAGAACAAGGATATGAACCAAGGTCAATTTAGCAACTAAAAGCTTGAACTGAAACTTTTTCTACCCTTTGGGGCTAAAATCCATATTACTCAAATTACTCAAATTACTCAATACATGGAATTTCAAGTCATCCATCAATCAATCAACAATCATGAGTATCTAATTTCTACTATAAATTACAACTACTCCTAAACCCAATCATGGGCACATGTTGATTTCTAACAATTCATACACATACATATCATATTAAAAGCATAAAAACACATATATCAAAGAGCAAAATAAAACCCAAATGAATTTAAGAACAATCGATATATTTATTACACAAATGTAGGTTTACAATATCCCCAAATTGGTAGAATACATAAAAGAAAACAAGAAATACAAATAAATGAGTAAAATGAAACAAACCCTCAAAAGATGCTTAAATCCTTCCTAGCTCAGTTTTGACTCCTATTTTCTTTGTAATCTACTCTAAGATGGATGAAGGAGATGTAAAATGGTGGGGTGGAAGTGTATGGTGAGCTCCCATGGAGGAAAAACCTCCATGGGAGCAAGAGATGAAAGAAAATGGAAGAGAGAAGAGAAGAGGCATGAAAGGAGAAAAAAAGGCGAAGAGAGGTCTGAAGAATGAGGAGAAAATGGGGTATTTATAGTGTGGGAGGTTATGGCAAGACTTTTGGGTGAAAAGACAAGAATACCCCTATGAAAATGGTTGAAAAACATATTTCTGCCCAGAAGTGCGGTTCGATGTGCTGTACGCATCAACACAACGTACCGCACGTCACTTTTTGTAGCTTTCTGCCTAAAAATACGGTATAAAACGTGATACGCAACTTGGTCTCGCGCGGTTGCGTATTGCATTTCTCTACGCACCGTTACAAAAATGATCATAACTTTCTCCAGAAACCTCGGAATTGTGATCTGTAAAGTGTGTTGGAAAGAAGATTTATAGGCATTTCTGAAAAGTGGTTATGGGAAATATGGTTCGATTGAAGAAGAGAGATATGACATTTCAAAGTTGGGGTGTCTGCACAAGCTATTCTAAATTCTGCCCTTTAACCTCCAAAACTCTTCAATTAAGTTCAAATACCTTCCGTAGGGAACATGTATCTACACAAGACTCACAAACATATCAAATACAAAAATATACTCGAAAACAAGAATAAAATCTAGAAAATTGAGACCTCAAAAGGTATATAAATCGCTTCGATCACGTACTGCAGATCACTTTTTGGAGCTCTCTGACCATTATTGTTGTACATCACTTTGTACACAATTTGGTCTCACACGGTTGCGAACCGCACAACTCTACTCAGTGTTACGAAAACAGTCATAACTTCCTCCAAAACCCTCGAAATCGCAATCTACAAAGTGCATTAGAAAGTAGACTTCCAGGGCTTTCTGAAATATGGTTATGGGAACTTTAGTTCAATCTGAGAAGGGAGATACAGCCTTCCGAATTTGGGTGTACTGTACGAGCAATTCCAATTTCAACTCTTATAACCTCAAAAACTCTTCAATTAAACTCAAATACCTTCCGTAGGGAACATGTACCTACACAAGGCTTACACATTAAATACCAAAATATGCTCGAAAAGAAGAACAAAAGCTCAGTAATGGAAAACTCAAATAGGTATATAAATCATTTCGATCGGTAGTCAGATTCGACGGTGGAGAACTTCCGATCTAGTTTTTGTTCTTCAAATTCTTTCTCCATCTTTCGCTCAAAGCTTAGCTTTTTCAAGTAGAAACAATGTTTAGACACCGAGATACAATGTTTAGACCCAGAAATTGAACGTCAGAAACGAAAGCAAGACTGAGAGACGATCTGTAAAAGGAGAGGGTCGGGAGAGAATCGTAGATGGATAATGAGAGGGGAGAGACAAAGTTTTGTTTTGATTAAGAAACCGGTTTAATCGGTCAATGGTGAATTGGTCTTTTCTAATTTTCCCTTTCAACCGGTTAATATTTTTCAAAAAATTGTGTTATTTTTTTTATTGTTTTCAAACTTGTTGAAACATATGGTGTACGGTACAACATATCACCCTTTTCTATATATATATATATATATATATATATATATATATATATATATATATATATATATATATATATATCTTTTCTAGTATAACAATCAATTTTGATATTGAACGAGTTGGGGTCTGATAGAACCCGTTGAGATCAAATTGTAGTGTACAACACTCCATACATGCTTGTAAATCGTGGTGGGACTCGAATACACCACACTCAGATTGAGCTAATGTTGGTTCTATAATATTACAAAACTATTTATATATATAATTGGGTTATATGATATGATCAAATTTGTTGAGCAACTATCATGACAGATAAATTAAGTAGACTCAGAACGTCTAATCAGTACTACAATTTGAGACTGCTATAGTTCTTTCCATGCGCTTTCGAACAATTAAAGAAACTCATTTGCCTTTCTGTAATACCTATTAATGTTTGGATTCGACTACATATACTTCTTTATATATATATATTCTTAATTGAGTAATAGATGCTAATAATAATAATAATAATCTTTCATCATAAATATGGTAAAATTTGTGAATTAATACCGAATCAAATTGACTAGAATCTGCAAAGTTAATAAAACAATTGTAATTGTGACAAAAATAAGATGGACAATGTAGTTGGTTGTTTAAGCTGTGATGCAAGTTTTACATTTTCACATCATCATAGTTAAATAAGAAGATTCGTATCATCTCATTACTATAGTCAAAGAATCTCATCAGCTTTTCTGTAATATCTATTAATGTATACATGCGGCTGCATATATTATTTCTATTATTTTTTATGTTTTTATACTACCAAAAGATAAAACCAATCAAATCCTATCCAATAATGTTACTTTGTCTAAATTTGGTAAACACTGTAATCTATTCATTTAAATTGTATTAGATTTGTATGATTTAAATGGATGGATTGGAATATTGCCATACCATTTGGATACCAAATTTAAGTAAAGTAACATTACTCAATCCTATCACATGCATCACAAGATGCAATATGATGACCAAAAACATTCACACGCTCGAAAAAAAGTATATATATATACCCCGTTATATTTCTTTAATGGACATATTAAAAAAAACAAAAACCACTCCTCTTTCAAACAATAATGGAGAAACAATCAGTCAAACTGGCTTGCTTCGTAGTTCTTCTCATCATCGCTGCTGGTATTACCAACCTTTATTCACTCTTTTATTAAAAAAACAATTATAAGTTTTCACTCTTTTATTTTATATATATTACATCGTAATCTGTTGTTTAGTTTTTAAAATCAAATCTAGAGATTCATTTCTATTGAATTGAAAGTGTGACATTGATACCTATAGGTATGAGAATGGGAGAAGCTATTAAATGCGAACGTGATGAAGACTGTAATGGTCGTCTACACTGTGCCGGTTCTGTCCTTCCTCAATGCCTTTCTGGCGTTTGTGGATGCTTACCACCGAAGAGACAACCCCCAGCGAATACTAGAAATGAACCCAACGTCTAAAAATCAGTGATTTCTGAGCATATCAACGTTTCCGATTAATAAAAATTTAATTTTCTTGTTTCTTTTTTTAGATCTCTATATCTGATTTATATGGTCACATTCTATCTTATTTATCCTAATTATTAATTACTTTTATCAAAACTATTAATGGCCAAAAACAGTTTCACAATATAAAAAAAGTAATAATCCTAGTCCTTTATAATTTTGTAAAATTGGGAGAAATTGAATAACAGATAATTGAAATAATATTTTTTAATAAAATAATATTTTAATTGATAAATTATTAAATAAAAAATATTCAAAATTAATTTTAAATAAATATATAGTCTTATATTGTTTAAATCTATAAATTATTTATATTCTTTTAATATTATATATATATATATATATTGTTGATATTGACACCCATAAAACTCATTAGTACACCCATATTTTATTAAAAAATTTAATTAAAAAAATATCCCGATAAAAATGTACTAATAAGGACAAATTACTTTAATTAAAACTAAATCAAATACTATACACTCATTAATTACACTCATATCTTCAACAATATTTCTTTATTGAAACAAAAAAAAAACTTACAATTTCAAAAAAAACTTATGATAAACCCTAATTAAACTCTAATTTTAGTTCAACTATCAAATTTTCTTATCATCACATGATTAGCATATTATTTTTGTCTTTCATTTATGTATAGTTATAAACCCTATCGATAAACAATTTATTTTTAAAGACAGTTGTAGATTTCAACAATTTTTTTAAGATAGATGTAGATATCAATACGTTTTCTTTAAGATAGTTGTAGAAAAATAAAAGAATTCCAGATTGAAAATCTCTTGACCCCATATACAATTCAGTTCCACATATTCCGTTTTATAAAGCTCATACATTCGAGACATTTTAAAAAGAAAAGTAGATCATCATTAAAAGATGATTTGATTCTAAAAGTAATATGATTTTTTTTATACTGGTATGATAATATTTTAAGAGTGTTATAATTAATATATATATAAATGAATATATTCATTTCAACGAGGATACTTTTAGCATTAGCATTAACATTAGTGCTAATAGTTATATTTATTTTTAAGGAGAGCTTCTTTTGACAATCTAATTTTTTTTTCTTTTTACACTTCATTTCTGGAGATACTTCATTCTCAAAATTTAAATTTTAAAAAATTCTAAAGACACTTTTTTTTGTCCCTAGATTATCTTTTTTTATCTTTTAGGCACTCCTATTCTAAAAACACTCAATTTTAAACAATAAATTTCTAAACACATTCCATTTTTTTTTTAATAAAATTTATGGCGAACCATCGTATCCTTTGATACATTCGATGAGTAATCTTTTTTGAATTCAATTACTAAAAAAAAATTATCTCTCCTAAATCATTAGATTAAATAATACATATTAAACACCATCTCCTAAATTTTTAATTACCATATTAAACTCTATCTCCTCAAATACATATCTCTAATTTTCTATCTCCATTCTTTCTCAAACAAGACTAAAAGTTAAAAATATGCTTGACTATTAGGAACATTATAAATGTATATATTTAAAAAAAAAAACTCAAATAACAAGTACTTTGTTTATCAAATTTGGACAAAGTAACATTTCTCAATCCTATCACATTTTCACCATAAAAAAAGTGTGTATATATACCCCATTATATTTCTTTAATGGACATATAAAAAAACAAAAACCACTCCACTTTCAAACAAGAATAGAGAAACAATCAGTCAAATTGGTTTGCTTTGTAGTTCTTCTCATCATCGTAGCTGGTATTACTGATCTTTATTCACTCTTTTATTATTATTTTTTTATAAGTATTCACACTTTTATTATATATATACATATATATATATATATATATATATATATATATATATATATATGTTACATCGTAATCTGTTGATTAGTTGTTAAAATCAAAGCTAGAGATTCATTTCTATTGAATTGAAAGTGTGACATTGATACCGATAGGTATGAGAATGGGAGAAGCTATTGAATGCGAACGGGACGAAGACTGTATTGGTCGTCTACACTGTGCCGGTTCTGTCCTTCCTAAATGCCTTTCTAGCGTTTGTGGATGCTTACCACAGAAGAGACTACCGCCAGTGAATACTAGAAACGAACTCAATGTCTAAAAATCAGTGATTTATGATTAATAAATTTTATTTTTTGGTTTCTTTTTCAGATCTCTACATTTAATTTATATGGTCACATTCTATCTGATTTATCCTTATCATTGATTACATCAATCAAAAGTTCAAAACTATTAATGGCCAAAAGCAGTTTCACAATATAAACAGAGTAATAATCTCGGTCCTTTATAATTTTGTATAATTGAGGGAAACTGAATAACAGATAATTGAAATAATATTTTTAAATAAAATAATATTTTAATTTATAAATTATTAAACTAAAAATATTCAAAATTAATTTTAAATAAATCTATAGATTTATATTGTTTTTAAATCTATGATTTATTTATCATTATTTTATTATTATTATTATTATATATATATATATAATATTGATATTGACACCCATAAAACTTATTAGTACACCCATATTTTATTAAAAAAAAAAATATATCCCCGATAGAAATTTACTAATAAGAACAAATTACTTTAATTAAAAATGAATCAAATATTATATACACTCATTAATTATACGCATATCTTCAACTATATTTCTTTATTAAAACAAAAAATGTACATTTTGGGAAAAAAAAACTTATGATAAATCCTAAGATACGATAAACCCTAATTAAATTCTAAGTTTAGTTCAAGTATCAAAATTTATCATCATCACATGATTAACATATTGTTTTTGTCTTTCTTTTATATATAGTTATGAACTCTATCGATAAACAATTTTTTTTTAAGATAGCTGTAGGTATCAACATTTTTTTTTAAGATAGTTGTTGATATCATTAAGTTTTTTTTTTTAGAATAGCTGTATAAAAATAAAAGAATTTAATATTGAAGATTTCTTGACCCCTTATACAATTCAGCTCCAAATATTCTCTTTCATAAGGTTACTACATTCAAGATATTTCCAAAAGTAAATTGGACCATCAATAAAAGAGGATTTGATTCCTAAAATAATATGATTTTTTATATATATAAATTGGGTATGATAATATTTTAATAGTGTTTGTAAATAATATATATTAAAATGAATATATTCATTTCAATGAGGATACTATTGGCATTAGAAAAGGTGTTTAGGGGCTGTTTGGTATGGGATAATCAAAATAATGTGATTCCTGGGAAAGTGAAACTCAGTGATGTGATTCCTGGGAAATTTATACACGTGTGTTTGGTTGTACATGGAAATATTATGTAGGATTCCTGGAAATTTCAAGTAACAATGTTTGGTTGTACATGGGATTTTTATTATTATTATTAAAAACTAAAAATGAAAAATAAAAAAAATAAAGTCAACTTAACCAGAGAAATGGATCTGGTCTCTCCAGATCTTTTCATCTTTCCATCTCTCTCTCCCTTTTTTTCCATCTCTCTATGTGTTTCCATCTTTCTCTGTGTCTATCTCTCCAGATCGTCTCCACGTCAATGTTGTCGCCGCCACCATCGAAGCTCGTTGTTGCGTCATCGTCTTCATCGAAGCTCGCCGTCGCGTCTTCATCGAAGCTCGCCATCATCGTCATCATCATCGAAGCTCGTCGTTGTCTTCGTCGAACCTCACCGTCGTCATCTTCGCCGAACCTCGCCGTCGTCATCGTCATCATCAAAAAAGAAATTATACTTGCTGCTGTATTTTTTTTCCTTGGTGCAATTTTTTTTTTCCTTTTTATGTTGGTGATGATGTTTGAGATGTTGATTTGATAATGGTTTAATACAAGATTATTTGTGAGTTAAGATTGTGTTTTGATTAGGGATTTTAGAATAGAAATTGGGGATTTTTTGTATTATTATTGAGAATCAACGTAAAGAACAGAGAACAGGAAAATAAAATAATTTTTTTTAATGATAGTGGGTCCCACTGTGGGAATCAGATGGAGGTAATCTGAAACCCACCAATTTTGATGGGAATCACATTACCCCTCTGGAGGATAATGTGATTTCTATGAGATTTACTTTCTCGGGAAACAAAAAACCCAAACCTACTACCAAACATGGGAAGTTTTGAGATTCTCATTCCCATACAAAGATGTCACCATACCAAACGGCCCCTTATAGTTATATTTATTTTTTAAGGAGAGTTTCTTTATACAATCCAAATTTTTTCTTTTTACACTTCATTTCTAAAGACACTTCATTTTCAAAATTTAAGTTTAAAAAAAAATTCTAAAGACATTTTTTTTATTCCTAGATTATCTTTTTTATCTTTTGGACACTCCTATTCTAAAAACACTTCATTTTAAAAAATAAATTTCTAAAGACACTCTATTTTATTTTAATAAAATTTAGGACGAACCATCGTAGCCTTTTTATACATCTGATGAGTGATATTATTTTAATTCAATTATCAAAAAAAAAATATATATCTTAAATCATTAGATTAAATATTACATATTAAACACTCTCTCCTAAAATTTTAATTACTATATTAAACTCTATCTCCTCCAATACATATCTCTAATTTTTTATCTCCATTCTTTCTCAAACAAGACTAACAGTTAAGAATATGCTTGATTTTTAGGAACAGTATAATGTATATATTAAAAACAAAAACTCAAAAAACAAGTACCCTATTTTTTTAAAAAAAAATTGAAATATGAAAATGTTTTTTGTTACTTTTGTAGGTATGTAATTGCCTAGAGAACTTTAATTCTTTCATTAGTCTTAGAAATTCTGAGTTTAATTGAATTTGCTTGCAACAAATCAAGTTTTTATATATCTATTTTTTTATAAAAAAAACAATGTATATGTATTGACATTTTCATATATATATATATGATCGAGTAATGTTAGGCTTCCCATTTTTTTTAAAATTTCTTAACAAATGATATTGACACAGAAGATGTCAACATCTTGTAAATCATGAGATTATGTGGGGAGTGATGTTATGTTGACACTTAACGTGCCAACACCATTTGGAAAAAAAAATAGCAAGTCTAGCATTACAATATATATATTACTGTTAGTAAAAAACTGAAATATTCATAAGTTTTGTTTTCTTTGACTATTAATCAAAGATTGATCGAAAAATTATAGAGATACATTTTTTTCTGAAAAAATGGAGAGAAAATAATTAGGATAGAGTGTTTAATATGGTAATAACATATTTAGAAGAGGGAATTTAATATGGTAATTAGGATAGAGTGCCCTTTTTTTTTTTTTACTCTTCATTTCTAATGACACTCCATTCTAAAAATTCAAATTAAAAAAAAAAAGTCTAAAGAGACTTTTTTTTTATTCCTAGATTATCCATTTTATCTTTTAGCACTTCTATTCTAAAGACATTCCATTTAAAAATATATATTATTTTAAAAAAATTATCTTTCCTAAATAATTAGATTAAATATTACATATTAAACATTTTCTCCTAAATTTTAAATTACCATATTAAACTCACTCTCCTCCATTACATATCTCTAATTTTCTATCTCTATTTTTTTCTCAAGCAAGACTAATAGTTAAGAATATGCTTGATTTTTTAGGTACCGTATATGTATTTATTAAAAAATAAAAAACTCAAAAAACAAGAGCCCTGTTTTTCAAAAAAAAAATCGAAATATGAAAATACTTTTTGTTACTTTTGTAGGTATATAATTGCCTACAGAACTTTCATTTTTTTCATTAGTCTTATAAATTCTGAATTTAATTGAATCTGATTGCAACAAATCAAGTTTTTATATTTCTATTTAAAAAAAAAACAATGTATGTGTATTGACATTTTAATATATATATATATATATATATATATATATATATATATATATATATGAGTAATGTTAGACTACCCAATTTTTTTTCCAAATTTATTCACAAATGAATTTGGCACAGGAGGTGTCAACGTCTTGTAAATCATGAGATTGTAAATCATGAGATTGTAAATCATGAGATTATATGATGATTGATGTGATGTTGACACTTCACGTGCCAACACCATTTGGGAAAAAAATTGGCAAGTCTAGTATTACTATATATAAAAATTTTGATTTCTCTGACTATTAATCTGTGATTGATCTAAAAAATATGGAGATATGCATTTTTTTTTAAAAAAAATGGAGAGAGAGATAGTAATTAAGATAGAGTGTTTAATATGGTAATAACAGATTTATGAGAGAGTTTTATAGGTAATATTTAATCTAATGATTTATGAGGAGTGATGCTATCGGCACATCTACCACAGAACTATTTATGCCCCAATTTTTAAATTATTTAGTATTTTTTTTTCTTTATCAAATTACCTAAACAGTCATACAATTTTTATTAAAAAAATCTTGTACAAACTAAAACTAATAAAACATCACTTTCCTTATTAAAAACCTTAATGACAAAAGCTTTAATGACAAAAGTTATTTCAAATCATTGAATATTTACTATTTTTATTTATATTTTCTTTCAGATCTCAATATCTTGTTTTTTATGTTTAGTATTTATTGATTTATTGCTACTTTTGTTTAAATTTTCTTTCAGATCTCGATCTCATGTTTACCAGGTTTAATTAGTATTAATTAATTTGATTGTCTCACATGTTTGTTTTATTTTTCTTCTTAAATTCCAGATCCATTTTTGCTACTTTTTTTTCTTTCGATTTATTTTATTTCAGAACTTCTAGGTATACTATAATTTGTATCAGTTCTTTTGTATATTTTATTCTGGATCTTCCAAATTTTGTTTAATGTTATTTATATATGAAAAAACGAAATTGCACTAAAAAAAACTAATCTCTGACAAAACTAAATCACACCAAAACTCTAACTCAATCGCTAAAAAAAACCATCAGACGATTAATATCACATTCATAGTCTACTACCAACAATCCAACTGACTACCAAAAAAAACATTACATCTAATAAAGATGGTTTTACCATGAAATAAGAAGAAAACACAAGTCTTGTGAATGAATGTAAGAAAACTATATATAAAGATTCGAGATGAAGTGTATTTTTATTTTTATTTTTTGAAAAAGATATGGGTTGTATTAAGTTTGAAAAATAAGTAAAATGGTAATCAAGGAAATAAATCAAAAAAAAAATAATAAGAGTGATGATATTGACACCCGTCAAAAACTGTATGTACACTCCTTTTGTAACTACACCGCAAAAATATTTTAAAAATCTATGTTTTGTAAAAAACCTCACTTAATACCAAAAATACCCTTTCTTTAATTTTATTATATTATATTTTTATTAGCACACCCCATTATTTTGTTATCTAAACAGATTTATTTAAAAAAATATTATTTTATCTCTGTTTTATTCAAATAAATAATTTATGTCTTAAAAAAATTCTAACTCCTGTAAAAGCATTTGATGTCACTAAAAAAATTGTTTGAAAAAAAAATCTTATCATCGCATTAAAACTTAATTCTTTAATTTTTTTTAAGCTCAAAATTCTTCAATTCCACAATTGAAAAACTGTATAGTGTATCTCAATTGCTTTAATCCTAAGAAAGTTATAGAAAGTTTATTATTGGTATTGATTTTTATTTCACTCAATTATAGCATTAAATTGTTGGTCAACTCAATCAATTTATATTCCTTAAAAGAAATTGAAATTAATATTTAAAATAAAAGTTAGGGTTTGATAAAATAGAAAGATTTTTATTATCATATTAAACAATTATGCCATGTTTGGCACACCGGATTGGACTGGGATTGGACGATTTTAGTCCCAATCCGGTGTTTGATGTTGTTTTGGATATGGGATTAGTAATCCTAAAAACAAAATTATTCTCATGTTTGTGGGATTAAATAAACTCACATCTCACCCCCTCGAAGTCGATCTCAATCTCATACTTCCAAACATATCTCACGTCTCCAGGAAGTCTCTGCATTGGTGAATTCCATTTGGTAACCATTGGAAAATTCGAGTCATATCCAACAATCCTCCATTATGACGAGAATTCTCAAAACTTTGTCCATAACTATGATTCTCAACATCGAGAATCAACATACCCATCCCGAGGTATAACCTCTTAAGAAAACCCTTCCTAAGATTTCACCGACACATGTCAAAATTTACCTTACTTAAAATTATGGTGCAACTCCTCACGTTAGGTTCTTAGGGAGTTCGTTTAGACTTCAACATCATTGTCCACCACACACCTTACATCACCTCCTAACCAATGTCTGTGCATAATTGTGGACCCGCTACTAGTAACACATCCTCTTTTATGGCAACTAGTGGTCAAGCCATGAGAATGTTTATGCCACTTTAGAGGGTATCACTGTAGTTGTCATACTCAAGAGAGATAAATGGTGGGAATGGAGATGAAAATCATCCCCAAATTGAAATTTGGATGGGGATAAGAGGGCCTCCCCCATCCTCATTCCCCTATGAATATATTGAAATGGGGATGTTCCCCATTTCCCCAAAAACTTTATAAATATAATTATATATATATATATATATATATTTTTTTTTTAATTATTTGAAAAACTAAATATATAAACCAATTTTACTCTTTGAAAACACCATAAATCTAAAGTTGTCTTGGTTGAAACTTTGAATTATTGAAATATTTAATGGATTTTCTTTTGTATTTGTAATGCACTAATGGATTTTATTTTGCATTTGTAATGGATTTTTTTTTTAATTTGTAATTTTCAGTCAAACGGGGAATTGAAAAAATGGAGAAACATAGAAACAGGGAAACGGGGAAAAATGGAGAAACACGGGGAAAATAGAGAATAGATGGAGATACGTCCCCATAAAATTCCCAATCCCCATCCCCATTTTCACCAAATGGGGAAATGGGGAAGGATGGGGAACGGTTTGAGAAGTAAGGATAGGAACGAGGGGACCTATATCCATTCCCATTTTCCTAATGTGCAACCCTACTCCCAGTCATCATAACTCATCACAGGTGTTCCAGAACTAGTACCAATCGTTTCTTTGTTAGAATCTCCAAAGCCTTCAGGGTTCGTAGAGGTTGACTTGTCCTTCAACGCCTTGTGTAAACCATATTGGATTAGCAAATATTTAACTTGAACTTGCCACAAGCCAAAGTTAATCTTTCCATTGAACTTCTCAACCTTGAATCTCATCATTTTTGCCATAACAGTTTGTTAAGACCACTATTAAGCAACCAGGCTCTGACACCAACTGTTAGCGAACAGTGTCACTACTCAGAAGCGTCGTCGAATAGAACCCAAACAAACAATAGTAAAAAAATTAAGATGAAAGAAGAAAATAAATCCAATCACACACAATACAAAAATTTACATGGAAACCCAAATCGAAAAAAAAACCACTGCCGTCAGGACGATAAAAGAAAGTTTCAATATGTAGAAAATTGTTACATCTACACACTCAGGATTCTCTTTTTTTATTACCCTAAACTCAATTACACCCAATGCTCTCTTTGAGATCTCTCTAATATTTGCTAATTTGCTCCACCACAATAAACTAGCTATTATGGTCTATTTATATGAATTATATGGAGTTTAATTCAAAAGAAAATCCTACTCTTATACATATAAAAATTACGTGTTCCATAATAATACTATTTACTATTTATGACAAGTCTTCTTGAAAATAAGAAATCTTTTTCTTTTAAGAACCTCCAGAAACAAATTATTTCTCTTTCCATTAATATCTCCTGATTCAACGTGTGATTATGATTGACTATGGTTCAAGTTACAGTTGACCACCTGTTTCCTAAACCATGTTAAAATTGACGGCTCAAAAAACCGCGATCCATACGCCGCATCACCAGGTCATGACCGATGTCCCGATCGTTGTTTCACTGATGTGCCAACCACAATGTAACTCACATCGGTTTCTACTGGAATGGGACCGATGTGATACCGCTGTCATAATTCACAGCGGTGACACATCGGTTTTTGTTGCTTTCCATTTCTTCAGTTTTTCAGGTCTTCCAGCCTCACTTAAACTCGATCTCATACTTTCAAACATATCACACGTCTCAAAGAAGTCTCTGTATTAGTGAATCTCGTTTGATAACCATTGGAAAGTTCTTGCTATATCTAACACCAAGTTCGTCCTTCCACCAGCTAAGCTAGAGTTCTGATGGTTGGCCACAATGTAATTGCCAAGATTAGAACCAAAGATTTGGGTTTCATCCCAAGCATTAGACCACCAAGGCAACCACCTCGTGGTTTGGTTAGATACAAATTGAGACACCATTTTTTAACAGATGATTTGAATCCATATAATATTACTCTTTGTGTAATCCCACGTTAGTACGATTAATATGTAATTAATAAACTCTAAAGATTATCCCTTAATCCCTAGGAAAGAGTAAAGCTTAATCCACGTATTCTAAAGTACCATTACCAGTAAAGTGGACGGACTAGTCAATCATTTGCTTTCAACACATAAAGTTGCAGTTCAATGTGTGTTTGTGAGTGTATTAAGTTGTGTAATAAGCTAGATTCTTAAGTTTTCAGAAGAGACATCATTTTACAATGACAAATAAAAATTCTTAATACATTATTGGCAACTAGAGAGTAAACAGAAGCTATAAGCTTGAAACTATTACACGACTAAAATTATATAAAGATGATTGACTCCTCACCGTAGCAAAGGCAGTTGGTTCAAAATGGTTGATTGAGTCGAGCACTCAAAATTATATTTCTCATCAAAACATGCTGAAAATAGAGAAAACTACATAGAAATGCTAATAGCCTAATATCATTGGAAATGTATGTAATTTCATATCAGAAATATGAACAGATAAGCAATATTTCATTATTTTGGACATATTGTTCTACATTAACAGCCAAAAATGTAAATTTTGGAAAATAGAAGTAATCCCGAAGCTTATCTGATACACAATAAATAAATCTCGATCTAATTTTCTTTGGAAACTAATAAATTACTTAAAACTTCATCCATTAAATATGCATGACGGAAAATGATTACCGATGGATTTGGACACTGGGAGGGACAGGATAAACAACCAGACCAAATCGGGACCATTGGTTAGAGGGCAATGATTTGTGTTTGAATCTTCTCTTATAAACCCTTTTATCGAGAATCATTTTCCTTACACATACCTAATTCAGTTGCATTAAAAACTCATCAAGACCAACTCAAGAAGCAATCCTTCCTTCTGTATCTACATATTTCAAGCGGTTCAACAGGTTCAATTTAGGTTGTTCCATCGGAACATGAGTATGTTCATACGAGGAGTAAAAAAAATGTTTTCTGCAGGTTACAGGTCTTCCACATCAAGGGAAAAGTGAAACAGTTTCCAAGAATAAATAAAGAAATAAACTCTCCCTGTCAAGTAAAATGTTTCGCCAAAACAACAAAAAAAATTGACAAATTCACAAGCATAAGGAAAAAAAACCTTTCAATGATTTCTTTTAGTTGATACTGTTTGGCAAATTGTTCTCCCGTTTGGCAAACATAAATGTACAACACCAGAGAGACAACAAGAGAAGAAAAAAAGAGGAAAACATAAGAGACCAAATTGCAATATTATTCATTTCAAACAAAAAAAAGGCTTACAATATTAACCATGTTCAACCAATGCAAGTTGAAAATTAACAAAATAATTGTAGACACTATACCTATTAGTCTAATGATGTACAAAGACAATCGATGCGGAAACAAAAACAGCATTAATGCACTTTTATGAGCAACACATGCAATCTGTGGTATAAGAGCAAATGTGATTTAAAATTATATTTCCAATCAAATTAGTACGAAATCTTAGAGGTAAATAGATCGAAATTAAGACATGAAACAAAAATTTACGCAATGATAAACTGTTAACACTTATGTATTTTAGACCAATAAGTACATTAATACCCAAATAGCCAAAGAAAAATACTTATATATCACAAATAGACAAATAAAGAAGAAACAAATGATTAACATATTAATTTGTTTCCAATCCAAAGTAAAAAAACATTGATTTATCATTTATTTAGTGTAAGGAAAAAATTTAATATAAGACCTCAGTATCCTATAAAGAACTAAATTAGTCTCTTCCTTAAATAATATCATTCTACCATTTTTTTTACCTTGAATTTCACCAAAGCTCTATAACAATCTTAAATATAATATTATAAAAATGCCTTCAAACTCAAATACAGACAATGAGTTCTCACCAAATAACAGTGATCTTAATCTTGTTCGCTAAACATAGCAAGGCTGATGTACATTCTTTCACCTGTTACAACGAAGCAAGTACCTCTCGAAAGTGAATGAGCTGACCATAGGCTTTCTCTTTTTTGATTCCCTATCGATGCAGTGTCAACTCGAATGATTCTTAAAACAAAAGAAATCAATTTTCCAAAATAGAGAGAGTGTTTGAATCAAAAAGAAACCCATCTGGGTGTTTCACTTACAGTTTGTGAAGAGAAGATTTAGAGTTAGATTGCAGTGCGTTAGGGATTGAAGCAACCAAACCATCTGGGTCTCTAAACATGAAGGTCAAATTTCAATGAACCTACATTTTTCTCTGGTATCATGCATTTATTTTTATGATTCAAAGTTCATAGCAGATCGTCTATTGAAGAAGAGAGAGCGACAAGTTTGACTGCAGCGAGATCGGCTTCGTCAAAAGAGTAAGCAGAGTTGAGAGTGGCGACACGGGCGAAAATAACTTGAAGCAACTCTTGTTGTGTGTAGTTGATAAACACGTCGTTGCGATGTCATCAAATATGAACATTTAAGTTCGGTCTCGCAAGCCGCAAGTCACAGAGACTAGCACAACGGCAAGTAAGGGATCATTCCATAGGGAGGTGGGATTCACCGACCGTCTCTCAGTTCTAGCTATTATTACAACACGCCGAGCGGGCTCGTGTGTTGTGTGTGCTGAAAAGTGAATAGTAATATAACTAAATAAATTACATAAATAATATATACAATGATAGATGGAATGGAGATATGCATGAAATATGGTTACACTATGGAAACGACTCAACTATGACAATCTTCCTAATTATGTGCTAGACTCACCTAGTCCCTCAAATGTGCAAGTATATAATAGGCTTGTATCCCTTTAATTAATCTCTAATCTCTCTCAATGTCTTAGAGATTGCATCCACGCATACAAAGTACGCATGAATCCATTAAGTGCTTTGGGAAATACACACGAACCATGTACAGCGACAACCTAGTGGTTCTAACACTTTCTACTCATATACACAGGAGTTAGTTAGGCATGTAATGCGCAACCGCGTGGGCCATACTACATCCAATGATTCATTCACGACGCTAACCAAATACGGGATGTCAACCAAGTGAAAGCATTAGGAATACGAGATACCCATACAACACGTAAGTTATACGCTCGTGTCCCCTTAATTAATCTCTACCCTCTCTCGAGTGCATAGAGATTTTATCCATGCATAAGCATGAATCCATTAAGGACTGTGTTACACACACATGAGCTCTATATGCCAGCTTAGTGGTTCTAGCACTTTCTGGTCAAACATAGAGGGTACAACGATGAGCATGCTAATGTGAATCACGCGATATATAACACAGCCTAAATGTCATTCACAAGGTGGCTAACCGAATTAAAGAATTAAGGACACTAAATATCCATAATTCAACACAAGTACAAGAGAAATGTCGATGGTCTTTGCTTCTAGGTCAAAGATTCGGTTTAGTCAACTCCCTGAGATGGCTAAACATGGGGAACAAGTTTATCTAACAACTACATGTAACAATGTGATTGTTATATCATTAACAACATTCAATGTAGGTTAAAGGCTCATCCTCTTGATTTGGGAATATTATCCACAATCAATTCATCACCCAATCTGGTTAAGGATGGATAATCGTGTCTTAATACAAAGACACATTAAGCACAAGGATATGAATCAAAGTCAATTTAGCAACTAGAAGCTTGAACTGAAACTTTTTCCACTCTTTGAGGCTAAAATCCTTAACACTCAAATTACACAATACATAGCATTTCAAGTCATCCATCAATCAATTAACAATCACGGTAATCTAATTCATACTCTAAATCACAACTACTCCTAAACTCATTCATAGACACATATTGATTTCTAGCCATTCATACACATACATATCATATTAAGAGCATAAAAACACATACATCAAAGAGAATAACAAAACCCAAATGAATTTAAATACAAAAAATATATATATAGCGCATGTGAAGGTTTGCGATATTCCCAAGTTGGAGTTACACATCAAAGACAACAAGAAACGCAAAGAAATGAGCAAATAAGAGCAAACCTTTGTAGACAAGTCCTCCAAAGATTCTTATAGCATTCCTAGCTCAAATTTTGCTCCTAATTCCTTGAAATCTACTCTAAGATGAATGAAGAAAGTATAAAATGATGTGGTGGATGTGTATGGTGAGCTTCTATAGAGAAAAAACCTTTATGGGAGCAAGATCTCTCCTTATTGTTGGAGAATACGAATAAAAGACGTGTTTAGGCGTGAAAGAGAGAGAAGGGGGGAAGAGAGGTTCGAAGAATGAGGAGCAAAGACGGTATTTATAGTGTGGGAGGTTAGAGCATGACTTTGGGGTGAAAATACAAGAATACCTCTCAAAAAAAGGATGAAAATCACATTTTTAGGCCGTCACTTGTTACGCATCACAGGCGTACTGATCGGGACAAGTCGTTGCAGTGTCGTCAAATATGAACATTTAAGTTCGGCCTCGTAAGGGCGCAAGTCACCGAGACTAGCACAGCGGCAAGCAAGGGATCGATCCACAAGAAGGTGGGATTCACCAACTGTCTCTAGTTCTAGCTATTATTACAACACTCCGAGCGGACTCATGTGTTGCGTATGCGGAAAAGTGACTAATAATATAACTAAATAACTTATATAAATAATATATACAATGATAGATGTAATGGAGATATGCATGAAATGTGGTTACACTAGGAAAACAATTCAACATTGACGATCCTCCTAATTATGTTTTAGACTCACCTAATCCTCAAATGTGCAAGTTTATCATTGGCTCGTATCCCCTTAATAAATCTCTAGTCTCTCTTGATGTCTTAGAGATAGTATCCATATATACCTGAAATCTCTCTCGAGCAATCCGAACAATATATATGAACCCATTAAGCAAATGAAATACAAATCGAACCCTATACGCTAGCCTAGTGGTTCTAGCACTTTCTAGTCAAGCATAGTGAATGTTTATCTATGCATTGTCAAACGCGTCTCCTCTCGATACATAGCATCTAACCATGGATCAATTACAAAGTGATCAATTAAACAAAAGCTTTAAGCATTCAAAACATCCATATAACTTCTCAAGCACAAAAGAAATGTATGTGGTCTTTACTTCTAGGTCAAAGATTCGGTTTAATCTACTCCCTAGGATAGCTAAACTTGGAAAACAAGTTACCTAACAACTGCATGCAATAATATGATTGTTATACTATTAAGAACATTCAATTTAAGTTAAAGGCTCATCCTCTTGATTATGAAATTTTCCCCCACAATCAATTCATCACCCAATCCTGTCATGTGTATGGATAATCGTGTCTTAATACAAAGACCCATTAAGAATAAGGATATGAACCAAGGTCAATTTAGCAACTAAAAGCGTGAACTGAAACTTTTCTACCCTTTGGGGCTAAAATCCATATTACTCAAATTACTCAATACATGGAATTTCAAGTCATCCATCAATCAATCAACAATCATGAGTATCTAATTTCTACTATAAATTACAACTACTCCTAAACCCAATCATGGGCACATGTTGATTTCTAACAATTCATACACATACATATCATATTAAAAGCATAAAGACACATATATCAAAGAGCAAAATAAAACCCAAATGAATTTAAGAACAATCGATATATTTATTACACAAGTGTAGGTTTACAATATCCCCAAATTGGTGGAATACATAAAAGAAAACAAGAAATACAAAGAAATGAGTAAAATGAAACAAACCCTTGAAGACAAACCCTCAAAAGATGCTTAAATCCTTCCTAGCTCAGTTTTGACTTCTATTTTCTTTGTAATCTACTCTAAGATGGATGAAGAGATGTAAAATGGTGGGGTGGAGGTGTATGGTGAGCTCCCATGGAGGAAAAACCTCCATAGGAGCAAGAGATGAAAGAAAATGGAAGAGAGAAGAGAAGAGGCATGAAAGGAGAAAAGAAGGGAAGGGAGGTCTGAAGAATGAGGAGAAAATAGGGTATTTATAGTGTGGGAGATTATGGCAAGACTTTTGGATAAAAAGACAAGAATACCCCTATGAAAATGGTTGAAAAACATATTTCTGCCCAGAATTACGGTTCGATGTGCTATACTCATCAACACAACGTACCGCACATCACTTTTTGTAGCTTTCTGCCCAAAAATACGGTACAAAACATGATACGCAACTTGGTCTCGAGCGGTTGCGTACTGCATTTCTCTGCGCACCGTTACAAAAATGGTCATAACTTTCTCCAGAAACCTCAAAATCGTGATCTGTAAAGTGTGTTGGAAAGAAGACTTCTGGGCATTTCTGAAAAGTGGTTATGGGAAATATGGTTCAATTGAAGAAGAGAGATATGACATTTCAAAGTTGGAGTGTCTGCACAAGCTATTCCAAATTCTGCCCTTTAACCTCCAAAACTCTTCAATTAAGTTCAAATACCTTCCGTAGGGAACATGTATCTACACAAGACTCACAAACATATCAAATACAAAAATATACTCGAAAACAAGAATAAAATCTAGAAAATTGAGACCTCAAAAGGTATATAAATCGCTTCGATCACGTACTGCATATCACTTTTTGGAGCTCTCTGACCATTGTTGTTGTACATCACACGGTACACAATTTGGTCTCACACGGTTGCGAACCGCTCAGCTCTACTCAGCGTTACGAAAACAGTCATAACTTCCTCCAAAACCCTCGAAATCGCAATCTACAAAGTGCATTGGAAAGTAGACTTCCGGGGCTTTCTGAAATGTGGTTATGGGAACTTTAGTTCAATCTGAGAAGGGAGATACAACCTTCCGAATTTGGGTGTACTGTACGAGCAATTCCAATTTCAACTCTTATAACCTCAAAAACTCTTCAATTAAACTCAAATACCTTCCGTAGGGAACATGTACCTACACAAGGCTTACACATTAAATAACAAAATATGCTCGAAAAGAAGAACAAAAGCTCAGTAATGGAGAACTCAAATAGGTATATAAATCATTTCGATCGGTAGTCAGATTCGAAGGTGGAGAACTTCCGATCTAGTTTTTGTTCTTCAAATTCTTTCTCCAGCTTTCGCTCAAAGCTTAGCTTTTTCAAGTAGAAACAATGTTTAGACACCGAGATACAACGTTTAGACCCAGAAATTGAACGTCAGAAACGAAAGCAAGACTGAGAGACGATCTGTAAAAGGAGAGGGTCGGGAGAGAATCGTAGATGGATAATGAGAGGGGAGAGACAAAGTTTTGTTTTGATTAAGTAAGAAACCGGTTTAACCGGTCGATGGTGAATTGGTCTTTTCTAATTTTCCCTTTCAACCGGTTAATATTTTTCAAAAAATTGTGTTATTTTTTTTATTGTTTTCAAACTTGTTGAAACATATGGTGTACGGTACAACATATCACCCTTTTCTATATATATATATATATATATATATATATATATCTTTTCTAGTATAGCAATCAATTTTGATATTGAACGAGTTGGGGTCTGATAGAACCCGTTGAGATCAAATTGTAGTGTACAACACTCCATACATGCTTGTAAATCGTGGTGGGACTCGAATACACCACACTCAGATTGAGCTAATGTTGGTTCTATAATATTACAAAACTATTTATATATATAATTGGGTTATATGATATGATCAAATTTGTTGAGCAACTATCATGACAGATAAATTAAGTAGACTCAGAACGTCTAATCAGTACTACAATTTGAGACTGCTATAGTTCTTTCCATGGGCTTTCGAACAATTAAAGAAACTCATTTGCCTTTCTGTAATACCTATTAATGTTTGGATTCGACTACATATACTTCTTTATATATATATATATTCTTAATTGAGTAATAGATGCTAATAATAATAATAATAATCTTTCATCATAAATATGGTAAAATTTGTGAATTAATACCGAATCAAATTGACTAGAATCTGCAAAGTTAATAAAACAATTGTAATTGTGACAAAAATAAGATGGACAATGTAGTTGGTTGTTTAAGCTGTGATGCAAGTTTTACATTTTCACATCATCATAGTTAAATAAGAAGATTCGTATCATCTCATTACTATAGTCAAAGAATCTCATCAGCTTTTCTGTAATATCTATTAATGTATACATGCGGCTGCATATATTATTTCTATTATTTTTTATGTTTTTATACTACCAAAAGATAAAACCAATCAAATCCTATCCAATAATGTTACTTTGTCTAAATTTGGTAAACACTGTAATCTATTCATTTAAATTGTATTAGATTTGTATGATTTAAATGGATGGATTGGAATATTGCCATACCATTTGGATACCAAATTTAAGTAAAGTAACATTACTCAATCCTATCACATGCATCACAAGATGCAATATGATGACCAAAAACATTCACACGCTCGAAAAAAAGTATATATATATACCCCGTTATATTTCTTTAATGGACATATTAAACAAAACAAAAACCACTCCTCTTTCAAACAATAATGGAGAAACAATCAGTCAAATTGGCTTGCTTCGTAGTTCTTCTCATCATCGCTGCTGGTATTACCAACCTTTATTCACTCTTTTATTAAAAAAACAATTATAAGTTTTCACTCTTTTATTTTATATATATTACATCGTAATCTGTTGTTTAGTTTTTAAAATCAAATCTAGAGATTCATTTCTATTGAATTGAAAGTGTGACATTGATACCTATAGGTATGAGAATGGGAGAAGCTATTAAATGCGAACGTGATGAAGACTGTAATGGTCGTCTACACTGTGCCGGTTCTGTCCTTCCTCAATGCCTTTCTGGCGTTTGTGGATGCTTACCACCGAAGAGACAACCCCCAGCGAATACTAGAAATGAACCCAACGTCTAAAAATCAGTGATTTCTGAGCATATCAACGTTTCCGATTAATAAAAATTTAATTTTCTTGTTTCTTTTTTTAGATCTCTATATCTGATTTATACGGTCACATTCTATCTTATTTATCCTAATTATTAATTACTTTTATCAAAACTATTAATGGCCAAAAACAGTTTCACAATATAAAAAAAGTAATAATCCTAGTCCTTTATAATTTTGTAAAATTGGGAGAAATTGAATAACAGATAATTGAAATAATATTTTTTAATAAAATAATATTTTAATTGATAAATTATTAAATAAAAAATATTCAAAATTAATTTTAAATAAATATATAGTCTTATATTGTTTAAATCTATAAATTATTTATATTCTTTTAATATTATATATATATATATATATATATATATATATATATATATATATATATTGTTGATATTGACACCCATAAAACTCATTAGTACACCCATATTTTATTAAAAAATTTAATTAAAAAAATATCCCGATAAAAATGTACTAATAAGGACAAATTACTTTAATTAAAACTAAATCAAATACTATACACTCATTAATTACACTCATATCTTCAACAATATTTCTTTATTAAAACAAAAAAAAACTTACAATTTCAAAAAAAACTTATGATAAACCCTAATTAAACTCTAATTTTAGTTCAACTATCAAATTTTCTTATCATCACATGATTAGCATATTATTTTTGTCTTTCATTTATGTATAGTTATAAACCCTATCGATAAACAATTTATTTTTAAAGACAGTTGTAGATTTCAACAATTTTTTTAAGATAGATGTAGATATCAATACGTTTTCTTTAAGATAGTTGTAGAAAAATAAAAGAATTCCAGATTGAAAATCTCTTGACCCCATATACAATTCAGTTCCACATATTCCGTTTTATAAAGCTCATACATTCGAGACATTTTAAAAAGAAAAGTAGATCATCATTAAAAGATGATTTGATTCTAAAAGTAATATGATTTTTTTTATACTGGTATGATAATATTTTAAGAGTGTTATAATTAATATATATATAAATGAATATATTCATTTCAACGAGGATACTTTTAGCATTAGCATTAACATTAGTGCTAATAGTTATATTTATTTTTAAGGAGAGCTTCTTTTGACAATCTAATTTTTTTTTTTTTTTTCACTTCATTTCTGGAGATACTTCATTCTCAAAATTTAAATTTTAAAAAATTCTAAAGACACTTTTTTTTGTCCCTAGATTATCTTTTTTTATCTTTTAGGCACTCCTATTCTAAAAACACTCAATTTTAAACAATAAATTTTTAAACACATTCCATTTTTTTTTAATAAAATTTATGGCGAACCATCGTATCCTTTGATACATTCGATGAGTAATCTTTTTTAAATTCAATTACTAAAAAAAAATTTATCTCTCCTAAATCATTAGATTAAATAATACATATTAAACACCATCTCCTAAATTTTTAATTACCATATTAAACTCTATCTCCTCAAATACATATCTCTAATTTTCTATCTCCATTCTTTCTCAAACAAGACTAAAAGTTAAAAATATGCTTGACTATTAGGAACATTATAAATGTATATATTTAAAAAAAAAAACTCAAATAACAAGTACTTTGTTTATCAAATTTGGACAAAGTAGCATTTCTCAATCCTATCACATTTTCACCATAAAAAAGTGTGTATATATACCCCATTATATTTCTTTAATGGACATATAAAAAAACAAAAACCACTCCACTTTCAAACAAGAATAGAGAAACAATCAGTCAAATTGGTTTGCTTTGTAGTTCTTCTCATTATCGTAGCTGGTATTACTGATCTTTATTCACTCTTTTATTATTATTTTTTTATAAGTATTCACACTTTTATTATATATATACATATATATATATATATATATATATATATATATGTATGTTACATCGTAATCTGTTGATTAGTTGTTAAAATCAAAGCTAGAGATTCATTTCTATTGAATTGAAAGTGTGACATTGATACCGATAGGTATGAGAATGGGAGAAGCTATTGAATGCGAACGGGACGAAGACTGTATTGGTCGTCTACACTGTGCCGGTTCTGTCCTTCCTAAATGCCTTTCTGGCGTTTGTGGATGCTTACCACAGAAGAGACTACCGCCAGTGAATACTAGAAACGAACTCAATGTCTAAAAATCAGTGATTTATGATTAATAAATTTTATTTTTTGGTTTCTTTTTCAGATCTCTACATTTAATTTATATGGTCACATTCTATCTGATTTATCCTTATCATTGATTACATCAATCAAAAGTTCAAAACTATTAATGGCCAAAAGCAGTTTCACAATATAAACAGAGTAATAATCTCGGTCCTTTATAATTTTGTATAATTGAGGGAAACTGAATAACAGATAATTGAAATAATATTTTTAAATAAAATAATATTTTAATTTATAAATTATTAAACTAAAAATATTCAAAATTAATTTTAAATAAATCTATAGATTTATATTGTTTTTAAATCTATGATTTATTTATCATTATTTTATTATTATTATTATATATATATATAATATTGATATTGACACCCATAAAACTTATTAGTACACCCATATTTAATTAAAAAAATATATATCCCGATAGAAATTTACTAATAAGAACAAATTACTTTAATTAAAAATGAATCAAATATTATATACACTCATTAATTATACGCATATCTTCAACTATATTTCTTTATTAAAACAAAAAATGTACCTTTTGGGAAAAAAAAACTTATGATAAATCCTAAGATACGATAAACCCTAATTAAATTCTAAGTTTAGTTCAAGTATCAAAATTTATCATCATCACATGATTAACATATTGTTTTTGTCTTTCTTTTATATATAGTTATGAACTCTATCGATAACCAATTTTTTTTTAAGATAGCTGTAGGTATCAACATTTTTTTTTAAGATAGTTGTTGATATCATTAAGTTTTTTTTTTTAGAATAGCTGTATAAAAATAAAAGAATTTAATATTGAAGATTTCTTGACCCCTTATACAATTTAGGACGAACCATCGTAGCCTTTTTATACATCTGATGAGTGATATTATTTTAATTCAATTATCAAAAAAAAAATTATATCTCTTAAATCATTAGATTAAATATTACATATTAAACACTCTCTCCTAAAATTTTAATTACTATATTAAACTCTATCTCATCCAATACATATCTCTAATTTTTTATCTCCATTCTTTCTCAAACAAGACTAACAGTTAAGAATATGCTTGATTTTTAGGAACAGTATAATGTATATATTAAAAACAAAAACTCAAAAAACAAGTACCCTATTTTTTTTAAAAAAATTTGAAATATGAAAATGTTTTTTGTTACTTTTGTAGGTATGTAATTGCCTAGAGAGTTTTAATTCTTTCATTAGTCTTAGAAATTCTGAGTTTAATTGAATTTGCTTGCAACAAATCAAGTTTTTATATATCTATTTTTTTATAAAAAAAACAATGTATATGTATTGACATTTTCATATATATATATATATATGATCGAGTAATGTTAGGCTTCCCATTTTTTTTAAAATTTCTTAACAAATGATATTGACACAGAAGATGTCAACATCTTGTAAATCATGAGATTATGTGGGGAGTGATGTTATGTTGACACTTAACGTGCCAACACCATTTGGAAAAAAAAATAGCAAGTCTAGCATTACAATATATATATATTACTGTTAGTAAAAAACTGAAATATTCATAAGTTTTGTTTTCTTTGACTATTAATCAAAGATTGATCGAAAAATTATGGAGATACATTTTTTTCTGAAAAAATGGAGAGAAAATAATTAGGATAGAGTGTTTAATATGGTAATAACATATTTAGAAGAGGGAATTTAATATGGTAATTAGGATAGAGTGCCCTTTTTTTTTTTTACACTTCATTTCTAATGACACTCCATTCTAAAAATTCAAATTAAAAAAAAAAAATCTAAAGAGACTTTTTTTTATTCCTAGATTATCCATTTTATCTTTTAGCACTTCGATTCTAAAGACATTCCATTTAAAAATATATATTATTTTAAAAAAATTATCTTTCCTAAATAATTAGATTAAATATTACATATTAAACATTTTCTCCTAAATTTTAAATTACCATATTAAACTCACTCTCCTCCATTACATATCTCTAATTTTCTATCTCTATTTTTTCTCAAGCAAGACTAATAGTTAAGAATATGCTTGATTTTTTAGGTACCGTATATGTATTTATTAAAAAATAAAAAACTCAAAAAACAAGAGCCATGTTTTTCAAAAAAAAAATCGAAATATGAAAATACTTTTTGTTACTTTTGTAGGTACATAATTGCCTACAGAACTTTCATTTTTTTCATTAGTCTTATAAATTCTGAATTTAATTGAATCTGATTGCAACAAATAAAGTTTTTATATTTCTATTTAAAAAAAAACAATGTATGTGTATTGACATTTTAATATATATATATATATATATATATATGAGTAATGTTAGACTACCCAATTTTTTTTCCAAATTTATTCACAAATGAATTTGGCACAGGAGGTGTCAACGTCTTGGAAATCATGAGATTGTAAATCATGAGATTATATGATGATTGATGTGATGTTGACACTTCACGTGCCAACACCATTTGGGAAAAAAATTGGCAAGTCTAGTATTACTATATATAAAAATTTTGATTTCTCTGACTATTAATCTGTGATTGATCTAAAAAATATGGAGATATGCATTTTTTTTTAAAAAAAATGGAGAGAGAGATAGTAATTAAGATAGAGTGTTTAATATGGTAATAACAGATTTATGAGAGAGTTTTATAGGTAATATTTAATCTAATGATTTATGAGGAGTGATGCTATCGGCACATCTACCACAGAACTATTTATGCCCCAATTTTTAAATTATTTAGTATTTTTTTTTCTTTATCAAATTACCTAAACAGTCATACAATTTTTATTAAAAAAATCTTGTACAAACTAAAACTAATAAAACATCACTTTCCTTATTAAAAACCTTAATGACAAAAGCTTTAATGACAAAAGTTATTTCAAATCATTGAATATTTACTATTTTTATTTATATTTTCTTTCAGATCTCAATATCTTGTTTTTTATGTTTAGTATTTATTGATTTATTACTACTTTTGTTTAAATTTTCTTTCAGATCTCGATCTCATGTTTACCAGGTTTAATTAGTATTAATTAATTTGATTGTCTCACATGTTTGTTTTATTTTTCTTCTTAAATTCCAGATCCATTTTTGCTACTTTTTTTTCTTTCGATTTATTTTATTTCAGAACTTCTAGGTATACTATAATTTGTATCAGTTCTTTTGTATATTTTATTCTGGATCTTCCAAATTTTGTTTAATGTTATTTATATATAAAAAAACGAAATTGCACTAAAAAAAACTAATCTCTGACAAAACTAAATCACACCAAAACTCTAACTCAATCGCTAAAAAAAAAACCATCAGACGATTAATATCACATTCATAGTCTACTACCAACAATCCAACTGACTACCAAAAAAGCATTACATCTAATAAAGATGGTTTTACCATGAAATAAGAAGAAAACACAAGTCTTGTGAATGAATATAAGAAAACTATATATAAAGATTCGAGATGAAGTGTATTTTTATTTTTATTTTTTGAAAAAGATATGGGTTGTATTAAGTTTGAAAAATAAGTAAAATGGTAATCAAGGAAATAAATCAAAAAAATAATAATAAGAGTGATGATATTGACACCCGTCAAAAACTGTATGTACACTCCTTTTGTAACTACACCGCAAAAATATTTTAAAAATCTATGTTTTGTAAAAAACCTCACTTAATACCAAAAATACCCTTTCTTTAATTTTATTATATTATATTTTTATTAGCACACCCCATTATTTTGTTATCTAAACAGATTTATTTAAAAAAATATTATTTTATCTCTGTTTTATTCAAATAAATAATTTATGTCTTAAAAAAATTCTAACTCCTGTAAAAGCATTTGATGTCACTAAAAAAATTGTTTGAAAAAAAAATCTTATCATCGCATTAAAACTTAATTCTTTAATTTTTTTTAAGCTCAAAATTCTTCAATTCCACAATTGAAAAACTGTATAGTGTATCTCAATTGCTTTAATCCTAAGAAAGTTATAGAAAGTTTATTATTGGTATTGATTTTTATTTCACTCAATTATAGCATTAAATTGTTGGTCAACTCAATCAATTTATATTCCTTAAAAGAAATTGAAATTAATATTTAAAATAAAAGTTAGGGTTTGATAAAATAGAAAGATTTTTATTATCATATTAAACAATTATGCCAAGTTTGGCACACCGGATTGGACTGGGATTGGACGATTTTAGTCCCAATCCGGTGTTTGATGTTGTTTTGGATATGGGATTAGTAATCCTAAAAACAAAATTAGTCTAATGTTTGTGGGATTAAATAAACTCACCTCTCACCCCCTCGAAGTCGATCTCAATCTCATACTTCCAAACATATCTCACGTCTCCAGGAAGTCTCTGCATTGGTGAATTCCATTTGGTAACCATTGGAAAATTCGAGTCATATCCAACAATCCTCCATTATGACGAGAATTCTCAAAACTTTGTCCATAACTATGATTCTCAACATCGAGAATCAACATACCCATCCCGAGGTATAACCTCTTAAGAAAACCCTTCCTAAGATTTCACCGACACATGTCAAAATTTACCTTACTTAAAATTATGGTGCAACTCCTCACGTTAGGTTCTTAGGGAGTTCGTTTAGACTTCAACATCATTGTCCACCACACACCTTACATCACCTCCTAACCAATGTCTGTGCATAATTGTGGACCCGCTACTAGTAACACATCCTCTTTTATGGCAACTAGTGGTCAAGCCATGAGAATGTTTATGCCACTTTAGAGGGTATCACTGTAGTTGTCATACTCAAGAGAGATAAATGGTGGGAATGGAGATGAAAATCATCCCCAAATTGAAATTTTGATGTGGATAAGAGGGCCTCCCCCATCCTCATTCCCCTATGAATATATTGAAATGGGGATGTTCCCCATTTCCCCAAAAACTTTATAAATATAATTATATATATATATATATATATATATATATATATATATTAATTTTTTAATTATTTGAAAAACTAAATATATAAACCAATTTTACTCTTTGAAAACACCATAAATCTAAAGTTGTCTTGGTTGAAACTTTGAATTATTGAAATATTTAATGGATTTTCTTTTGTATTTGTAATGCACTAATGGATTTTATTTTGCATTTGTAATGGATTTTTTTTTAATTTGTAATTTTCAGCCAAACGGGGAAATGAAAAAATGGAGAAACATGGAAACAGGGAAACGGGGAAAAATGGAGAAACACGGGGAAAATAGAGAATAGATGGAGATACGTCCCCCTAAAATTCCCAATCCCCATCCCCATTTTCACCAAATGGGGAAATGGGGAAGGATGGGGAACGGTTTGAGAAGTAAGGATAGGAACGAGGGAACCTATATCCATTCCCATTTTCCCAATGTGCAACCCTACTCCCAGTCATCATAACTCATCACAGGTGTTCCAGAACTAGTACCAATCGTTTCTTTGTTAGAATCTCCAAAGCCTTCAGGGTTCGTAGAGGTTGACTTGTCCTTCAACGCCTTGTGTAAACCATATTGGATTAGCAAATATTTAACTTGAACTTGCCACAAGCCAAAGTTAATCTTTCCATTGAACTTCTCAACCTTGAATCTCATCATTTTTGCCATAACAGTTTGTTAAGACCACTATTAAGCAACCAGGCTCTGACACCAACTGTTAGCGAACAGTGTCACTACTCAGAAGCGTCGTCGAATAGAACCCAAACAAACAATAGTAAAAAAATTAAGATGAAAGAAGAAAATAAATCCAATCACACACAATACAAAAATTTACATGGAAACCCAAATCGAAAAAAAACCACTGCCGTCAGGACGATAAAAGAAAGTTTCAATATGTAGAAAATTGTTACATCTACACACTCAGGATTCTCTTTTTTTATTACCCTAAACTCAATTACACCCAATGCTCTCTTTGAGATCTCTCTAATATTTGCTAATTTGCTCCACCACAATAAACTAGCTATTATGGTCTATTTATATGAATTATATGGAGTTTAATTCAAAAGAAAATCCTACTCTTATACATATAAAAATTACGTGTTCCATAATAATACTATTTACTATTTATGACAAGTCTTCTTGAAAATAAGAAATCTTTTTCTTTTAAGAACCTCCAGAAACAAATTATTTCTCTTTCCATTAATATCTCCTGATTCAACGTGTGATTATGATTGACTATGGTTCAAGTTACAGTTGACCACCTGTTTCCTAAACCATGTTAAAATTGACGGCTCAAAAAACCGCGATCCATACGCCGCATCACCAGGTCATGACCGATGTCCCGATCGTTGTTTCACTGATGTGCCAACCACAATGTAACTCACATCGGTTTCTACTGGAATGGGACCGATGTGATACCGCTGTCATAATTCACAGCGGTGACACATCGGTTTTTGTTGCTTTCCATTTCTTCAGTTTTTCAGGTCTTCCAGCCTCACTTAAACTCGATCTCATACTTTCAAACATATCACACGTCTCAAAGAAGTCTCTGTATTAGTGAATCTCGTTTGATAACCATTGGAAAGTTCTTGCTATATCTAACACCAAGTTCGTCCTTCCACCAGCTAAGCTAGAGTTCTGATGGTTGGCCACAATGTAATTGCCAAGATTAGAACCAAAGATTTGGGTTTCATCCCAAGCATTAGACCACCAAGGCAACCACCTCGTGGTTTGGTTAGATACAAATTGAGACACCATTTTTTAACAGATGATTTGAATCCATATAATATTACTCTTTGTGTAATCCCACGTTAGTACGATTAATATGTAATTAATAAACTCTAAAGATTATCCCTTAATCCCTAGGAAAGAGTAAAGCTTAATCCACGTATTCTAAAGTACCATTACCAGTAAAGTGGACGGACTAGTCAATCATTTACTTTCAACACATAAAGTTGCAGTTCAATGTGTGTTTGTGAGTGTATTAAGTTGTGTAATAAGCTAGATTCTTAAGTTTTCAGAAGAGACATCATTTTACAATGACAAATAAAAATTCTTAATACATTATTGGCAACTAGAGAGTAAACAGAAGCTATAAGCTTGAAACTATTACACGACTAAAATTATATAAAGATGATTGACTCCTCACCGTAGCAAAGGCAGTTGGTTCAAAATGGTTGATTGAGTCGAGCACTCAAAATTATATTTCTCATCAACACATGCTGAAAATAGAGAAAACTACATAGAAATGCTAATAGCCTAATATCATTGGAAATGTATGTAATTTCATATCAGAAATATGAACAGATAAGCAATATTTCATTATTTTGGACATATTGTTCTACATTAACAGCCAAAAATGTAAATTTTGGAAAATAGAAGTAATCCCGAAGCTTATCTGATACACAATAAATAAATCTTGATCTAATTTTCTTTGGAAACTAATAAATTACTTAAAACTTCATCCATTAAATATGCATGACGAAAAATGATTACCGATGGATTTGGACACTGGGAGGGACAGGATAAACAACCAGACCAATTCGGGACCATTGGTTAGAGGGCAATGATTTGTGTTTGAATCTTCTCTTATAAACCCTTTTATCGAGAATCATTTTCCTTACACATACCTAATTCAGTTGCATTAAAAACTCATCAAGACCAACTCAAGAAGCAATCCTTCCTTCTGTATCTACATATTTCAAGTGGTTCAACAGGTTCAATTTAGGTTGTTCCATCGGAACATGAGTATGTTCATACGAGGAGTAAAAAAAATGTTTTCTGCAGGTTACAGGTCTTCCACATCAAGGGAAAAGTGAAACAGTTTCCAAGAATAAATAAAGAAATAAACTCTCCCTGTCAAGTAAAATGTTTCGCCAAAACAACAAAAAAAATTGACAAATTCACAAGCATAAGGAAAAAAAACCTTTCAATGATTTCTTTTAGTTGATACTGTTTGGCAAATTGTTCTCCCGTTTGGCAAACATAAATGTACAACACCAGAGAGACAACAAGAGAAGAAAAAAAGAGGAAAACATAAGAGACCAAATTGCAATATTATTCATTTCAAACAAAAAAAAGGCTTACAATATTAACCATGTTCAACCAATGCAAGTTGAAAATTAACAAAATAATTGTAGACACTATACCTATTAGTCTAATGATGTACAAAGACAATCGATGCGGAAACAAAAACAGCATTAATGCACTTTTATGAGCAACACATGCAATCTGTGGTATAAGAGCAAATGTGATTTAAAATTATATTTCCAATCAAATTAGTACGAAATCTTAGAGGTAAATAGATCGAAATTAAGACATGAAACAAAAATTTACGCAATGATAAACTGTTAACACTTATGTATTTTAGACCAATAGGTACATTAATACCCAAATAGCCAAAGAAAAATACTTATATATCACAAATAGACAAATAAAGAAGAAACAAATGATTAACATATTAATTTGTTTCCAATCCAAAGTAAAAAAACATTGATTTATCATTTATTTAGTGTAAGGAAAAAATTTAATATAAGACCTCAGTATCCTATAAAGAACTAAATTAGTCTCTTCCTTAAATAATATCATTCTACCATTTTTTTTACCTTGAATTTCACCAAAGCTCTATAACAATCTTAAATATAATATTATAAAAATGCCTTCAAACTCAAATACAGACAATGAGTTCTCACCAAATAACAGTGATCTTAATCTTGTTCGCAAAACATAGCAAGGCTGATGTACATTCTTTCACCTGTTACAACGAAGCAAGTACCTCTCGAAAGTGAATGAGCTGACCATAGGCTTTCTCTTTTTTGATTCCCTATCGATGCAGTGTCAACTCGAATGATTCTTAAAACAAAAGAAATCAATTTTCCAAAATAGAGAGAGTGTTTGAAACAAAAAGAAACCCATCTGGGTGTTTCACTTACAGTTTGTGAAGAGAAGATTTAGAGTTAGATTGCAGTGCGTTAGGGATTGAAGCAACCAAACCATCTGGGTCTCTAAACATGAAGGTCAAATTTCAATGAACCTACATTTTTCTCTGGTATCATGCATTTATTTTTATGATTCAAAGTTCATAGCAGATCGTCTATTGAAGAAGAGAGAGCGACAAGTTTGACTGCAGCGAGATCGGCTTCGTCAAAAGAGTAAGCAGAGTTGAGAGTGGCGACACGGGCGAAAATAACTTGAAGCAACTCTTGTTGTGTGTAGTTGATAAACACGTCGTTGCGATGTCATCAAATATGAACATTTAAGTTCGGTCTCGCAAGCCGCAAGTCACAGAGACTAGCACAACGGCAAGTAAGGGATCATTCCATAGGGAGGTGGGATTCACCGACCGTCTCTCAGTTCTAGCTATTATTACAACACGCCGAGCGGGCTCGTGTGTTGTGTGTGCTGAAAAGTGAATAGTAATATAACTAAATAAATTACATAAATAATATATACAATGATAGATGGAATGGAGATATGCATGAAATATGGTTACACTATGGAAACGACTCAACTATGACAATCTTCCTAATTATGTGCTAGACTCACCTAGTCCCTCAAATGTGCAAGTATATAATAGGCTTGTATCCCTTTAATTAATCTCTAATCTCTCTCAATGTCTTAGAGATTGCATCCACGCATACAAAGTACGCATGAATCCATTAAGTGCTTTGGGAAATACACACGAACCATGTACAGCGACAACCTAGTGGTTCTAACACTTTCTACTCATATACACAGGAGTTAGTTAGGCATGTAATGCGCAACCGCGTGGGCCATACTACATCCAATGATTCATTCACGACGCTAACCAAATACGGGATGTCAACCAAGTGAAAGCATTAGGAGACGATCTGTAAAATGAGAGGGTCTGGAGAGAATCGTAGATGGATAATGAGAGGGGAGAGACAAAGTTTTGTTTTGATTAAGTAAGAAACCGGTGTAACCGGTTGATGGTGAATTGGTCTTTTCTGATTTTCCCTTTCAACCGGTTAATATTTTTCAAAAAATTGTGTTATTTTTTTATTGTCTTCAAACTTGTTGAAACATATGGTGTACGGTACAACATATCACCCTTTTCTATATATATATATATATATATCTTTTCTAGTATAACAATCAATTTTGATATTGAACGAGTTGGGGTCTGATAGAACCCGTTGAGATCAAATTGTAGTGTACAACTCTCCATACATGCTTGTAAATCGTGGTGGGACTCGAATACACCACACTCAGATTGAGCTAATGTTGGTTCTATAATATTACAAAACTATTTATATATATAATTGGATTATATGATATGATCAAATTTATTGAGCAACTATCATGACTGATAAATTAAGTAGACTCAGAACGTCTAATCAGTACTACAATTTGAGACTGCTATAGTTCCTTGCATGCGCTTTCGAACAATTAAAGAAACTCATTTGCCTTTCTATAATACCTAGTAATAGATGCTAATAATAATAATAATAATCTTTCATCATAAATATGGTAAAATTTGTGAATTAATACCGAATCAAATTGACTAGAATCTGCAAAGTTAATAAAACAATTGTAATTGTGACAAAAATAAGATGGACAATGTAGTTGGTTGTTTAAGCTGTGATGCAAGTTTTACATTTTCACATCATGATAGTTAAATAATAAGATTCGTATCGTCTCATTACTATAGTCAAAGAATCTCATCAGTTTTTATGTAATATCTATTAATGTATACATGCGGCTGTATGTATTATTTCTATTATTTTTTATGTTTTTATACTACCAAAAGATAAAACCAATCAAATCCTATCCAATAATGTTACTTTGTCTAAATTTGGTACCTATATGATGTGGCAACACTGTAATCTATTCATTTAAATTGTATTAGATTTGTATGATTTAAATGGATGGATTGGAATATTGCCATACCATTTGGATACCAAATTTAGGTAAAGTAACATTATTCAATCCTATCACATGCATCACAAGATGCAATATGATGACCAAAAACATTCACTCACTCGAAAAAGTGTATATATATATATATACCCCGTTATATTTCTTTAATGGACATATAAAAAAACAAAAACCACTCCTCTTTCAAACAATAATGGAGAAACAATCTGTCAAATTGGCTTGCTTCGTAGTTCTTCTCATCATCGCTGCTGGTATTACCAACCTTTATTCACTCTTTTATTAAAAAAACAATTATAAGTTTTCACTCTTTTATTTTATATATATTACATCGTAATCTGTTGTTTAGTTTTTAAAATCAAATCTAGAGATTCATTTCTATTGAATTGAAAGTGTGACATTGATACCTATAGGTATGAGAATGGGAGAAGCTATTAAATGCGAACGGGATGAAGACTGTGATGGTCGTCTACACTGTGCCGGTTCTGTCCTTCCTCAATGCCTTTCTGGCGTTTGTGGATGCTTACCACCGAAGAGACAACCCCCAGCGAATACTAGAAATGAACCCAACGTCTAAAAATCAGTGATTTCTGAGCATATCAACGTTTCCGATTAATAAAAATTTAATTTTCTTGGTTCTTTTTTAGATCTCTATATCTGATTTATATGGTCACATTCTATCTTATTTATCCTAATTATTAATTACTTTAATCAAAACTATTAATGGCCAAAAACAGTTTCACAATATAAAAAAAGTAATAATCTCAGTCTTTATAATTTTGTAAAATTGGGGGAAATTGAATAACAGATAATTGAAATAATATTTTTTTAATAAAATAATATTTTAATTGATAAATTATTAAATAAAAAATATTCAAAATTAATTTTAAATAAATATATAGTCTTATATTGTTTAAATCTATAAATTATTTATATTCTATCAACAATATATATATATATATATATATATATATATATATATATTGTTGATATTGACACCCATAAAACTCATTAGTACATCCATCTTTTATTAAAAAAATTAATTAAAAAAATATCCCAATAAAAATTTACTAATAAGGACAAATTACTTTAATTAAAAATAAATCAAATACTATATACACTCATTAATTATACTCATATCTTCAACTATATTTCTTTATTAAAACAAAAAAAAATATACATTTTAAAAACAAAACTTATGATAAACCCTAATTAAACTATAATTTTAATTCAACTATCAATTTTTCTTATCATCATATGATTAGCATATTATTTTTGTTTTTCATTTATGTATAGTTATAAACTCTATTGATAAACAATTTATTTTTAAAGACAGTTGTAGATATCAACAATTTTTTTAAGATAGATGTAGATATCAATACGTTTTCTTTAAGATAGCTGTAGAAAAATAAAAGAATTCCATATTGAAAATCTCTTGACCCCATATACAATTCGGTTCCACATATTCCGTTTTATAAGGCTCCTACATCCGAGACATTTTAAAAAGAAAAGTAGACCATCATTAAAAGATGATTTGATTCTAAAAGTAATGCGATTTTTTTTTAAACTGGTATGATAATATTTTAAGAGTGTTTATAAATAATATATATATAAATGAATATATTCATTTCAATGAGGATACTATTAGCATTAGGATTAGTGCTTATAGTTATATTTATTTTTAAGGAGAGCTTCTTTTGACAATCCAATTTTTTTTTTCTTTTTACACTTCATTTCTGGAGATACTTCATTCTCAAAATTTAAATTTTAAAAAATTCTAAAGACATTTTTTTTTGTCCCTAGATTATCTTTTTTATCTTTTAGGCACTCCTATTCTAAAAACACTCAATTTTAAACAATAAATTTCTAAACACACTCCATTTTTCTTAATAAAATTTATGGCGAACCATCGTATCCTTTGATACATTCGATGAGTAATCTTTTTTAAATTCAATTACTAAAAAAAAAATTATCTCTCCTAAATCATTAGATTAAATAAGACATATTAAACACCATCCCCTAAATTTTTAATTACCATATTAAACTCTATCTCCTCAAATACATATCTCTAATTTTCTATCTCTATTCTTTCTCAAACAAGACTAACAGTTAAAAATATGCTTGACTTTTAGGATCATTATAAATGTATATATTTATTAAAAAAATAAAGTCAAAAAACAAGTACTTTGTTTTTCAAATTTGAACAAAGTAGCATTTCTCAATCCTATCACATGTATCACAAGATGCAATATGATGATCAAAAACATTTTCACACTCAAAAAAGTGTGTATATATACCCCATTATATTTCTGTAATGGACATATAAAAAAAACAAAAACCACTCCTCTTTCAAACAAGAATGGAGAAACAATCAGTCAAATTGGTTTGCTTTGTAGTTCTTCTCATCATCGTAGCTGGTATTACTGATCATTATTCACTCTTTTATTATTATTTTTTTATAAGTATTCACACTTTTATTCTATATATATATATATATATATATATATATGTTACATTGTAATCTGTTGATTAGTTGTTAAAATCAAAGCTAGAGATTCATTTCTATTGAATTGAAAGTGTGACATTGATACCGATAGGTATGAGAATGGGAGAAGCTATTGATTGCGAACGGGACGAAGACTGTATTGGTCGTCTACACTGTGCCGGTTCTGTCCTTCCTCAATGCCTTTCTGGCGTTTGTGGATGCTTACCACCGAAGAGACAACCACCAGCGAATACTAGAAATGAACCCAACGTCTAAAAATCAGTGATTTATGAGCATATCAACGTTTCTGATTAATAAAATTTTAATTTTCTTGTTTCTTTTTTAGATCTCTATATCTGATTTATATGGTCACATTCTATCTTATTTATCCTAATTATTAATTACTTTAAGCAAAACTACTAATGGCCAAAAACAGTTTCACAATATAAAAAAAGTAACAATCTCAGTCCTTTATAATTTTGTAAAATTGGGTGAAATTGAATAACAAATAATTGAAATAATATTTTTTTAATAAAATAATATTTTAATTGATAAATTATTAAATAAAAAATATTCAAAATTAATTTTAAATAAATATATAGTCTTATATTGTTTAAATCTATAAATTATTTATATTCTTTTAATATTATATATATATATATATATATGGTGTTGATATTGACACCCATAAAACTCATTAGTACACCCATATTTTATTAAAAAAATTAATTAAAAAAATATCCTGATAAAAATTTACTAATAAGGACAAATTACTTTAATTAAAAATAAATCAAATACTATACACTCATTAATTACACTCATATCTTCAACAATATTTCTTTATTAAAACAAAAAAAAAAACTTACATTTTCAAAAAAACTTATGATAAACCCTAATTAAACTCTAATTTTAGTTCAATTATCAAATTTTCTTATCATCACATGATTAGCATATTATTTTTGTCTTTCATTTATGTATAGTTATAAACTCTATCGATAAACAATTTATTTTTAAAGACAGTTGTAGATTTCAACAATTTTTTTAAAGATAGATGTAGATATCAATACGTTTTCTTTAAGATAGTTGTAGAAAAATAAAAGAATTCCATATTTAAAATCTCTTGACCCCGTATACAATTCCGTTCCACATATTCCGTTTTATAAAGCTCATACATTCGAGACATTTTAAAAAGAAAAGTAGATCATCATTAAAAGATGATTTGATTCTAAACGTAATATGATTTTTTTTTATACTGGTATGATAATATTTTAAGAGTGTTTATAAGTAATATATATATAAACGAATATATTCATTTCAACGAGGATACTTTTAGCATTAGGATTAGTGCTTATTGTTATATTTATTTTTAAGGAGAGCTTCTTTTGACAATCCATTTTTTTTTTCTTTTTACACTTCATTTCTGGAAATACTTCATTCTCAAAATTTAAATTTTAAAAAATTCTAAAGACACTTTTTTTTGTCCCTAGATTATCTTTTTTTATCTTTTAGGCACTCCTATTCTAAAAACACTCAATTTTAAAAAATAAATTTCTAAACACACTCCATTTTTTTTTAATAAAATTTATGGTGAACCATCGTATCCTTTGATACATTCGATGAGTAATCTTTTTTGAATTCAATCACTAAAAAAAAAAATTATCTCTCCTAAATCATTAGATTAAATAATACATATTAAACACCATCTCCTAAATTTTTAATTACCATATTAAACTCTATCTCCTCAAATACATATCTCTAATTTTCTATCTCCATTCTTTCTCAAACAAGACTAACAGTTAAAAATATGCTTGACTATTAGGAACATTATAAATGTATATATTTAAAAAAAAAAAAAACTCAAAAAACAAGTACTTTATTTTTTAAATTTGGACAAAGTAGCATTTCTCAATCCTATCACATGTATCACAAGATGCAATATGATGACCAAAAACATTTTCACACTCAAAAAAGTGTGTATATATACCCCATTATATTTCTTTAATGGACATATAAAAAAAAAACAAAAACCACTCCTCTTTCAAACAAGAATGGAGAAACAATCAGTCAAATTGGTTTGCTTTGTAGTTCTTCTCATCATCGTAGCCGGTATTACTGATCTTTATTCACTCTTTTATTATTATTTTTTTATAAGTATTCACACTTTTATTCTATATATATATATATATATATATATATATATATATATATATATATATATATATATATATATGTTACATCGTAATCTGTTGATTAGTTGTTAAAATCAAAGCTAGAGATTCATTTCTATTGAATTGAAAGTGTGACATTGATACCGATAGGTATGAGAATGGGAGAAGCTATTGAATGCGAACGGGACGAAGACTGTATTGGTCGTCTACACTGTGCCGGTTCTGTCCTTCCTAAATGCCTTTCTGGCGTTTGTGGATGCTTACCACAGAAGAGACTACCGCCAGCGAATACTAGAAACGATCCCAATGTCTAAAAATCAGTGATTTCTTATTAATAAATTTTATTTTTTGGTTTCTTTTTCAGATCTCTATATCTAATTTATATGTTCACATTCTATCTGATTTATCCTTATCACTTCAATCAAAAGTTCAAAACTATTAATAGCCAAAAGCAGTTTCACAATATAAACAGAGTAATAATCTCGGTCCTTTATAATTTTGTAAAATTGAGGGAAATTGAATAACAGATAATTGAAATAATATTTTTTAATAAAATAATATTTTAATTTATAAATTATTAAACTAAAAATATTCTGAATTAATTTTAAATAAATCTATAGTTTTATATTGTTTTTAAATCTAAGATTTATTTATCATTATTTTATTATTATTATTATTATTATTATTATTATTATTATTATTATTATTATTATTATTATTATTATTATTATTATATATATATAATGTTGATATTGATACCCATAAAACTTATTAGTACACCCATATTTAATTAAAAAAAAAATATCCCGTTAGAAATTTACTTATAAGAACAAATTACTTTAATTAAAAATGAATCAAATATTATATACACTCATTAATTATATGCATATCTTCAACTATATTTCTTTATTAAAACAGAAAACGTACCTTTCGGGAAAAAAAAACTTATGATAAATCCTATGATACGATAAACCCTAATTAAATTCTAAGTTTAATTCAAGTATCAAAATTTATCATCATCACATGATTAACATATTGTTTTTGTCTTTCATTTATATATAGTTATGAACTCTATCGATAAACAATTTTTTTTTAAGATAGTTGTAGGTATCAACATTTTTTTTTAAGATAGTTGTTGATATCATTAAGTTTTTTTTTTAGAATAGCTGTATAAAAATAAAAGAATTTAATATTGAAGAATTCTTGACCCCTTATACAATTCAGCTCCAAATATTCTCTTTCATAAGGTTACTACATTCGAGATATTTCCAAAAGTAAATTGGACCATCAATAAAAGAGGATTTGATTCCTAAAATAATATGATTTTTTATATATATAAATTGGGTATGATAATATTTTAATAGTGTTTATAAATAATATATATTAAAATAAATATATTCATTTCAATGAGGATACTATTGGCATTAGGAAAGGTGCTTAGGGGCTGTTTGGTATGGGGTAATCAAAATAATGTGATTCCTGGGAAAGTGAAACTCAGTGATGTGATTCTTGGGAAATTTTTATACACGTGTGTTTGGTTGTACATGGAAATATTATGTAGGATTCCTAGGAATATCAAGTAACAATGTTTGGTTGTACATGAGATTTTTATTATTATTATTAAAAACTAAAACTAAAAAATAAAAAAAATAAAGTCAACTTAACCAGAGAAATGGATCTGGTCTCTCCAGATATTTTCATCTTTCCATCTCTCTCTCCCTTTTTTACCATATATCTCTATGTGTTTCCATCTTTCTTTGTGTCTATCTCTCCAGATCGTCTCCACGTCAACGTTGTCGCCGCCACCATCGAAGCTTGTCGTTGCGTCATCGTCTTCATCGAAGCTCGCCGTCGCGTCGTCATCTAAGCTCGCCATCATCGCCATCATCGTCATCATCATTGAAGCTCGTCATTGTCTTCGTCGAACCTCGCTGTCGTCATCTTCGCCGAACCTCGCCGTCGTCATCGTCATCATCAAAAAAGAAATTATACTTGCTGCTGTATCTTTTTCCTTGGTGCAATTTTTCTTTTTCTTTTTGTGTTGATGATGATGTTTGAGATGTTGATTTTATAATGGTTTAATACAAGATTATTTGTGAGTTAAGATTGTGTTTTTTTTAGGGATTTTATAATAGAAATTGGGGATTTTTTGTATTATTATTGAGAAGCAACGTAAAGAACAGAGAACAGGAAAATAAAATTAAAATAATTTTTTTTAATGATAGTGGGTCCCACTGTGGGAATCAGATGGAGGTAATCTGAAACCCACCAATTTTGATGGGAATCACATTACCCCTCTGGAGGATAATGTGATTTCTATGAGATTTACTTTCTCGGGAAACAAAAAACCCAAACCTACTACCAAACATGGGAAGCTTTGAGATTCTCATTCCCATACAAAGATGTCACCATACCAAACGGCCCCTTATAGTTATATTTATTTTTTAAGGAGAGTTTCTTTATACAATCCAAATTTTTTCTTTTTACACTTCATTTCTAAAGACACTTCATTTTCAAAATTTAAGTTTAAAAAAAATTCTAAAGACATTTTTTTTATTCCTAGATTAACTTTTTTATCTTTTGGACACTCCTATTCTAAAAACACTTCATTTTAAAAAATAAATTTCTAAAGACACTCTATTTTATTTTAATAAAATTTAGGACGAACCATCGTAGCCTTTTGATACATCTGATGAGTGATATTTTTTTAATTCAATTATCAAAAAAAAAAATATCTCTCTTAAATCATTAGATTAAATATTATATATTAAACACTCTCTCCTAAAATTTTAATTACTATATTAAACTCTATCTCCTCCAATACATATCTCTAATTTTTTATCTCCATTCTTTCTCAAATAAGACTAACAGTTAAGAATATGCTTGATTTTTAGGAACAGTATAATGTATATATTAAAAACAAAAACTCAAAAAATGAGTACCCTATTTTTTTTAAAAAAAAATTGAATTATGAAAATGTTTTTTGTTACTTTTGTAGGTATGTAATTGCCTAGAGAACTTTAATTTTTTCATTAGTCTTAGAAATTCTGAGTTTAATTGAATTTGCTTGCAACAAATACAGTTTTTATATATCTATTTTTTTATAAAAAAAACAATGTATATGTATTGACATTTTCATATATATATATATATATATATATGATCGAGTAATGTTAGGTTTCCCATTTTTTTTTAATTTCTTCTCAAATGATATTGACACAGAAGATGTCAACATCTTGTAAATCATGAGATTATGTGGAGAGTGATGTGATGTTGACACCTAACGTGCCAACACCAGTTGGAAAAAAAAATAGCAAGTCTAACATTACTATATATATATATATTACTGTTAGTAAAAAATTGAAATATTCATAAGTTTTATTTTCTTTGACTATTAATCAAAGATTGATCGAAAAATTATGGAGATACACTTTTTTTTGAAAAAATGGAGAGAAAATAATTAGGATAGAGTGTTTAATATGGTAATAACATATTTAGAAGAGGGAATTTAATATGGTAATTAGGATAGAGTGCCCTTTTTTTTTTACACTTCATTTCTAATGACACTCCATTCTAAAAATTCAAATTAAAAAAAAAAATCTAAAGAGACTTCTTTTTATTCTTAGATTATCCTTTTTATCTTTTAGCACTTCTATTCTAAAGACATTCCATTTAAAAATATATATTATTTTAAAAAAATTATCTTTCCTAAATAATTAGATTAAATATTATATATTAAACATTTTCTCCTAAATTTTAAATTACCATATTAAACTCACTTTCCTCCATTACATATCTCTAATTTTCTATCTCTATTTTTTCTCAAGCAAGACTAACAGTTAAGAATATGCTTGATTTTTTAGGTACCGTATATGTATTTATTGAAAATGATTTTTGTTACTTTTGTAGGTATATAATTGCCTAGAGAACTTTCATATTTTCATTAGTCTTATAAATTCTGAATTTAATTGAATCTGATTGCAACAAATCAAGTTTTTATATTTCTATTTAAAAAAAAAAAAACAATGTATGTGTATTGACATTTTAATATATATATATATATATGAGTAATGTTAGACTTTCCAATTTTTTTCCAAATTTATTCACAAATGAATTTGGTACAGGAGGTGTCAACGTCTTGTAAATCATGAGATTATATGATGATTGATGTGATGTTGACACTTCACGTGCCAACACCATTTGGGAAAAAATTTGGCAAGTCTAGCATTACTATATATAAAAATTTTGATTTCTCTGTCTATTAATCTGTGATTGATCGAAAAAGTATGGAGATATGCATTTTTTTTTTTGAAAAATGGAGAGAGAGATAGTAATTAAGATAGAGTGTTTAATATGGTAATAACAGATTTATGAGAGAGTTTTATAGGTAATATTTAATCTAATGATTTATGAGGAGTGATGCTAACGGCACATCTACCACAGAACTATTTATGCCCCAATTTTTAAATTATTTAGTATTTTTTTTCCTTTATCAAATTACTTAAACAGTCATACAATTTTTATTAAAAAAATCTTGTACAAACTAAAACTAATAAAACATCACTTTCCTTATTCAAAACCTTAATGACAAATGCTTTAATGACAAAATTTATTTCAAATCATTGAATGTTTACTATTTATATTTATATTTTCTTTCAGATCTCAATATCATGTTTTTTATGTTTAGTATTTAATGATTTATTACTACTTTTGTTTAAATTTTCTTTCAGATCTCGATCTCATGTTTACCAGGTTTAATTAGTATTAATTAATTTGATTGTCTCACATGTTTGTTTTATTTTTCTTCTTAAATTCCAGATCCATTTTTGCTACTTTTTTTTCTCTCGATTTATTTTATTTCAGAACTTCTAGGTATACTATAATTTTTATCAGTTCTTTTGTATATTTTATTCTGGATCTTCCAAATTTTGTTTAATGTTATTTATATATAAAAAAACGAAATTGCACTAAAAAAAACTAATCTCTGACAAAACTAAATCTCACCAAAACTCTAACTCAATCGCTAAAAAAAAACATCAGACGATTAATATCACATTCATAGTCTACTACCAACAATCCAACTGACTACAATAAAAACATTATATCTAATAAAGATGGTTTTACCATGAAATAAGAAGAAAACACAAGTCTTGCGAATGAATGTAAGAAAACTATATATAAAGATTAGAGATGAAGTGTATTTTTATTTTTATTTTTTGAAAAAGATATGGGTTGTATTAAGTTTGAAAAATAAGTAAAATGGTAATCAAGGAAATAAATCAAAAAAAAAATAATAAGAGTGATGATATTGACTCCCGTCAAAAACTGTATGTACACTCCTTTTGTAACTACACCGCAAAAATATTTTAAAAATCTATGTTTTGTAAAAAACCTCACTTAATACCAAAAATACCCTTTCTTTAATTTTATTATATTATATTTTTATTAGCACACCCCATTATTTTGTTATCTAAACAGATTTATTTAAAAAAATATTATTTTATCTCTGTTTTATTCAAATAAATAATTTATGTCTTAAAAAAATTCTAACTCCTATAAAAGCATTTGATGTCACTAAAAAAATTGTTTGAAAAAAAAATCTTATCATCGCATTAAAACTTAAATCTTTAATTTTTTTTTAAGCTCAAAATTCTTCAATTCCACAATTGAAAAACTGTATAGTGTATCTCAATTGCTTTAATCCTAAGAAAGTTGTAGAAAGTTTATTATTGGTATTGATTTTTATTTCACTCAATTATAGCATTAAATTGTTGGTCAACTCAATCAATTTATATTCCTTAAAGAAAATTGAAATTAATATTTAAAATAAAAGTTAGGGTTTGATAAAATAGAAAGATTTTTATTATCATATTAAACAATTATGCCATGTTTGGCACACCGGATTGGACTGGGATTGGACGATTTTAGTCCCAATCCGGTGTTTGATGTTGTTTTGGATATGGGATTAGTAATCCTAAAAAAAAAATTAGTCTCATGTTTGTGGGATTAAATAAACTCACCTCTCACCCCATCTTTACTGATCCTAAGAGTAATAAACATGTGGTCCCCACTTATTTAATATATCTCACAAATATATGGTCCCCACTTATATTTGCTACATATTGTATTGAACTCTTTTTAATATATAGTAATATTTTGATGCTTGTATGTTGGAAAGATTGTGACCATACACAGTATATATAATATACAATTTATAATTAACAAACATTTTAAAAAAACAGCAATTCATAGTTGCACTTTACCTCTCGTACTCCTTGGAAGACTACTCTCTGATTTCTTTACAGTAGAATGGCAACATATACCTTCTTGTACATCGTCTCTAGGTATCAGTGTTAAGTCTTTTCTTGATAAATTCACTAGAGTGAGATTGATATTTCTCAAAGTCTAACAAGTAATGCATATTTCAATATTTTTTTTATTCAAGTTTAAAATATTATCAAATTAAAAATATTATTATATTTAATCCAATCCCATTTTTCACTAAACAAAATATAGTATTAATTCAGTCCAGTCTCATGTTTTTCCAGACACAGTATAGTATTAATTTAGACCAGACCCATATTTTTTCAAACACAGTATAATATTAATTTAGTACAGTCCAGTCCAGTTCAATCTCATCTCATCTCAGTCTCATCTCAATCCAATCAAATCCCATGAAATAGTTCAATCAAATCTTGTGCACCAAACGGGGCCTTCATGGGAAACTTCCCTTTTCTTTTTTTTCAAAGGATTGAAATAAAACCAATTAATAATCAGTAGTGTGTACTTACACACTATTTAGTCCTAAGTAATTTTACTCAAGGATAATATTGGATTTTCATAAATATACTAAATTGAGGTGTACATACAATTTTTGAGGAGTGTATATATCGCTACCCAAATAATAAACCATATAATTTTACATAATTAAATAAAAAAAAAGTGGGACATAAATAGTTCAGTAGTGGGGGTGTCAATAGCACCACTCTTTAGGAGAGATAGTTTCTATTTTTAATAATTTAGTTAGTTTGAAGTGTTATTAGAATTATTTTTTTGTCTTGTTTAGTAATTTTAATTCGGGTTAAAATTGTCATTAATAAAAATATTAAATAGGAGTGTAAATAAATAATTTGTGGATTGTAAGGAGAAACTTTCTTTTTAAAATTTTAGACATTGGTGTACTTATAAAAATGAGTGTACTAGTAAGTTTTATGAGTGGCAGTACACACACGTATATATATATATATATAATCACTCTAATGCGAGATTACACAAAGTCACAAATCCACCGATTTGGTGGGTTTATGTAAAACTAATTCTAGACAACCCTAAAACTAACTCAAATGATATGACAAATGATATGACAAATGATTGTTTTCATTAACCACATCATCTTATGATTTGTGCAGTAATGACAACTCACTTACCATATCATTTTGATTGAATTTTAGATTAATTACTTAGATTATATAATATAGATTCAAATCACCTATCAAAAAATGGTGTCCTAATTTGTACCATATGTACATAGTCATTTATATTTAATTATGTTTTAATAAAAGCGTGTACAAATGGCCCAATTTGTGTCAGTCCAATTTGGTTGGTTGGATACAATTTCTTTTTCATGTATCGAGGATCCTGGACTTCGTCCAGGCACCTATTCGTCTGTCATCCCCAACTGTATGACATACATATGACCAATAAGCTGGTTTGACGGCCTATTGGTTGATTGTTGTGGAGTATGACAGATGAAAAACCTTGGCCCACACCCCCGACCACACGAAGATCCAAACGGGTAAATCATAACTCGCCTTCGCCTGGGTAGGATTCGAACTGCTGACTTAGGAATTACACGTGCCCTAAGTGTTAGTGAACAAATCGTCACTATACGGAAGCATCGACAGATAGAACACAAACAAACAATATCAAAAATTATAATTGGAAGAAGAAAATAAATCCAATCACACACAACACAAGAATTTAAGTGGAAATCCAAATCGGAAAAAAATCACGACCGTTAAGACGATAAAAGAAAGTTTCAATATGTATAAAATTGTTACAACCACACTCATGATTTTCTCTTTTCTAATACCCCAAACCCAATTACCCTCAATGCACTCTTAGGGATCTCTCTAATATTTACTAATTTGCTACACCACAATCAACTAGCTATGATGGTCTATTTATATGAATTACAGAGAGTTTAAGTCAAAAATAAATCATACTCCTATACATATAAGAATTACTTGTTCCACATAAATACTATTTCTTATTTATGACAAGTTTTCTTGTAAAAGAGAAATCCTTTTCTTTTAATAACTTCCAGAAACATATTATTTCTCTTTCCATTAATATTTCCTTATTCAACGTGTATTTATGATTGACTATGATTCAAGTTATAGTTGGTCACCCGGTTCCTAAACCCTGTTGAAATTGACCTCTCAAAAAATCGTAATCCACACGACACGTCACCAGGTCATGATCGATGTCCTAACCGCTGTATCATCGTTATGCCACCCACAGCACAACTCACATCATAAGTGGATCGTTGTCTCACCGTTGTACCACTCACAACGCTACTCACAACGGTTTATACTGGAATGGGACCGTTGTGATACCGTTGTCATAATTCACAGCGGTGACACATCAGTTTTGGTTGTTTTCCATTTCTTCAGTTCTTCAGATCTTCAAGCCTCCCTCGAAGTCGATCTCGATCTCATACTTCCAAACATATCTCACGTCTCCAGGAAGTCTCTGCATTGGTGAATTCCATTTGGTAACCATTGGAAAATTCGAGTCATATCCAACAATCCTCCCTTATAGCGAGAATTCTCAAAACTTTGTCCACAACTATGATTCTCAACATCGAGAATCAACATACCCATCCCGAGGTATAACCTCTTAAGAAAACCCTTCCTAAGATTTCACCGACACATGTCAAAATTTACCTTACTTAAAATTATGGTGCAACTCCTCACGTTAGGTTCCTAGGGAGTTCGTTTAGCCTTCAACATCATTGTCCACCACACACCTTACATCACCTCCTAACCAATGTATGTGCATAATTGTGGACCCGCTACTAGTAACACATCCTCTTTTATGGCAACTAGTGGTCAAGCCATGAGAATGTTTATGCCACTTTAGAGGGTATCACTGTAGTTGTCATACTTAAGAGAGATAAATGGTGGGAATGGAGATGAAAATCATCCCCAAATTGAAATTTGGATGGGGATAAGAGGGCCTCCCCCATCCCCATTCCCCTATGAATATATTGAAATGGGGATGTTCCCCATTTCCCCAAAAACTTTATAAATATAATTATATAAATATATATATATATATATATATTAATTTTTTAATTATTTGAAAAACTAAATATATATACCAATTTTACTCTTTGAAAACACCAAAAATCTAAAGTTGTCTTGGTTGAAACTTTGAATTATTGAAATATTTAATGGATTTTCTTTTGTATTTCTAATGCACTAATGGATTTTATTTTGCATTTGTAATGGATTTTTTTTTTAATTTGTAATTTTTAGTCAAACGGGGAAATGAAAAAATGGAGAAACATGAAAACAGGGAAACGGGGAAAAATGGAGAAACACGGGGAAAATAGAGAATTGGGGTTCGAGATGGAGATACGTCCCCCTAAAATTCCCATTCCCCATCCCCATTTTCACCAAATGGGGAAATGGGGAAATGGGGAAGGATGGGGAACGGTTTGAGAAGTAAGGATGGGGACGAGGGGACCTATATCCATTCCAATTTTCCTAATGTGCAACCCTACTCCCAGTCATCATCACTCATCACAGGTGTTCCAGAACTAGTACCAGTCGTTTCTTTGTTAGAATCTCCAAAGCCTTCAAGGTTCGTAGAGGTTGACTTGTCCTTCAACGCCTTGTGTAAACCATATTGGATTAGCAAATATTTGACTTGAACTTGCCACAAGCCAAAGTTAATCTTTCCATTGAACTTCTCAATCTTGAATCTCATCATTTTTGCCATAACAGTTTGTTAATACCACTATTAAGCAACCAGGCTCTGACACCAACTGTTAGCGAACAGTGTCACTACGCGGAAGCGTCGTCGAATAAAACCCAAACAAACAATAGTAAACAAAATAAGATGAAAGAAGAAAATAAATCCAATCACACACAATACAAAAATTTACATGGAAACCCAAATCGAAAAAAAACCACTGCCGTCAGGACGACAAAAGAAAGTTTCAATATGTAGAAAATTGTTACATCTACACACTCAGGATTCTCTTTTTTTTATTACCCCAAACTCAATTACACCCAATGCTCTCTTTGAGATCTCTCTAATATTTGTTAATTTGCTCCACCACAATACTAGCTATTATGGTCTATTTATATAAATTATATGGAGTTTAATTCAAAAGAAAATCCTACTCTTATACATATAAAAATTACGTGTTCCATAATAATACTATTTACTATTTATGACAAGACTTCTTGAAAATAAGAAATCTTTTTCTTTTAAGAACCTCCAGAAACAAATTATTTCTCTTTCCATTAATATCTCCTGATTCAACGTGTGATTATGATTGACTATGGTTCAAGTTACAGTTGACCACCTGCTTCCTAAACCATGTTAAAATTGACTGCTCAGAAAACCGCGATCCATACGCCACATCACCAGGTCATGACCGATGTCCCGATCGTTGTTTCACCGATGTGCCACCCACAATGTAACTCACATCGGTTACTACTGGAATGGGACCGATGTGATACCGCTGTCATAATTCACAGCGGTGACAAATCGATTTTTGTTGCTTTCCATTTCTTCAGTTTTTCAGGTCTTCCAGCCTCACTTAAACTCTATCTCATACTTCCAAACATATCACACGTCTCAAAAAAGTCTCTGTATTAGTGAATCTCGTTTGGTAACCATTGGAAAGTTCTTGCTATATCTAACACCAAGTTCGTCCAGCTAAGCTAGAGTTCTGATGGTTGGCCACAATGTAATTGCCAAGATTAGAACCAAAGATTTGGGTTTCATCCCAAGCATTGGACCACCAAGGCAACCACCTCGTGGTTTGGTTAGATACAAATTGAGACACCATTTTTTAACAGATGATTTGAATCCATATAATATTACTCTTTGTGTAATCCAGCGTTAGTACGATTAATTGTGGACCCGTCGGATTGGAGATTGATAAGCATACCAAATATTAGATCAAGATTGAAAATAGTCTAGAGTGACGATGATGACACTCCTCAAAAACTGTATCTACACCTCTTTCTTAATCACTACTATCAAAATTTTAAAAAAAATCTCTAATTTGTAATGAAACCCCACTTAATGTCAAAAATACCCTTTCTTTAATTATGTTGTATTATATTTTTATAAGTACATCCCATCTATAACTATTATTATGTTATTTAGAATTTGTTTAGTTGGGCTTTTGAAGAACCTCTATTGGTAAAAGATCTACTTGTAGTAGATTTATTAGAAATAGAATTTTTGAAAAAAAAATGATAGTTGTAAGGTTGGTAGACTTTTTAAAAAAAAATGTCTATTTAGAGAAGTACCTCTCCATGATCTTTTGTTTAGTAGAGGTTTAAACTCTACTAGCATCTATTTAATTTAAAATGAGTGGAGTTATTGGTACCCCCACTACTGAACTATTTATGCCCCAACTTCTAAAATTTTAATTTAATTATATAAAATTAAATGGTTTTATTAAATTTTTTGATGTATTTCCTAGATTAACCTTTTACATATTTTCAAATTTAATACACCACATATATTTTCCAAAAAAATAATTACACTTTTCTAATATTTATATACAATTTTCTCACATCCATATATTTTTTTTCTTCTTATTATCATGGTGAAGCCATTCTTATTAGACAAAGATTTTTTTTTCCTGTAATCGATTGAATTGTTGGTGGTAGATTGTGAGTGTGATATTGATCGTTTCATGATTTTTTTTAGCGATTGAATTAGGATTTCGGTGTGGTTTCGTTTCGTTAAAGATTAGGTTTTCTTGGTTGCGATTCTTGGTGTGGATACAGATCATTGAATGCGTAAAAACTCCAAAAGAAAATAAACCGAGAGAAAAAAAATAACAAACATGGATCTGAAATTTGAAAAGAAAAAAAAAACAAATATGTGGAACAATAAAAATGAAAAAATACTAAACATGGGAAATATGAGATTGAGATCTGAAAAAATAAAAATAAAAATAAAAATAGTAAACATTCAATTAATTAAAATAATCTATATTATTAGGGTTTTGAAATAAGGAAAGTGATACTAAACATGGAAAATATGAGATTGAGATCTGAAAAAAAAATATATAAACAAAAATAGTAAACATTCAATGATTTGAAATAATGTATGTTATTAGGGTTTTGAAAAAACAAAAGTGGGGGTTTTATTAGTTTTATTTTGTACGGTATTTTTTTTAATAAAAAATTTACGTCTATTTAAGTAATTTGATATGGAAAAAAATGAATACTAAATAATTTTAAAAATAGAGTGTTAATAGTTCGGCAGTGGGTGTGTCAATAATACCATTCTTTAAAATAGACAATCTTAAAAGCCCAATCAAACAACTCTAAAAACTTCAAATAAACGTTAGTAGACCTTTTGAGGCATTGAGGCAGTAAAAAGCTCAGTCAAACGAGCACTTAATCAATTTTATTATTATTTCAAATTTTATTGTTACCTTTAATTCTCTTACTATTCTTTCTCTTCCTTACTTCTTTTCTCTTCTCGGTTTTTAAAAATAAACTCTATTTTTCGTTAAAAATCCATTTTAAGATGTTTATATATATATATATATATATATATATTAGAGAACCACTTTTTATTTGAGAGAGTTGTTGAGATACAAAATATGTGATATGTCCCAATTGATGTAGAAGAAGAGAGATGTTAAATGATATGTAAAAATAAAATAAAATTAGGTGTTCGATGGAATTAAAGAACATCTAATATATTTGTTTGACAAGAAAGAACATCTAATATTGATAATAATAAAAAATCTAAAGTGTTTTTGAAAATATATAGTTAATTTAAAAGTTTGTTTATATATATAATGATTTTGTTTTTCTAATAAGAATATTTTTTTTGTTCTTCTAACAAAAATAATAAAAATCAATTTAAAACTTAATTTTTTCACAACCATATTTGTCTCATGATTTTGAATTATTTTCCATATTTAGCAATCAATTATTATTTCCTTAAAAAAGATGAAAATACATTTAAAATGGAATCTAGGGTTTATTAAAATGAAAAGATTTTTTATGATATATATTGATATCAAACCATTAATAGAAAAAAAAAATACAAAAGAATAAAATCATAAAAGAATTAATAATTATTGATGGGTGTACTAACAAACAAGTAGTCATCTCAGTACTTTTATTCAAGGGGTGCAAATATTGAATTTGAGAATCTAAGTTTAAGAAAAGGGACAGATTTTTGAGTGATATATGTTAACATCAAAGTCAAATAAATGTAAGGAAACTTTTTTTTTTTGTGTCAAAAAATATTAAAATTAGAAACTAATTAATGATTATCGGTGGGTATGCTTATAAACAATTTAATCTTATTGGTAATTTTTCTAAAAGGTATTATTGATATTTTAAAAACATACTAATTTGATGTGTACGTACAGTTTTTTAAGATATGTAAATATCGTCACTCAATAGTCTAATAATGTGCGTCAAACACACCCTTATTGGCCTAGCGTTGTATTCTAATTATTTGTGTTTATGTATAACTAGTTTCGAATACCATACGAATAACAAGGGTAAATTTAAGAACTAAAGTAAAAGGGCAAATTTAACATAATTTTTTTTTTTTTTTGAAAAATCAATACTTTATTTGAATCATGAGTCCTGACATCATAGTTATAAAACATTTTAAGAAGTAAACACATTAAGGATTTACTATTTAGTTTGGGAGCTCAATAACAGTGCTTGTGCATACATTATCCCCAATCAAATTGGTTGCAACTTATAGAAATAGGCAAAAACATATGCGTCGAACCTAAATTAATAAGCTATTGATTCATCAAAATGCATGTTTTCTTCTTTTTGTCACCCTTTACTGTTGCGTATTTTTGCTGCAATATCGAGCTGCATTTATTTAAATAGATTTAGTTATTATTTAAGACTTGCATAATTGTAAATTCTATCTTTTTGTTGTGTGAAGACATAAAAGTAATAGAAATAATTCACACCATTGATTTATAATAATAGCCACGTGGTAATAGACTAAGAACGTTAGGACAAAGTGATTAGAGGATCCAAGGATTCATATCCGATTGTTGTAAAAGAATCTCCAATATTATTTTATTGTGCCAATGTTATAAATTTACGTAGAGTAAAAAAAAATATACTCCAATACAATATCAAATGTTGTATCAAATTTGATATATGTTATACTAAATTTGACATCGAATATAGTATTCTACCAAATTGGCATCAAGTATAGCATTGTGTTAAATTTGAAACAATAATAAATATAATTGTATTTGTTGACTTTTATGATTTTAAATAATAAAAATTTGGTAAATTTAGCACAACAAGAAAATGGAAAATAAATAGGAAACACTTGCAAAAAATGTTCATTGCATTAATTGTATCGGTTGACTTTTATACCCTTAGATAAAAATGAAAATAAAATAACATTTCAATTGGAATGGTATACATCGGAAGACTGCTAAATTGATGTGACAAATATAATATTCTACCAGTTTTTTCTGTCAAATTTGATATTTATATTGGTATATACATCGAGGATGATCTAAGACAATTTTGAGATAACTCTATCCAATATATTTTCTATAATAATACTATTCACCACATTCATGTGCTCCTTTTTTGGTTAGCTCATACTAACTTAACGTGACAAATATAATATTCTACTATTTTTAAACTAAATTTGATATTCATATTGACATATGCATCGAGGACGGTAAAAGACAGCTTTGAGATAACTCCAATCCTATTTATTTTCTATAATAATACTATTTACCCCATTCATGTGCTGTTTTTTAGGTGAGCTCATCCATAAGCAGGGATGGACGTAACAAGCCCTCTCTCATTTTTTTTGGTTTCTATTCTCAATATGACTATCAAAATTCAAAATTTGGGGTGGGTCCCCACCCTCAAACCTCATTTCTCTCATTTCTAAATCTCATTCTGAACGTCAGAATTCAAAATTTGGAATCCAACCATTCGAAATATTAAGTACTAGCTAGTAACTACTAACCAGGGGTGACCATAAAGGTTTTTTCTGGATGAGTTGTGGACAATTTCATATAAATAAAAATTTATACTATATAATTAAAAAAATCATTTTGACAACGAATCTTGATGATATGAGAAATTTTTTATTAGTTAAACTAAAAAAGTATAACTAATCATGGGACATAATGAGTCTTACCTTGAAATACATATTCTAACAAAAAAAAAACACTAGAAAATAAAAAAGAAATATGTATGCAATATAAATACAATAAGATCCTACTTAAATTTTGAATTCTTAGGCTTCAAACCGAATCAATTGCAAAAACATCTATTACCGAATCCGAATCAATTATAAAAGCAATTTCTCTTTCAATATAAACAATTATATAATTATTAAGAAACTCGTCATCCATCTTATTGCACAAAGACGTTTTGACAAGTTTCTAGTCGAAAATAAAACTTAAATTTACAACATAAACTTTAAAATAAGAATAACGTATAGTTTTCTCATACCAACATCTATTTACTTATACAAATCCAAAAGCTATAAAACTCATAAAATTGAAATTCGTAGAGACTTAGAGATTAATTTGTAAAGTAAATCTACTATTTTTCATTTGTTATTAAGGGATTAAAATTTCTCAGCTTGATTTTTGAAAAAAAAAAAAAAAAAAAACCATTGGTTTATGGTTCAAAACCATGTTCCCCGCCACCCTTCTTTTTTCACCTTTACGGCTTTACCCCACCCTCTAGTGTTCCACGAGATCGCTAACATACCAGACATGAAACCGCTTAAAGCCAGGCTGGCCGAAACTACTACTACTTATTCAATTCTCTTAATCTCTCGACATTCTCTTTTTCTCTCTTTGAAACTTTGTTCCCTACGTTTGTCTTCTTTTTGTCGAAGTCAAAGCCAATGCCACCCCTGTTTTATAATTTTAGCAATTTCCACATCTACGTCCTACAGTTCATTATCACTCACCCCCTTCTCTATTGAGTTAAAGTAGACACCTAACGAAATACCCTTTTCTATGACTTTGGTTAACTACTCCTCCAGATTCCACTGCTCGAGAATGATCTCTACTTCATTTTCCTTCTACTTGTCTACATGACATCCCATCTTTTCTCAGTCTCCACCATTTCTAGTTAGCATAGGGTGCTTCTTCGAAAAGCAACCTTTTTTCCTACCTCTTCTGCGAGGCAGAGGTGATTCAACTATAGAAACAATCTTGCCTTCGTCCTCTTGAACCGGGACAGGAACATGGGTATCCTTCATTGGAAGCTCGACACAAATGTCAATACCTTTCGCGTCCCGTAAGGAACCGGGAACAAAATGATCAAATAATGGAGAAACTAGAGCTTTAGACTGAGAATTTCTGCTTAAGTCGTTAGGTTCCTTATGAAGGATGAATTTGGGCGGTTAGAACCTTTTGGCTACAACAGACATGCTTCGGGATATCAAACTCAACACTTAGTTGATTAGATAATGGGGTACTAACCTGAGCCTGATCAGTTGAATTATGAAGACTACAAGTTGGGTTCTGGAAAGAGTTGACACGGACCGTTGTATTGTCATTGCAACTCACAAGCCCATACAGAGGCCCCATATCTATGCCCATGGACTTCTTCTGACTGAGCTTGCCAGAGCCTCTTTGCATGTAGGAAGATTCACCTCTATGCATTCCATAATTACTATGAAAAAAAAAAAACCTCCAAGCCATCATTTGAAGAGGACAAGCTCTCCTTTGAATCAAAGGTTTTTCCTCTAAGGACCACTTTCGTCCTGTCTAAAACTAGCATGGCCTTGGGATCATAGATATAGAGATCGCCTTGAACTTAGGAGTCCAGCTAATCACCTATTTTCCTTTGTCTTTCCGGTTTTTGCTATCTGAGGAGTCCACTTTTACTCACCCCTTGAAGGTGAGTGGACATTACCTCCCTTCTGCATGAAATGACATGTGTCCATGGACAAATTTACTTACTCTATAGACATATGTGAGTGAGTAAAAGTGAACTGAGATATTGGAAGTGTACTAGTAAAGTCACCACTATACTCTAAATGTCAAAGGTTGACCTTCCTTTTGGGCAACGTCTTTATGCTATTTCCATTGTTGAGCCTACTCTGTTTATCCTAAAAAACACTATCCACCTTGTCTCGACTGATGAGCTGACTTGAGACCATCACCTCATGCCTGGTACCACCCTTTTTGGATTTACCAAAAACCAGTCCTGGAGCACCTAATATATCCATCAACTGGTCTGAACCTGCCTCTTTCGGATTTGAATTCAAATCATCCTATAGAAAATGCTTATTCAAGCCTAAGTGCTGGTCCAGCCAATTTCCGTCCACCAACAACCAGCCCGCTACCACCAAGGCTGTAAAAGAAAACCATCAGAAGCAACCTTAATTGAGCTTGGACATGAATGGCCATGGGGAATCGATGTCAACAAAATTTCTCTGTCTAGCCTACTTCTCAAAATGGTGTCCTCTTTCACTAACAAAGGCTCGTCGAAGATTCTTCCGACTTTTATAAAAAACTCTTTGCACCAGCACTCTAATGGCACACAAAGAATACTGACCCATACCAGTCTTGTGTCAGAGGATGATTTCCTAAACCACTCCCCATGCTTGAAAAACTATCATCCCATTGAAATCTACTCTTAATGAAATCTTCACTATCTTTGACAGACTAAAAAACCCACAAGACAAGCTTGCCTCCAAAGAAGAAAGAGGAGCAGAGCATTCCTCTGTTAGATAAAGGCCTAACAACACTAGAAACGCACGAGAACTCTCTAAGCACGCTAACATCACATTTTGCAAGCCATCCTACCTCATTCTAAAACCTGCCCCAAGATATCGACGGCTTCTTCTCGCAAACCTTTCTCAACTCCTTCAAGTCAGAATCATTCTTTAGGTCTCCTTTCACCATCTCTGGATAAGAACCATTCCCCTGCTTTTGAAACATTGAGGAGGCTCCTCTGGAAACACTCTTTCTCGTAGGGGTGGGCGTTTTCGGGTTTGATTGGGTTGAAAATTTCCCAACCCAACCATATACCGGATTGGAAAATTTCAACCCAACCCAACCCAACATTAATTTTCAACCCAACCCAATATTATCGGGTTGTGATGGGTTGATCGAGTTGGCCATTATAACAAAAAATCGATTAAATTCAACTTAATTAGTTAAAATATTACAGATTTCATCTAATTACTGCATGATCTTTGTAAATTACAAGTTTAATGCACAATTGCAACACCGCAAATAAATTATTAGTCTAACACATAACCTTAGAAACACAATCATAGACTCATGCTTATCGGTTATCACACATGCTAGAGATCAAGATACAAAACATAATTAATAAACAAATTTGAAATTAGAAAATGAAACAGATAAAAGAGGTTGAAGCATTCTCTACAGCTTATATATATCACACTTAAGCTTAGTATTTCTCCTTGTTTCACTCTCATATGCCATATTGGTAAAATGTATGAAATTACATCCATATCAAAATAAATTAATAACAAAGAAAAGTCCCAAAAATAAAATCACAATTGATTCTACATAAATTAATATCTCATAAGCCAGATTGAAAGTACCTAAAAGGCAGTGGAAGCTATATCCCAAAGATAGATATCTGCAAAATCACAGGCACACAAACAAATTCGCACCAAAGGTGAAATAAAAAATATGATTAGGTAGAAAAAAAATTGACTTAAAACCATAATACAAACTTCAAATAACTTGTCTGTATTACAATCACTTTAAGTAATTTAGGGAAAAGTAAGCCACAAAAACTTCCACATATATGATTATACAACATGTAATGATGCAACTAAAGGCAGAAAAGAGTTAAGAGACTCCTTAAGCATTGACACAATTAATAATATATCTGAGAAGTTAAAAACATAAAAAAAAATTAACAAAGTACCTCCATCTACATAATTGGAAAACAATTCTTTCAAATAGTTAGGGTTCTGCCCATACATGATGCTGCATCTATATGACCATCCATTGCTCTAATAAACGACCTAGCAAATATCTAAAACATATAGAGTAGTGAATTTTTGAAAAACCCAATCAATTAATTTAAGTTCACAACTAAAAATCATATAAATTCAATCTAGAGTTTGAGTATACACATTCTCCAATTCGGCGAACTCCTTGGCGGCGCGAGGAGGGACATAATGGATTCGACACTAATGGAGTGGGATCTGAGAGAGGGGTAGCGAGAAAAAGATGCTAAAGTGGAGAAGAGAAGAGTGAAAGAGAAATAGAAGATGAAATGGTTGAACTTGTCTGGAGCTAACCATGGATCCTCATCGTCTTCGTCCATGATTCGCTGCTTATCTACTCTGAGATGAAACGCCTTGGACACCATTGAAGAAGAGAAGTGTGAAACGGCGTGGAAGTGAGAGAGAGATGGTATCAGAGTGAGACAACAGAAGAAAGAAACCTTTTTTTTTATTTGCATATATGTTGGGTCGGGTCTCGGGTTGACCAAAAAACCTTACCCGACCCGAAATAAAATCGGGTTATCTATTTCTTTCCTGAATTGACTCTTTTTGGCAGCAAACCCAACCCAACTCGCCGTTTTCGGGTTGGGTTGGGTCATATTGGTTGGGTCCGGTTGAGTTAAAAGTGCCCGCCCCTACTTTCTCGCCTCAAAATTCTAACTCAATTGCTCAAACTTGGGAGAGTTAAGACTCATCTGATTGCTCCAACCAAGAGAAGCAATTTTCAAGATGATAGGCCATCCATAGATATACATTCCGTTGGTCAACTTAACAACTCTAGAAGCTTCGGGCATGTTTGCAAAATGCACAAAGGCGTAGCAACTTTTCCGAGAACTTATCTACAAAGATAAAAAAAAAATCTCTTACTTTCCCGAAAGTCTTCAAAATTCCCCATAATCCCTCATGATCAATCACTCGGTTAAGGTTATCAATGAAAATAGAGACTAAGTTCTCCCTAAAGTCTTTGCTCACTTATTGCCGCCTAGAACCAAAGTCTCCCTCTCTCTCTCTTGTTAACACTGTGATCGATCAGGACTGTGATGATGATCAAGATCAACAGAATGGAGAAAGGAGGCTCACTGTATGCTCTGCCTACAGGGAATCAAAACCAAGAAATGAGTGGGAAAGGTTGTTACAACCATATTTGTCATGAGTTTGTTATGTGTCATATCAGATTATTAACAGCCAATCAATTAGTGCCAAGTCAGCTTTTGAAAGTTCTAGAATCTGAAAATCAAAGCTCTATTTAAAGAGACTCTCTGTATTTCTTCATTTGTAACAAAAACAGAATAAACAAAAGAAATATCTCCCGATTTTCCTTTGAAAATTTTCTTTCACTTTCTATCTGCTATTTTCTAGAGAAAGTTACAAATTCTTTATGGTATCAGAAGAGGAAACCGCGACTTCTGCTTCACTTTCTATCTAGCTCAGTCTTCTTCAAACAAGACGAAGCTTTTGACACTGTTAAAGCTGGAGCTCACCTTGAAATTAAGTCACAACAATTACCTGCTTTGGCAACAAGTATTGGCTGGAATCAAAGGTAATAGGCTTTCTTGTTATATAGATTCGACTATAACACCACAAAATAAGTTGAATATAGATGGTTCTGTTAATGAGAATTTTCTTTACTGGGAAAAACAAGACCAAGTCTTGCTTTGTTGTATTTTATCGTCTAAAAGTCAAGAAATATTACTAGAATTAGTAGGATACTCTACTTTGTGTGAGGCCAGGATAACTATTTAAAAATGATTCACGTCACAATCAAAAACAAATGTTATGCAACTCAAACTTCAACTTTAGACTTTGGAAAAGTGAGGATCAACTATGAGTGAGTGTATAATGAAGAAGAAGTGTGCCTTTGATGCATTATCTCATACAGGGTATAGGATTTCAGAAGAGGATAAGATCATGTATGTGTTAAGTGGTCTAGGTCCTGAGTATGATCCATTTGTTATTCATGTCACTTCCATGCCAAATAGTTATAGTTTACCAGAAATCATTGTTGTGAAGAAAGAATTGCAATCACACAAATCTAAACACAAATAGAAAGCAATAATAAAAGAAGACACAAAAGATTTTACGTGGTTCAACAATTTACCTACGTCCACGGAGCGCACCGCACTCAATCCACTATATCTCAGAGTTGATTACAATCCCTCAGTCTCTCTTTCAGTCTCTCTATAATTGCTCTCTCTCTCTCTAGCAATTTTCTCACACACTAAGCACTTGTGTTTCTGCTCTATTCTTCACACACATTAAGTACAAATAATGGTGGTATTTATATGGGAGCACTAGGGTTAGTCAAAGTCCTAATTGGAATCTATTTCCTATTCCAATTGCTTGTGCACGCAGGATTTCCAATTCTCGCGAAACCCGTCACTACCGCGGTCTGGACCGCTGTGTAGGCACATGCCTGCGCCGCGGTCCACAACGTGTAACATCTCTGTGAAACTCCGCTCCACATACCGAGGTGTGTGCACCTTGTCTGCGCAGCGGTATGCACAGCAGGTATCCTCTGTGATTCTTCGCTGTGTGTGCCGCGGTCTGAGTCACTGCCTCCACCGCGGTCGCCGCCGCACCATCTGACAAAATTATTTTCTTCACCTGTTTCTGACTTCACATAACCCAACAATCACTGCTCTCCTTCTTACTCACGAAACAAGAATTGATCAACATACGAGTGCTGAAGAAGTGAATGTTAATATGGTTGTGAATAAAAAGACTATTTGTAGAGGCAATCAAACTAGTTATTAAACTGGATATGGTAGAGGTAATACTCAAGGCATGAACAATGGAGGTAGATTTGGAAATCAAGGCTAAGAAAATAATCACAGTGGAGGTAAGAGAGGTCGTGGCCGAGGCAGGTGGAATAACAATAACAACAACAGAGTCCAGTCTCAAGTATGTCACAAAATAGGACATTCTGCTCAAAGATGTTATTATCGATATGATCAGTCCTTTCAGATTCAACAATCTAACATGCAGAATGTTCGCAACACATTTAAAGAAGTGGCAAGTGGTCATATGTCTGCTATGGTGGCTTCACCAGAAGTTTCAATAGATCATGTTTGGTATCCTGACAGTGGAGCTACAGATCACTGACACCTGATGAAAATCATCTTCTCAGCAAAATGAATTATCAAGGAAAGGACAAAATATACGCCGGCAATGGAGCAGATCTGTACAGTCTCTACTGGTTCTAATTCATTTTGTGCAAATAAACACACTCTAGTGCTTAAAAACATTTTACATATTCCTATAATTACAAAGAATCTCTTAAGTGTGTCTAAATTTTTTAAAGATAATGATGTCCTTATTGAATTCCATCTAAATGTTTGCCTTGTGAAGGATCGATCCTCGAAGAAGGTTCTTCTTCAATGTGCCCTTAAAAGAGTATTATATGAGTTTGATTTACCACTCAAGACCACAGATGGCTCAGGTTCTACGGATCATCAGTATACTCATGGATTTTTTTTCATGTTTGTCTTTTCAATCAAATAAATGTGCCAAGTCTCTTGTAAATACTGCAACTAAAGAAACTATGTCAGTCTTGCATATGTGGCACAAGAGGTTGGGTCATCCCTCCTCTCAAGTTGTAAAAAATGTGTTGAATCAATGTCAAATCTCGTTTGATTTTCATAATAATCTGCTCTGTCATGCATGTCAAGTAAGTAAGTCATACATATTGCCATTCCAATCCTTTCAAATTGTGTATAAGTTTCTTTTAGAGCTGATTGTGGGAGATGTTTAGGGTCCATCTCATGTGTTATCATCTAGAGGTTATAAGTATTATGTCAGTTTTGTTGATGCATTTTCTAGGAATACATGGATATGTCTTTTAAAAGCTAAGAGTGAAGTTTATTCTGCATTTATTCATTTCAAGAAGCAAGTTAAACTACAATTTGATAGAAAAATAAAGGTCTGACAGACTAACTGTGGAGGAGAATTTATAGTGCTCAAATCCTTTCTTCAATAGTCTGAAATTATTTTTAGACAAAGTTGACCTTATGTGTATGAGCAAAATGGGTTAGTTGAACAGAAACACAGACATGTGGTGGAACAGGACTTTGTTTGCTTGCTCATGCCTTTATGCCAATGAAGTTTTGGGATGTGGAGTTTCTAACTGTCGTCTTTTTTATTAATAGAATGCCCTCATCAGTTTTACATCAAAAATCTTCATATGAAATGTTATTTCATGCTAAACCAGATTATCGAGCTCTCAAGGTGTTTGGTTGTTTATGCTATCCATTTTTAAGGCCACACAATCAACACAAACTACAATATAGGAGTTCATCATGCACATTTGTGGGTTACAGCTCTCACCATAAAGGATATAAATGCCTAGATAAAAGTGGGAGAGTTTACATCACTAGACATGTGGTGTTTGATGAGTCGATATTCCTATTTTCTGAATCTTCCACTGCACAGCAAACATCAACATCAACATCACAACATCAGCAACACCCATCTCTTTTTCCACCTATGATACAAACTCCATAGAAGGAAAATGTGCATTCCACAGTAAAGCACTTATCTGCATCACAACAGAAACAACATTTATTTCCTGTCACAACACAACGAGATGAGAATGTTGAAGTTCAGATTCCTCCTCATTTATCACCTATTGACACCATGTCCAGTCCACATGAATCATCTATAATTGTTAAATCGACTTTAAACACTCATCCTATGAGAACTCGAGTGAAATTTGCTATATTCAAACCAAAGGTCTAGTTAGCTGATCATAATGACAGTGAACCCACTTCTGTACAAACAGCTCTTGATAGTCCACATTGGCTAGCAGCCATGAAAGAGGAATAGCAGGCTTTGTTGAAGAAACAAACTTGGAGTCTAGTTCAGCCACCCAAAGATAGGAAAATAATTGGGTGCAAGTGGATTTTTAAGATTAAAATGAATCTTGATAGATCTCTTTTAAAGTATAAAAGCAAGATTGGTAGCAAAGAGGTTTCATCAAATATCTGGATTTGACTTCACAGGGACTTTCAGTCTTGTTGTCAAACCAACTACAGTGAGAGTCATTCTTTCTCTTACTGTGAATAATGGATGGAAATTGAGACAACTAGATGTGAACAATGCTTCTCTAAATGGAAAGATTGAAGAAGATGTGTTTATGACTCAGCCACCAGGTTTTGTCTCAGCTAATCCTTTTCTAGTTTGCAAGTTACATCAGGCTCTTTATGGCTTAAAACAAACTCCTAGAGCATGGTTTGACACATTCAAATTTGCTCTTCTACAACTAAGATTCATAGAATCGAAGGTTGATAGTTCTTTGTTCAGCTTGTTCACCAGTACAACCATAATTTATATTTTGGTGTATGTTGATGATATTATCACTGGTAATAATGATAAGGAAGTTAACAAGTTGGTCTATCAGCTCAACAATACTTTTGCTTTGAAAGATTTGGGAGACCTTCACTATTTTCTGGGTATAGAGGTTCATAAAACATCTCAAGGTCTACATTTATCTCAACATAAATATGTTCTTGACTTGTTGCAAAGAGCCGGTATGCTCACTGCCAAATCATTTTCTTCACTAATGGTGTCTAGTACAGGGAGTCATTTGTATGCCTACAAAGGGAATCCAACTAATGATGTTACATATTACAGGAGTATTGTAGGTGATTTGCCATATTTAACAATCACTATGCTTGATATTGCCTTTTCAGTTAACAAGATTTGTCAATTCTTACAAGCACCACTAGATGAGCATCTTAAGGTTGTTAAATGAATTCTTAGATATTTAAAAGGCACATCCACATATGGTCTGCATTTTACCAAAGCCTCATCGCCCTCGTCATCTTTTGATCTAGTTGATTTTTCTGATGCTGATTGGGCATCAAATCCTGATGATAGGAAATCAACTACAAGTTTTTGCCTATTTCTTGGTCCAAACCTTATGACCTGGTGTGCCAAGAAACAATATACTATAGATCGATCCTCAACAGAGGCCGAGTATAGGAGCATAGCAGCTTTGACAGTAGAGATTTCATGGGTTCAGTCTCTTCTTCATGAATTAAAAGTTTTCCAATCTCGAGTACCAGTCATCTGGTGTGATAATCTCAGCACCATTGTCATTTCCAACAATTTGGTACTGCATGCTCACACTAAACACATTTAGCTGGATCTTTATTTTGTACGGCATAAGGTATTGCAAAAGCAACTTCTGATCAATCATGTACCTAGTTTAGATCAAGTTGTAGAGGTCTTTACTAAACCTCTGCCTACACCACGGTTTTTATATTTACGTGACAAACTCAGACTAGTGGATACACCTCTGTGTTTGAAAGGGCCAGTTCCACAGGACTACAAAATAGTGAAAGTTGCCAACATTTGTGGGCATATTAGCAAATTCAAAAAGGCTAACACCTCTCTGAATTTGAGGGGGAATGTTAACAATGTGATCGATCAGGACTGTGATGATGATCAAGATCAACAATGTGAAGAAATGAGACTCATTGTATGCTCTACATACAGGAAATCAAAATCAAGAAATGAGCGGGAAAGGTTGTTACAACCATATTTGTCATGAGTTTGTTATGTGCCACATCATATTATTAACAACCAATCATTTGGTGCCAAGTCAGCTTTTGAAAGTTCTAGAATCTGAAAATCAAAGCTCTATTTAAAAAGCCTCTCTGTATTCTTCAGTTGTAACAAAAACAGAATAAACAAAAGAAACATCTCTCGATTTTCCTCTGAAAACTTTCTTTCACTTTTTATTCACTTTTTATCTGCTATTTTCTAGAGAAAGTTACAAATTCATTATTTTGGGTAATAGCTTTCTCTCTCATGTTTTTTTTAAGTTATCTATAACTAATCTAATCAAATGGTCATCGATTTCGAAAGTGACACCACGTACAGCAATCAGGGACGGCTCGAGAAATTTTAAGGCTCTAAGGCTATCTCCAATGGGTCTCTATTTCTCTAAAATGGAGACCCATTTGGCTCTAATGGTTCTCTAAAATGGAGATTTCATTTTGGAGATTTGATTTGGATCTCCAAATTTAGATATCCAAATCTCCATCTCCATTTCCATTTCACTATTTGAATTAAATATTATTATTTTATGGGAAAACTACATGCGTAACCATTTATAACATTGAGTAATCGTTTATAACCTACTTTCAAATTTTAATTGTTTATAACCTAATTTTTATGTTATTACCGTTAAGCCCCTATATAAAAGTAACCATCTAAAAAAACCCCTTCTCTTTACACTTTGTCTCTCTTCCACGATATCTCTTTTTCTCATATTTCCTTCTTTCTCTTCTTCTTCCATTTTCAATATAATTTTTTTTTATAATTTTCCTATTATTTTTTATATTATAATTTTTTTTAAATTTGAAGAAAAAAATAAAAATTCCTATTGTCTAAAACAAAAATAAAAAATAAAATCTTCGTAATATCTAAAACAAAAATAAATACAAAAATTTTCAACAGAAAAATAAATAATAATAAATAGGAGTCGATCTACTCTTGGAGGAGTAGATCGACGGCATTGGAAAGATGCAAATCGGAGAAGAAGAGGAGAATATGAGATGAAGAAGATGAGATGCATATCGAAGAAGATGATATGTAGATCGGAGAAGATGGAGAGAAGAAGAAGGAGAAAATGAAGAGAAAAAGAGATAAAGAAGATGAGATGAAGAAAACGAAGTTAAAGACTGAACAAGAAAAAAAAATGCAAAAAAGAAGAAAGAAAAGAGATTGTGGGATGTGGAAGAGAAGAAAAATGAAGGAAAAAATTTTAAAATTTTTAAAAATTAATTGATTGGGGTATTTTTGTAATTTTGGTTAGGGATTGAATTTTTTATATTACAAAATGGTTATAAACAATTAAAATATTAATGTTGGCTAAAAACAATTTTCCATAATCTATTTGTCTAGATTTGACAATTTTCTCTTACTATTTTATCTCTCCTATTTACTTTTTATATTTTTAACTAAATTCAATTAATTTAATATTACTTTTTATTCATAAATATAATAACTATAAAAACTATACCATTAGAAATATTTTATTGAGATCTTCAATTGAGTATAATATTGACTATATTTTAATTATTTTTTAGTGTAATAAAAGTGAGTAAGTTATTATCTAGAATTAAAAAGAGAAAACAATTTTATTAAAGAAAGTTTAAAAAGTATTAATATTTTATTATTTATAGATTGTAAAATGGTGAATGATTAGAGTTGTAAATTTATGAAGATGGAATATTCTAAGAATATTCCATCTTCGGTCACCAAAATAAAGAAAATTATAAAGAAACGTCGGAGATGGTCTAAGAGTTAAAAAAAAAAAAGCCCCAATAGATATTTGAGATTTTCTAAAAATTCACTTTCAATAGATAAAAAAGTAAATCCATTTAATCTCTCTTGTGACATGGTTAATGTAAATAAGATTTTATCAATTTTATTTTAAAAAACTTATGTCATCAAATTTTCAACCACATAATAAATTTAAAGAATATTATAGTCGGCATAGATGTAACTTGTAAGATGTAAAGAGCAAAAAAATATAATAAAAGAGAGTTGTAATTGGATTATTGTAGATAAAAGAAAATATTTTTATATATATAGATAATTTTCAAACGGTAAAATAGAAGTTTAAGGGTTTTTTAATAGAATAATATTATTTTGTCCAAATTTAATATCCAAATCTGATATCTAAATGATGTGACAACATTCTAATCCATTCATTTAAATCATGTAAACCTAATCATATCTAAATGAATGTATTACAATGTTATTTGGACACCAAATTTGGTATTATTGATAAATCAATATATGATAAAAGAAAACATAATAATATGTATTAATTGCGAGAATATTTTTAAATTTTAAAATCTTAAATAATATCTCATGGAATCTAGATCCTCTCTCACATTAATTGTCATCACCTCCATAATCTATTGACACATGTGTCTAATATAGAAAATCAATGGTCTAGATTATTTCTATTAATTTTTATGTTTTTACTCTACCAAAGATATAATCAATCTAACCCACTGATTAAGGTTAGGAAGGGATCCAAATTCTATCAAATAATGCTACTTTGCTGAATTTGGTGTCTAAATCTAATGTCAAATGATGTAGCAACAATGTAATTCATCATTCATTTAAATTGTATTAGATTTGTATGATTTAAATGGAGGTATTAGAGTGTTGTTACATCATTTGAACACCAAATCCTGATAAAGAAGAATTACTCAACCCAATCTCATGCATCACAAGATGCAATATAAAGACCAAAAACATTTTCACACTCTAAAAAAATGTATATATATACCCCCATGGCCCCATTATATTTCTTTAATGGACATATAAAAGCAAAAACTACTACTCTTTCAAACAAGAATGGAAAAACGGTCAGTCAAATTAGCTAGCTTTGTAATTCTTCTTATTGTCGTTACTGGTATCGATAATACCAGATAATACCAGTAACGACGAGAAGAATTACAAAGCAAGCTAATTTGACCGACTACATCATAATCTATTGTTTAGTTGGCAAAATCAAAGCTAGAGCTAGAAATTAATATTTATGTTAAACTGAAAGTGTGATGTTGATATTGATAGGTATGAGAACGTGAGAAGAAATGCCTCGTCAATGCGAACAGGACGAAGAATGTTATGGTCGTCTAGTGTGTTCACCCCGTTCTATCCTTCCTACGTGCAACTCTTCTGGCAACAGGGAAGGTACCACCAGCAGCGATTACTAAAATGATGGTTTCTGAGCATATCAACGTTTTTTATTAATAAAATTTAATTTTCTTGTTTCTTTTTTAGATCTCTATATCTAATTTGTACGTCACATTCTATCTGATTTATCTTAATCACTGATTACTTCAATCAAATCTATTAATGGCCAAAAACATTTTAATACTATAAAAAGAATAATAATCTCGGTCCTTTATAGTTTTATATAGTTGGGGGAAATTGAATAACAAATAATTGAAATATTTTTTTAATAAAATAATATTTTAATTTATAAATTATTAAATTAAAAATATTCGAAATTAATTTTAAAAAAATCTATAGTTTTATATTGTTTTTAAATCTATGATTTATTTATCATATATTATATATATAATCCCTCCATCGCAAGATTATACAAACTCACCGATTTGGTGGGTTTATGTAACACTAATTCTAGATAATTCAAAAACTAATCCAAATGATGTGATAAGTGATTTTTTTCATTAATCACATAATCTTATAATTTATATGGTAATTTGTATCTAACTTACCACATCATTATGATTGAATTTCAGATTAATTATTTAGGTTATATAATATAGATTCAAATCACCGATCAAAAATTTATGTCATATGTACATAATCATTTACATTTAATTCTCTTTTTAAAAAAACGTGCACACATCGCCCAATTTGTATCCACTCAATTTTGGCTGGTTAGACCCAAGAGTAACGATAATGGCACCCCTTAAAAAACTGTATGAACACCCTTTTCGTAATCACATTCATAAATTATTTTAAAATATATATATATAACTTGTAAATAAACCCCACTTAATATTAAAAGTATCATTTTTAAAACTATAATATATTAATTTTTTTAAGTACACACTACTTACACCTATTATTATATTTTTTTTAAACGCGCATGCTATTATGTTATTTAATCAATTTTATTATTATTTTTTAAAAAAATTATTATCTTTAATTCTATCATTGTACTTTCTCTTCCCATACTTTTTCTCTTATATGTTTTCATTCCACAAAATCAAACTCTATTTTTTCTCTCGTTAGGTCAAACAACTCTCTCAATTTCTTATAGATTGTTTTCTGTATAAAAAATCACTAGGATTTGAGGTTTTCCGGTTGGAGATCCATTTTCTATTTGTGAAAGTGGTAGAGATGTAAGGCTTGTGTCATGTTCCAATTGATTTGCAAGTAAATAAGTTTGTGATGAAATTGACGAACAATTGATATTGATAACAAAAAAAAGTCTAAAGAGATTTTGATTTTGAAACTAATAATAATTAATTTAAAACTTTCACAATCAATTTTGGATGATTTTGATTCATTCTCCATACTAATTTCAAAAAGAATCTAGAGCTTTGAATGATATATATTAAGATTAATGCAACATATCACACCTAAAATCACAACATTCCATCATAACACATTTGACAGTTGATGTGTCAATTTGTGAGTAGATACATATTAACAATGAGTTATCTCACTTATCCTTGTATCCACTCACAAATTTACACATCAGCTTCCACTTGTGTTGTAATAGAAAAGTTGTGATTTTATATATGATATTTAGCATTACTCATATATTAATATCTAATCATTAAAAAGAAACTTTTTTTTATAAAAGATTATAATAGGAAACTAATTAATAATTATTAGTGGATGTACTTACAAACTATTTAGTCTTATTGGTAATTTTACTCAAGGGTGTTATTAAAGTTTTAAAAATATATTAATTTAGTCTGTACATATAAATTTTTAGGAATGTAAATATCGTCACTTTAGACACAAATTGAGACATCATTTTTTGACAAGTGATTTGAATATATATGATATTACTATTTGTATAATCTTGTATTTAGTATGATTAATTATGGGCCCATAGGATTGGAGATTGAAGAACCTACCAAATATTGGATCAAGATTGGAAATAGTCTAATGTGTGCGCCAAACACGCCCACATTGTTCGAGTGTGGCAGTGCTAGCTCTTGATATAAGCCAACAAGACATTGGCTTAGGGCGTAAAAAAAAATAAAAAAAAAATTAGGGAACCTCGTTTAGATATAGGTTTTGATGATATTGTTAAAAAAATAATAAAATTACTAATAAAACTATATTGATCTGAAGAGCGAATTATTATTATTATTATTGCTTAGTAAATAGTTATGGGAAAATGTATCTAAAAAATAGAAACAAATTAATAATATTAATATTTATTTATTTAACAAGTAACAATTATAAATGATTATTGAGTATCCACCTTTTAAGTATTATAACAATTATAAATAAATAAATAAACTCTTAAACTTCTCACCAATGATATTTTACTTTTTAAAATTTATCTATAAAAAAAAATTTAAAAACCAAATCATTCACATTTATCTGCAACAATTCAAGTATAACTGCTACTATCTTTTTGTTATAATTTGTTTCTCTTAAAAATGACAACTTGTATTCAATTGTTTTAGATTGCAATCTTCTGAATTTAATATGATATTTCTAATCAATTTTATTGTTAATTAGGACCTATTTTTCTTCTCTCTTAGGGCCTCAAAATCCGTTGAGCCGCCCCTGAGCATGGTATTCTAATTATTTCTGTTTTTGTATGACTAGTTTTGAATATCATACGAATAACAAGGGTAAATTTAAGAACTAAAAAAAAAAGGTAAATTTAACATAAATAATTTTTAAAAAATCAATACGTTAATTGAGTCGTGACATCGCAGTTATCAAACATTTAAAGAAGTAAACATATTAAGGATTTACTATTCAGTGTTGGAGCTCAATAGCAGTGCATGTGTATACAATATCCCCAATCAAATTGGTTGCAATTCATAGGATTAGGCAAAAACAAATACGTCAAACCTAAATTGATAAGATATTGATGCATCAAAATACATATATGCAGATGGCAGGTTGAGCATAGTTTTCTTCTTTTTGTCACCCTATACTGTTGCGTATTTTTGCTGAAATATCGGGCGGCATTTATTTAAATAGATTTAGCTATTATTTAGGACTTGCATAAGTGTAAATTCTATCTTTTTGTAGTGAAAAGATATAAAAATAATAGAAATAATTTAGACCATCCATTTGCATTATTAGAGACGTAGATATAGATTATGAACGTTGGGACAAAGCAGCGGCAGATCCAAAAATTTTAACGAGGTGGAACACTTGAACAAACTAAAAATTATAAAAAAAGTAATAAAAACTTTTAAATCGTAATAAAATGAGTGGTTCATATTCAATATTCTTATATAATTCTATTAAAATGCACTTATATGATAATTTTCTATATATATATATAGAGAGAGAGAGAGAGAATGCATTAAAAATAACAAAGCAAGATCAAGCACAACAAAACCATAGTTCACTAATTAAGAAGCCGCAAGAACAAAAGTGGAGTATAAAGTCTTGATCTTATTTCGATAAAACGAGAACACAACAAACAACAGAGACTCTTGCGCTCGCCCCGACCCGACATCAAAAGTACAATATCCTTTTCTAATTTCGATAAAACAAGAACACAACAAACAACAGAGGTTCTTGCCAAGGCTAGACCCGACCCGACAGTAGAGTAGTACTTCAGAATCAGAGAATGAGGCTCTTGCCAAGTCCCGACCCGAACGACATGGAGTAGTACTTGAGAATCAGTGAAAGTTCTCCACATCGAGCTCAGCAGGCCCTCCTTGATAAGTGACATAGCTTCCTCTGACCACCTGAATCTGCAATTCTCCGTCTTGGCGCCCAGAAATGGTGAGTTTATCGCCAGCTTCAAGACGTTTAGCTCTAGCAAAATCAAGCCAACCCACTCTCAAGACAGGATTTGGCCTTCCACGGGGACGAGTGTACAACTTGAATGGCCACACGCGATCCCTTGAATCCGTGACCCGCAAATACACAGAACGTGTTCCTTGCGGAATCGGGATATGCTGGAGAATCTTGCTTGGAAGTCCAAGTTTTTTAGTAATATCATAATTGGTGAGGCGTTTAAAGACAGTGAATGTCGGCTCAGACATGGTTATTATTGTCGAATATTGTGCGCAGTTATATATTTGGTATGAATGAATCTAGGGAAAATAAAGCTTGGTACAAATAGTTTATATAGCACATATTTTTTGTTTGCTAATATCAAGTAGTTCTTTATTGTTTGTTTGCTGATGTCAAACAGTTCTTTGTGTCTGCACATATTGTTTGTTTGCTAATATCAACTAGTTCTTTATTGCTTGTTTGCTAATATCAACTAGTTCTTTGTGTATGCACATGTTGTTTGTTTGCTAAAATCGAATAGTTCTTTCTGTCATTGTCAAATTTGTTTTGATGTACTATTAAAGCAGATTAATTAATTTATATTGTAACATCAATGATTTTGTTTTAATATAACATAAAAGTTCTTGATAATAATTTAAGTGAACTTTTCGTTTATCGTAACAAGTAATCTGTGCGTGATGAGAGGATTTGGTGATTATGATATTTAAAATTTTCTAAATACCTTTGAATTGCAGTAGTGAGTGGACTCATATCTTTGAGGAGATGTAGATAAAGGTTAGAGAAAATAAAAGAAATACTGAATCAATCAATATCTTTTGTATCATGTGTTTATGCGTGCAAGAATTATATTTATAATCCACCCTGAATTTCTCATACACATTAAAAAGAAAAACAACCAACCGGCATGCGAAGTGCACCAATTGAGCAACCAAATCCAATACAAGATTGAAATTATAGAAAATCACCTGAGACTGATATCAATGTTGACTCATTTTTTTATGTTATTTGACAAAGGACTTTTAGTTGGTGGACAATGACTTTGTTATTATCTTAATATTGTATATAGTTATATGTTTGGATTCTTAATTATTATTAAACTACATATGGTATTGTTGTGTTTGAAGGTTGATCCTGTTTCATTTGCAATTTTAAGTATTTTAAATATTTTATCTCATTTAAGTATTTTAAATATTTCATCTCAATTGGTGCACTTCTTTCACGCATGTGTTTGCGAACCGTGTATATATACTTTTTTGACCTCTACGTATTAGAATATATGTGTTGTATAATAATATTACAACAAAATTAATTTATTGGAGATTAGAAATAGGGAAAAGCGAAGCTTCCTACTTGCTCTCATTTTCAGGCAAAAAATTGGACCTTCATCATAACTTATACACCACCGCTTCAACTTCAAATTCAACTTGTTTATCATAGTAATTAATAGTATGTTGTATTGTATAAAATTGTTTAATAAATTAATTTAGTAAATATGAATTAATAGTCTTTCGACTAGGGTTGGGACGGGTTTTATAAAATATAATCCAAACCCGCAATATCTAAATTTATACACAAATATCTAAAAAAATTATTCCAATATCTAAAATTCAGAAGGCAAATTAACACTAGTTAATTAATTAAGTCACGTCATCTAGCTAGTTCCACAACTTGCTCATCTCTACTAGTTTCCACAGCCGATCATCAACGTTATTAATCTTTATATTTAGTTTAAATAATATAAAAAAAAAAGTTTTAATGAATTAACAGAGTTTACCGAAGAGGTAAAACAAATGTGGTAGCTTTATTTGATATTGGACTATTCCAATAAATCTACCGCATTTCTTCTAAGTTCTAACTGTTTAGTTTCAATTTGTTATATAATTAACGACTTGAAAAATTTGTCAAATAGATTTCCTGTTACCAAAATTGTGGAAAGTCCACGTCATCTAGATTTCATGTTACCAAACTCATTATAATATTTTCGAGTGTTTTGTCCTTTCTATCATTTATGACTCAGGTGAAAATGAAGTACAAGATTAAAGTGCAGAGGCCATCATTTATGACTTTCAAAGGCTACTGCCCAATGCCCATGTGGGCATGTGGTGCTGCTGGTGGGGGTTTTCAAATATTATCTAGATTATTATTTAATATTATTTAATCGGATCAGGATTTTTTTTTTTTCATAATCTAAAATTATCTAAATAAAATATAAAATAGATAGTTATAATTTAATCGCTTTTTTCTCTCTCTTCCAATTTAATTACAATTGAAAAATATCAAAAAAAAAATTAAGGATCAAGAAGAGGATCTGATGTTATTTAATTTGGTACTGTACGTGTGGAAAAATCTTTCTAGACTATTGGCATTATATGCGTTGGAAGTTAGAAGTTAGAATCTTCTAACTTCCATTGCCACACGTGTCATTTTATATTTTTTGTTGTTGTTCAAAACAGTAAAAGCAGATAAAGTGACTTTCCGTTGGAGAGAGACTTGGTGAGAAACAAGTTGCTAAAATCAGATAAAGTGACTTTCCAGAGGAGAGAGACTTGGTGAGAAACAAGTTGCTCACCTCTCTTTAGGATCGAGTATTACCCCTCCCATATGAATGATAAGTGTTTAGAAATAGATAAATTTACTTTAAAACATAATAATATTAAAATAAATTTATCTCTTTATGAACAAATATCATCTAAACAGGAGGGATAACCCTTATAACGGGGGAGCAAAAATGGACTCAAATCAAGAGTCATCCAATTATTTCAGTCTTTAATCCTTGAAAAGTAACGCAAATGTCGACGTACCAAACAGCCAAGTGAAAAATTTGCTGAAAAATATTGAAATATTTGCTTATGCTTAAAAAGTGAAAAGTGTCATCATTTGAGTGGCCACGGTGCAACAACAATCAGCATTTGTTGACTGTTGTATGAACTGAATCAAGATTTTCTCTAATAATTATTACATCATACAAACTAGGGATGGACATTAACCCGTCAACCCAATCCGATCCGATCCAATCCAACCCGATCCAATCCAACCCGAATATATTAGATTGGATTGTTTTTAAGATTAGGTTGAATTAGAATAATAAAATATAATCCAATTCGATAATCTGATATTAATAATAAAAATAAATTAAATAATTTTATTTGTTATTAGATCTATTATGAAATCTCATTTTTTTTAATATTTAAAATTTTTACTCGTACACCATTTATAATATTATAAATAATAAATATAAATATAAAATTTAAATATTTTATGCCATAAATATATAATGCATTTACTAAAAACATACAATTATATTATCTTTATCTTTTGTATTAATTGGTACATCATTAATTATACTTTAAAATGTTTTTTTCCTTAGGATTTGGTTAAGAATATGGTAGAAAAAAGTATAATAATTATATATAAACTCATACTATTATATTGGTTAAAATAAATAAATAGTAGTTTATCCAACTAAGAAATATATGAAGAAATAATTATAATTGTAAAATTGATAGAAGATATAGAAAAAGACTTTTCAAGTTTGATAAATTGTTATATTTTTATTTTTTAATTATACAACAGATATTAAACAATTTGTATTATATTTATGATTTGATTTTAATGCTTTTAAGAAATCTAACGTCTATGTGATATGATATTACGGTGAAAATTTATTTTAAATTTGAATTTTGGTATAACAAAATGTGAATTCAAATATATATTTTTATTGGGTTTAAAAAGCCTAACCGGATCAACCCAACCCGATAAATATTGAGTTGGGTTAAAATTTACATTGGATTGGATTTAGTTGAAATTTTTTCAACCTAATTCGAAAACGTCCATCTCTAATATATACAATTCGCTATAAATTAATGTATCAGGGTTGGTATTTAATTAGTATTTAATTTTTTTATTTATTAATTTGTTTTTGAACCATAATTTTAATTCTAAAGCACCAGCCGCCACTGTCACCACATCAGGATCCACATTACATTATGAATTCTTTCTAAGTGTAATGTGCTGGAGAGAAAGTTAAGGAATTATATATATTTACAAAAATAGATATTATTATTTAATCAACTACTAAATGTGAATACAATTTTTTTTTTTGTTTTTTAGGTACTAACCGGACAATATAATTTATTTATTTTAATTTGATTTTTCATATGCAAAGTAATCAATCTGTTGGTTTAACTCATCATCAAAGCCGCCAATCTATATGATGACGACTGCTATGGCGTCATATATTCATAAAATTGATATGATGAAGCAAGATAATTAAAAGTATATTATTTTCTATTCATTATTTATTTGATAAAGAGAAATTATTATTTCCCCAGGTTTTAGTTAAATATTATAATTATAGTTATTATCCATAATCAAAATTTAGATCTAACGTGGAGGAAGCGGGACCATAGAATATGAAATCTACATAGTATAAAAAGGGAAGTGAATGGCTAACGATTGGTGCGGAGTCGTTTTCCTGAAAATGGAGAATCTGTCATGACCTCGTGTACATGTTTGCAAAGAGAATACCTTCGTACTAGTATGATTCATGTTTATTCATCATTTGATTTATGACTTTTGATTTATTCGTATTTTTCTATTTTTACCTTTTATATATCTCTGATTTTTATTAGAGTATCAGAGTCTTTAAAAGATAAAGTTATTGCTTCGTCATTTATATTCTGCTAATAATATCTTGATTGTGAGGATAATCTTTTTGTTTTTGAATTGGTCTTAGATCACTTCCCACGTTCTCGGATGTGGTGAACGTGGACCATATTTTGTTTTGATTTCCCTGTAGAAGGCTTGTATAAAGCTAGTGTTTTCTTTGCAATTTATATCAAGTTGTTAGGAGCCTTTAAACACTTTGAGTATTTGTAAGTTTGTTCTGACTTTTAACAGTTGGGATCAGAGCCTCATCATAGGGGCCTGATTGAGTGTTCTAAGAAACTACAGTTTCTTAAGGAAGAAGAAAGAGTAAGAGATCATAAAAGGAGAGAAGAGTCGGAGAATCATGACGATAGAGAAAGAGAACAACAGCTTTATTCAACCAGCGATTCCACGGTTCGATGGTCATTTCGACCATTGAGCTATGCTTATGGATAATTTCCTCAGATCGAAGGAGTATTGGGGCTTGATAAAGAACGAGATACCTGCAGCAGCAGAAGGGGCAGAGCCAACAGAAGCGGAGCGTAAAACCATCGCATATCTTAAACTGAAAGATTTAAAGGTCAAGAGCTATCTATTTCAAGCTACAGATAGAACTATTATTGAGACCATTCTCAATAAGAAGACTGCTAAGGCCATCTAGGATTCGATGAAACTGAAGTATCAAGGCTCTACCAAGGTGAAACATGCTCAGCTACAGGCTTTAAGAAGAGAATTCGAAGTTCGAAGTTCTTGGCATGAAGGAGGGTGAAAAAGTCGATAAGTATTTTGCCAGGACACTGACCATCACAAATAAGATGAAAGCACATAGAGAAATGATGGAACAGAGTGTGATCATTGAGAAAATTTTGAGATCAATGACTCTCAAATTTAATTATGTAGTATGTTCAATAGAAGAATCCAATGACCTCTTCACCATGACCATAGATGAGCTTCAGAGTAGCCTGTAAGTTCACGAATAGAGGATGCAAGGACAAAAGGAGAAAGAGCACGTTTTGAAAATCACCAATTCAAAAAAGGTTGGATAAAGAGATGAGTACAGAGTTGAAGGGAGAGGAAGAGTTCATGGAAGTTCCAGAGGAGAAGGCAGAGGCAGGGGAAGGCAGTCTTTCAACAAGGCCTTGGTCGAGTGTTACAAATGTCACAAGCTAGGGCATTTTCAATATGAATGCCCCAGTTGGGAGAAAGGTATGAATTACACAGAATTAAATGAGGACGAAGAGATGCTTCTAATGTCTCATTTGGAAATGAATCACTCAAAGAGAGAGAATGTATGGTTCCTCGACTCCGGATGAAGTAATCACATGTGTGGTAACAAGGAGTGGTTCTTTGATCTTGATGAAAAATTCAGACAATCGATGAAGCTCGGAGATAACTTAAGGATGATGGTTATGGGACGAGGAAATGTCAAGCTTCATATCAACAAATTAACTCAGGTAATCACAGAGGTTTATTTTGTACCTGAGTTAAGAAACAATCTTTTAAGCATCGGTCAACTTCAAGAAAAGAATCTAGCCATTCTCATCCAGCATAGAATGTGTAAGATTTACCATCCAAGAATGGGTTTAATTATACAAACACAGATGTCAACCAACAGAATGTTTGTTGTGCTTGCTTCTGTGATTTCTCTGACTTCAACCTATTTTCAAGCCGCATCTGAAGACTGAACACAATTGTGGCACAACCGGTATGGACATCTCAATTTTAAGGGGTTGAGGACTCTACTCTATAAGAAGATGGTCAAAGGTTTGCCAATGATCAATGTTCCATCAAAGTGTGTGGTGATTGTATGGGTGGGAAGAAACACCGAGAAGTAATACCAAAGAAAAGCTTGTGGAGGGCATCTAAAAAGTTACAACTGGTCCATGCAGATATTTGTGGGCCTATCACATCGAAATCGAACAATGGAAAAAGGTATGTAATCACATTCATCGATGATTATAGTAGAAAGACTTGGGCATATTTTTTATCTGAAAAATCTAAAGCATTAGCTATGTTCAAGAAATATAAGTTGCTAGTGGAAAAGGAGATTGGTGATGTTATTTGTTGTTTAAGAATTGATAAAGGTTAAGAGTTCACCTCACTTGAATTTAACAAATTCTGTAGCATGAATGGGATTAACAGACAGCTCACCACAGCTTATACCCCGCAGTAAAACAGGGTTGCCGAGAGGAAGAATCGTACCATAATGAATATGGTGTGTAGCATGCTATCAGGAAAAGAAGTACCAAAAGAGTTTTGGCCAGAAGCAGTTAATTGGTCCATACGTTGTGACCCCACACGATTAGACCACTTCAAGTTAGGTTTAACCAAAAGATAGCATAACACATTTAATATTTACATGTGTGACCCCATACGTTGGAATTTTCCAACAAAAATCATTAAGGTCCTGTCATGCAGCTGTTTTTTTAGTCCGTTTTTGTTTTTATTTTTCAAAAACGATTTCGAAAACGTGTTCGTTAACCGTTTTTCATTTTATTTTAAAAAAATGAAAAACAAAACCAGTATTAAAAATAAAAGATTTGAAAAAACACAAAATACTTGTTTTTAGTTTTTCGTTTTTGTTTTCATTTTGTTTTTCACTTTTTTTATATAATTTTTTTTCTAACTATTAATTGTACTATTATGTGTTTCATATGGTTAACAAGATTTTTAAATGACCAAAGTGCCCAATATATATATTCCAGAATAATTTATTTCCAACTAGAACTAAGAGCATTCATTCAATAATATATATATATATATATATATATATATATATATATATATATACATTATAATTAATATATCATATATATATAATATAATATTATAATATAGTTTATAAATATATATTATATATAATATTATAATATATATATATATATTGTAATTATTTATTTATAATTTAAGAGTTTCGTTTTGGTTAATTCATTTTTTGATATGTTTTTTTGAATTAATTTTTGATGTGTTACTTTTGTTTAATTTAAAAATTAAAATACAAAAATTATATTGGTTAATTATGTAATTAATTTTTGATAGTTTTTGGTTAACCTATCAGACGCGTTTTTTCCGTTTTCATTTTCAAAATACAGCTTTCAGCATATGCTACTAGACGCGTTTTCGAAATTCGAAACTGAAACTAAAAACACTGTTTTCATTTTTAATTTTATTTTCGAAAAACAGCAACTGAAAAACGCTTACAGGACGGACCCTAATAGTTAACTATGTAGTGTTTACCTTATGATGTATCACATGGAATGTTTAGTCACTAATCCCAGTGACAAAATCTTATATATAATCCGGAGTCAGAACCATTGTCTATATATATATAATATGATAAGGTTGATGATTCCTATATAAATGAGAAAATAAAAAGAAATAATAGTTAGGTCCTTTGCCTTTGCATATGGAAATACAATATCGAAGCAGTAATTAAAAAGCATAACCACCCATGTCATCTCTCAGACTCTCACATTTCCAAGTGTGATAGTGCACCAACTGAACTAGGGATGAAGCTATGAATGAGGTTGCGGGCTGGGAAAAAAAATTGTATTGTCGAATTGTCGATCGGTATAACAAGGTCAATTTTTTTTTCCTTACCTTATAGGGTTCTGCAAATATGAAATATCTAACTTTGTGATTGTGTTTTTTGGGGTTTAGGAAGAGTTACAGAGAACTAATCTTGAGTTGGATTCATACAAAGAGAAGAATCGAAGATAAAGGAGAATCAAGAGAAAATTAAACTTAATAAGCAGCTTCCTTACTTGGTTGGAAACATTGTTGAGGTAATTTTCTGATCCCTTTCTTTTTTAATATTTCTGTTCTATTTTTAAATTCCAAGACTTAGTTCGTTTACGGTTCTGCTATGCTGTGGGTTGTTAAATGCTATTTCCACTTTTACTTGGACAACCAAATAGTTGAGACTAGGGCATCCATTTTGGGGCAATCAATCTATTTCTTTTATTTTTAATTACTACTTATGGGTAGTATTTGGGATGAGTAAGCTATAAACCTATTTTCGAAAGCTTGATTTTTAAAAGGCTTTTGCAAAATATGTCTAGCAGCTGGTCGAGGTTGGTTTCAATTTTGTTATTTTGGTTTAACTAAAAGCTTTTGTTGCCAGAAATGATAATTGGGGCTTATTTTTAATACCTTTATGTTTCTAGATTTTGGAGATGAATCCAGAAGATGAGGCTGAGGAAGATGGAGCCAACATTGATCTTGACTCACAGAGGAAGGGTAAACGTGTAGTGTTGAAAACATCTACTCGCCAGGTGAGACAGCATGTTCATACATACGTGATCTATGTTTGTGCCTGTTCCTGTATCTTATTTGCCAGAATGTGTGACTACTATTATTATAGAATGCATTTATTTTGCTGTTTCAATTTTTTCATGGAAAGAAAGTTCAACAGTAGTGTTTCAATGATACGTAAATTTCAGTCAAAAAATATAGCATGCATCTTGTGATTTGAATCTTTATCGAATTAATATGTTCATCATAATTTTTACTTGATGTAGGGACTGTATGATAAATTTTAATAGTGGAGAAAATTTATTCGATGTAAAATGCCTGAAAAATAAGCTTGGGTTTCATGTAATAACATTTTTGATGATCTGTTTCTTTATAACAATGAGCCATACAATGGCAATTTCTTTATTGCACTTTGTAATTTTTAAGGGCTCCATCATATTAATTCTATAAAGATTCAAATCACAAGATACATGCATGATCATATCATATCTAAAACCAATAAAGCATGCACACATGAGACTTGTTATATATGTGCGAGGTCCCTATCAGATAGAAACATAGCCGGCAAACATTCACTGACGTGCTCAAATTGCTAAAAAAACCATTTATAATCGACGTTAGATACTCAACAATTAGAAGTTAATTAGAAATAGAAAGTTGCTAGAATCGAGAATAGAAGAGAGAGATAAAGTCATGAGTAAGAGAGACAAATTGACGACCTTGTTTGTTTCAATCTCCAAAGAATTTCAACATGTAAAATTCAATTTTGTAAGGGTGTAAATGCTGGAAAACGAAATTGAACATTTTTATTCACTTTATTTTTATTTTCTCATTACTTCACAGACGAAGGTTGTGAGATTTTGTTTCTAGAAGTTAGAGAACAATAATTGAGTTTACGAAATAAACTTTTACTATTATAATTCTTATTAAACAACTATAAACAGTGCCACAGAGGCACAGACTACTAATTACTAAGATAAATAAACGAGTTGAAGTTTGAAAGGTGGTGTATAAGTGATGATAATGGTCGGTCCAATCTTTGGACTGAGAATCAGAGCAAGCAGGAAGCTTCGCTTTTTCCTTTTTGTGATCACCAATAAAGCTGAGAACATGAAAACAAAAGATGAAAAAATTCTTGACTTGGACAACAAAGAGTTATGAAAAACAGAATTCACAAATCACAATGACCAAAAAAGTTTAATCATTGATAGCTCATGTGTGTGTACTTTATTCGACAGAAGGTTGTTCTTTTTTATTTACAGTTTAGACTGATTCAGAAAGTTTATAAATAAACAATGTAGGCCACAGTATGGACTTGGAATATTACATGTCCCATCTTATTCAGGATGCTTGAAAGGCAGCCGAGATAGTATAACCTAATGTAAATTGCTGCAACAAATCCTGCAGATTTCCTTATATCTTACAGTTACATTCAGTGTACATCCTACTGGTGCTGTGATAGAAAACATGTACATATACATCAAGTACATCCACCAAAGCTTCCAAATAAATCTGAAGCAGGTGCAAACTGCCTGTTACAAGATCTTGGCCATGATAACATACAGTAGAATGTCTACACGTCGTGAATGCTAAACTTTGATAGAAACATGCTTTTGAATCCAATATACCTGTAATATTTTACGGATACCGAAAATGATCAAGTACTTGATCATGTGGTACTATATCCATACACATAAAATAATAATCACAGGATCTACAAGAAATTATGATCATGAGAATCAGGCAGTTAAGGATGATTAATCAAAAATCTGTCAGACAGCTCAATCCAAAAACTTTGAGTAGCTGTTCCATCTCAACTTCAACTTGAACCACTACTCAAATCTACAAATCTAATATATGTTTTCGATGTGCACGCTACAGATCTAACATATATCTTCTTTTCTCTGTGTGTAATTCCCGTGCGATACAGAAGCTAAGGCCTCAAAGCAGACCTCAAAGCAGAGAGCAATGATGTAAATATATTGATCAAGGGAAATGCTATTTCATCCCAATCCCTCCGGGAGGAGTAAGGCTGTATAAATTTGTTCTAAAGTTATTCTTCTTGCATTTAAAATCAAAATATATGTATACGACATACAAGAAAACACACCGATGCATTATGTGGGTCATCGTCATACCACCCATAGGAGAAGCCTGCAAAGATGCCTTCAGCTACCATTACGTAAACAAGCATAGCATTCATGCCAATCCACGGTCTAATGGCAGAAACATGTACTTCAAATCCCAAATATCAACCTGCATGACACAATATATGCATCGGATCAAATAAAATTAGATGAGAGAATAAAACAAGCTTCCATTCTAGTGGTTACTTGTGCATAATAGTGAACTGCACATATTATGAGATTGAAAGATAATATATGATTCACATTATTACTGAAATCAGAATACCATGTCAATAGTCTTCGACATGAATCAAGATCTACTATGCACCATTTTGCCAGAACATTTGAACCAACCTTCAAATGTAGAAGCGCATGTCCGAAATGCACATGCCTATAATTATAGAGAGAATGATAGATATGGCTGCAATTTAAAATATACCCCTTATTCAGTAAAACACATTTTCTCAAATTTTACACCATACTTCATGAGTTCATGAATGTATATATATATATATATATATATATATATATATATGAAAGAAGTTTAAATAAAATGGTTGAAAGGGAAAGTCCATGCCTCTTAGCACAGAAAGGCTTCCTTTTCAAGAAAGCTTTAGTACATCTTAATGTTCCCTCAAATCCATCAATTTTTTTTTTTAAATACATCTGTTTATTTTTGAAATTCATCAACAAATTATTGGATATTTTTGAAAAGAGGAAAAAAAAAGGTCTAAAATTGGACTTATTGGCCAACAATGTATGTAACCTGATCGACTTGATACTATAAACTCTCCTACCTATTGCATTCTAAGAGATACTATAAATTCAAGGAATATAACTTCAGAATTATGTTGACATTACTTGATCAGAGTCTGTCTAAGATTTCCAGTGAATTGTCCAATCAATATATTCATCAGCATTGCATAGCCAGCTGCAGATAATGTCAGATAAAATTGCAAAATGTACGTTAGTATAATCCAAATTCAAATGATATATACCATGATAGTTGAATCATGTTAACATTTCAATCCCATATTTTAAAAACTATTTTCAGAATTCCTCAGCCTTAGGCACTGAGGCAGCCAGCTCGTGTTTTAACAACAAGGAAGCATGTTCATCAATGAACATTTACAGGTACCAAAGCAATTATTCTAAAAATTGAAAATTCTCTTTTGACTTTTGCATACAATCTTTGTATGGATTTTTTCTTTCATCAAACTACGAACATTCACAGAGTTCACTAAAACACGACAAATCCCCATTAAAAGAGATATAATGCAATTCATCCAACAAATAAAAAATTATATAATGCATGGAAGTATGGAACACAATTTTCAACAACTTATTAAACCAAAACCAATTGCCTCACATATTTTAATACCTACAAGGCTACAACAACAGTATCATCTTGACCAAAATAAAAAACAGAGCAAAAACTCTTCACAAGTCACAAGTGACTGAAACTGAAAGTATATATACTCTCCAGTCTCATTCGAGATTCAATTCTCATATGCACCAGCACAATGCAAATTAGAATTCTATTTCTATTCATACAAACAGAGATAGAGATATAGTTGTGCATACCAGAAGAAAAACAAGTTTGTAGATTTACTTGTTGCGAGGACTGTGGAATTTGGTCAATGGAAAACTGGGTTGTTTGGGAAGATTCTTGGAGGCGAAGAGCCAGGAGACTTCCATGGCCGTGGATATGACCACATCCTCTTGTGAGCTCAACATCGAATCCATGTTTTACGGCAGAACAAAAAGTACAAGGAATGCTAGTATGGTGGTTTTCGACATTTAAGCGATAATTTATTTCACTTATATGAAAAAGAAAATCCCCAAATTTGAACATATAATTCAGATTTTCTTCTCATACAATCCCTAAAACACAAAACAATCTTAAAACCTATATAAATAAAAGAGCAAAAGCAACTTGAAAATGAAATGGAGATAGATAGAGAAAGAATAAAGTCGGCTTATTTCTTAAATTTAACAATTTTAATTACAGCAAAATAGTAACCAAAAACAAAAGGAAAATATCATACAAAATACGTATATGCTGCTCAATTTTTTACATATGCTAATGAAAAATTGTAAAAATCAGAACATATATAAATATGATATATAGTATGCATTAAAAATAAGAAAGCAAGATCAAACACAACAAAACAAGTTACAAGCCACAGCAGAAAGAACAAAGGTACAAAATAAAAAATTTATAAACGAAAATAAATTTACATGTAATATTAACCTGATAAGAAACTTTTGGCCTCTTGCCCTGTCAGAATCAGAATCAGAGGAAGTTCTCCACATCCAGGTAAACAGGCTCTCCTTGATAAGTAACATTGCTTGTCCTGGTTACCTGAATCTGCAATTCTCCAACTTGGCGCCCATAAATGGTGACTTTATCGCCAGCTGCAAGACGTTTAGCTCGAGCAAATTTAACCCACCCCACTGTAAACACGGGATTTGCTCGTTTTCCACTGGGCCGGGTGTAGTACCAGAATGTCCACACATGTTCTCTTGAATCCGTGACCTCTAAATCTATAAAATTTCTTCCTTGCGGAATCGGGATTTGCTGAAGAATCTCGGTTGGAAGTGCAGGTTTTGTAGTAATATCATAATTGGTGAGGAGCTTAGTGATCTTGATTGGCTGCTTAGACATGTTATAATTCTCGAATATTTGGTATATATCAAAGTAGGAAATATAAAGCTTGGTAACGTAGGCTAGCTACTTTACGGCTGCTATTATTCCATATGCAGCCTTCTCTCTTTGAACTTTTAATTGTGACGTAAACCTTCATGCACTAGTACACTACTCCACTCCACTCCACTCCTCTTACTATAATTGTTATTTTATTTTTATCTATGGCTTGTTGTACACCGGTGACTCGAATTGAATCAGAGATATTGTCCGGTTGAACAAGTGTTTTGTATCACCGGATCATGTTGGTAGATGGTGCAGTTTTCTTATTTCTAAATATGCAATTTTCAGGAAACGAAACTAGCTATTTTATGGTCAAATATACATTACAGAATTTGATATTATGTTTTCATGTTCAAAAATTCTTCAGATTATCACTCTTTTTTGTTTGAATGGCCACAGCCAGAGATATTATTGATTAAAATCAGAATAAACAATATGCTGAATAAAAGAAGGACAATCATCAATTAGTTGTTATCAAGCAGCGCACTATGACTTCTTTGATTCATTTTTTAGTACCGTGTATTAGTAGTGTATTACATAAGGTACACTACTAATACACGGTACTAAAAAATGAATCAAAGAATGTCGACATTTGAAAAACCGTCAAAAAAATACCGACTTGTTCATGGAATTGATCGAAATGCAGATGTCATAAAATTTGTTTGGAAATACTACTTTAAAAGAAGAAAAATCAAACATTATATATATGGTGGTTGGCTTTTTATCTAATATTATTTGTGTATATATTTTCTCAACTCGCTAGTGACAATTTCATGTGGTGCAGTTTCATTTTTACTATTCACAGTGCACAATTGTTAGCAAAGTTTGTGGTCTCGTGAATATGTGGGATTAGATAAGTCATAATCAAATTAAATCAATCCAAGTATTTGATTAATTAAAGAAACAAATGGTTTAAATATAAGGAGAGGAAAATGACACCAAAATTGAATCCGTTTTCACTTTCAAAGACTATCTTTGAGAAGTAGTACTATATATAAGATATACATGCATTATTTATGAATTTTGAAAATATATCAAATTCAATTCATTACTCGTAAATCAACTCTGAAACTATATTGAATGCAATTATTGAAATTCTTTATGTTATGTCTTCCTCATGTAGAGTCAATATATTTACATGCAATTGTTCACAATCAAGTAATATTTACATGCACAATCAAGTAATATTAAGCATTTTATTGAAGTAATATTAAGCATTTTATTGAAAGTTTTGTCAACCTTGAAATGAAATTGTAGCTGTGATACTGTCAAGTGTCAACGAGTTACAAAGTGATTAGCGAATATTATGTGATTAGCAGGCCTCAAAAGAAATAAGAAAAAAAAAACTGTGGATATTATATTATTATGTGATTAGCAAGCCTCAAAAGAAATAAGAAAAAAAAAAACTGTGGATATTATATTATTTTGGAATCTGCAGATGTGGACTCTTACGAGAATCTAAGGTGTTTGATGTCGTCATTCTGCTGACAAAATTGATCTAGTGTTTTGAAAGTGATGCCCTAACCATATAAACATTCCTGCATGCATAAAAAAAAGTGATCATTTTGTGACTGATTTACGAAAGTGGGTATCATATGTCCAAAGTCCAAACAATGATGAATTAACCGATCAAACAATCTGATTTCAAAAGCAATTAAGGGTTTTATAATACGATTCTTGCTATCAGATTTTATCAAGCCTCGTAATTATAATCATATATAACCATGTCTAGTAGGAATTAAACCAAACTTAATTTCAGTAGGATAATAATTTGTAAGTTAATCTAGTTATATTTCATAATTCAAGTTAGACTAGATTATCTGAATTATAGTAGGATTTGGAATATGGATTAGTCCTGATCAAGTTGAATTATTCCAACAACTTAAAAACATAAGTTGAACCAAAATTTCAACAACAAAACTCAATAAAAATTCAGGACAAAGAATTGGTTTAATATTTCTATAAAATTATTATAAAAAAAAAATTCTTCTTAAAGTTGAAGTTAATTACACTAAAACATCTTCACCTAATCACAAGTGAAAACTATGTGGTGAAGGTTCATATATGTTTTGAGTGTTCTCATAGATATTCATTCCAATCAATCAAGTAATCAATTAATTATATATCATAAGTGAGTTTGTATATACTTATATATCAGGGGTTTGTATATAATTATATATCAAGTGAAAAATATGTGGTGAAATTTCTTTATTGCACATTGGACTATTCCAATAAAGCTACCGCATTTGTTTCAACCATAAGCAACTAATTTGTTTAGTTTCAATTTGTTATAATGAATTACTTGAAAATTTTGTCAAATGATCAGGCAGGTAAGAGGCTCGGCGCCGTTAAAAGTCATTGTTTGCCTTTTCACCCTCAGTAGTGTACTCTATCTTCAGTTGTCCATCACCAGCTCTAACTTGATGTCCATAAAACCTGAACTCATCGCCGACTAGGAGACGTGATTGTACTCATCCAAAGGGGTTTTTTCGTCTATAGCAACTGATTGGTCGTTATCAAAAAACTAGATTAGAAAGGCAAATGGTACGTATGATTTATTAAAGAAGGCCTTTTCACCAAGCCAGACATGTTTTGTCATGAGGAACAGAAAGGACAAAATAAAACCCCACGATTATGTGCATATACCGTGATCACGGTAATCGGAGATGATGCGGAATATTATTTGTATGACACAAAATCAATTGGTACTTGAGTTATTTTACTCCTTTTTTTAAGAAATATTTGTTGGGACACAACAAATGGTGAAGGAAAGTAGAAGAAGAATATAATTGTTTATACCAGAAAATGTAAATAACAATTTTGAAGGTACCATAAATTTATTCTTTCAATAATCTACTGTAATTAAATAACAATAAATAATAAAGAAAATAAATAATGCAGTAAAACTAAAATACTGACTTGATAAGTAGGTAAAGGTTTATAAATGGTTGTAATGTCCTAAAACAGTATTTCACCTCCTCTCTTGTGCTTGAAGTTCTACAGGTGACTGTTTCCCAGGATACAACTATTTGTATTCTAATTTCTAGCACTAGAAATTAGAACCCTAGCGAACTTTGTATATTTCCTCTCAATGCAGTATACTTATTTTTTATGCCGATAAACTAACTAAAAAAAACTTCTATCAAATTCTTCTTAAAACTCTTGTATTTTGGAATGAGTTTCATTCCAATTTATTAACTCAAATGTATCTCTTGGTTAATACACATCTTTTGGAAGAGTTGCATATCTCTTGATGAAAAGACACGATTTTCTAGGGAATTAACATGACTCTTGAATTCTATTCAAAATTCCAACAATATTTTACTCCTTATCAATTCATGAAAGAGAAAATGAAAGAGAAACTAACCAATAAAGCTACCGCAGTTTTACCTCTCCAATAAGCTCTGCTAATTCACTAGAACTTAATATTTTTTTTTACTGTTTAAACTAAACAAAAAGATTAATAACATCAATTGTAGCCGTGGAAACTTGTAGAGATGAGCAAATTGTACTGTTTAGCTTTAATTAATTAACTAGTGTATGAGCCATTTTTTTTTAACTTTAGTAATTCTCCGTTTCTTTTTCTCTCTTTATTGCGAACCAATCACCGAAGAATAAAAGAGAAGTTTGAAAACTTTATACAATTACTCGTTGAAGGTATACGATTTTAAGAGAAGTTTGTTTAACTTGTCTTCATTATATATGTCTCTCTATCATATATAACGAAGGTACATGATTTTGAACAATTACGCATTAATATTTGTTTTACTTGATTTGTATACTGCTGCCTCGTCTTGTTCACTATTTAGCTGCAAGTTATCTTCTGCAATATTTTGTTCTACCATGATGAAAATTCATTATAAAACATAGAAATTTTAATCTTGGGGACACTAATTACTACACATATTTTTATATTTTAATTCTTTTGGACCTTCGACCAAATTAAATTATGGATTTGAACAATTGAAACTAAATATTCAACAACAAAAAAACAAAGAAAAAAATATATATGATATAACACACTTTCATAGTTTTATAATCTCATGTTAGTTGCACTTGAGCTGAACGTAAGAGTGGAAGATGATCGAAGAAAGAATAACTAAAGGATTCTAGTGGCCTGAGTTCATCTGGACAGAGTTTGGACAAGCAAATAAGCTTTTTTATAGGCTTTCTAGGAGAGGATATATGTTGATTCTGATAAACGTTTTCAAGTGGTTGAGTTATTGTGGAAGTGTAACCGAGTCAAACAGTTATTCAAAGAGGGTATATCGAGTCGACTTATGCTGGATGGGCTTAAACCGGATCCAATACGAACTAGGTTAGGCTTTAAGTATTGAGTCTAGAGACCATTTTTGGCTAACGGTACGAGTCATTAGGTCAAGTTTTTATCGTTAAAAATTTTCAAAAAAAATCTAATTTATTGGATTTTAATTCTTTATTCAATAATAAATAAAAAAACATTCAACAACAACAAAACCTCATTTAAATATTGAACACTTCAACCATAGTTTCATTTTCACTTAATTTTACATGAGCAAAATACATTTTACACAAACATTTATCATCATTCTAAAATATATTATACACATCTACACTAATTTCCTGAACACATCCAAAATTAACTGGTTCATAGAATTGTGCAGTTGAAGCAATAGGTCCCATCAAATCCAGCAGATACCACTTTTTCTACTTGATTTGCATAAATAATTTAAGGGTTAATATCATTTGGATACCGAAAGATTCATTATTTAAACAAGTTTGTTTTTTTAATAAAGTTTTCCCTGACTTTTGAAAAGTATATCAAATAGATCCCTTTGACATTTTTTTAACGATCAAACATGACAGAAAATGTATATTGTCTCTTTTACCCCTGAATACCATATTAATGGTTGAAATGTCTATTTTACCCTTTAAGCACCCAGAGCCCAAAACAAAATTGAAAAACATTATCTTTTCTAGAAAAAAAAACTTGAATTAAAACAACAAAAAATCATCCTTCAAAAAATTTGAAACAGATGAAGACCATTAATGGTGATCTGAGGTGGAGGTAAGATTTTTCTGAGATTGTTCTTCGCTACATTTTCTCTTGTCTCGTCAGAGATTATTCTTTGTTTTTTGCTTTCTCATATTCTCCTTTTCTTTCACTTCCTAGTCTCATAAAATACAACCTATAATCTTTGGATCAAACACGCTTAAGAATACAAGACCATTTATTTAAAAAAAAAAAAAAACACCAGACCATTATTCTTGAAGAACATCATAAACAACAAGAGGTAGAGATATTCATACAAAAGACTTCCAACCACGTTCCCAGAATCCCTAATCTTCAAATCCCTAAAATTCTCTCGCCTGATATAACTCCCCAAACAAATGGTTGCAAGTCGGAGCTGCCACCGGAGTCGACGGTTTTGTGTTTTGCGTTTGGATTTTGAAGTTGAATTGGTTGCAAGCCTCTTCTCTGTTGTGTTTTACGTTTGAGATATTGGAATTTCAAAAAAAAAAAATAACGAAACTACACAAAACTGTGACGTTTTAGGCATAAATCGGTCAACTTCGGTTTGACCGACCAGGCGGGGCCTTGTTCCGATTGGCAACTTACTCCAACTAGGCGGCAACTGCACCCTTTCCGCCTAAGGTGGCCGACTCCACTGAAATCGTGACGGTTGGGAAAATTTCTGTAAATCATATAAGAGAAATGTGAGATCGTAAAGAAACAATCATTGATGATATATTTTTATACACAATAGCGTTACTGAAATTATAAATGATAATTATGATATTCATAATATCAAAGATTGTAAATAAAAGGCAAGAAATGCCCATATGAAAAGAAACAATTCAAGAAGAATTGACTTCATAAGCCAAATATAAAGTGTTTAGACCAATAGTACTCCAGACACCTGGAGACGTCAAACTAGTTGGATACTAATGGATTTTTATATGGAAACGTAATGAGAAAAACGAGATCGTGAGATATGAGACACGACTCGTAGTACAAGATTTCTCACATAAACTTGGTACTCAAAGTATTGAATATGATTACGTTCCAAATTTTTGATAAAATTGGTTGCCTTTGAAAGGTTTAAAATACGTCTTTTAGACGTAGTAATCATTTATCTATATGATTCACTCAATGCAGATATATGTGTCAGCTTAGCAATCAAGAAGATTGCTTCAAAAGAATTTTTATCAGAGAGAACGTCCCATCAGGGGGAGCATATCAAATGAAGTATATTAATTATATTGGGGGTATATGTGCATTGTACTCCTTTCCTTCCAATCACGGTTTTTATCTCATTGGATTTTCCAGATAAGGTTTTAATAAGGCAACTATCTAAGCACACCAAAAAATCATTTGATCTATAAAGATCATCATAAATATTACATTAATCTAGTCAATCATCATATATATGTTGTCTTGATCAAAAAGATTATTTTGTAAATATTACTTTGATCTTACTAATCATCGTATATATGTTACATTGATCCAGAAAAATCGTCATAAATATTACTTTGATCCGGCAAATCAATGGATATCATCGTTATGGTTTTTATCCCACTAGGTTTTTCCTAGCAAAGTATAAATGTGAGAAATGTTTTGAAGAAAACAATAATTCTGAACATATGTACATTATGCTCTTTTTCCCTTCGATCAAGTTTTATCCTGTTAGTTTTTTTTTACAAGGTTTTTAATTAGATAGTTCTAAGAACGTCTAACATAACACGATCCAAAAGATCCTTGTATATATTTTATCGAGGTTTTTCTCCCACTAAAATTTTCCTACCAAATTAAAATACCGGTGGTGAAAATCCAATAACAAGTGGCTTTATCACCCCACTTGTTAGACCAACAATATATTTGCCGCTTAAAGAAGGATTTGCTTGGATCTTAACAGCCAAGTCTTTGGTGTGCGGTGGCAAGAAAAATTGCTATAAACTCCCCTCTTTCCTACCTATATATATGTTCTCATTTCATTTGTAAAGTTCGGTTGATCAGTTGATGCTTTCAATATCAATAAATCAGATTATATAATTCTCTCAACTCTGTTATGTGATATCTCTCGTCTCTCTCGTCTCTATTTTTCTTTATTTATTTAATTTATTATTCATTTGAGTTACAATATATATATATATATAATAATAATAATAAATTACACCAAACTTCTTTGAGGTTTGTTCTTCTACACAGAGAAATAATTTTACTGTCAATTGACACTCATCTCTTCTACCATTAGGGTTTGACCGTTAAATATCAGAGTTGATCGTTCCAAAATCAGAAAAGACAGAAATACCTTTAATTCATCAAAAATCTTAAAAAACTAATTACACAAAACTCTCCCGAGGTTTGTTATTTTACACACAGAAACAATTTTATTGGTAATTGACATTCACATCCCCTTCGTTAGTCAAAGTTGGTCAAATTAAACTGTAGACAAATTTGACTATCAAAACTAATGATAGTTTAGTCATTTGAATTTTTTTAAATATATGCACACACACACACACATATATATATATATATATATAATTGAATAAATATTTTAACATGAAGATTTTTTAAGGTATTTTAAAATGAAGATTAAGTGAAAAAAAAACTGTTTTTAAAATTAAGATTTATTTTTTGATAGAAAATTAAAATTAATTGAAAATGAAGAATTAAAAAAATGGAATTTTTCATTAAAAAATGGGACAACCCAATCTAATTTAAATGAAATTGAAATTATTATTTTTTTTCAAAAAAAATCGGAATACCTTTAACAGTTCGATAGTTCCACAAACAATACGAACCATAATCCCTTCCTAATTTGTTCGATCTCTTCCAAGAGAGATTGAGCTAGATTGAGCAAGTTTGCCAGTTTGCCAGTTTGCCAGTTCCAACAACAACTTAAACCACAATTCCTATATATTTTGTTTTTAATTTTTTTCAATTTATTAAAAAACTTAAAACTTTTAACTCTATTTCTTTAGAAAACATATATATTCTTTCTTTTTTATAAATAGATTTTTAGCCTTTTTCCTCTCTTTTTTAATAAATTGCATCATATTAGGAAGAGATTGTGATTTGTGTTATTTGTGGAACTGGCGAACTGACTTCATTTTGGGAAGAAATCTGACTCAATCTTTCATGGAGGAGATCGAACAAATTAGGAAGGGATTGTGATTTGTGTTGTTGATGGAACTGGCGAACTATTAAAGACATTAAGATTTTTTTTTTAATTCTTTTGTTTATTTGAATTTTTTTAAGGGATTTTTTTTTTTCAATTCTTAATTTTCAATTAATCTTATTTTTATTTATAAAAAAAATCTTAATTTTAAAAACAGTTTTCTTTTATTCAATTAATCTTCATTTTAAAATACGTTAAAAAAATCTTCATATAAAAATATTTATTCAGTTTTTTAAAATTTGATATATTTAAAATGCTTCAAATGACTAAAATATCCTTAGTTTTGATAGTCAAAATTGGTCTACAATTTAATCAACTTTGACAAACAATAAAGGGGTGAGTGCCATTTATTAATAAAGTTGTTTTTGTGTATAAAACAGCAAATCTCAGAGGAGTTTTGCATAATTAGTTATTGTAGATTGTTAGTGAAACAAGGGTATTTTTGTATTTTATCATTTTTTAACGATCCATCTCATATTTACGGTCAAACGCTAATGGTAGAGAAAATTGGTATCAATTAACGATAAAGTTGTTATCTCGTATAAAAGAGTTCGTATAATTTGTTATATATATATATGCACGCAGCATTTGAAATGGATTTTGACTGGAATATGGACTGGATTTACATCTTCATACCGCTGCGTATATATATTCACAGAATTTGAAATGGATTTTGACTGGAATATGGACTGGATTTACATCTTCATACTGCTGCCAAATTCACTTCAATTTTTGTCTAACTACACCCGAGTTAAGATCATTACATGTCACTTGAAAGTGACTTGACTTCACTTTCGTTATCGTATTATTCACATGTTAGAATTATTTTTCTCTTGCTTCATTCCCGGGACTTGGAAGAAAAAAATGGCTGAAATCAAAGCCGAAACGAGTCATCATCACTACCATTTAATCGTATCCGATTCCATTAACATTTCAGACCAACAAAAGAAGCACCAGAGACCGAAGCATGTCGCTTATCTGGGCATCTTTAGAGGTCTTACTGTTGCGGTAACTCACTTCTTCAACCTCTTAATTAATTTATCAACTCAATTTCATTGTTTAATCAACTTTTCTTTAACTTTGGCTTGTGGGGTTTTAACTTTTAAGTAGTTGATGATTCTTGTTGATGATGCTGGAGGTGACTGGCCTGTGATTGGTCACGCTCCATGGAATGTCTGCAATTTAGCTGATTTTGTCATGCCCTTTTTCCTCTTCATTGTTGGCATCTCCATTTCACTCTCTCTCAAGGTCTTTTCTTTTATCATCATTTTTCTTTGAAACACGCTACTAGTATTTATAAATAAAATGTTTAATTGCTGACCATCTTGTGTATGTAGAGAATATCAAGCCGAATTGAAGCTGCCAAGAAGGTGATTCTTAGGACTTTGAAGCTCCTCTTTTGGGGCATCTTGTTACAAGGTTACTTTCCTTTTTCTCCATCTCTGCTTTTCATTTTATGTGGTTGCATGCCAAAGTCTTGATGTTTGATTTGTATGTTTATTTTGTGAATTATAAGGTGGGTTACTCACATGCTCCTGACAAGTTAACAGATGAGGTTGATGTCAAAATGATAAGATGGTGTGGTATTCTCCAGGTAATTTTTGTCTCAGCTTCTATATAATTGCTAGTTTATGCTAATTTTGGAAGTAATTTGATTTAATTAATATTTCTAGAGAATAGCTTTTGCATATTTGGTTGTGGCATTGGTGGAAATCTATACAAAAGATGCAAACGATACCTTATATGGATCGATCACCAGGTCAATTCTCTGTCTTCAAGTTATATTATAGGCACTGGTAAGCTTCTACATCTAACACATGGTGAGCATTGGAATTAACACGAAATCACGAACTATTCATGACATTCCTTTTTCCAAATCTCTTGTCTATTCATGCATTTGAATCTTATTTTCTTTTTTCACTTGCAGCCATTCCTCTGAATAAACAGTTGTACACTTTTAGCTATGTTTGTGTAACATCTGGGCAGCACTGTTTTTCTCAGCTATCTATGCCCTGGTAGGATGGCCCGAAACATTTTGTTGATTGAACTTATATAAGGTATACTCCTATTGGAATATGATCATACTGGTTTATACAGGAGATATAGAGCCAGAAAATAAACTTCATAACCTCTGTATTTTAGGGAACTAAGTATGCTATCTTCAAATACTATTGAGATGGTGTTCTGATTTTAGTAATAGTGTGAAACATATGCATCGTTCATCTCATAATATGCACATGCAACCTCTAGAATGGAACTTTGTTTTATTCTCCTATTCAAGTCCATTCGATCTTATTCTGATGTATATATATACTGTGCTCTACCAGGTTGATATATGGGATTTGAAGGACATGTTTCTGCCATTTGAATGGATTGGCATGAACGCCATGCTTGTTTATGTCATCGCAGCTGAAGGCATTTTTGCAGGATTCATCAACGGGTGGTATTACGATGATCCACATAATACATTGGTATGTTTTCTTGTTATGTAGTATACACATTGCTTTTAAATCCAAGAAGAATAACATTATAACAAATTTCTACAGCCTTGCTCTCTGCTTTGAGGCCTTAGCTTCTTTATTGCACGAGAGTTGCACACAAACGCATGCACGTAGAGAACATACATGTTAGATTTGTAGGTTGGAATAGGAGTTCAGGTTGAAGCTGAGTTGGAACAATTACTGAACAGCTACTGCTCAATTCTCATTGTCATAATTTTCTTATAGATCTTTTGATTATTTTAGATCGATCATAGAATTGCATGACCAAGTTGTTGATCATTTTCAGCATCTGTTGTGATTGTTGCATAACATCCGTATACTTATCAAGGGATCAATCTAATGTGTGACGGGTATATTGGATTCAAAAGCACGTTTTCATCAGAGTTTGGCATTCACGATGAGTATGCATTCTACTTTATGTTTTCTTCACAGAGATCCTGTTCTGGGGTATCGTAACAGGCATGTTGCATAGGCCTCGTATTTATTGGAAGCTTTGACGGCTTTACTTCATGTATATGTATACGTTTTCTACCACTAGATGTAAATTGCTTCTGCATGTAACTCATGCTTATGCCAAAACATTATGTTATAATCAACTAATTATTTGTTTTTTTGAATCAAATGTAAATGAGGTCCAATATTCAGCCCAATTAATGTAAAGTGAAACTCAACTGCTTTATTCAAATTTGTTTTATTTGCAATTCAACACAAGCCTAACTTGCATACTTGTCTCTACTTCTTGTCTACTTATGATCGTTACTGCTGATTACTAATTTATGTAGGTGATTAATGGATCTAAGCATCCATCTAGACCTTGGCTGTCGAACACATGTTGGCCGCTTTCAGGGTATTAACTTGCGCCATTGATTTCAATTGTCTGCTCTATTTCAGCTCTAGCTGCCAATTCTATATACACTTCCCAATTAAGCTGCAGAAACAATTCCGTTTATAGCATACTATGTAGGATCTACCTCGTTTGTAAAGCTAATATCTCTCTCGATGTCTTTTTCTGAGGATCTAGTGTATATATATATATATATATATATATATATTCATTGCTAGTGTATATATATATAAACACTGGGTCCGGTGGTTTCGGTTGAACAAGTGAAGAAGAAGATGATAAATAGATAAGAAGAATGAGGAAAAACAAACTTTGACTGCATCTTTCTTTTTCTACATTTTTTATAGGTTGGTGTTGGATCATGGGTACTCATAGTTTACTCATAGTTTCTTTATGGTTCCTGAACACCTTTCACTATTCATAACAAGGATGGTGGGTAAACTGTGTGCATATCACCTGTCCTTCGGGTTTGAGTCCCACCGTGTGCACGGTGCTACAGTGGTGCTGATTATGGCAAGGTTTTCACTGTAAATTGGTCTTGACATGAATCATGATATTGCTGATACTTTCTAGATATCAAGTTTAATAGCAAGTATCAAGTATATATCTCATGAGATCTGGATCCTTTCTCATCTTAATTGTCATCACGTTCATAATTTATCGACACGTGTATCTAATATATCAAATGAATGATTTAGATTATTTATATTAATTTTTATGTTTTTATGCTACGAAAAGGTAGAACCAATCAAGACCATTGATTAAGATGAGGACAATATGCGGTGAGGAGGGGATCCAAATCCTATCCAATAATGTTACTTTGTCCAAATTTGGTACTCAAATGATGTGACATAACTATAATCCATTCATTTAGATGATATTAGATTTGTATGATTTAAATGGATGGATTATAGTGTCACTACATCATTTGAACATCAAATTTGAACAAAATAACATTACTCAATCCTATCTCATGCATCACAAGATGCAATACGATGACCAAAAACATTTTCACACTCGAAAAAGTGTATATATATACCACCATTATATTTCTTTAATGGACATATAAAAAAGCAATTACTACTCATCTTTCAAACAAGAATGGAGAAACAATCAGTCCACTTGGCTTGCTTTGTAGTTCTTCTCGTCATCATTGCTGGTATTACAGACCTTTATTCATTATGTTATTTTATATATTACATCATGATACCAGAGCTATAAATGAATATTTATGTTAAATTGAAAGTGGTATTGATATTGATAGGTATGAGAATGGGAGAAGCAAGGCCTCGTGAATGCGAAGAGGACGAAGACTGTTCTGGTCGTCTACACTGTACACCCAGTTCTATCATTCCTATATGCACCCCTTCTGGATTTTGTGCATGTATAACAGAGAAGTTACCACTAGCGGTGAATACTAGAAATGAATTCAATGTCTAAAAATCAATGATTTCTGAGCATATAAACTTTTCTGACTAATAAAATTTTATTTTTCTTGTTTCTTTTTCAGATCTCTATCTATAATTTATATGGTCATATTCTATCTGATTTATCCTAATCATTGATTACTTCAATCAAAACTATTAATTGCCAAAAACATTTTCACACTATAAAAAGAATAATAATCTCAGTCCTTTCTAATTTTATATAATTGGAGGAAATTGAATAACAAATAATTGAAATCATTTTTTAATAAAATAATTATTTAATTTATAAATTATTAAAATGAAAATATTCAAAATTAATTTTAAATAAATCTATGGTTTTATATTGTTTTTAAATATATGATTTATTTATCATTTATTTAATATTATATATATATAAAATAATAATTCTCATATTAGGATCGTCAGAGCTTAATTATATCAGGACATTCAACAATAACCACTTATTCACAGTGGGTCCACAACTCCATATTAATAAATACTCACACTCATACCTAATGTGTGGTTGTGGTTGTACATCCTTATCTCTTATATCAGGACCGTCCATACCAGAGAACCACTATATATATATAATCCCTCTAACACCAGATTACACAAGGTCACAAACCCACCGATAACACCAGATTACACAAGGTCACAAACCCACCGATTTGGTGGGTTTATGTAACACTAATTCTAGACAACCCAAAAACTAATCCAAATGATATGATAAGTGAGTGTTTTCAATAATCATATTATTATAATTAAATTTTAGATTAATTATTTGGGTTATATAATATATATTCAAATCATTTGTCAAAAAATAGTGTCCCAATTTATGCTATGTGTACATAATCATATACATTTAATTCTAAAAAAAAAAAAAACGTGTATACATGGCTCAATTTATATCCATCCAATTTGATTGGTTAGACATTAATTGAGACATCATTTTTTTATAGATAATTTGAATTCATATGATATTACTCTTTATATAATCTCGTGTTAATATGATTAATTATGGTCCATCGGATTGGAGATTGATGGGCCTACCAAATATTGGATTAAGTTTGAAAATAGTCTAATAATTTCCGTATGGATAGTTTCGAATACCATACGAATAATAAGGGTAAATTTAACATAAATATTTTTTAAAAAACAATACTTTAATTGAGTTATGATAGTTATAAAACATTTTAAGAAGTAAACACATTAGAATTTACTATTTAGTGTGGGAGCTCAATAACAGTGCTTATGTATACATTATCCCCAATCAAATTGGTTGCAACTTATAGGAATAGGCAAAAACAAATAAGTCGAACCTAAATTAATAAGATATTGATGCACCAAAATGCATATACGAATATGCAGGTTGAGCAAAGATTTCTTCTTTTTGTTACCCTAAATTAATAAGATGTTGATACATCAAAATAGACGATGAACGTTGGGACAAGACGAGAAGAGGATCTAAATCCGATTGTTGTAAGAATATTTTCAATGCTATGCTATTTTATTGTATCAATACTATAAATTTGTATAGAGTAAAAAAAAAATACTACAATGTAATGTTAAATTTGGTATAGTGCTATACTTGGTGTTTGGTGTCAAATTTGGCATAAAGTAAAATTTAGTATAACAATAAATATATCTATATTTGTTGACTTTTACGATTTTAAGTAATAAATATTTGATAAATTTGACACAACAAGAAAATGAAAATGAAAAAGGAAAAACTTTCAAAAAAATTATTCAATACATTAATTGTATTTGATGACTTTTATATTCTTAAATGATAAAAAAAAAATAACATTTCAAATAGAATTATATACATAAGAGCATCTCCAATGCAGTACCAAATTAATGTGTTATTGTTAAAATTTAGCGTAGAGTACAAAAGTCTTCCTCAAATACAGTGTTAAATACTGTACCAAATTTGGTATATGCTATATTGTGTGCCAAATTAGGCACACATATTTGGCACACAATATAACATATATCAAATTTGGTACAACAATAAATGTACCTTTTTTAATTGTAAAAATACTATTATATATATATATATATTAAATAGTTAAAATAATTTAAATTTAATGTACATTAATGATATTTCAATATTTCATCCAACCATTTTTCAACATTTTAATAAATGCATTAATGGTAAATGTTGACTTTTATAATTTTAATTAATAAAATAATAAAAATAACATGTTAAATACAACTGTGTATTGGAGTACAATGCTAAATTGTTGTGTCAAATATAACATTTTACACTTTTTTGCGCCAAATTTGACATTGACAATAAAACATGCATTGAAAATGTTTTAGAGTACAATACTAAATTGATGTGATACATTTTACCATTTTCGTGCGCTAAATTTGCTATTGATATTGACATATGCACTGAGGATGGTATATGACAGTTTTGAGATAACTCTAATCAAATAAATTTTCTATAATAATAATAATAATAAATAATAATAATTACCCCATTTAAAACCCCATGTGCTCTTTTTTTTTTGTTAGCTCAGCCACAAGTACGGATGGGTGTCGGACCGAATGGGGCGGGAGTAGGTCCTCATTGGTATAAGTTGAGGAGAGGATCTAGATCCGAATGTTGTAAGAGCATTTCCAATACAATGCCATTTTATTGTGTCAATGCTCTAATTTTGCATAGAGTGAAAAAAATATACTCCAATACAATGTCAAATGTTGTGCTAAATTTAGCATATGTTATACTTTGTGTCAAATTTGGCACCAAATATAGCAAAATTTGACACAAAGTATAACATTATGATAAATTTGACACAATAATAAATACAGTTGTATTTGTTGACTTTTTAATTTTTAAATAATAAAAATTTGATAAATTTGGCACAGTAAGAAAATGAAAAATAAAAAAGGAAGCACTTTCAAAAAATATTCAATGCATTAATTATATTTGTCTACATTTATACTTTTAAATAGTAAAAAAAAAAAGGATTTCAAATAGAATTGTATGCATTGAAGTACAAAGCTAAATTGATGTACCAAATAGAACATTTTATTATTTTTTTATGTAAAATTTTGCATTGACATTGACATCGACATCGGAGATGATCTAAGACAGCTTTGAGAAAACTCTGATCCAATATATTTTCTATAATAATAATAATATAAAACCCCATGTATTTTTTTTTTGTTAGCTTATCCACAAGTAGGGATGGGCGTCGGTCCAATGGGGCCGGAGCAGGTCCTCCCACCCCCATTCCTCAACCCTTCACTCTATTGGGACAAGTTGAGAAGAGGATCCAAATCCGATTGTTGTAAGAGTATCTCCAATACAATGCTCTTTTATTATGTCAATGCTCTAATTTTACATAGAGTAAAAAAAAAACGTACTCCGATGAAATGTCAAATGTTGTGTCAAATTTGGCATATGCTATACTTTGTGCTAAATTTGGTACAATTTGGTACAAAGTATAGCATTATACCAAATTTAGCACAAGAATAAACACAACTGTATTTGTTGACTATTACGATTTTAATTTATAAATAATAAAAAATTGGTAAATCTGGCACAACAAGAAAATGGAAAATAAAAAAGGAAACACTTTCAAAAAAATATTCAAATGCATTAATTGTATTTGTCGACTTTTATACTTTTAAATATTAAAAAAATAAAAATAGCATTTCAAATAAAATTGTATGCATTAGAGTAAAAAGATAAATTGATGTGATAAATATAATATTTTACTATTTTTTATACAAAATTTGGTATTAAGATTGGCATATGCATTAAGGACGGTCTAAGACAGCTTAGAGACAATTATGATCCCATATATTTTCTATAATAATAATAACAATTACCCTCCCACCCCCTGATAAACTCCCATTTCTACACTCGGTGTAGCCTCCATATCCTGTCAATTACACTCGTTCCTGAGTAAAAATCGAGTATTTAATGGTTTAACAAGCTTATGCAGGTTCCTTTAGCAATCCCGGGGTAATAGTGTGAAACTGAGAAAAATTGGGGGCCAAAATGAAAGAAGTGAAAATTTAAAAGGTCAAGTCTGGCAACGGTGAAGTGCCACTCAACCAACACCAGTCACCAACGCACGATATCAATGGTGTGGCGCTAGTGAAGCGTCACTAGACCACGCTACCCTTACCAACGCACGATATCAGTGGTCTTGCGCTGGTGAAGCGCCACTCGACCAGCACAACACCAGCGCAACTGTTCAACTCAGCAGAACTTCTAGGTTTTCGTGCCTCACCCTTAAACATATAAATACCCCTTCTTGAGCTCTTCTTGGCACCTCTTGCAAGACCCTTAAGATTCAACTCCTCCCATTACAATCCAAAACCTCCAAGACACCACATTTCACTCAAATCCCTTGCCTTTCACTCAAATCCTTCACCAAATCACTTCATCAAACCTCTAATCCATCATCCAAACCTCAAAACCACTCTACCAAACACCAAATATTCAACTTTCCCACCATTTCCCACCATAAAAACCCAATCTTGGAGCATAAAGAGAAGCATCAAGAGAATGATCAAGTCAAACACATTCAATCAACCAAGATAGAGAACATCTACACTTAGTTTATTCTTAACCTTTCTCTCTTTCATTTAGTACTTGTATTTGATCATGGCTTGTATGAAAATCTCATCTTTTATAGCCATTTCTTATATTATGAACTAAACCCATATTGGCTAAGGCCAAGATGAAACATTTGTCATGATTTACTAATAAAGACCACCACTTTATTCATATTGCTTATGTTTATGTATATGTATTAATGCTTTAATTAACATTGAGTGTGTAGCTAGCATTTAATGTGTATTTGGTTTTTGTGTGATTCACTGAGAGGAGAAGCACACAACGTGCTTGATGAAATGCATGATAAAGGTCTAGTAAGGTAGAAATACTCTAGACTTGTCTCTATGACTCACTTAGTGAACCACTAAAATTAATGAACTTATGTGTATTTCGGATGACCATCGAGAGATAGGTTATTGGTGCATATAAGTGTTGTTTCTATTACTCGAGAGAGAGTAGAGACTAATAGAGGGTGTCACGAGTCTATATTCACATTTGCATAATTTATTCATAATGGTGTGTCTATAAATTGGCGAGGATTGGTTAGGTGGATTTAAGGTCTTAGCCTAAGTTCTTAATAGTAATACAATCACTTACTTGTGTGTGACTTTGCTTTCATTAGTTGCACTCTATGAGTAGTTTATATTTAATTAGTGTTAGTAGTCTAATTGAATCATCAAATATTTGTTTGTCTAAATAGTAGTTTAATCAATCAATTGTGGTAATCAATCATCAATCCCCGTGGAACGAATCTTATTTATTATTGTGATACTCCCACGGCTCCGTACTATTACGGGTGCTCATTTAGGAGTGATCAATTTTTGGTGCCGCTGCCGGGGATTGAGCGGTTGATTGATATCACTACTAGTTGATTCACTACTAATTTAGACCTTTTACTTTGTGTTCATTTTCTTATGATTGTAGGGTGGTTGCTCTTGTATGCATCATAGTACAAGGAGCAACAATTTACAGGATTTGAGGTTCGATCTGGATATTGAGGGAATGACCCGGAGAAATAGAAGGATTCGAAGACTAGCCATGAAATAAGGATTGGGGGATCAAGATCTCATACTAGCTGCAGCCCAAGGGGCACAAAATGAGCAAAACGGAGAAGATGACAGGGCCATGAGAGATTTTGTGATGCCAATGATAGATCCAAACATATCGTCAATTCAACTCCCGAAGATAGTCGCGAACAACTTTGAGATCAAATCCCATTTCTTTCAAATGTTGACAATTTGGCGGTTTACCAAGTGAAGACCCCAACGGGCATTTGAGGAATTTTGATCAGATTTGCTCAACATTTAAGATCAACTGGGCTACGGACAATGCGATTCAGTTGAGGATATTCCCTTTCTCATTAAAGGACCGAGCTAAGGCTTGGTATGATTCATTGGCACCAGGATCGATCACTACTTGGGATGAGTTGGCCCAACCATTCCTAAGCAAGTACTTCTCTCCCGGAAAGGCGACAGAATTGATGAATGAAATTCATGAATTCTCACAATTCGAATCGGAGTCCTTGTATAAAGCATGGGAGAGATACAATGAGTTGTTGATGAAATGTCCATGTCATAGGAGGCCGAAATGGTCAATTGTAGAAAAATTCTATCGGGGTATGAACTTAACCACTCGCCAATTTATGGATGCTTCGGCGGGTGGTTCTTTGATGAACAAGTCAATGGACACAGCCTATGATTTAATTAAAGAAATGTCAATTGCAAAAAGCTATTGGGGGGATGACCGAAAGGTACCAAGGAATGCACCCCGCATGGTGGCAGTTGATCAAATGACCACAATACAAGCTCAAATAGAGGCTTTATATAACAAAGTTAGCAAGTTGGCAAGCTCTAGTGCAGCCTAAGTGAATATGGTGAATTGTGATTGTTGTTCGGGGCCTCATGCAAGTGTAGATTGCCAAGCGGGAAACTCATTTGCAACCTGTTCCATGGAACAAGTCTCCTTTGTGAACTATAACAAAAATTTTCCCTACCACAACTCCAACAACAAAAACCCTAACCCAAATAATAACCCTTATTCCAACACCTACAATCCCGGGTGGAGAAATCACCCTAACTTCTCATGGAAAGACAACATACAACCCTAACAACACCAACCAACTTTCAAACCACCCAGATTCACCATGCCACAACAAGTCCCTCTTAGCAAAAAACTCCACTTCCAAAATCAACCCCTACCAACATCTAACCGAGAGAAAGCCGAAAATTGAAGACATTATCCAAGTACATGGTTAAGCTTGATGATAGAATGAAAACCCAATACTTGGCATTGAAGAAACTCGATACCAAAGTTGATCAAATTGCACAACATTCACAAGCCGCAAATAAAAATCTTGAAGCATAAATTGGTCATTTCGCTAGAGAGTCTCAAGTTCACCAATAAGGAACATTGCCAAGTGACACGGTGGTTAATCCTAACGAGCATTGCAAGGCAATCAATTTGAGAAGTGGTAAGGAAGTTGAGCTTCCTAAAGACTTTGGGAAAGGAAAAGAAGTTATGGTTGAAGACGAAGAGACGTTTGAAGACCCATTGGTGGAGGAGAACCAAGTTAATGTGCTCCCAAATACTTCTCATGATTTACCTCCACCATAACAAGTGAAGGCATATGTATCTCCCATTCCCGACCAATAACGATTAAGGAAGCATAGAGATGCCCAACATTTTTCTAAATTCTTGGAGATTTTCAAGAAGCTTCATATCAACATACCATTCACCGAAGCCTTTGCACAAATGCCCAAGCATACCAAGTTTTTGATAGAGCTTTTGGCAAACAAGAAGAAAATTGAGGATTTTGAAATAGTGCCTCTAAATGAAGAGTGTAGTGCAATACTACAAAATAAGTTACCTCTAAAATTGTAAGATCCCGGGAAGTTCACCATTCCTTGCACTATTGACACATTGAAGTTCAGGAAGACATTGTTTGACTCTGGAGCAAGCATTAATTTGATGCCCTTTTTGATGTTTGAAAAGTTGAATGTTGGAGAGGTGAAATCAACACACATGACACTACAATTTGCAAATCGATCACTCAAATACCCAAGAGGGGTATTAGAGAATGTGCTAGTGAAAGTGGAGAGTTTGTACTTCCCCGTAGACTTTGTTATCCTTGAGATAGAAGAAGATATTGAGATTCTGTTGCTTTTGGGAAGACAATTCTTAAAAACAACGGGTGTTTTGATTGATTTGAAGGATGACAAAATGACTTTATGGGTTGGGAAAGACAATGTTGAATTTGATTTGAGGAAAGCCATGAAAATGCCTACAGAGGTTGAGAGTTGTTCAAGAATTGAAGTTGTGGATCCCATTATTCAGAGAATATTTGCAAAAGGAGAGTCCTAAGGAGCCTCTAAAGGCTTGCATTGTGCATGGTGCATGTGAAGATGATGCAGATGAGGACATATCGGAGTGTACCTTGCACTTGAGCTCCCTACCCTTGAAGAGTTAGAGAAATATGAACCATTTTGAAGAACTCAGAGTTCGGAAGCCAAAGCTACCCCCATTCATTGAGAAACCTGCTCAACTAGAGTTGAAGCAACTACCCTCTCACTTAAGGTATGCCTTTTTATGGGAATCACCATCACTTCCTGTCATTATTTCGGATTCTTTGACAAGACTTGAAGAAGAGAAGTTGCTAAGAGTTTTAAGAGATCACAAGAGGGCAATTGGATGATCCATCTCGGATCTAAGAGGTATTAGTCCAACTTTGTGCTTGCATAAAATACTAATGGAAGAAGATCACAAGCCCTCGGTGGAACATCAAAGGAGGCTAAATCCTAACATGCATGAAGTAGTTAGAGCGGAGGTCTTGAAACTACTAGATGCGGGTATTATCTATTCGATTTTGGATAGTAAATGGGTTAGTCCAGTGCAAGTGGTCCTAAAGAAGGGAGGAATGACTGGTGGTTCCAAATGAAAACAATGAATTGATCCCTCAAAGAACCGTCACTAGGTGGAGAGCATGTATAGACTATCAGAAGTTGAACAACGCCACTCGGAATGACCATTTCCCACTCATGTTCATAGATCAAATGTTGAAGAGGTTGGCCGGTCATGACTAATATTGTTTCATTGATAGGTATTCCGGCTACAGCTAAATCCTTATTGCTCCAGAAGACCAAGAGAAGACCACTTTTACTTGTCCTTATGGGACATTTGCATATAGAAGAATGCCATTTGGGCTATGCAATGCACCGACCATAATCTAACGGTGCATGATGGCAATATTCTCGGATATGGTTGAGAGGTTTATAGAAGTGTTTATGGATGACTTCTCAGTTTTCGGATCCTTCTTTGATAACTGTTTAAAGAACTTGGGACTAGTTTTGCAACGGTGTGAAGAAAACAATTTGGTACTAAATTGGGAGAAGTGCCAATTTATGGTTAAAGAGGGCATTGTGTTAGGCCATCGGATCTCATCCAAAGAGGATTTAAGTAGATAGAGCCAAAATAGAAGTCATAGAGAATCTACCTCCCCCCACCTCAATCAAGGGCATTAGAAGCTTTCTTGGACATGTCGGGTTCTATAGATGCTTCATCAAGGATTTCTCAAAAATCACAAAGCCCTTTTGCAACTTGTTAGTGAAAGACACCCCTTTTAATTTTGATGAAGAGTGCCTCCTTGCATTTGAGAAGTTGAAGAAGGAGCTTACATCCACCCCTATCATGTCGGCCCCCGATTGGGCCATTTCATTTGAGCTCATATGTGATGCGAGCGATCATACGGTGGGAGCTGTTTTGGAGCAAAGAAAGGATATGAAGCTTCATGTAATTTACTATGCAAGCCAAACCCTTAATGATGCTCAAGTGAACTATGCCACCATGGAAAAAATTCCGATCTTATCTAGAGAGCTCTAAAGTGATTGTGTACACCGACCATGCGGCAATCAAATATTTGATGGGAAATAAAGACTCCAACCCACGACTACTAAGGTGGGTACTCTTGCTTCAAGAGTTTGACTTGGAGATCCGCGATAAAAAGGGATCGGTGAATTTGGTGGCGGATCATCTTTCAAGACTAGAGAGGGAATAAGAAACAGAAACCTCAAACCCCATCAATGAGCACTTTTTGGATAAGCATTTACTAGTGGTCCAAAAATTAATGACTTCTTGGTTTGCCGATTTCGTGAATTATCTAGCAAGTGATGTTATACCGGTGAAGATAACTTTCCATCAAAAGAGGAAGTTCCTTTCTGATGCCAATCAATACTTATGGGACGAGCCACTCATTTTTCATGTTTGTGGTGATGGACTCATTCGAAGATGTGTGCCCGAGGAAGAGATGAGGGATATCCTCATGCATTGCCACTCTAAGGAGTGTGGGGGTCACTTTGAAGCAATTAGAACTGTAAAAAAGGTCCTTCAATCGGGATTCTATTGGCCTATATTATTTTGAAAGGCAAGGAGTTTTGTGGAAGCATGTGACTGGTGCCAAAGGACCGGAAATATAAGCAGGAGGGAAGAGATGCCACTCAATGTGATGCTTGGAGTGGAATTGTTTGATGTATGTGGTGTTGATTTCATGGGGTCATTTCCAAGCTCTTATGGTAACCACTATATTTTAGTGGCAGTGGACTACGTGTCGAAGTGAGTGGAAGCTATAGCCACACCTAAGAATGAAGCTAATGTGGTCACTAAATTCCTAAAGAAGAACATCTTCACAAGATTTGGTACTCCTAGAGCGATCATTAGTGATGGAGGCTCTCATTTTTACAATAAGCTGTTTGAAACTTTATTGAAGAAATATGATGTGAAGCATCAGATTACTACCCCTTACCATCCGTAAGCAAATCCATCCGTAAGCAAATGGTCAAGCGGATGTGTCAAATCGAGAAATCAAGAGCATTCTAGAGAATACGGTGGGAAACCGGTGAAAAGATTGGGCTAAAAGACTCGTTGATGCTCTTTGGGCGTATAGGACGACATTCAAAACCTCGTTAGACATGTCTCCATATAAGCTTGTTTCTGGTAAGACATGTCACCTTCCGGTTGAACTTGAACACAAGGCATATTGGGCAATCAAAAAGTTGAATTTTGATATGCAAGCGGTAAGAGAGAAGAGATTATTCCAACTCAATGAACTTGATGAGATTCGGCTTAGGGCGTATGAGAATGCACGAATATACAAGGAGAAGACCAAGAAGTGTCATGATAACAGAATTGTGGAAAAAAACTTTCAAGTGGGGAATCAAGTTTTTTTTTTAACTCAAGACTCCGTTTATTTCCCAGGAAGCTCAAAAGTCGTTGGACGGGGTCTCTATACCGTCACTCAAGTATTTCCATACGGAACCATGGAAATTGAAAATGGAGCAAAGGAGAGGTTCAACGTGAATGGGTAAAGACTAAAGCTTTATTGAGAGAGTGCTTTGGGGGAGCCAAATGAGACGGTTCTTCTCAAAGACCCCGCTTGAGAAATCATCAAAAGGAAGGTACCGTTTTGTAAATAGTAGTTAGGTAATATTGCTTTCATAAATTTAGTTTTTAGTTTTGAGTGTTTTATTATTGCAAAGTTGAGTTTTCCCTCTCCAAGCATGAATCATGCATTGTGAACTTGTTTTGAAAAGTTTGGATGCAATATGGACAATGCATAATTTAGGTTTTGGGGTATTCAAAAAATTGAAGAAGTTAGTATTGTATTAAACCCATGCAATGATTTGTTTTGTTGAGTTTCATGAGTGTGCAGAGACAATTTTTTCGATAAAGAGAACTCTAAAGGGGCAAAATGGGTCACTAGAAGACCAAATGGAGTAGAGAACCAGATTGGCGCCACTCGACCAGCGCATGAGATACGCACGACCAGTGCCAATCACCTAGAGAGCTGCGTTGGTGGAGTGTGCTGGTGTTGCGCTGGTCCACCAACGCATAAGCAAAAATGCTGGAGCCAACCACTTAGTGAAACGACAACGTTCTGCACTGGTTTCTCTGTGCACTGGTGCACATGCACAATTTACGTTGCTCGACAAGCGCACATGTCAGGTGCGTGAATATAACCCCTCTCGATGAGCAGTGTTCTTCTATTCACTCAAACAATCTCAAAATACTCTTCTCATTCTCTCAAGTCTCTCATGCACGAAATTGGTAAGTCCTCACATAAATCCTCTCATTTTTCATTGCCTTCCTCCCAATCTTGAATGCAAAATCCTCTCTACATAATCTAGGGCATAGATTTAAGAATCTTTGTGCTAGGGTTTATAATTTGGGGATTTTTAGTTTTGAAACTTACATTGCTCGAAATTGGATAAATTATTGCTTGGGTTTCGTTTGATTGTATCTTTGTGTATCATTGGAGCTTTTGTTGGTGTGAAATTGGTCTCGGATTACATAGTGTTGTGAATTGGGCTTAGTTCTTGAGTATTGGTTAATTGGCTTGTGGAAATTGGGCGTGGTGTTTGATTTCATGGCTATAGAAGTGTTTGTGGAGGTGCCCGGTTGCACTTAGTGCCATTTTGTGTGAAGTTTTGGGGGTTGGTTTATCGAATTTTCAGCTGAACCTCTGTTCGAGTGGGTACAAATATGGGTAAGTCTAAGACTCCTGTAGAGGGACTACCTCAAGTTATTACAGGTACCACTAAGACCAGAAAATGGCAAGCCCCAGAGTTAGAGCCATTTGTTGAGAACAGAGACCACCATAGAAGACTTCAAAAACTCTAAACGACAACAGTAATTATGGAACGGAGAATCCAATTAGCTGACCTTATGGACACATTTTTACCTCGGTTAGTTCAAGACAGGAGATGGGAGACATTCGTGCAGCATCCAGTTGCAGCAAACATCACCTTGGTGAGAGATTTCTATGCAAGCATGGTCCCAAAATTTTCTTTGCCAGCAGTATGGTCCTAGTGAGAGGGGTTACAGTGCAGATCAGTGAGGACATTATTAACACTCATTTTGGCAAAACTCTGGTTTCTTAGAACACCCTACATCTGGGATACCGTAGCTTTGATAGGTCTCAAGCAAAGCTGGTTGGGCTTTAGAGAAGAAATGGTGATACCCGATGGGATAGAAAGCATCTATTGAAGCACACAGAGTTATCGAAGGATCTAGTCATCTTGAGCATGTTTATCTCAGTGTCTCTAAAGCTCGTACTCCACATCAGTTCGATCCCAGTGAAAAGGCCGAGTTGTTAGCTTGTCTTATCACCCCAGCCCCAGTTAATATTGGAAGGATCATTAAAGCTGAGATTTACGATGCATGGGACATTGACATTAAAGGAAAAAAAGAAAAAAACTGCAAGTAGGCCTATTCCTTTCAAGTGCTTAATTACAAAAATATATAGGGATGTAAGAGTTCCAGAGTATGGTGATAATGAGATAACCACTGGAGGTAGAGGACCTATAAATCTCTGTTCTTGGACAGACTTTGTGAGCAAAGCCATTGCTAGTAAGAGGACGAGACAATGAGGAATTTCCATTCCTGAAGGAGGATCCAGACCTGAGGGGTCAGATGAATAAGATTATGACTATGGAATTTCTAGAGATGATGAGGATATAGAGGGTCTTGAGCAAAGTAGCCACATCATGGATAAGCTATAGTGGTTGGTGAAGGCGGTTAGGGAGAGCCAGACTGTTCAGACTCACATAGAAGGAAAGATTAATACCATCTCCCAGTAGTTTTATGATTTCAGAGTATACCAGGAGGCCGAGATGGAGGATATCAGAACAGATAATGCCGATATAAGGCAACAGTTGGGCCTCTGAACTTATCAGAGGAGAGAGCGGCGTAGAAGACCACCTCCGCCTCCACCTTCCGATGACCAGGGGTTCTTAGATGCATATTATATGTCCGACTACATGTCAGTTGAAGACCTCGAGAGGGGACGGAAGGGCAAGGATCCCATGTTTAAAGATTGACCAGAACGACTGTTTCATACCACCATTTGCTCTAATCATGTTTATTTTATTTGTTTTAGCATTTTTGTTTTTATCTTTTTAGAATGTTTCACATTATGGATTTTCTTTATTATTGCATTTCAGTTGGAACTTATCTTATTTATTATGTTTTATCTCATTCGCATTTATTTTGTCTATCATTTACACTTTGTTTAAGTTAGATTTGTGGAGTTGTATTGTGCTTAGCTTTTAGGTTTTAGTGATGTTTGCTTTTTATGCGATGTTGCGTTTGACCTTTTTCTCGCTTCTAAGCTTACATTGTTCATTCATTTCATTTGTACAAACATTGAGGACAATGTTTCGTTTAGGTTTGGGGTGCGGTCATTCGATAACCAGCTTTTGTCCTTATGTGTCTTGCTTGATTGTTTTGTGAGCTTTATCCTTAAATTTCTAATTTTTGTATGATTGTGTGTTTTTGAGTCAAATTTCTACCAATTTTGAGGCAAAATTTTGAGCAACAAGGGTTGCCTGTTGAGATGCTTTTGGTCTAAGCCGTTGTAGAAAATTTTTGGTATGTCATATATCACTCTAGGGTCGTGCTAGCCAAAGCTGCACCACATTACTTACACACATCCTACCGGACTCATTGTAAGTTAGTGAACGAGGTAGCGCGCCTGAGGTGTCTAGATCATTAGTGGAGACTACCCATGTGAGCTTCATTGCCTAAATATTGTGTCCACAAGAGTGAATTTTAATTCTATTCTCTAAACACTCATCATGTAGATATTAAGAATGGGAACAAGGACCTCTTCTCATTACATTGAACATTATAGAAATTTTTTTGAAAAGTTGGCCTCATATGATTTATCTTGTTTTCTTGCCAGACTCGTACCTATAGAGATGACGTAGGCAATGTCTGTTAACCACTTAAAATTACCCAAACACGTTCCTAAACCTTGTATGTGCCTAAATGTCCAAAGAATGTGAACCTACACACTAAAACCAATCACCATATCCACCCCATGTTACATCTACACCACACTAGACTCAAACTATTGACTTTCCCTTAGCAATGATCATGTCTTGAGGAAAGGAAGATGGAAGCCCCAAAGAGTAAGGTACCGAAATTTATTCAATTAGTGTGTACTTAGGCTCATTGTGTAAATTGCACCACTTTATTAAAAAAGAAAAAGAAAAAAAATGAGAAAAGCCTTAAAAACTCAATGTAAAGAGTTGCCTAAATATAAAGCAACCACTAATGTGTATAAAGCTCGTAAAGTCAATAAATTACCTAGGCACTGAAAAGGGGAATATACAAAGGGTATCAAGGAAAAGATCCTAGCATGATCATTGTTTTACCCATAAAACCATACCCACCCGATCTCTTCATCACCATATATCATCAACCTCAATTGCACTTAAAAAGAAGCCCTAATTGATCTTTAGGAAGGGTCTAGCTTGAAAACAAGGGAGTTATTAATGTTTGATTCCATTCATGAGGTCTATTTGCATGAAACTATGAGCGTCCTTACAAATTTTCCATATGCGTGTAAATTTGAAAAAAAATTGTACATAAACTCCAACTCGCATATGTTTGATGAGCGAGCCTAGGTTCGGTGTGAAAAATTGAGAGAAATCTCGAAAGGCTTAGAGACAAGGTAAAATGTTATCTAATGACTCTTGTGTTCAATGCTTTTGAAGCTAACTCCACAAAGAAGTCCGGAATTGTAATCTCTAGTGTTGTAGCACATGGTTTACATGTATTGGCATCCTTTTTTACCACAATATAAGTCGGCCAATGTCGCATCTTATCTTTAGTTGGCTAGGCGAAAATTGCAATTGAAAATGGTGTTCTCTTAGTTTAGTTCGGATTAGGTTAATTTAATGTTTTTGTTTGCTTCGGTTTTACTCGGGGACGAGCAAAATATAGGTTTGGGGGTATTTGATAATTCCCATTTTTACACTCGCTGTAGCCTCCATATCCTGTCAATTGCACTCGTTCTTAAGTGAAAATCGAGTATTTAATGGTTTAACAAGCTTGTGCAGGTTCCTTTAGCAATCCCGGGGTAATAGTACGAAACTGAGAAAAGTTAGGGGCTAAAATGGAAGAAGTTAAGATTAAAAAGGTCAAGGCTGGCGCCGGTGAAACGCCACTCGACCAGCGCCAGACACCAGCGCACGATATCAGTGGTGTGGCGTTGGTGAAGCGCCACTCGACCAGTGCAACACCAAAGGATTTCGTTGTTTGTGAGATCTTCTGCCATTGATATTAGTCACAGATGGCTCTGATACCATGTGAAGATTGGAGCAACAGATGATAGAGAAGAAACAGAGAACAGAGTATTTTATATAGACGACAAAGTGTTTGTGAGAAGTTCTCAGAGAGCAACTAAGAGAGAATTGAAAAAAAATGTAAAACGCCATTAACGGCTTTCTTTTATCTTTATTCAACATATCATAAAGAAATCTTTTACAGAATATTTTATTTTTCTTGACCGATCATGCTTTACATGTGAGCTAAATATATGTATTACAATTCCTAATAGATTCTCTAACAGCTTTTCAGAGAGATAATTACTCAGGTTTTGACATGTCAACAATCACTAACTAACTAGACTTTGTTTCTGTTAAGCTTGTATGAGCTCTTCTTAGTCTTTGTATTAGCTTGATCATTTCTTTCACTAGTTACACAGACTTAATGGTGTACACGGTTCGGTTTCGGTTCGGTTTCGGTTTCGTGGAAAGGCCAAACCGTAACAGTAACCGAAATGGGGCAGTTTTGGGCGATTTCGGAACTGGCGGTTTTTTGGTTCTGGTTCGGTTTCGGTTTCGGTTTCGGTTTGAAAAACCGAACGGTTCGGTTCGGTTCGGTTCGGTTTCGGTTTCGGTTTCGGTTTCGGTTTCGGTTTGTGAAACCGAACGGTTAGGTTCGGTTCGGTTCTGTTTCGGTTCGTTCGTTTTTTTTTTTCAAAACTTAATATATTTATTATTTTATGTACATTTAATTAATTTTTTTTCTGAAATGCTACCACGTGTCAGCATTTCATTGTTTTTTTTAATATTTTGAAACCGCCTGGTAAACCGCCGGTTAACCGCCGGGTAAACCGCCGGTTTAACCTGCTGTTTTTGGTCGGTTTTTAAGATCCCCAAACCGTAACTGAACCGCCGGGAACTGGTTTCCAACCGGTTATGTAACCGACGGTTTCGGTTACGGTTTCGGTTTCGATTTTCAGATACCTGTTTCGGTTCGGTTTTGAACGGTTTAACCAAACCGTGGACACCTCTACACAGACTGTAAGCCTAGTGTATGGTTGTGAACTGTTGCACACACTATTAAGGTCATTACACATAGGCCTTCTTATCCAATCTACTGAGGCAACATATTGGACTATATCAGCTACTCTAACATACCACACTACCTTATCACCTTATCATCGTATACAGATACTCAATTGATTTAGACTATGTTTGGGATTGTTTTGCTTCTGAAATAATTTGTTTTTAGCATAACTTGAAGAATAATCAACTTACAACATAATTCGATAGGTGTTTGGTAAATTGACTCTATGAATAATCAACTTAAGAAAAAAAACAATGAAAAAGTGTTTGGTAAACTTTAATTGATTATGGAAAATGACTAAAATGGACAATTGTTAAAATGTAATATATTATTCAAATAGTTTTTTACTATTTATTTGTTTGTTTAAATTGAAAATACAAATATATAGTATAGAAATATAGTTTATTATTCAAATAGTTTTTTTACTATTTTTTAAAATTGATATATATATATATATATATATATATAATAAAATATTCTACCAAGTCAACTCGTTTTTCTCAACTTTAAGTTGTTGAGTCAACTCGGCCGAGTCTACTCAATAACTCAACTTCATTAATGAATATTTGCAACTCAAACTGTCTCTTGTTTGCCGCCGACATCGAGAGATCATCCTTCATCCCTCGCCGCCAAGAACGTCACCATCCTTCATCCCTCGCCGCCAAGAACGTCACCATCCTTCATCCCTCACCGCTGACATCGAATCGTCTCCATCGCCAGACCGAGATTTCTAGATATTTCATCCCGGATGTGGAATCGTGACATCGAATCGTCTCCATCGTCGCCGTCCTTCATCCCTCTGGTGCCTCCCAGCCAGAGGAGGACCGACTTCCTTCGAAGACTTCGACATCGCCAGTGGTCGTCCTGCCTCCGTCATTGGTGTTGGCCACCACCAGTGAACAGTGGCCACTGATTCTTACCAAAAAAAAATTAATTTGTTAATTTGTTAATTTTTAATTTTTTTTATTAATTAAAAAAAATATCATTATCAAATAGAAGAGTATTATTGTCTTTATATTACAATAGTAGGGATATTATAGCATTTTAATGATAAGAAGCCAACTTCCCCGATAATCAACTTTGAAAAGCAACCTCCACCCAACTTCTCAAATTATGCTTATCGGAGAAACAAATTGTAAAATAAGTCGTTTTTTGAAAGTTTACCAAACACATATTTGCTTGAAATTTAAGAAATAAGTAATTATTTTTCAAGTAGAAGCAATCTCAAACATAACATTATTTAAAATAATAATCGAGGTTCGGTTAAATCTCTATCCTTTGGAAACTTGAATGATATTTTTTTTTTAAATTTGAATTTTGAACATTTTTTTATCAAGATTTTAACCTATTTAAATTTTAAACTATGATTTTGGTTAAAAAATACCATAGTACAAAAATTGACCCAAAAAAAGATGGAATCAGTTAAATCGGTTAGCAACCGAAGTCTATATTACTGTACAGTAGCTTGAAATTTGATTGGATGGTTTTTTTAATGAGATTTATACAAGGCATTACAATTATCTTAACTTGTTTAAACTGAAAATAGTGCAAAAGCAGAACATTAATATTAAAAGCAGAACACCTTACCCATTTGGGAAGAATTACTTGTTAAAATATATGTCCCAATTTATATCTAAATATTTATCTATCTAATTAAAATAGGTTATATGTATATAATTATTTATTCATTTATATTTAATTTAAAAAAAAAAAAAAGCTTACACACATATCCTAATTTAGTTCATTGGACACAAATTGATACACCATTTTTAGACGGATGATTTAAATCCTTTGAGAAGTAGGTGATGAGTTTCTTTTAAAGTAATTATGAATAATATATGAATCATTTAATATATATATATATATATATATATATATATATATATTATCCATATTTCATTTTAAAGTTAAATATTGATTAGATTAATAAAATTTGTTAAAATAACTTCATTGTTCCTACAGATTTTTTTTTTTCAAATTTATATATTTTACTTAAATATTGATTTAATTTATAGAATTAATGAAAAGAAAGTAGGGTTATAAAATCTTAATATTAATTAGAATATCGATATTAACACCTATAAAATTCATTAGAACTTCCATATTTTATTAAAACTTTTAATAAAGATGGACACTTCTATAGTTCTGAAGATAATAAAGTAGTTGTATAGACAAATGCAACATTTCTTGAGGACAATTATATTAGTGACCATAAACCTCATTCTAAGATTGTATTGAATGAGTTGGAGCCTAGTGAGACTAGTGTTTCATCAACAAGAGTTGTTGATCTTACACCCATATCTTCAATTATATTTCTTTATTAAAAAAAACTTACCTTTTAAAAACATATATGATAAACCCTAATTAAACTTTAATTTTATTTCAAGTATCAAACTTCCTCATCATCACATGATTATCATATTTTTTTTATCTTACTTTTATGTATAGTTATGAACTCTATCAATAAACAAAATATTTTTTTTATGACAATCGTAGATATCAACACGTTTTTTTTTATCTAAGTTTTTTTTGAAGATAGCTATGTAAATAAGAAAATTCTATATTGAAAATCTCTTGACCCTCATATACGGTTCCACATATTCTTTTTTATAAGGTTCTTACATACGAGAAATTTTCAAAAGTAAATTGGACCATCATTAAAAGAGGATTTGATTCCAAAAATAATATGATTTTTTATATATAAATTGGGTGTTATAATAATCTAAGAGTGTTTATAAATAATATGTATTAAAATGAATATATTTATTTCAATGGGGTACTATTGACATTATGATGGGTGCTTGTAGTAATATTTATTTTTTAAATTTTAGACATGTGTGTTCTTATAAAAATGAGTTTACTAATAAGTTTTATGTAGGGGTGTGCAAAAAACCGTCAAACCGAACCAATTCGTCTAACCCAATCCAAACTTTATGGGTTGGTTCGGTTTCACATATAAAAAATTTATTAATCAGTTTGTCATTTAACAAACCGATCAAAGATTTGTTTGGTTTAGGATGATAAAAATAAAATTTATGCAACCCAAACCAACTTATATATTTAATAAAATCAAATCCACATTGAGGTTTTGTAACTTTTATATATACTTATTTGCTTCTTATATAAATAAGTTTTTTTTTCTTCTAATTTATTATCATCAACTATTTGGTATTGCATTACTCCTCTTTATATTTATATATATATATATATATATATATATATATATATATATATATATATTAATAAATAAAATACAGTTACTCATCCATTCTAACACATTTAGAATATGACTTCTATTATGTTTTATTTTTTATTTTTCTGTTACTGTACCTTTTAATGTTAATTTGTTAATTATATAATATTTTTAATTTTTAAAATAATTAAATAACACCTATATTTAATATTTTATATTTAAATAATTTTTTATAACAATACAAAAAATGATTTTTAGGTTCAAACCTAAACCCTTAAATCAACCCAAATCAACTCAAACCAATCCGACTTTTTTTTGTTTGGTTTGAATCGGTTGGTAAATCACATAGGTTTGGTTTGAGTTGAAATATAGTCAAACCGATACATATCGGTTTAGTTTGACATTGAGCTTCAACCCAAACCAAACCGAAAATGCACACCCCTAGTTTTATGGGTGTCAATATCCGCACCTATTAATTATTGACCTCTTGAAAAGTCTTTGTATTGCGCCCCTTTTGATTCTCATGGGAAGTCTTTGTGCTGCACTCCTTTTGTGTTGTACTCCTTTGATTCAAAAAAGAAAAAACTAATCATAGCACTTTTGAAATAAAATTACTAAACGTATGTTTACCGATTTTGAGTATACAATAGTTTTAAAAGTACAATTAACCAAACAACTGTCAATTAACTTCGAAATTAATTATTTATTCAGTATAATTAATAATAATTATTTTAAAAGTTACAACAATACTGACCATAATTCTCTTAAAGTCTTTTTTTTTAATGAAAACTAATAATTGAGCCTTTCTTGAGTATTTTGGGCATGTTTTTTTTTTTTTTTGGGTAGATTCTAGGTTATGTGCCTAGACTAGTGGTGTCCACTATTTGGTTAAACCGTCGGTTGAAAACTGAAACCGGGTTGAAAAAACAAAAACCGAAATCGTAACCAAAACCGGTTGGAAACCTCTAACCGGTTTTGAGCCAGTTTGGTTACGGTTACACATACCAAAAAACCGAGTAAAATCGTCAGTTAAACCGGTTATATAAATAATTTGTATAATTTTTACAAAAAAAAACAACCAATAAGAAGACGACATGTGGCAGGAAAATTGAAATCAGAAGGGACGAACCGGGCCAGAACCGAAACCAGACCAAAACTAGTCGGTTTTGGAACCGAAACCAAACTGGCTATGCTGGTTACAGTTTCGGTTTGGACATTCCACGGAACCAGAACAGATGTTTTCAAACAGAAACCGAACCGTGGACACCACTATCCCAGACACGTCATAAAAAAGAGCGGCGATATTTGCACCATTGAAAAAACTATATTTGCATCTTTTTTGTTTGTACACACCGATTAATTTTTTAAAAGATTATATTTTGAAAACACACCTCACACGTTACCAAATATGTCCTTTATTTTAATTTTGGAAAAATTGAAATAAAAAAAAAAAAAAAAAAAAAAGTGTATCCACACCGATGGCCTTCTCCTTTAACAATTTGATGGAGAAGCAGTAGCGACCTACATTATTTCAGGTTTGGGGATCTATACTGTTTGATGTATGTGGTTCAAGATATGAAGGGCGAGGCAGCTTGAGCATCTCGTTTTGTTGTCCTTTTGTCCGTACACACCGGAAAAGCTATGGCCTTTACTTCATGATTTACATTTGGCTCAGGTGTGGACTCGGATTCGAAGACAACAGTGGATCTTGTTTTTAACTAAGTCAACTCCCAATTCTGAATTTGTTAAAACTTGTCGAGGCTGATCCCATTTCTGAAATTCGATTCACTTACTGGGAGTTTAAGAAGTTGCCAGGCATTGGTTCAATGTTTATGTCATTCTGATCATGTTTGGATTTGTCAGGTTTGTTTTGGCTGGTGTAAATGATATGTTTAATCATCTGTTTTTTTGTTATGATATTATAATCTTTGTCAAAATAAAAAACAATAGTTATAATTTAACTTATTAAAGGTTAATTTTGAAATTTTAAAAATATATAAATTTGGGATGTAAATGCTTAGAAGGGTGTAAATGTCGCTACTCCAAATTAAACTTGGTGACATACCAAGACACGTCGCGAACTGTGAGCAAGACATAATCGCGAACTGTGAGCATTTATGCAGCGTAAGGCATGCACATCCGAGATCAGTTTGTCAATTATGGACCTGAACTCACTAACCGGCCTTTACTCGATATTCTCCGTCTCCAATAAAAGCTACACACAAAGGCATGCACATAGAGAATGTATATTAGATTGTATATTGGAGTAAGAGAGTAAGAGAGTAAGACCCATTTTAGTATTGTTGTGCTGTGGGGAAATTTGTTTTTGATTTTGTTATGGGAGAATTGCTTTTGGATTTCCTGTGAGAAGAATCAGTTGAGTGTTTGGTAAACTGATTTTTAAAATTGCTATTAGAATCAAAAGCAATTTCAAAGTGTTTGGTAAACTGTAAGTAAAAAGTGTTGTGACTGTACAAACTTACTAGAAATGACAAAAATGAATATTTAAGATGATTTGAAAATAAATAATTTATTTTGTTTTTGTTTGACCACAAACATGTTATAAAATAAATAATTTATTTTATTTTTGTGTGACCACAAACTTGTTATAAAATAAATAAATAAATTTTGTTAAAAAATATATAATTTTGTTTTAATATTTTTTTTATCTATTACCACATATATTGTGAATATATCAAGAAAACTAGCATAATTTCATTCAAGAATTCATAATATTACATAATTGAAATAGACAACACCTAAATAGCAAAATATATGTTATAGTAAATTGTAAATAAAATAATAAATACTAAGTGCGTGTTTTGTTATGTGGTAAATTTCATAAAAGACAAGGGATAAAATAGTAAGTTTGAAAAAAAAATCATTAATAAGAGTATTGAGTGTGTTTTCATTTCTGCTTCCTAGGGAGCTGATTTCTAAAAGTATCAATTTGTAGATTCCTAATTTTTGTTGTGGGGGAAACCAAAAGTGACCAAAAACACTTTCCAGAAATTTACCAAACACCCCAGGCTAACTTCAGAAGCAGTTTTAGCTCCAAAAGCAGCATGGGAAGCAATCCTAAACTGGGCCTAAGACTTCAAGGTTTGAAGCTAAATTGCATATATATATATATAGTACCGATCCTATCAGTGCACACTGATGGAATTATATAAGGACATTGAATGTGAGTCACTCATTTATAAAAGAGCTCGTTTTTCATGCTTTACGTACCCGTCATTTTGTATAGTTTTGCTCTCGTTTTCTTTGCAAACTCTATCTTTTGATGTTCTAAGTACTTAAACAGGTCCTCTATAGCCAGGAGTTATCCTTGTGCGAAACTGGAAGCTTTTGGAGCGAAAAGAAGGATTTTAGCTCAGTATAGAACGAGAAGTGTGGTACGCGTACCGCACTAGAACGAAGTGTGTACCGCACTTCGTACCGCGCAGCAGGACAACAGAAATACTAGAAGCAAGTGTGGTAAGCAGTGTCGAAGTGAACCGAACTTCGTACCGTGCAGAAGAGCAGCAGAATAAGTGTGGTACGCGACGTCGAAGTGAACCGCAATTCGTACCGCACGAGATGGCAGAGGAAATTATATAAGGCTTCAAGTACGGTACACGTACCGCACCAGAAGGAAGTGCGAACCGCATCACGTACCGCGTAAGATTCCAGCAACTAAAATTAAACTGATGTGCGGTACGATGTGTCGAAGTGAACCGCACATCGAACCGCACATTATGACAGATTTTGAATACTCTGTTTCACAAACAGAGGAGTGGCTTTATTGTGGGACCCTATCTCTTATCTCTGATTAAACACTGAGGGGGGGTGTTCCTAGAGGCTTAGAGGGTGTCTTTGGGACCCTCCTACACAAGTGGAGAGGCTTCTTGTTGCCTATAAAGTGAAGAGAGAGAGGTGAGAGAAAGAGGATCTGAGAATTGAAAAACACACCAGGCCAGCTCTGCTCCTTGACGATTTTGGGGTTCTCTCTTCATTTCTAGACCGAGTTCTTCAAGATTTGATAAGCTAGGGAAAGGTTTGGTTGATCCAAGGTAGCTAGGGAAGCTCAAGCTACAAGAGATTGAAGCTAAAATTTAGTTTTATCTCTTCAACTCTTCTCTTCTCTTGTTTCTTTATATTGATTCATGATTTGTATTGATGTTAGCTCATCTATGTTTATTTTTATATAGAATGAGCTAATTATTCTTATGTTAGAACAAGATGATGCTTAACCCTTGATTCATATGTGATAGACTCTTTGATTTCTCTATTTTTTATGCTTGTGGAGCTATATGGATGTTTTGAATGCTTAAAGCTTTTACTTAATTGATCATTTTGTAATCGATCTATGGTTGGATGCTAAGTACCGAGAGGAGATTTATTTGACAATGCTTAGATAAATGTTCACTATGCTTGACTAGAAAGTGCTAGAACCACTAGGCTAGCGTATAAGGTTCAAATTGTATTCTAAGTGCTTAACGGGTCTATACATATTGTCTGGATTGCTTGAGAAATATTTCGGGTATGTATAGATACTATCTCTAATACATCGAGAGATGTTAGAGATTTGTTTAGGGAATACGAATCTATAGCAGGTACACGCACGAATTAGGAGTCAAAGAAGTCAAGTGTGTTATTGGGAGGGTTAAAGTGGATTCAAGTTCTAACATGTTTTCCATACATTTCTATAAGTGTTAAGTTAGATAATTTAGTAAGTGTTTGAGTTAGTTTATTTTAATGCAAATCTTGAAAACTCATGTTTTAGATTGTTCAAATAGTTGACAAGCCTTTGAATTCCAGTAATCATAACCTTTTTCCCTGTGGGAACGATCCCTACATTGTCACTATACTATCGGCATGATGCAACATCGAAGGCAAAAACCAGCGCAAGGGGGCTACCTGCTCTGCTGCTTCCTGATATTCACTGAGACCTCCTGTCCCTAGGGGTCGACTATGAACATATTCCTAGATGTGAGGTCGACGGTCACCAATAGCCAATGTTGGCGCCAAATGTTGCACGGTATCAGGACCTGTAAACGTAAAAAAAAAAGGTGTTAGGATGTATAAAGACATTTATATTTGTAATTGCAAACCAAGTACCACTTACCATGTTAACCTCGTGCCACGAACAACATCCAATCGGGGCACCACCACGCACCTTCGTAAGGTCCTCATTGGTTCACCAAGACCTCAACACATTCCACCACGTCGTGGTGATGTCCGCATGAGCATCACGAGGCATCATTCTCCTGTATTGGACCTCCAGATAAGACTGTACAAACATTTCATCAACAAAAAATTAGTATTGTTTTACAAACTAATGTAAAAGCGTACGTAACCATGATTTTTATGGAATACTTACAAAAAATTGTGTATCCAAGATGTTGATCATCTGGTTGTACGCAGTCGGGAATGCTCGCTGACACTTCAGAAGAACATGGAGGTACGCGTCCATATGCTAGGAGTATATACACGTAATAAAGTGTTAAGAGTGTATCAAATCTAAAACAAACATTATATAGAAAATGTCGGGTTCGTGATACCTCGTCCTCCAACTCTAAGAAGTTGGTATGCATCCGATGGAACCATGCAGCATCAATTGGCTTCAGCAAGTCCACATCACGTCTGTATTAATTTTCCATTAGCAACACAAATATTTAATTGAACAGAAGAAAACCTGCCATCTTAGTAGAAAAAAGAATTACTTACGTTTCCCCGTTTATGTTCTACTTGAAGGCTCAGTAAGCCTTCAACTGGTCACCATCCACTAGTCTGTGGGGATCGAAAACATGGTCAGAAGCCTAAAGTACTATCCTTGCCCTCTTCAGTAGACAGGGATCTATGTACTGGCTGAGCAACTGCCAACCGCGCTTCAGTACGCGTCTCTCCAGTCGAACTCCATCCATTGGGGTGTGGTGCAATGAGGAGGTCTGTCCCCCACTGAGGCTGGATGGATGTAGGGGTGGAAGGGGCGGTTGTCGATCGATCGATCGATCGATCGGTGGGGGTGGTGGAGGGGGTGGTGAAGGGGAAGGTGGATAGGGAGGTTGCTGCTCGACCTATGGGGGAGGTGGAGGGGGAGGTTGCTGCTCAACCGATGGGGGAGGTAGAGGGGGAGTCTGCTGCTCGATCGGTGGGGCTGGTTGTTGCTCGACCAATGAGCCTATTGATGCATGTGTGCCCTGTATCTTGGGTACACTGGTCAGGCTCACCCTCCGAAACTGCCCCTCCATATGTGGATCCTCCCGCACCGGTGATGTATGTCTCCCCTAAATATCCATATGTCCTGTATCTAAGAGTAAATTCAGGATCAGGATCAGGACCAGTTGGACCACCCCGGTGCGTATGCGATCTGATGCCGAAAAGCCTCCCGATCAATGCGAGCAACTCCCGGTTTTGCTCTTATCGATCCTCTTCGCTCCTCCGGATCATATCTAGAAACTTCCGGTGCTGCCGCTGTCGATCATCCTCACTCTTCCGGAGGGCTTCATGTAACTCGTTGAAATGATGTTCCCATGGGGCCTAAATTCATGTCAACATTGTTAGTACTAAAAAACTCAACAGGTCACGTTAATAAAAACGAATCTATCATCTCAACTTACCTCCACATCACGTCCAACGGCTGCATAGGAATCCCCTCTATATGCATCAGGTCCGGTGGTGGTAAACCGAACCCTTCTATGCCTCACTCTCTGAGGAGACGGCTCAGATCCGTCAATGTCCATGGCACTGAAACTCAAACCCGATGGGTCAAAAACCTCTGTATCAATACGCCTCCCTTACCCACCCTTCTCCTCCGAACCATCTCCATATCTCATGCTATTAGTAGTCTGATCAGGGACAGACGTAAGGTGAACCCTATCCTCCTCTACATACAGGCTCCCCCCTCTCGCTCAGGCCTGCGAAGTACTGTGCTCCTCCTTAGCTGTTGTGGGCACGATTTCCTCCCTCACAAACATCTGAAAACTTATTTAGAGGAATGTCATTGTAAACATAGTAACTAATATAACGATTAACAAATTGAATACATACCCTAGCACTGAAAATCTTGGTCAGCTTCTTCCCTCTATGTTGTTTTGTCAACTCCCACTTCAACATACGATGAGAAAGTTCTGTAGCCTTCGGGCGCAGAAATCGATGCCCAGCTTGGGGATCACCTCGAAAGCAGATATCTGCGTCAAAGATAAGTACATTTAGAATAAAAAAAATAGGTAATGAACTATAAAGTCCATTTTGTAATTCATAGTTCTTACCAAGAGGACATGCAACAAACAGTAAATGTCGTACCCTTCAATGGTATGTACAATATCGCCCTGTAACTGCTGGCCTCTCTCCTCACGTCGATGTGGTAACACATGCTTGAAAGATAAAATAGAATGCCTATATACATGGGCACCCCGTGGGAAATCATCGAAGGCAGTGAGGTCCTCTACCAACCGAAACTGTCAAACTGGAATCTTGAATCTCTCTTCCACCCTCATCAATATCCAGTTCAGTATGTATATGAGACACAACTTCACAGCATCGTACGCCTTCTGAAACTCTCCCAGGGTAAGAACAACCCTGAACTCCTCCAACGATACCTTATCGGCTCTACGAAAATACCGTTGATGTATGTCATTCTTCACTGCAGCATACAGACCAGTGTCCGATACAAGTCCAAAACGTAATCTGGTGATGAGGTAAAATTTCACCTTCAAAAACCTCACCACCTGGTTCCTAACAGGAACCTCATCTCATATGTTGACCCGTCATGGTCCAACTCCCACAACAACAACTGATGGATAACACCACCAGAAAACTTCATCTCTCGGTGCATCGACATGAAATGCCCGAAACAGGACGCCATGAACCGAAGTCGGTCCTCAATAGGAAAATGTTCTGGGACCCGATTCAATGCATCGTCTATACCGGTGAGGGCTTCAAAATGGTCATGTCGAGTCAATTTTCCCTTGAACCAATCTCCCTCTGGAGTTTTAAGGAAATCATTCAACCTGCTTCTCATCTACAATGTCACATAAATAATACATAAGTAAACCGAAAAAAACTCATTTCTATGAAATATATTCTCGATCCTTTCATAATATTCTCGATCTTTTGATGATAATCTCGATCATTTAGAAAATATTCTCGATCTTCTTAAAAATATTCTCGATCGTTTGAAAAATAATCTCGATCTTTTTAAAATATTCTCGATCGTTTGAAAAATATTATCGATCGTTTAAAAATATTCTCGATCGTTTGAAAAATATTTTCGATCATTTGAAAAATAATCTCGATCGTTTGAAAATATTCTCGATCGTTTGAAAAATATTCTCGATCTTTTAAAAATATTCTCGATCGTTTGAAAAATATTCTCGATCGTTTGAAAATATTTTCGATCGTTTGAAAAATATTCTCGATCGTTCGAATCGAGAATATTTCTCGATCGTTTGAAAAATATTCTCGATCGTTTGAAAATATTCTCGATCAGTTGAAAAATATTCTCGATCGTTTGAAAATAATGTCGATCGTTTGAAAATATTCTCGATCGTTTGAAAAATATTCTCAATCTTTTGAAAATAATCTCGATCGTTTGAAAAATATCCTCGATTATTTAAAAAATATTCTCGATTCTTACTTAAAAATCCTCGATCTAGTTCCAAAAAACTTCGATTTCGCTCAAAAAATTCTCGATTTCAAAATTTCTCAAAATTACAATTCCTCGATACCTAGAATTTCATCTTTCTCATCATATATTCAACTTAATTTCAAACCCTAACCTAAACCACAACCATTCTCAGATCTCGTTTTGAACCCTAATCTACAAATTCAATCAATAAAACACAAGTCTAACATGCAATGGCAAGTTATCGACTACAAAATCCAGAAAAAAAAACAAACAGAAATTACCTTTGTCAATCGCAACAAATCTGATGTATCCTCGTTCACGTTCTGGTCACTTCGTCGTTGATTCTGTTGTCGTCGGTCTCCTTCTCACTCTAGCTTTTTTCATACTAACAAAACGACAACTTTGGGATATTTTTATCCGATCAAACTAAATGATGTCTTTTAAACATACATTAGTAAAATGGTGATATTTGCACAACACACCCCCCAAATGGTTCCAATAAACCCCTTCTAAGTTACTTTCTTTTGTTTTCAAACCTAGAGAGGCAAACTAGAGAGAAAATAGTAGAGAGAGAAACCATCAGCTGTAAAAATATAGGCCTGAAAATTTGACAGCGAAGTAACGGGTGGTGGCACTACAGTTCTAAAGTCGACAGTTCAAACGAGCATCTGCAATTGATAGTGGTAAGTAGAGTTATATTTTGTTGTCGTCTTACTTCTTAATAAGTTTATGTGACTGTTTGATGTTGAGAGTTGTTTAGACTTATAGATTATGTTTGATTTATTGATCTGAGTATAGTTCTGGGTTAGATCTTTTGAAAAATATGTGTAAAAGACAATGAAGATCTGTCGAGTCTTTTAACACTATGGCTAAGCCTTTTGAAACACCGTCTGAGTCTTTTAACTTGTGGTCCGAGCTCTTTTTATGAATATTAGGTTTGTCAAATTTGAATCTTTGAGCCTTTGTAAATAGTTTTTTAGCATTTTTAATCAGTTCCCGAGCTTTTTCATGAACTGCACAAGCCTTTTGTATGAACATTAAACTATTTTTTTATGTACGAGCCCTATTAGTTGTATCCAAGCCTTTGTGAGTAATGTTTGAGCCTTTGTGAGTAATGTCTAAACCTTTGTAAGTTATTTTCTATCCTTTTTAACAATCATTTTTTTTGTTAATTTTGTGTCTCCGATACTTTCTATATACTGTCTGAGCCTTTTAATGAACTGCTTAAGCCTTTTACTTAACTGCTTGAGCCTTTTAATGAATTGTCAAAGCCTTTTACTTAATTGTCTAAGCCCTTTAATGAACTGTTCGAGCCTTCTTCTTAATTGTCTGAGCCTTTTATAGTTTAGTAACTTATATTTTTTTTTTTTTTTGTGAAAATACAGATGAGGAATCAGCTCAAGGATTTGCTTAAAATTCCAGTGGGAGAATGGTAGGAGGGGAAAATAACTCGGCATGACCATTTCGATGACCTTTAAGATATCAACGTCTCACTTAACAGGGTACCTGAACATCTTGCGGTCGAAGAACAACATCGGTAAACTGAGTCTTGTTTTGGACATTTCCTTCGGATGCAGTGTGAGATGAAGTTTTTGGCTGACATTGTCCATCAGCTGCTTATGTGCTAATTGCATCTCGATGGGTCGGAAGATGAGATAAGGTTTATGTTAAGTCATTATTCAAGTCGGTTCTTGAAGGTTGAGTTTTTTCTGATCACCGCTTTGAAGTTCAGAGTTATTCCTGACATGGCGAGGTATAATATGGTAGAGAATGGCATACATGAGCAGTATTTTGGTTGTCGAGATGAGGTCGACTATGAACAACTAAGATTGGCTCTACGAATTGTTATTTTTGTAAAACTGTACGATGCAGTTAAGATGTCCTTATTGTATATGTTCAACTGGATATTGATGGGGTCGGACAAGAGAGAGAGAGAGAGAGAGAAAAAATTCTAGTATGACAGATGCACCTAGTCGAGGACTTTGACGCTTTTGATGCATTCCTCGTAGGGTATACACGTGTATAGGCAGTCTATTTTTGGTTTCAAGCATGCGTTGGATGGTCGATGAGAACGGTTCGAAAAATGACATCAAGCAAAGGGCGTTGGCGTACACACCATAGAAATGTACAACGTATACGGTCTACCTCACGCACTGTTGGTGAGAATTTAGAATTTGAATCTGTACTTTAACTGTAATTGTTTTCATATAACTGATGGAATACATATATTGAATTCTTATCGTACTTATCTGTAACACGGATATTTGCTTTTGAGGTTATCCCCGAACTTGGCACCCAATTTGAGACCCGTACCCAATATACGGTCCTTCTTGTTGTTGAAGTCTAGGTGCAACAACTTCTCCGATTATGATTGCACTAGCTTATCGATGGCGACGGTGAATCTCCTCCAAGGGACAACTGTGTTTGTTGACAAAACTTCTGACTTTGAAGTAAATCATTTCATCTCTCATCACCGTTCTTAATTTCCACTAACAGTTGTTAATAATGCAAACCAGATGTAACGTTGTCTTACTGGACCTTTTCACCTTCCATTCACAGTTCTCCCGTATTGTAAAAAGGCCAACTAGACTCTTCAAATCCTTTTACTGTTGTTGATTTAGTGAAAAAATGACGATGATGATTGAAGAAAAAGAAACTTGAGATCTGGATTTAAAAAAAAATAAAAATTCTTTAACAAAAAATTGAAATTTCATTATTTTTTTTCTTAATTTTATTGTTCTTCCATTCATGATGATGATGATTTCTTTGGGATGGAAAAGGTTTCAGCATTAGGCCAAGAACAAACAGGATATTGCATTGCAGAACCTACCCAACTAATTGCGTTCTTCTTCTACCTCTTGCTGTATAGTTTGATCTGCATTTCCTAGAAAGTGGCAAGTGATAATGACTGATCATGTAAATAATTTTCCGGCAAGTGGCAAGTGGTTGGTATTTGAATTTGCTCTATAATTTCTTTTTCTCTTGTTCTGTTGTTCTGTTTTGTTGTGTTTGGTTTATTTAACAAAAATAAAATCATGATGATGATGATTACTGATGAGATCTGGAAAGGTTCCCAGATCTTCCCCACCCTGGAAAACCAAAATTAGAATTTTGTTTTCTAGTCTTTTTTAATCTATAAACTCTCTAAAATTAATAGGGGTGATCTGATCATTTAAACATTTTATCCCATTCTATCTCAACCATCCGAATGCATAATATTGCAATTAACATTTCTGTTTCAGATATTCTAAACACAATATAGAATAATTGTATCATCTTATCCCGTCATATCCGGTCCCGATGCCAAACTCGCCTTAAGAGATTTTTTTTTATTCTTTTTTTTTTACAGATTATTTTTATTTCCATTTTTTTTTTAACGATTTGTGTGATGAAGACATTTAACATTTTTATTTGTTTGTGTGATAAAAAGTATAAGAAAATTGGATCACGGTTATTCACGGCACCCTCTCTGACATTTTAAATGTTTTTTTTTTTTTTTGGTAGTCAAAGTGTCAAACAGCCTTTAAAAAAAAGGGGTCCTGGGCGTCAGCCCCTCTGATCAAACGGCACGGCCGGCTCTACTCTTTCTTAGCAATTTCCACCTACGCGGACTGGACGATGAGACAAATAAATGATTTTATCGAATATAATCTTGTTCTTCGATCAATTCATTCATCTGCAATTCTGCATGGTAACGCTGTTAAATTAATTTATTAAACTGTTCATGATCGCCCCAATTTCATTTAATGGTTTTTTTCTTTTTAAATTCCAGGCGTTTTGGTACAGGAAACGTATACTTGCGGTTCTATTACTTTCATCAGAGATAATATCATTTGTGCTGGATCAAATTGGAGGAAGCAACAGGCTTTTCCTTGTGGTTTCATTTGTGTTATCGGCAATTGGATTCGTGGCAACCATTTATACATCTTTGTTCAGAAGTACAGTCCCAGCAGTAACCAAATCGGAATCGGACAGGCAACTTATTGCTGTGGAGATTGTCTTCTCGTTTATCCAATTGGTTTTGACATTCATTCAAATGATTAGGGTATTTTTGGGTGCAAGGAGCAACAACAGCAACGAGTCCCTTTTTACACTTGCCTTCGCTGTAATTTCTGTTGTGTTCATTCTTAGAAATAATGATTCGGCTCAAGATGTTTCAGATTCGGCATCAGTCAGCCAAATCATTTCACTAGAAACTCCAGCAGTTGATGGCGAGTCTGCGATTAATCGTGTATCAAGCACGTTGCGCAAACGCACAGCATCCACACAATCTGAGGTATGTATATAGTTATTTTTTATTTCCTTCTTTTCTTTTCAGAAATTTCAACAGCACTCGTGCAATTGCTTATCCTTAGAGAAAAACTTGAGTACATCCGCACCACCACCAGATACATTAACAAGATTGACACGACAAGTGGAATTCACTTGTTTGTAGATTCTGAATTCTGAATTCTGAATCGACTTTTTTTATACACTGACCAGTGACTTGAAAGGTTTTATTCAAAAAAGTACATTTAGAATCTTGACATGGATCTCCATATTATATTCTATCAAGCTGGACCCTCATATATGGCTACAAATATATCACACATACTTGTTAAGCAGCTGCTCTAATCTATATATATCAGACATACTTTGCTCTTCTTTCAGCATCAAAATAAAACGATGGCGCTTATCTTTCAAAAACAGATGTCGATGGAGCTTATCTTTCAAAAATTTCTGTCAAAAACAGATGTCACTGATAGGCTAGTACTTCCCTCAAAGAATTTGGACATGATCGCAACATTATCCCTAGGAGAGAAGGTGGGTATTGCAGTCATAGATGCCACTGGCCGCACTACAAGAAAAAGGGCCTTCTCCGAGAGTCAAAAGCCGTCAAAGAAAGTTAAAATGTCTTTGGAAATGCTCAATTTCGACAGGAAAAGACTGTCGGTCTCTATCGGAAATAGTATCGTGAGAAATAACCCTTTTCTGACCATTCATAGGAAATAAAATTATTTCCGAGGGAAATTTTCGTTGGAGATGAATGAAATAGGTTGTTAGAAATGTTACAAAAATTGGATCAAAAGAAAATTTTCAATAGCTTTTGCCTTTGCCCTCGGAAATAGTGCATATCATGGTCAAAAAAAAAAAAAAAACGACAAATATTATGGTCTTTATTATCGATGGATGTGATGGTCAAAAATAAAAAATCACGGAGGAATGATTTTGGATCAGAAATAATTTATTTATTTTTGTTGAATAATGCTATCAAAAATGCAATTTTATGTTTTTGTTTATTACCCTAAAAAAATGCTTAAATTATAATTTATACTAATTACAGTGTATATAAAAATGAACTAAAATATCAAATCGAAAAAATAAATAGACATCTACAAAAATTTATAAATGAATATAATTGAAATATAATATAAATTATGAGTGAATTAAAATACATTGTCTTAAAACTGTCAACTTATAATATAAAAATACACATTAATAATATGTTAGCATCTCTCATTCTCTTGCCCTTGAATTTGTTGTTGTAGTAAGTTATTGTAAGTCCAATTTTTAGTGCAATGGAATAAAACAATAAATAAATAAATGTTTCCAATAAGTAAATATATACATATATAGCATTATCATATAATTGAAAATATAAAAGTTATCAAAAAAAAATTGAAACTATAAATATTTTAAACCAATAAACATAAGAAAACTTACATAAATTTCCATGGTGTTTTACACTAGGCCATCCTCCATCCTCCATTGTATGAAAGTTTGAAACTCAGTACCAAAATAAATATAAAACACCTACAACATTACAAAAAAATGTTACAAAAATCAACAAGAATGTGGAAAAAATAATAATTACATGTATATATATTTAATTCTACTTCACAATTAAACCATATTCGAATACAAGATTTATAATATTATAAAAAAAATATCCCCTTTGGAAATAATAAATTTATAAACCAATCCAAAATCCAAATTCTAGACATTTTATTGAACATGTTCTATGCAATCACTATATCATCATAGAAAACATATAGCAAAACAAATAGTACCAAATAATGAAAATGAATCAAGAAACGTTAACACCCAAATAATAAACCAACATAATAAAAATTATTTTCTCCTAAATTTCTTGCAATTGTTATTGTAAAAGACTTACCAAATGAGTTATCTGTATCGTAAGAGTCTTCAATAAACAAAAATAATGGTTTCTTCTAAGAGATTTAGTTATAGGTTTTAGAGAAATTATAAAAGATTGGAAGAATGATGAGTCAATAATTAGGGTTAGAGTAAAAAGAGAATAAGAAACAAAATAAAATTGGACAAGAAAAATGGTAAGAGATAGGCGGCTTGGTGGAAATAAGTAGAGTTAGGGAAAAATTAAAATAGGAAAAGAGTAAAAAGTGGAGAAAGATACAAAAAAAAAATGTGAGGAGAGAGACTCGGCTAGGTAAATAGGATTAAAAGAAAGAAAAAATAAAATGAGTAAAAAATGGAGTAAAAGTGTTAAGTGGAAATTAAAAATTATAGGAAAGAAAATATATAAGCTAAAGTAAAAGGAATGAATATATAAAATTGTGAATATAAAAAAGTAATATATTGAATAGAATATAATATATATATATATATATATATATATATAATATTTATCAAAATAATTAAAATTTAATATTATAATACTATAATACTATAATTCATTTTAACTTTTTATCTTAACATTTAAAAAATAATAATTTAAAATTTTATGCATTAACAACAATTGTCTTGCATAATACAATAAATCCTACCCATATAATATTATATTTCCGAGGGGTAGGTACCTGTGGTCAAAAAAATCAAATGTATTTCCGAGAGGTAGTCATACGCGGTCGGAAATAGTATTAACGTCTAAATTTGGTGCCATTTTCATAATATTTTTGACGAATTTCGATATTATTTGTGAGGACATTTTTGTTGTCGGAAATGATATGTAATATTTTTATCCTTTTTTGACGACATGAGTTTTACGGTTAGAAAAACAACTATTTTTAACTAAATTTTGACTTCGTCTGAAATGTTTGGTCAGAAAAGACCATTTTTCTTGTAGTGGGGCGTCAATGAATGAGATGAGATTTAGACTCGAAATAGAGTTCACTGGAGTATCTGTCTTCTTATTTGGTGTACCAATACGGAATTCTTAAACAAGGCAGATTTTGCATGCACTACTAGTATGTTGGAAGATTAACTGGTGTTTACTATTTCATTTGTATGTCCAAATAAATGTTGTTTTCTATGTCTCCATATTCCATATGCTATTAGACTTTTGTCAATTCACTTCTCTCCGATCATGAATCTCAGTTCTGCAAGTTGGCTCATCACTACTGGAATGTCTATTTGTATTAACATCAGTTTCCATCATTTTCATGTTTGTTGAAAATGGAAACCCTATGATTTGAATAATATTTCAGCTGTCACACCGTGTGAATATATGTTCTACTGAAATTTTGAAGAAGGGGACATCAATTTATTGATATATATATATAAAAAAACAATTGATTCCATTGATTTAAGTTCAATTAATTTAGTTGACTTTGAAATTTAGGAGCCTGCATCCTTTTGAAATGACAAAAGTTATATTGACAATGGTTTTTTTAAATGAAAGTTATATCGACAAATAACAACTGAATCACTATTCAAGCAGTGGAATGCCAAAAGAAAAACAATGTTTGTTTCTTAATAATGATTTTTTTTTATTCTTTTATTTATTTTTTATTTCTAAATTAATCACTTCGATAGGAAGATATTCTGGAGAGTTTTTCAGATGGATGTGAAATCCTCATTTTTGAATAGGGAGATAGGGAAGAAGTCTACATACAGCAACCTATGGGGTATGTAAAGAAGGGGTAAGAAAATAAGGTGTACAAGCTGAAGAAGGCCTTATATGGGCTGAAACAGGCACCCAGGGAGTGGTATACACGCATTGACACATATTTTATCCGACATGAGTTCCAGAGATGTCCTTATGAGCACACTTTGTATATCAAATCTAACTCCCATTGAGATATTCTTATTGTGTGCCTATATGTTGATGATCTGATCATTACCGGCAATAACCCTGAGATGATTGCAGAGTTCAACAATGAAATGACTAGTCATTTTGAGATGACAGATTTGGGGTTGATGTCCTATTTCCTCGGCATTGAGGTGACTCATACAGATGAAGGTATTTTTGTGTGTCAAAAGAAGTATGCTGGTGATGTACTGAAAAAGTTCAAGATGGAGGGATGTAAGCCGATGCTGACTCCAGTTGAAGAAAGGTTGAAGTTAGAGAAAGATGGGTCAGGAGAGCGAGTTGATGCTACCATCTTTCGAGGCTAGTAGGAAGTCTGAGATACTTAACTTCTACTAGGCCTGATATTTCTTATGGAGTTGGACTTATTAGCAGGTTCATGGATTCTTCGAGACAATCTCACTTGCAGGCTGGCAAGCGTATCTTGCGATATGTGAAAGGTACACTGGGTGATGGTATCTTTTACTCTTCCGCTAACAAAGTCGAGCTTGTTGGATATACAGATAGTGACTGGGCAGGTGATACGGAGAAGAGGAAAAGCACATCTGGATTTGCATTCCATCTTGGTTCTGGAGTATTTTCTTGGTCTTCGAATAAGCAACAGGTGGTTGCTCTATCGACAACAGAAGTTGAGTACATTGCAGTTGTTGGTGGTGCTACACAGACTGTGTGGCTACGTCGCATGCTTTCTGAGTTAAAGCATCAGCAGGATGCTCCCACAGTGATCTACTGCGACAACAAGTCCACCATTTCTCTGACCAAGAATCCAGCCTACCATGGTAGAAGTAAGCACATTGATATCCAGTTTCACTTCATACGTGACTTGGTGAAAGACAAGGAGATCGTGATCGAGTACTGTCGTTCAGAGGAACAGGTTGCAGACATCTTCACGAAGTCGCTCAAAGCTGACATTTTTCAAATGCTTAAGAAGTCTTTGGGCATGACGAGCTATGAAGGACTTGGTTTAAGGGGAGCTATTTAGGATTAAACCAAGTATTTTATTTGTATTTATCATTTTAGATATTATGTTGGATTTATCCTTCATATAATTCATATTTATCTTTAGTTATGATTATCATTAGATATGATTATCATTGATTTATTTTTATTGTAATTATCAATAGTTAGGATTATCATTCGTACTATTTGTTTTGCTATATGTTTTCTAATGATAATCCTAACTAAAGATAAATATGAATTATATGAACGATAAATCCAACCTAATATATATAATGATAAATACAAATATAATACTTGGTTTAATCCTGCACGAATGTATATGTGTATTATGGTATGTTTGGGATTGCTTTTATTTAAAAAATAAATCCTTATTTTTTAAGTTCTTTAGTAAATAGATGTTTAATAAACTTTTAAAACTAGATTATTTTTTAATTTAGTATTGAAATAGTTTTTAAGAAGTTGGATAAAAGGTTCTTTTAAAGCATAAACTAATTTATTGTTATACAATATCAATAATACCCTTACTGTTTAAATAGAAAGTCGATAATACCCTCGGTAATTAAATTTTCCAAAAAAAACTATATTTCAGATTATTTTTTTTTGAAGTATTTAATCCTAAAATATTAAATTTTAAAATAAAAGAAAATATTATTTTAATAACAAATATTCAACTCTCTCTCCCTCTAAATTCTCTTATCTTTCTCTTTTCTCTCTCTTCCTGGGTTTTCAGATCTTTTAAAATCTTGTGCTTTCCAGTTGTTTTGTATCGTTATTGTTTGGATGTTGAAACTGGAAAAGATCTTTTCTGGGTTTTTTTGTGTGATTGAATGAGAGATAAGGTTCTTGCTTGTTGCTGCTCTTATTGTTGTAACGAGGAGGACGGTCTTGGGATTGCGATTCGAACCGGTTGACTCGAATTTTATTGGGTTTTCCTTCTGTTTGCCGGAGGAAAACCAGTCTCTACCTTCGACGTCACCGGCGGAGGCTGGTTCTCATCTATTGTTGATTTGTTGAGTTTCAGATATGTTTGGCGAGTTGACTCAGGCACCTAGTTGCTTGAAAAGAAACTGAGTTGACTCGGTAATTTTTATTTTATTTAAATTTGTGTATTTGTTTTTATATACCTTATACTTATACGGTTAATAATGTCTATTTTAGTAATTTTATTCAATATATTTACCATCATTCGAAAATTAAACACTTTTAAAATTTAGTTTACCAAATACTTATCAACTTTTTCCTAAGACTGATTATTTCTTAAATTAAACTATAAATAGATTTTTTTTTTCTAAAACAAAACAATCTCAAACATAATCTAAAATACAAATTAAACAAGATCAAACACGACAAATAATATTATAATTAAATAGACACATCTGGATTCACACCCTACTTGGATTTGTTTTACAATAATATTACACATCTCACCTACAATCTCATCATTTCCATTTCAATACAAGTGGCAGTTGAAGTGTCATTTGATGATTGGACAAATATTAATTGGTGAGTGAACACATAGATAAAAGATATAATGATCAATTAATTAATATGTATTTACTCACCAAGAAGACCAGATAGGGCTCGTGGCGTACCTTAAATATATATACATACTAAGTGCAGTTGGTATATTTTCTTTAATTCAACTTTGATCGTCAATAGTTCAATTCTCAAGCAAAACAAATATTGCTTTTCATTTATATTTTTATTTTACACTCTTTTTCAATTTCTTTCTTAAATTTCTATCTTCTTCTATAATACATTCGATTAATAAACCCTAAAATCTAAAAATTTAATTTATTGTATCAAAATAATTAATATATTATTATGATTCATTTTATTTTATCATTTATATTTTTCTTTATTTAATTATTCTAATTTATTTGAAGAATAAAGAATTCAAAAACATTTATAGTAATATTTATTAATCAATTATTTTTGTATAAATTTAAAGAGAATTCATTATAAATACAAAACAAATTTTGTTTTATTATAAAACTATATTTTATTTTATTTTAAGAATAACTATTATATTTTTTTCATTGTTTATGTTTTTTTTCTTATTATTATTTATTTTTTAAATATTGTGTTATTTGTTTTTTGTTTTTTAAATGTAAGATTATTTAATTCGTTTCGAGTTAATATTCTATTTTTTTATTTTATTTAAAATTTATTATACCATCAATTTTATTTATATAAAAAAAATCACTTTATTATGATTTTAAATTTTCAATATTTAAATATATATTATTATTTTGTTCAAATATCCCATCTCGTTAAAATTTCTTATCCACCACTATCGACTGTCATATGTGTTTGAATAAAAATGATATGATTATTGATAAAATGTTTAGTATTATTCTTTGTTTTAAGTCATCCAGACACGTACATATAGTAACTCACTACGTTCTAAAGTTCTGCCTCCATCCGTCATCACCTCTCTACTTCTTTGAAAATCAACTGTAAATGGCAATGATGATCATCATGTGAAGAATTTGACTTGATTATCAAGAGATCAGGACCGTCTCCAGATATTTTGGGATCCCATTCATTTCATGGTATTAACAAAATTTTGGATCTTTATAAATAGATTTGGTACAGATGAGTGATATCCCGAACAGATTGAATCTTAAAGAACGAGACCTCAAAATAAGAAAAAGTTGATGGCTGGGTTACCTCCCATTATGGGCCGCCCCTGCAAGAGACAACAACACAGTAGAGATGCTAAGGTATGGACCTGGGACCACACATTAGAGAATATCAACTCTTAAACTTGATGGAAGTTATATATAATATTGTAATTAGGAAACATATCAATTCAACAATTAGTTTCCGGAGCAATATTAATTATAGTTAACTAGGTGTCCCTACCGAGCATAAATGGCTGAAAAACATTTGGTGTTGTCTGCAACAACTCAACAAGCGAGAAAAGAAAATAACATTAGATTACGATCCTATTGGGTATTATCAGTCTTTTTTTTTTCCTTAAACAATTAGCTTGTGGACATAAATCATAATCTTTGAAAACTATTCAATCTGACAAAAAGAAAAGAAAATTCGTATGTACAGAATATAAAATTATGTCTGAAAGTCTGTGAAAACTATTTTATTTTACTCTTTTTTATATAAATATTAGTCACATGTTTTCAGAATTAAAGAAAAATGATATTATATATATATATATCGATCGGTGCCAATAATTTTTGTTGTTATATAAACAATATACCATCTAGTAAAATTTTTAATATAAAATTAAATATTTATTCGGATTGAATATCGAGTTTGTTAGATATAAATATATAACCCAAGTAATTTAACATTTTAGGTCTAAATGAGAATTGAGATTCTCGATCACAACATATTGAACATTCAGGAGGAAGATTAATGGAAGAATTCATTTTCAAGTTTTTTTATTTTGGGTCTTTTTTTTTTTTAAAAAAAAGATGTTTTCGAAACATTGTTGGTGAATTTAATTGCATGAGTTTGATTATGCTTAAGTACTATTTTTTTTTATTTTTTTTTAATAAATCTCAAATATAGTATTTTATAACGGATCGGGTCGGGTTATCCATTAATTTAACAAATGGTTTTGGGTTTGTATATTTCAACCCACTAAGCTAACGGGTCGTGTTCGGGTTGAACAATTTTGACACGACCAAAACACGAAACGATACGAATTCACAATAACACGACCTATTGTCAGGTCTATTGTCAGGTAATAAATGGCTTCACATTTTATTATGATTCATATTTATTCATCATTTGATTTATGATTTTAGTTTTATTAGTATTTTTCTATTTTTACCTTCTATATATAATATATCTCTAATTTTTGCTTTTCAAATAATTGTGACAATTTTTTTATCGTTTAATTTCCAATTTATTATGTAAACTGTTTGATTTTTTATGGGAAAAAACAAAAGGAAAAAAATACATAAAACAACTGTTTTTTTATAATAGATAAAATCTTATAGTTATAATTAATAAATGTTAGAAAGAAACGGACATTCAAAACAAAAATTGACTACAAATTTACAAATTTACAAATTAACACGGTTTTTATTGTATTCAATTAGTTACTGGACCCGACGAGATGAATCACTACAAATACAATTCGAAAAATAACTTCTCTGTAAAGAAAATATCATCCTACAATTTACAATTTACAATTTAATGATTAGAAGTACGACTTGAATCTTTATCACATATCACATGTGTGAAATGACATGAATAAAAATCATTATAATGAGACTGATATGCATAATTTTCACTTTTCATGTTAATTTTAATCCTAAATAATGATTGTGCACTTATGTAAGTCACTCTTGATAATCATTATGAGTTCTGTTGACTTCATTGACCGTATTAAGATTTCACTTCAGTTTCTTTCGTCTTTTTCCACATATAATGATATTTTTGCAAGTAAAATTATTAATTCTATACATCTAATAAAATCTTAATATGAATGATTACAATTAATTATTTGGCCTTAAAGCCAATGTTATTACATATTGATGGTCAATAAAATTATCCTAGTAATGCCAACTTCTGTTATTTAAAGTCTGCATACGACGGAGACATTTAGCACAAACAAAGTGAACCCTAAGCAGAGTAATTGAATAATAAAATATATTATATGACAAACAAAAAAAATGAAACAAATTGGTCAAATGAATCAAGAAATTCAGCACAACCTTTTTTTTTTTATATAGAAATATATCAAATGTAGAACTAAATTCTGATTTGAATCAGATAGTATCAATAAGAATGTCAAGATCCGTAACAATTGGAAGGAAAATAGGAGTGACTACTAACAGTAAACAATTAAATAAGAATGGATAAGAGACAAATTGTTTCCAATGATTGATCAATGAACAACACTAATTTCATCTTAAACCTATTGCAAATTCTGAAATAAAATAAGAGTGTTATGTACTTTTCCGTTCCTAGACAAATACGTCAAGAGAATTTTTCCTATGAAGATAATATGGTGGATACAATCAACGAAATAAAGCAAAGAGAAAGCAATAAATTAGGGAGCATATTAAAATAAAGACATAAATAAATAAGTAAATACAATAAACATATCAAAGAGCTACTATATTTCCTTTTCTTCTCGATCTCTCTAGTCACCAAAGTTATTGTTTTCCTTCACATTCCTATACAATTAATAAGCCTCCTCCTTTGCTTTTCCAGGGCAATTAGCCTTAGTTTGTGAATTTATTTTAACATAATTCATTTTTCGTGGAAATTCAAATTGATGATTGTAAATAGACCGAAATATCAATTCCGATTGAAGTAAAAAATGAGATCAAAGCAATTGTTAATATCTTACCATTCCAGTAGTCATAGAATCCTAGCACTCCATTTGCAAAAATTATATATATATATATATATATATATATATATACAAACTTTTTACATAAACATTTTATTATAATTAAATAATTAACATTTGTATGACTAATAATATGAATGCTTGAAAAAGCTTTTAAAAACCGAAAATCAAGCTTCTACCATAATCTACAAACCTGAAAAAACACCACCCCTAAGGCTGACCGACTTCAATTTTCTCAAATCTGTTTAAATAGTAGGTTTGCTAAGAGTTGAAAGGATTTCTGGTTTATGGTAATTAAATAATTAATAGTCTTTTAAATTTATATAAATTAAAAAAATAATACGATGGGTTTTGTGAAATTAATATTGGTATCCTATATAAGATACTCATCTCTTATTTGAAATGGTTTGTTAATATGAATTTATTAATACTAATAATAACTATTAAAAGAGAATACGATGGCTTTTCTACGCTCATCTTTTATTTGAAACAAGTACAAAGGCACGTGCCAAATCTACGAAGCGTGAGGCCCAATTCCATCCGAGTTAAGTTTATAAGAGATGGGCCTCAACTCACTTAAAAGCCCATAAAATGAGTTGAGGCCCATCTCTAACTCGTATAAAACAACCTTATAATTGCTGAGGCACGTCAATTATTATTGCTGAGTGTCACAATTTACACAGCAATTCCATCCGAGTTAAGTCTGTAAAAGATGGGCCTCAACACACTTAAAAGCCCAATAAAGTGAGTTGAGGCCCATCTCTAACTCGTATAAAAAAGCCTGTATATTTCTTCGAAAACAAGACACTCTTCTTTTTTCGTCTCCTCTTTCTATTTCTCATCTTTTTCTCTCTTGCGAACTCAAAACACAAACTCACCAAAAAGTCATCTACATCGATCACACAGAGAGATGGCGACTGCGATGGTTGAAGACACCTTCGAAGATGACCAGCTCTCCTCCATGACCACTGAGGACATCGTTCGAGCCTCCCGTCTTCTCGATAACGAGATTCGCGTCCTCAAGGTCCCCAGATCTCTCTTTCTCTCTCCATCTCTCTATCCCCATTTAATTTTTTATTTTTTATATTCTAAAGTTTGAATTTTTATGTATATGATGTCTATTTATATCTTCATTTATATTTGAATATGTTATCAGTATATCTGTATATGTGTGGCTTTGTTTTCAAGTTTTGCTCTCTTTTTTTTTTGAAGTCTAGGGTTTTCAAGTTGTGATTTTTGTTTTATAGATTATTGACACTGCTGAATAATTGAGTATAATTTTATGCAAAGGAAGTAAATATCAATGTCCATAGATATCGCAAGGTCCAAGTTTGTGGAAACTACGAGTAAATATAGCCTGAATTTCGATTTTTCAATAATATTTTTATATCTGTACCACCAGAATTTTTGGGATATTATGGATATTTACCTCCTTGTAAATATGCAATTATGTAAGTGAGGGTGTTTTCTCATTTGAGTTTGTAACGAGCATATAAGCTTATGGTCATGTGTACAGTTTTTTTAATTTCTGATAGTGTTCTGCAAATATCTAACTTTGTGTTTTCATTTTTGGGGTTTAGGAAGAGTTGCAGAGAACTAATCTTGAGTTGGATTCATACAAAGAGAAGATAAAGGAGAATCAAGAGAAAATTAAACTTAATAAGCAACTTCCTTACTTGGTTGGAAACATTGTTGAGGTAATTTGCTGATCTCTTTCTTTTTTTAATATTTCTGTTCTATTTTAAAATTCCCAGCCTATTTGGTTGACGGTACTGCTATGCTGTGGGTTGTTAAATGCTATTTTACTTGGACAACCAAATAGTTGAGACTAGGGCTTCCATTTGGGGCAATCAATCTATTTCTTTTATTTCTAATTACTTCTAATGGGTAGTATTTGGGATAAGCTATTAATCTGTTTTTTAAGCTTATATGGAAAGGTGAGAAGTTTTATTTTTTAAATTGCTGTTGCAAACATGTGTAGCAACTCGTTGAAGTACGTTTTGAGTGGAGTTTCAATTTTGTCTTGGTTAACTAAAAGCTTGTCAATAGAAATGATAGTTGAATTATGATTGAATTGGGTCTTACTGTCCTTGTTTTAATACCTTTATGTTTCCAGATTTTGGAGATGAATCCAGAAGATGAGGCTGAGGAAGATGGAGCCAACATTGATCTTGACTCACAGAGGAAGGGTAAATGTGTAGTGTTGAAAACATCTACTCGTCAGGTGAGGCAACATGTTCTTACATATGTGATCTATGTTTGTGCCTGTTCATGCCAGAGCATGTCTTTAGGAATACTTGATGTGCGATTATTATTATTGTAGAATGCTTTTATTTTTCTGTTTCAATTTTTTCATGGAGATAAAGTTCAACTGTAGTGCTACAATGATACATAAATTTCAGTCAAAAAAATATAGCAAGTGACTAGACGAATTGCGTGGATGAAATTTTTATCTGTATTATTGAAGAACAATGTTGGAAAACCATATAATTTTGAAAGTATATGACCAATTCTCAGAGTATAAATCATGAAAAATTCGTAGAATTGTAATTTATTATTTGATCTATCAAAATTTTCATAATTTCATCTTGGTTGCAGACCATCTTTCTTCCAGTAGTAGGTCTTGTTGACCCTGATAAATTGAAACCTGGGGATTTGGTTGGAGTCAATAAGGATAGCTACTTGATCCTCGACACCCTACCTTCTGAATATGATTCACGAGTGAAGGCAATGGAAGTTGATGAAAAACCAACTGAAGATTATAATGACATTGGAGGGTTGGAGAAACAGGTAAGCTCTTAATTCTTGTTTTTTCAAGGAAACGTGGTGGTTATTGTTACATGCCAAATATCTTATGTCCTCTATTTTAATTGGTCAGATCCAAGAACTAGTTGAGGCCATTGTTTTACCAATGACGCACAAGGAGCGGTTCCAAAAGTTAGGGGTTCGTCCACCCAAGGGGGTGCTCTTGTATGGACCTCCTGGTACAGGAAAAACTTTGATGGCTCGTGCTTGTGCAGCCCAAACAAATGCCACTTTTCTGAAGCTGGCAGGCCCACAGCTTGTTCAGGTATGTTCTTTTTCATTTTTTGGGACTTCCCTTCACTAATGTCATTTGATTATCTTTACATTATTACAGTGCGTGACTGCGTCCATAATATTTTTTGGAAGCTTTTTTGTATTAGCTTTGATTGACATTCTCAAGTCGTCATAAGGCGCTTGATGAATTAATTCTGACTGCTGATCTGTTCATCAGTTTATGATTTGCTAGTTACATGATATTATATGATGTTTGCAATTTTTCTTCTACTTAACGAGGTTTATAACTAATTTGGTATACATGTAGATGTTCATTGGTGATGGAGCCAAACTTGTTCGTGATGCCTTTCAACTTGCCAAAGAAAAATCTCCATGTATTATTTTTATTGATGAAATTGATGCAATTGGCACAAAGCGTTTTGATAGGTAAACCTCAATTTCAGATTATTGTATCATCAGCATCGAATTCTTATTGTATTACTGGTTTGAGTCCGATATTTTGAGGTTTACACTTAAATTGTTGTACTCATTTGAGATTACTATTGTCGACTGCAGTGAAGTGAGTGGAGATAGGGAGGTGCAGCGAACTATGTTGGAGCTGCTCAATCAGCTTGACGGATTTAGTAGTGATGATAGAATTAAGGTTTGTTAGTGCTCATTCTACTGCTAGATCTCTTAAAATAACCCTTTTTGGTCATTTGATGCAACTAGAAGCTGTTCAGAGTTTTTGAATTTGTTTTTAGCAATTATTACAACCTAAGAAGAAATACTGACTCGGTCATGAACCTGATAGTATAACTTTATGTAAATTGCAGGTGATAGCTGCAACAAATCGTGCAGATATCCTGGACCCTGCCCTTATGCGTTCTGGTCGATTGGATCGCAAAATTGAGTTTCCACATCCAACTGAAGAAGCTAGAGCTCGAATCTTGCAGGTTTGTCCTGCAGAAGTTCTTTCTTATATATCTCTGTGCATTGAATCTTATCTCAGTGTCTTGTAGAACTCCTTACATAATTGATTTTGTAGATTCACTCGAGGAAGATGACTGTGCACCCGGATGTTAATTTTGAAGAACTTGCTCGGTCCACTGATGACTTCAATGGAGCACAGCTAAAAGCAGTTTGTGTAGAAGCAGGCATGCTAGCTCTTCGTCGTGATGCTACTGAGGTACCTTATCTCTCTCTTGCTGTGTGTCATACACGTGAATAGAATTTTTTTTCCACTTTTCCTTTTTAGCAGCAAAAAATGTTTCCATTTTGGGACCCAGACCAGGGGTCAGAATTAGGTGTATTACATGCTTTTTGAACTTTTCGGCTGAATATCGGAACAAGTGTAATTCGAGTATTTTAATATGGCTTTGGTGTAGGTGAACCATGAGGATTTCAATGAAGGGATCATTCAAGTCCAAGCGAAGAAGAAAGCAAGCTTGAACTATTATGCATAGACAAAAAAGCACAAAGATCCAGCGAGAAGATTTTATTCGAACAATCAAAGAAGAAAGCAAGCTTCGAGTCTGGAGTTTGTTCATTGAAGTAATGGATTTAGCGTTGCTTGCTTTTAATTCGTTATTTTTAATGTAAACATTTCATACTTGGATTTTCCGAAGTGAACCATGAGACGGATTTGACGATTTCATATGTAGGGTTGAAGGCACATACATATTTATTGTATGCTAAGAAAAAGTAGTGTCATTTTATTTTGCTAGTCTTTAACTGGTAATGTCACTCCAACTTGAAGGAATGGTATGCAAATACCCGTCTCTACATTTCCATGATTTGGCTTCAACACGAAAATAAAATCACGACTCCTTACACAAAAGGATCAACTCAGCAAAACATTTTGTAAACTATTTGATGTAGGGCACTTTTGTAAGGCCACGGTAGAGGGGTTAAACGATGTCGAATTTTGGTTCATCCTACATTGATAAAAAGGTTAAAAGATGAATTTTGACTCCTACTATATTGTTGAAATCGTCTTGATAAGCCCTGTAACTGTCACCGGTGTCTTTCCAGCCTTTGTTTTTGCATTATTTCTTTTTTACGCAACATTTTCTAATCTTATAATTTTTGTGGGGATTTTTCGGATCTTTTAATAGGAATTTCCGTTTTCAAACATTATGTAATAAGCATAAGTTATATGGAAGAATCGAATTCCTGTTCAACATCTAAACGATAGAGGAAGAAGATTCCTACTTTATCTTTCTCTGTTAGGCAATAAAACAGGAAAAGATTTTCTCATTCTTTTTTTTTTTTTTCCATTGCATTTTCCTTGTATTCACCCATTTAAATGAGCAAGACAGGAAGGCAATGAGCCAATGACTTCTCTTGCTCTTCTACTAAACAAAAACAAAAGTAAAAAGTAGCATCTACTTTGACCATCACAACACAAAACATGCACAAATTAAAGGTAGCACTAACAAGCTAATCCCACTCATTATCATCTATATCCATTGAAATCCCAAAATTACAAAAAATATGTTAATACCTCAGCTCAAATGAAGTACATGATATAATCCTCAATCAATACTATAAAATCATGTAATGTAAGAAGAAAATAGCACATCTCAGTCCAATACTCCTTAGAAAAATACTACTTTATCTTATCAAACTTAAAACTCTAAAGTACAGGGCATGGTCACGGTCGTGTAAAAACCGATCAGTCTCTTTTTGGAAAGATACTTGATTAACACTTGACTTCCTTCAACCCGTAGGCAAAGTACAGAAAAGTTGGATCGGTAGCACCTTCCTTGTAGTATGCAAACACCACGCTCGCATCATCGTGCATGCTCTCGCCCACAAAACTGTGAAAAGAACTTGAATAGTCAAGATACTTGATATCATACCACTAACAAATTATTAGAATAAATAACACGAATTCATGTATCAAGTAACATATATTACTAATATCAAATAAAATTACTGACTGAAAAGAACACAAGGCACACATACAATTGAAGGTCTTTAAGCTTTGAAAGCAGGAACTTGGTTGCTCCTTCGATGTTCTTCTTAAACAACTCTTGCTGCTCTGGCTCCAATTTGGGAGTCAGCAATTTGATGTACCTCTTCACAAAGGTAACAAACTGCTTCTTGTCGAAAGGAGGTTGCTCCTGTCGATTACAAAACAACACAAGTTACAACAATTCCGACAAAACCCCCCACCAAAGCAAATTTCTCATCCACAAAAGCTGTTCCATTCCCCAACCTGAAGCCTGAAGGTATCAACGATATCGACAACCTTGACAGTTTGGTCATCAACACCTTCATCTTCATCACCACCTTCCGCGGAAGGGTTTGCCCCAATGTCTACACTTACTGCCCCTTGAACAACCCACTGTCAATATCCGAAAACGTCAGATTCTTTGCTAAATATGTTATTTATAATTTATTTTCTTTTCAAGATCAACAAAACCAAAACCAGAAAACACACCAATCTACTTGCAATAGAAAATAAAAATAGCAGACAAGACATCAACATAATCAACCGAGTCAGTGTAACAAATTGTTCAAAATCAACAGATAAAAATATATAAAGAGCACTGACCTTTCCTTCAACTTCCCACAATATCCCATTCTCAATTTCCTTGTAAGGGAATGAGTCTGAGAGCAGCTCATCGCCTGAAATTTAATCAAAATTTTGAATTTTAGCCACAAAAATACATGAAAACAAACCAGCATCCAACTCCTAACAAAAATACTGGTAATTCAATTCACCTATATGTAGATGATAAAAATACAAACTTTAAGTTGTATAACTCTATTTGGTTTTGTTTAATTATAGCTAACCCCCATAAAAATAAAAATAAAACGAGAGACACCCTTATCACCCTTTTGTTCAAAGATAACATATTTAACAAAAAAACAATAATCTAACATGAAATCAAACAAAAACATATCAGGGAATTCTTGGTTAAAAAAAAAAAAAACATTTAAAAGTGTATAAGAAGAAGAAGTTAGTTACCTGTGAGAAGATCTTGATAAACTAACATGTTTGCTTGATGATGATTTAACTAAATTTTTCTGTGTGTGTTGAATTTTGGATACTGAAATAAGAGAATTGAGAGAGCCTGAGTGTGTTTCGCTTAGGCTGAGGCGGTGAGTTTTTATAGTTGAAAAGCGTTGCACGAGCGGCCAATTACTTTTGTGTTATTTATTTTCAAACTCCTATATTTTCTGTGATTATTTGGATTTGATTGGTGTGGACCACTTGTGGTTGAATTCAATCCTAATTCTTCATGTTAACAATAAATAAATTATATAAAAAAAAATTATTTTTATGAAACAACCAACTTATTAAAAAAATTAGTGCTAGAAAATTAATAAATGTTACAAGCAATTAAAATTGTAGACTTTTTTTTTTTTTACTTACCATCTGCATGGTAGTAACTTGAACCTTTTCCACCAAGCCATAATGTAGATGTCGGTTGTTTTGGTTTACATGTCAAATGAAATTTATAAAGTACATATTTGCTAACAATTGAATTGTATTATTTTTTTCATGCATCTGAGTAGCTAAAAGTTGTTGGAACTAACACATTTACTTAATCAACTATCTCATGCTTAAAGGCCTATATTTTTAAAATTACAGATTTAATGATAATAATATAATATAAATTACAATGAAGAAATTGAGTATTTAGACGTGATGAGATTGATTCGGTAGTAAATCTCATAAATCTACATTACGAGATTACAAATTTAAATTTTCTTCTTTTAAAAAACCTTAAATTTATATAATAATATAGTATTTAAATAAAAATTAGAATATTTAACGTAAATGTGAATCAATTTGGTGTGAAATAAGATGATTGAAAGTTATTAGAATTATTAGAATAGGGTATGTGAGGAAGTGAACAAGTTGAAATGAAGAAAAGTATTAAAGTTAGAAGTGGGGGGAGAAAAAGAATATCCATTGAATGGAGACATATTCCTTTAATTTCATATGCAAAGCTTAGTGGGGTTAGAATAAAGTTGATGCTACTGCTTTGACATTATGTGACCACCATCTTTGACTCAAATTTCCATGAGATATCAGCAAACCCACTTTTTAGAAAAGGCAAGATGAGGTTGATTAGATAATATACGATCATAAAATCGAGAATTCGAATTATATCCCACTTACTTAAATCCACAATTTGTTGCAACTGTTTAAAAAAAAATGTAGAGAATGCTAGAAATCTCTGGTGAAATAATACATCTTCAATATCCAAGTGTGTTCTTACAACATAAAAGGAAGAAGAAGAGTAGTGACAACATTATATTGTTCAAGTTCATACAAGAGGACATAGTATGAAATTGTACTATATATATAGAGAGGTTGACACTTGACATCCACGCCAAACATATCAAAAAGAAACACAACACCTTAACGTGTGTCTGAATAATAATCACAATATTTGATTCATTGATTCTAGGGAGACAAATCTACCATTTCTCATTACATCAATGGAGAGACATTTTCTGCTATAAGAAATTGTTGTGCGAGTTTCCTTCAATACACCAATCTATAATAGTAATTTACTTCCGATCTCATGCAAATTCAACTTCAAATTTCAGCCACAGGCCTCTTAAGATTGTTAAAGATTATAGTGAAACGAAAGAGGCATCAACTCACAATAAATTCAACAGCATCATACATACATATACATATATATATATATGACTTGATACAATATTACTTCTGAAACACAAAGATGGCCATTCGATATCAAACAACAAATATTTGCTGCATATATATTAACTGAATTGAAAAATATCCGTCTGCTAAGATATGAGAACATGATCACACTAAATTTTATATATATAATTCTTTGCCTAGCTCTAGTAAAAGAGAAGGAATAAAATGGAGCAAGTGACTAACACACACAAAAATGTAAACGAGTCACCTTTAATAATTAAGCTGCATTTTGATTGACAAAACCTTGCTTGCGACCTTCAAACCCTGGTCGCATGAGCTTCTTCTCTCGTTTTTCAATCCGACGCATCTTCTTTTCGTGAATCCTTCCAGCAATGTTTTCTGATCTCTTCTGTTGTTTATCCGCTTTCAGCTTCTGTGTAGTTCCGATCCTTTCATTCCACTTCCCAACATACTTTTGGTGCAGGCTTTGTTTCAACAACTTTGGATCATCATGAACCTTAAAAGTTGTTGAAACAAAGCCTGAATGTTTCTTTGCAATCATCTCCCCTTTCTCGGGATCCTTCTTTGCTTCTTCCAATTTTCTTGCCATTCCGAGCTCCTTCACCTTTGAAAGTTTCCTTTTCTTATTTTTCCCATGCCCGTCTTCATTTACGATTTTAACATGACTAAATGCGAGTTCTTTTTGAAGCCTCTGTTATATCCTTCTCCACTTTATCTGATGTATTACCAGTTGCTGATGAATTCCCTTCTTTTCGCTCTTCTCAAACTTCTTAGCTTCATCAGAACTTCCAGCATTTCGACCTCCCCGAAGCTCTTCAATCTTGCGATGAAGTAGTTGCCGAAGTTCTTCATAAGTGACTGATCGACTATTATCACCTTCTTGATCAGACACCATAGGTTTAATCTCTATTTCTTCATCATCACTCTCTTCATTTAATTTTTCCTTCTCTATGTTTTGCTTCAGCAAATCAAGTGTTGTTTTTTTAGACTTCTCAGGATCTAACCGATCCCTTCGAGCTTTCTTGATTCCTTTTTCGCCAGAGCCTTTTCACATTTGCTAAGGCCCTGAAACCATGGCTTCTCTAATTCATCAACAGGTAGATAGAACTTTGCTGGGATGAGCTCGACCAACTTATCGAAAAACAATAAATTCTGATCAATGATAGACTTCAGATCAACAGCAAAACTGGCCTCATTAAAAGGATTTCTCTTTTCCCTGATCCCCAGCTGCACAGAGAATCAAATTGAGGCAAAACCAACAAGTAACCCAATTGCTGAAAAAGAAAAACAACATTAACAGCAAACAAAAAAAGACATTTGTACACTTTCGATACCCCAAATTAGGTCCTCGGACATCCTAAACAAAGAAACCAACATCAAGTCCCTTTCTTTTTTTCATCCAAATCCAAATTTTCATAATGTGACTTCAAAGCTTCTTGCTTTGCATAAAATTATCTAGCAACCTAACTACCATTCGAGTAATAAAAAGCAAAAAATTCCAGGTGCGCCAGCTACGGATCCAGTCTTAGATTCTCTGCAATACTAAGATCATGGCTTCGCAACTCAAAGAACTGAACTTTGTGATGGTGAAACTACATAAAAGCAACCTATTTAATAAAACAAATTCATCAAACTCACATGATACAGGATCATAGAAACTAAACTATATACTAATTTAACATATACCCACAATTACTACATAAAAACACATGCGTATAGAAATCATTAATAGCAAAAAACACATAGATTAAATATCTGTTCATAGTTTCATACTAGCAATATAAATGGGCTGACATGAGAATAATAATAATAATAATAAAGATATCCTCTTATGTTCAAAAAAAATAAAAAATAAATAAAGATATCATCTTTAAAACCTACTCTGTAGAAGCAGTAAAGATATAAATAGCATCACCGTAAACTTGAAGAGAAACAAATAAAATAAATTTAATTATGAAAATCGAAGCAGACCTGGTGGACGGCGTGAGGGAGTGAGAGAGTGAACGATGAAGAAAGAAAAGAATAATTAATTTAAAATTCTATTTATACGTAATATTAAAATTACAAAAACACCCTTAATTTTGAAAATTACAGTTGTATCCTCTTATTAACTGTGTTAACCCAATTAGTTAAGTACGAACACAATATGTTCATGAATTTTTGACATGACCCAATTAAATTTGTTTTATGCATTTGTCGGACTGTCGTGTCGTGACTTAAATTTCCACCCTTATCATGAATTGAGGTTGATAGCATTCTTCTTAAGGGTATCTCCAATCCGAATAGTATTTTTAGTGCAAAATCTGCATTAAAATAGTGCAACTGTTGCACTATTTTACCATTCCATATCCAATCCACTGCACCAAACTTTATATTAAAGAGAATATTCCTCATAATATTCTTTTTTTTTTTTAATATTTCTATACAATTAACATTTCACCCCCTAATTAACATAATATTACAAAATAATAAAAAAATATGAAATTAATACATAAAAAGAAATTAAATTGATTTGGTTAAATTTTACATTTATTATTGAAATAACTTGAACATTACATTTCAGGAAATATAAAATAAAAAACATAAAAATAAAAGTACATATTGATCATCATCTAATTATCTGAATTAGTATAATCATCCCATAAATGATCTATTAACGCATTTCGGAGTGCAATGTGAGCGTCTTTATCCCTGATTCCTCTATGTCGAGCTCAGAATTGTTGAAATCGGGTATTTTCATCTAACACCATCTCAACTTCTAGAGTTGGTGTTTCCATATGATCCTCAATTGATGCAGTTACATCACGTTCATCCGCGATTATCATATTGTGCATAATAATGCACGTAGTCATTATATCATGTAAAATATGTTTATGCCAAAAACGCACCGGTCCTGCCACAATTGCAAATCGTGATTGGAGAACTCCAAATGCACGTTCCATGTCTTTTCTACAGGCTTCTTGTTTCATTGCAAATAATTTTAACCATTGGATGGATTGCATTATCTGAACCATAGGATTCAATCTCTACAAAAATATCTTCTCTTTGTCCATGTGACCGACAATAATTGCAAGCCCAAATAGAAAAAGTATAATCGGACAAAAAAAAATATAGCAATAATTTCATTCAAGGAATCTTATCTTCGCATTTCCCAAAATATGAAGATAAGATATCTGAGTAGTTAAATGTCAGCCATTGGATGGATTTCCTCACCATCTGAACTGTAGGATTCAATCTGAAAAAAGTACCTCCAGGTTTCTATAAATATCAAACCACACTCAATTAAACATATCTCACCAAATCTTTTATACATTCAAACTATTTTTCTCTTCAAGTCACGTTTCCCTTCAAATATCTTATACCTTCAAAGCACTTTTCTATCCAAATCACTTTTCCCTTCAAATCCCTGTTTCCACAAAATGTCTACGAAAAGAAGTTCTTCATACACAAATGCAGAAGACACACATCTTTGTCACATATATTTTGATGTTTCACAAAACCCGATCATAGGTATTTATCAGTCAAATGATATGTTCTGGAGCCGAGTAGAGAATGATTACAACAATAGCAGATCATCTTTTATTACTGAAGTTCGTAACAGTAATAAAAGAAGTTTACAGTGTCGCATGCAAACTATCCTTACTTCCATGGGGAAAATGCGAGGATCCATACGACAGATTAAAAGGCTGAAACCTAGTGGTGCCTCGGAAGCTGATATTGTGAGTATTTGTTAAAATTCAATTTGTAGAAAAAACAAATTTCATATTTGATTTTAACAATATTTTTGTATCATTTTATAGATGAACCAGACAAAAATTTTATTATCCTAGGATAACAAATATAAGCATGGATTCAGGTTTGACCATGTGTGGCCCATCCTAAAAGACATGAAAAAATTTGCAGACAACGAGACAGAAACCCAGTCACCCTTTCAACCGGAAACTGGTCATTTCGTTTCATCACAAGAAGACTCTCCAACTCCAGAGTCTCCCACCACGGTATATCCTGGACTATCTTCGTTTTCTTTAAATATAAGTAGTGATGACGGTGGGGGTAGTTCATCTCGACGGCCCATTGGGGTGAAGAAAGCAAAATAAAAAAGAAGGGTTGATGAACATAATTCAACCGCCTTCAATACTTTGAAAGAGAGACAAGATTTTTTTTTGGAATTTTCTAATAAAAACGCTATGCAGAGGGAAAGACTTAACGATATTTTGGATAGAAAAATGGAGTATCGTGAACTCAAAATTCTGATGATAGATTTGAATACCATAACTGATCCAAAAAAACGAGAGTTTATGAATCAACAACAATTAAAAATTGAAGCAAAACGAGCTGAACAACAAGACAAGGGATCTCAAAATGCATCTGGGTCTTTTGGTGATTTTTTCGAAAATCTTCAAGGACCCGGAAATGGTCTTCCAGACTACTAATGGGTTCTTGTAGTTTATATTTTATTTTTTCTTCATTTTATTGTATTCCAAGTTGTGGTAATTTATGTTATCACTATGAAGTTTGTATTTTGTTCTTAATGTATTTTGTTTTAATTTCCGTTGTATTGAATGAAGTTACTTATTTACAAAAATTGCATTTTCAATTTATAAATATACACTACATTTTAATTTATTATAAATAAATATAACAATAATAATTAATTCACAAAAAAAAATATTAAATATTAAAAAGGACCAAATAGGAATAAATTAAATTTATTATGGAAACTGTGATTAAATAAAATCTTGAAATGAAGGATATAATCAAAATACATTTTATTAAATGGGGTTAAAATGTGATTATTTAAAACTTTTGGATAAAAAAAAACATAAATTTTTTACGCAAAACAACAGTGTCGCGAAATCTATTGCGCGACACTGTTCATCAGCTGAAGTTTTGCGCAGAGAATGGCGCGGATTGGAGGTGATTTATGGTGGGATTTAGAGATTGGTGTGGTGTTTGATGATGGGTTGGAGAAGCTCTAAGAGGAGCTTAGAACAATTCTTTATTTGTATAGATTTTTAATCATGTTAAAACCACCGACTTCTTTTCTTTTTAGTATGCTTAACTTTCCATCTAACATTACTATATCTACATATACGAGACCTCTTTATTGTTGTGAAAGTCGTTATCCAAACCATGCTTATACAATGTATTTTATCCGTGATCTCGTTTACGGTCTATATAAACCCTAAATGTCTAATAGTGCAGTGCCATGATGATTATGATCATAAAGTGATGGGTGGAGCCCATTTTTGGTAACATCCAAATGGAAAATGATTTTTTTGGGTACGGATTGAAATTGTCACACTTCAATCATCTATTGCTTTCATTCTTCACAACTACTCACCAACACCTAAGATATCATTCCCCACATTAATCAACTAATCAATCTTATTATTATTATCTTGTTTCGATTATGTTTATTTTTATTCAAAAATTAACACTTGATTAACCAAAGGTTTAATACCATATATTTATAAAATTTTAGAGATGAAAAAAAAGGTAATACTGTATAAGAACAACAAATAGAAAAGTAATATTTTACAAATAGGGTTATGAGTTTTATTTTTGAGGTGTTAGAGCATCCTCGATAAGCAAAAAAACAGCACATCTTCAACTATTAAGAGGAGGGTTGAACCGGAAATTTACTCCAACACCTTCCCTACTTCCCTCTTCAAATTATTTTCCGGTCAAAACCTCCCTAAATCTAAAGAGACAAGGTTTCTTTCCTGATTTTTTTTTTCACTTCTCAATTAAAATGAGTGATCAAGATGAGTCCACCTTTTTAATATTCAATTGTTCAAATTCAAGTAACCATTTTTTTTCACTCCTAAATTCTTTTTTAATATATTTTTTAATAAATAATAATAATAAGCCATTTTTATGTAGACTTCTTGAGCTTTTGGAGTGTTAACTCCTTATATGGCTCTTCATTTGTAAAAAGTACATCAAACTCTCTAAATGTAAGGAAAATATAAAGAGCCATGTTGGGGATGCCCTTAAGGGAATGTAATCATGTCTTTCAATTATTAAAGTTGATATATATAGTGTATTTAGTGTTTGATTTCGATAAATTCCGACTGATCCTGACCCATTCAATATTAGATAAAAAGAAGAAGAAAAAAAACTAGAAGAAAAGTGATATTTGACATTAACTTGAGGATTAAATTGGCAATTTTATTCTATACATAAAAAAAAATTAATTATAAAATAGGAAAATATGAGGTAAGAGACTACGACAGACAATAAAAAAGAATTTGAGGAACAACCAAGGTCAAAAAAGAACAACCCGAAGTGAATCGGAGCCGTCCATCTGCATCTGGTTTTGTTTTTTGGACAGCAGTTATCAGTAAAATCCAACAGTTCCCAACCCACCAAATCAAACGGTCCTAAAATCCTTATTTCACGAAAACAGCAAAAACTCACAAAAACGGAAAAACTAAAGCCAGACAGATTTCTTCTCCTTCTCCTTCCTCTTTATTATCCTTATTTTTATTATTTCCATATATCAATCGATCAATCAAATTCCCAATTCAACTCACCGATTCAGAGACGGAAAAAATTATATTTTATTATATATATACATATGCATTAACAAAAAAAGGAAAAACTCTGGTTGCTTCGACTTTTTCTTTGTCGGTGAAATAGGGTTCGTGAAATTTATTTACTTTTTGATTGAGGGGATTCGGATTCGGATTCGGGTTAATTATTATGGGATTGGGGAATAATGACGATGACGATGTGGCGGTCGATGACGGAGGTGGTGCTGGTGGAGATTGCAACAGTGATTCGAAGAGCTTCGGGCCTGTTTCCTGCTCGATTTGTCTCGAACCGGTCACCGACAATGGCGATCGATCCTGGGCCAAACTTCAATGCGGTCACGAATTTCATTTGGGTAAGGTCATAAATTGAAATTCGATTCGAATATGGAATTGAGATTTTTTTGAATCGGGTTGGTGTTGATAGGTGTGGATTTGAATCGATGAGATCTGGGTACAATTTTGATAATCTGATGGTTTCTTCTGTGTTTTAGTTGTATGCAGTTCCTGACTAAATAGTTGAAGAAATTTTGTTGTGCTCATCCAAACAAGTTTGAATCCTTATTCTGATGTTACAATCTATAAACAATTAAATTAAGTGGAGAGTAACAGAGTATGATTGAATTATTACCATCAAAATATTGTTTTAGTGAGATATAGCATATATTTAGTTGTTCGTGATGCTTGTTGCAACATCGAATTCTATAATCGTGTTGGGTTCGCATGTCATCGTATGGCAACTAATTGATTGTTTTCTAGCATTATAATGTTAATGCATATGCCTAATAAATAAAAAGCTGGTGACTTCAAGCTTAAAGGGTTAATTTATTAGTAGCAGTCTGTCTTCTGTGATACCCCGATATGCGCATTTCTTCTATGCATTGTGTGTTTTAATACTTTAGAATATCACATTAAAACTTGAAGCCCTTGATCATAAGGCTACAGCTTTTTGCTCTATTTTTTGTATGGACAAAGCCACAAAGGGAAGCTCTTGTGTTTTATAGAATGTTTTTGTTCCCCTACTGTTGCTCTAGAGGTTTCTAGTTCTTATCCTCTGTTTTGTTCTTGTTTTTGTGGATTTCTTGTTTACCTCTCCCTTGTACCTAATTTCTTTCTGAAATAAATTTTGTTTCTGAATTCTGATCAATAAAGCAAAGTGGTGTTTGAATTCTAATTGATATATGTTCCCTTCTGGAAGACATTAATAATATCGTGCTCTAAATAATAAATCAGTGACACTGTTTTTCCTTTTTTAGTGTATAATTTATTTTTCTCAATTCTATTCAGATTGTATTGGTTCAGCGTTCAATATAAAGGGTGCGATGCAATGCCCTAATTGTCGAAAAATTGAAAAAGGTCAATGGCTCTATGCAAATGGTTGTCGTTCAGTTCCAGAATTTAGCATGGACGACTGGACTCATGATGAGGATCTTTATGATCTAAGCTACTCTGAAATGGTAAAAGAAATATAATATCTAGTGGAATTCACTTTTATTCAGTTTTATGTGTCTTGGTCATATTTCAGTTGCATATTTATTGTTACTTTTTTTTTTTAATTTCATGCCCACATTTAGAACCCATACATGCTCATAACGATGGCTTTTGGTTGGATTTTAGCTCTATGTTGATAACATGTTTATTGTAGATCTAGCTGCTTTCATACTCACAGTAGATTATCACATTATTTACCCATAAAAAGTAAATACATTATAATGTCTAATATATATATATATATATATATATATTGAGATCTCCTTCAAGAAACGTTGTAGGTGTGACGTTTGGAGAGCTATGTCACGAGTAGTATACTTATTTGCATCCAACTCACAAAAATGAGCTTTATGAATTATTTGTCAAAGCTTTAAAAATCCCTTATGAATTGTCATAATTATTATTAATCAAACTATATTCTTTTATTTCAAGATACTAATATGAAAGACTTTATGAAATATGGTGGGAGGACATCCTAATAGTATTTAATACCAACCCCAAGATGGATGTGTGAGTTTGTGAAACGCTGTGCTGCCAGCAGCTTTTGTGCGTGTCAAATAGAGAAATTTGGTACAGTTTTTCAATCGAAGTAGAAGGATCAATTGGTAAGGTTGTATCATATGACAGCAGTCCCTCATGCTGGATGTAATTCTTCATGTAGGATATGCTAGGCAATTAGAAAGTCCTGGGTTTCCAAATTCCGAACTCTAGGTACCTTGACTTTCCCCAAGGATTAACTTCGCGAACTATTCATGATGCAACTGAGATGGTTTAGCTAAGAGAATCACTGAAGGAGATAAGTCTGAAGATTAAAAATGAAATCTACCAAAGTGAAGTTCGACAATTATGCTATGAACTTTGATAGGTTGTCAATGAATTTTTACAATAGCTTTTGATCTGTCTCCATGTCACCTTTTCTTGATTGCATTTTTTGGCTTTAAATTCAGTTACATGTGTGACAAGAATGAAACAGAACTTTACGTTTTCATACTTAGTTACTTATTGTGGTTTGTGAATTTTATTACAGTCGTTCGGAGTTCACTGGTGTCCATTTGGTAGCTTAGCACGGCTGCCTTCCTCTTTTGAGTAAGCATGATCACTCACTCGATAGCTTAATACATCTTAGTTGATATTTGCTTTAATTACTGAGCTGAATTTGTTTGGTTATTTGCCTTATTCTATATTTTCCAACAACTTCTCCCTAGCTAGAGTGAGAAATAAAGTGTCTGTGGACCTTCATATTTGTGTATTTCTTGGAAGAATACTTTGCTTAATTGCTAACTCCTTTGGAAAAGAGAGAAGTCCTCACTCCTCAGAGCAGCCTTTATTGCGTGAAAGAAGTATTGATCAAGATATTGGAAAATGTGAGATCGTTACAAATTAAGATGGTAGTTGTATGGGATTTAGTCTTAGTGATACCAAAGATTTAGTCCTCTCAATTTGCAGTAGTCCAACTTCTGAGTTTTTCATTCTCTTCTGGAAGCTTTAATTTGTGACAGATAAGTTTTTTTTATATCTCTAGGAACATTGGGATGTGCTATCCACTGCTATAAAACATGAATACGTTCCCTCTCTGAGACAGGGCCAGACTTGGACTAGACTGGACTGTCTGCAATGCAAGGATAAATTTCTAGACTAGACTTTGAGAATTTAATTTTTAAGGGACTTAGACTGTACTGTGGTCTGTGAGAATGCATACCCAACAAACTTCTTGTTGATTCGTAGCACATTTGATTAATCATCTTAGCATGTTACATTTTCTTACTGATTATAGAGGTGATAATGATATCATCCATTCCTTAGCGATCTCTGAATTTGATAATCTTGGATAGAATTCTTTTAACGAAATAAACATTAATGCTTTACTTTGTTCTAGAGACAACTGTAACATCTGTGAGTTGCTGCTGGTAGCTGTGATGTGATGTAAAAGTTATTGTACTTTGGTTGGGAAAAGCTTCTCGTTCTATAGTCTTTATTAATTTTATGATGTTTCTAGTTTCACTTTTCATTTCTTTCTCTTATCTGTTTTCCTTTTAAAAATTTTGCAGGGAAGGGGATTTTTCATCAACTGCCTGTAAGATTCTTCCCCTTTAACACATAACTTAAGATTTCTGTTGAACATTTATTGGTAGAAAGAGCTGTGGAGATTTATTGGTTGAAGTACTTTTGTAATGCAGATCATGATCTACTGGGACAACATGCCATCTTCGCTGAACACTCAGCTGTACCATCTGCTACACATCCGTGTCCTTATATTGCTTACGTTGGGCCCATTCATCCTTCATCTTCAAACTCTGGTGGAAGTGTTTCTGATAGTTCTAACTTCAACAATCCCTGGAATGGTCCATCAGTACATAGTGAGATGCCCACTTCTTATACTTTTCCTGCTATGGATCTCCATTATAGTTGGGAGCAGCATTCCTCTCCCTTCTCTACATCTAGTAGTCGAATGGGTAGTGGTGAACAATCTTCGATTCTGCCTGTCACACAAAGGTCTGGGAGGACTAGTTCTGATATACCAAGATCAGGGGGGTCTTTTATGCATCCATTCCTTGTTGGTCACAGGTATGTCTTAATATATTCTTGGTGGTGCCTGGATTTTAATTGGCCTTTGTTTTATTGGTAGACTTTACTTGCTTTAAGTATGCTGTATCTATAGGATATTCAGATTTTCTACCATGGGGAGAGGGTCAAAGCTCCTGTTGTCTCTTTTCTCTTAATAATGCCTAGTTAGACCTTCCTCCACTCCCTAACTTTTTTTTTTGTCACTTCGGATAAATTTCTGTCAAATTTTGCAAGTACTAACTCTTGATGCAAAACCATTTTATTGCATTTTTTCAGTCCTAGACCTGGGAGTTCAGTTACATCCCCAATGATACCTCCATACCCAGGCAGCAATGCTCGAGCACGCGACAGGGTCCAAGCTCTCCAGGCATATCAACAACAGCAACCTAGCAATTCACCAACCATGCGTACACCTATTGCCTCAGGCACCCGAAGATCTGGCAGCCATAGAGGTATACCTCAATTAGGGCCAATGGCCTCATCATCAGACCAGACTGGTGGCTATTATTTCTTCCCGTCAGGAACATCTAGCCGCAATTTCCAAGAAGCCGAAAATCCTATGTCAAGTCGTTTTCATGGTTGGGAAAGGGATCACTTGCAACCTTTTTCATTGAATCAGGTTGACAGAGGAGATTCTGGTTGGAGTGCATTCCATCAGGTTGCTGCTGGTGGCTCGGATCAAGGCATCAGGCCTGGCAGCTTGCGGCGCAGGCATGGGCAGGAAAGGACATTATCACAACAAAATCAGTCATAGACTTTGTTCCTTGTTTGCTTTATTCAGTGAAGCAAAACGAGTACTATGACTGAAACCAAAATTATGTAATGCATGGGAAATGACATATTTTGCTTGGAGTGTGTTGGTTTCGACAGACTCAAAAAACTCTTAGAGTGGCCTCGAAAACGTTCTATTTTCTTTCATAGCCACAGACATGGCGATGTGATGGACTTATATGGCTTCCCCTAATTTCTTTGCCTGTGAGGATATAAAATAAGACCAGCTGTCGATTGGATGGCAGAAATAGGGATTTGAACAAACATTTGGTCTTTTGGTGTCTGATAATGGTCTTCAAGTCCATTGTGAATTTGCTTGGAATTTGTAAATTTGAACCATGAACTCTTGTCATCCTCTTATTCCCTTGCAAAAACTGAAACATTTTGATGGGATATGCTCATATAATATGCATGGATTGCTCTTTAAACCTTTATATAAGTCTCTTTTTCTCTATGATATTAAGACTCTTGTTCTTATAATCTTATCATATAACCGGAAAAAGGAAGCTCTTTTACCCAATCGAGACTGAATTTTATTTATGATTATATGCATAATTCTATCTACTCACCAACATTCGAAAATGCATATCTATTCCATTACTTTAATAATGTTAAACATCTCATATAGACTCGTTTTAATAGTAATAAAACACCTCCACAAAGACTCGTTTTAATAGTAATAAAACACTTAACACCTCCACAAAAGTTTACAAGGCATATCAATTACTACATCTACGAGCACAGTCCGGTGTCTATTTACATAATCAAAGAGTCATTGAAAATTGCAATTTGACAATGAGACACCACCACACAGGTTGACAAGGACAACAACTCAAACTAGAGCAATACATTCCCACATGTATTATATTTTAGACTCGGAAGTCTTTTTTTTTTGCTATCATTCTCTTTGCAAAAATCCCATGATGAGATGAATTTATCAATACCAAAACACAAGAAACCGTCACACCATCAAAACGAAACGAAAACGAAATAATCTAAGTTCAATATAAAATCAAGTTTAAATTACTACACTACATAAAAGGTACATTACATCATTGTTCAATAACAATCCAAATTCAAATTTTAATAGAGTTATATCTAGCTTTTTATTCATAAAGTTGTAATGTTTTACCATGAAAAATTCCACAACGCTACTAACTAAACATTATCCTCAATAACAATCCCTCCATCTGCCGCAGATCATCAATCAGAGTTCACCTGTTATTCATCACATCACAGCCATAATCAGAATCATGTGTCAGTTAATATGACAAAATGAAAAGACATCAACTCTAGACGAAGGAAACAACCATGATTGGAAAATTATATCAGAGAAATAAAAGAGAACATACTGAAGGCGAACGGGATTGAGATAGCCTTCGATTCTTGCTTGGACTGCGTCCTCTTGGGCTTCTCCTCATTCGTCTGCTGCGAGGCTGCATATTTCAGGTTCCATTATCAAAAAAATTAATTAAGAAGCTACATTGCAATATTTGAGATCAAAGGAGATCGAACTTTTTCTCTTGATCCTTGGAAAAAGTTGAACATCAGGAAACATGGCTAGATTTCACTTACAGATGAAGCTAGAGATCTGGATCTTGACACGGATCTGCAAAAAATTCAACAAACAATCCAATTCAAAAGAAAATCCTTTACAACAATAGATCAAAAAGGCTCAACCCATTTCCACCTCAGTGTGAGCATATTAAGAAATGAAAAATTACCATTACCCTTAGCAGCAACCAACAGTAAAACATCAAAACCAAACCAGTATGCACCTCACCATATAGTAACCACCTTTTCCCAGCTGGTCATGAGATCTAAAATAGACAACTTTGGAAAAACAAAAACAAAAATCGAAGCACAGTAATAAAAAAAAATACTAGTAAGAAAAGAGAACAACATCCGTACACCCTTTATCACCAAGTTAAATGAGTATCCTCATCAGAAACGAAGGAGACTGTACAAAGTCTTGAATTTGTTAACAGCATTGACCTGTGGTGGGTGGTACCAGATGAATTGTCAATGTCCATCTTTAAGATTGCAACCCATCCATCATTCTAACACTCATTACAACACCATGCATAATATATTAGAATCATTCAGCCATTTTTTTTCCGAGGCGCTCATCAACAAAAACAGCATTACCTCAAAAAATAAAATGAGTTGCAGGCATTTGAGCACCACATCCCATCAAGTTCCTACCATCCAATCCCCAGGTCGCTGAGCGGCCAGATCTAGCAAACAAACAGGCAACCTTCATAAACAAGGTATGATAACTGGCTGAACTACCAATCCCTTTCTCAATTTCTCCTTCCAATTTTGAACATTAAAATCTTTGTAGAACAAATTTAAGACAGTTAAGTAAATGGGACAACATGATAAAATATTCATCTTGAAATGCCCAGCAAAAAAGCATTAAAATACTCCTCTAGTAGGTTACATTTTGGAGACCTGATGATAAAAATATAAACAATAAAAAAAAATCATGCATTTCTTCCAATAAATTTCAAATGAGAGACGCAAGATGAGTGGCTGGAATAAAAGCAATATCAGAAGAAAGGCACATCGCCAATGAAAAGATGAACACGGACACAATTTTGCAAGGATATAATAGGAAAGATAATGTGAACTTCGGCGAGAAATGAATACGTAAGAAAGAACAAAAACATTTCTAAAAAAAAAAGGATTTTCCACAAGCGTTGATGCCCAAAAGAGTTAAAATTATAGGCAGCAAACCAGATCTTGAATTGACAAGGAAGAGGGAACAGAGTAAGATTGCCTTAGTATAATGCCGGTTGATTAAAAAAACTTAGAGAAGACAAATAGATTAATAAATGCGCCGAGCCAAGATGAAGATCAATAGTAGGCTTGAGCTTAACTAAAAGTTGGTTATCTATCACTTCAAACTATAGCTTCATGGAACAACTCTAAGAATTGCAATGCGAATGGCAGAGTTTTTAAATTTTAATAGTTATAATATCAAGTTCATTGTCATAATTCATAAAGACTTTAACATCATCATGACAAGTTGTCAAAACATCAACTCTTATTAGAACCATTGCGCAATTACCAAATAAATGAAAAATAGAACCGTAAATGCCTATATGATGAATTGCTGTACTTACATAATAGCCTACCATCCCAAGCTGAGACCAAGTACTGATATGGAAACCTTATTGTAGGTGCTGGGAACGAGCACTCAAGCTTGGATTAACCACACTATATTTCAAACTTGAATACACCATTCATATGATGACACTTGGGCCAAGCTTTGAGTATCTTTGTTACTGCACCTTAGTCCTATATAACAGATTAACAGGAACAGACCGTCTACCAGGATCTTCAAAGCTTCAAACCCATAGTGCCGCAGATACAAACTTCTATAAAACCATGCGAAGGAAACTTAAACCATTTGTAATTATGCAGTTCTCAACACAAAGATTTAAAAAAATGGGAAGCCTTGAACAATGACTCCTGACTTATTTCAAATGATGAAAAGAAAGTCAAGGTAAGTTGTAAAAACACAGTTTCCAAGACAATTTCACCACATAATAATTGGCACAAGTGAAACAAAAACTGGACCATCAAACAAGTAGGAAAGCAAATGTTGCAACAAAATGACTGTGTAACCACATACAACTGCCAAATGTCAAGCAATATGCTTAGAGCTTCTTACAAGCTATTGTGGCAACTTTTCCTCAAAAAGAAATTCCACAAGCACATATCCCAGATGAATACTATTTAGTGGATACTATAAAAGTACAAATGTCAACCAACTCATCTTATCCAACATAACTGATACGCCATTTGAAGAGAAAGGAACATGCTACTACGGAAACCATTAACAAATGAATTTGAAAACGGCAAGCTGCTAAAAAACTATTTTTTTTTTTAAATAATGAACACCGAAAAATACTCTATATATAAAATAAATAAGAAAAATCCATGGAATTCAATACATTACCTTGAAAAAGAGCGCGGAGGTGATCCTGAGCGAGAACGCTCAGAAACTGACCTAGCAGGAGATACAGATGGAGATCGACTCTGATACTTGTCCCTCGGAGACATGCTGCAGAAGTAATAATACCTAGTTAATTTACATTCGGGCTAAAGACCTACATGTTTTATTTATTTATTTATTTATTTTGTCAAACAACCAAACCATACCTCCTTTTCCTGCCACTGTAACTGTGACTGTAAACAGGGCTTTGGCTTCTTGAATGATATGGACTACAACTTCTGCTTCTTGAATAATAGGGACTTTGACTTTGGCTTCTTGAATAATATGGACTGCGACTCCAGCTTCTAGAGTAGCCACGACTTGAATCATACTCCCTCACCTAGGCAATGCACGTAGGTAAGTAGAAGCAATGTGAAAACTTGAAATCTTGGATTTAGTACTAAAGATGCATCATGACATACCCGTACAGTAGCCCGAGAAAATGCGTTCTGGAACTCAGAACGATCAAGTTTATATACCTACAAAATCAAAACAAAAGAAACTGTTCATAGAGGTTGTCATCACCTAACCACCATTGCTCCAACCGAAAGCCCGCATGATAAAACCTATAAGATCATCTCATCTCTGAATCAGACAGTAAAAATAACTTACGGCATATTTCATATCATCGTAGGTTGTGTAATCTGCAATTCCTGTCATGCCTGCAAATATAAAATAATAAGGAAGTCAAAGAGTTTCAAATCACAGCTTTAATGATATCCCGTAAGTTAACAGCTTCTTGTATGCCTTAAAGTTTAATATAAAATGAAGATTGCCTAAACTTATACCGAGAGCTAGATCTAACCAGACTCTCCCCACCATTTTTGTATTCTTTCTGTATTATCTTTCCTTATGAAAGGCATCTACATTTCTATAACAAGCCATATCAGATTATCAGGTCAATAACACTGATAACACATACCAAACTATACTGAGCTAGATCCTCTAGCTTTATAAAAATAATTCAATAAAGAAGTAATCATATCTGTCTCTGTTGTCCAGCTACTGAGTACTGTCTAATCCTCATTTAATAGTAAAGCTACCATGAAACCATTACCGGTTAATAGATTTGTGCTTCAAAATATTCCTCAAATACTACTTGCTATTAGACTGACGACCGGGTTAAAAAGATTGCATAATCAAAAGTGATGACATTAAAATTTTACTGACCACCACGATCACGGAATACTTGTGAGAAACAGACATCCCCAGCCCGGCGCATGTGATCCTGATCATTGAATACAAGTGAGCAATCAATAAGTTCAACAACAAACCTCACAAATAAACAGATACTCAAACACACGAAAAACATAGAGCAACTAAATATCTGGTGGAAACATCACACTCACCTTCAGGTCTTGCCATGAAGCAGAAGAAGGTAATCCAGTCACCAAAACTACATAATAGAGAAAATATGATCAGTTAGTAGTTACAAGCAATTCGTGAATCACATATTCACATGTAATGTCCAAGGCAACACATACCACGATAGTCAGATCGTCTAGAAAGTCCTCGGCTTCCTTCTCCGCCACTGTAACTGCTATAACGATCCACTGATGATGAAGGTCTTCGCCCACCGTGTGCAAGTTCAACCTAAAGAACAAAACAACATAAACACAACATAAAAAATATAATCAGAAAACCATTTCAAAGCAATGAAATCAAATAGGTAAAGCTGATGGGTACTCACGCGCAATCGATATCCATCAAAATTATAGCCATCTCGACCATGAATTGCGTCTTCAGCATCGCGATAATCCTCAAACTGCCACATAAAAAGACTAAATAACCATACAAGTAAAATAACTCAACCATTATATAAAAAATAAAAAATAAATTATTCCCCATTTTGCTCTCACCTCAACAAAAGCATAGCCTGGAGGCCTTGGTGGGATCTTCAAGTCAATATCAACAATCTGTCCATACTGCAATCACCACAAAGTCGATCAATAAACAATTCTCAAAGCAAACTCCTTATAATCCACACACACCATAACTTTAACACACAACAAATTGAAAGCATATCTAACAACATCCAATAAATCGAAAAGGTAATTTTTTTTATTGGAAAGGCGAAACAAGCATTTGAGGATCAAAATCGAGATAGCTATTTGAAGATCGAACGATCATGTACATAAACAACTGAATTCACAAAAAAACAAGTAACAAAAAAACAAATTGACAACAAAATACAAAACCTTGTAAAACAAGTCTTCAACTTCTCTCATTCGAGTGTCTCCAGGAAGATTACCAACATAGATAGTGCGGCTCGATCGGCTACTCATTTTCTCTGAAAACAACAACAACAAAAACAACAATTATTATCATTATTATTCAACCAATCAAACAGATTACTAAGTAGTAACTGCAAAAACTAAATATAAACACAAACGAAAATTAAAAAAACAATGTTTTTTGATGATTTAGAAAGCAGGAACTTGATACCAAATCAGAGAGTGACGAAAACAACACGATTAATGATCGGAAAAAATAATTGATTTTGGATTTTGGTGGTGTGTTTGTGGAAACTCGAGAGAATGGTAAAGGTTGACAGAGTTGTGATTTTTTTTTTAGAATTTTCTTGAAGGAGCAACATTTTCTTATATACATGGGTTGTGATTGGGTGCTGTCACGTGTACGTCTGTTATTTACTTGTTTTCCTTTTTTTTTTAGTGGAAATAATTTTTTTTATTTATATTCATCCATTATTCGATATGCATGTCATGTGGTTGTATTAATCACTAATATTAATGTATACTTACCCATCATCTGTGAGTAAATATGATTGTGCACTTGTGCATCTCTCTTCAACAAGGCACCACTAACGGTCAGGGATTCGAGTCTCACCATTTACATTTTATAAACATGTGTGGAGTGTTTCTTTCCGATTTATGAGAGCAGCCATCTTTCCGATTGTGAGAGTTATCTATATGTAACTTATCTTCAATAGTAGGAGTAACCTATCCTCAATAGTAGGAGTAGTATTATGGATCGTGCTTATAGAGTTTAATTAATCTCATCAGGTCTAAATAGTAGTTGTATTAAAAAAAATATTAATGGATATTTGATGAGATTGAGACTTAATCGATGGTATATCGTTTGCATTTACATCATTGAAGTTATTTATTCGAGTCATAATTCATAATTTAGAAATAACTAAATTGCAATACTTCGCAATATAATTTATATGAAGCAACTGTAATCCATATTTTATAAATATGGTTCTGAATTTCTAATATGGTACTAATAACCACTTAATCAGCTACTTGAACTATTATATATAGCAGTAGTTGTAATAGTTATTAGTGTCGGCACCACTCTACTAACCTATTTATATCCCATAATTTAAATTATTTATTACTCTAATTTTTTTTTTATCAAAATCACTTAAATAGATATATAATTTTTAAATAAAAGTCTTCTATAAATAAATCTATTAAATCCCCACTTTCTTTTTAAAAATAAAAATAAAAATAAAAATAAAAATAAAAAACTATGTGTTCACGGTTCTCTAATGAATTGTTTTCTCGAATTTGCTTCTTACACACAAATAAAATAGTATGGAAGAGCATGAGACTGATTTAAAAAAATCTAGAAGAATCGTGTGAGAAAGATATCAAGCATCCGAAGTTTTTGTGCATCCATAACCAAACGAAAATGGCACCACACACACCAACAACAACGAAATCGTAACCAAGAAAACCTAATATCTAATTAAACGAAATTACAACAAAACATTAACTTAATCGAAAAAAAAAACCATCAGATACGATCAATACCACACTCTCAATCTACCACCAACAATCCAATCGACTGTTGAAACAAAAAAAAATGCATTCAAGAAAAATAAATTACATAAAAAAATCATCGGAACCACCGCTACCCAGGCATGGCATCATCTTCTTCTCTCCAAATCGCACGATGCCCAAGCATCTCGCACTGCATATGAGACGTTGTGCCTAGGCAACAGTAGTCCCTTTTGCTCCTTCGATAATCAATGCACACCCAAGCATCATCGTTTCTAGCGTAGGCACTGCCGATATGAGATGAGAGAGCCGAAAGAAAATATTGGAGAAAGAAGAGAAGAGAAAAAAAGATGGGAGAGATGGTTTGAGGTAGGGATGACAATTAGGCACGCACTTGTGGGCATCCGCCTGAACCTAACCCTTTACAGCCGAGTTTGGATGTGTAAATCCAAAACCACTGTGGTTTGGGTTCAAAAATACAATCCGAAGCGAGTTTAGGTTCGGGTGTGGGTTTGAAAAAATCCACACCCGAACCCGTGAACCCGCTTCATATTAAAAATGATTTAATGTTAAATGTATAGAATATTAAAGATATTATTTAAGTGAAATTTCAATAAAAGAAAAAGGGAATGAAATAAATATATTCAATCTCTTTCAAGTTAGCTCTCAACTATTGTTAATTGGGTATGGATATTGACACCCATAATGTAATATCCTGAAAAACAAGTCAAACCGTTTCTAAATTGTTGGCCCAGTTATTTTGAAATTGGGTTGAATTTATTTGTTAAAAGATTTGAGGTTCAAAGTGGTAGTGTTGACAAGCCTTAAAATTATGACAAGTGAAGTAATTATTTGGACCGGACCCAAATCAATAGGTATTTGAATTAATTTTTATTTTAAAATGTAAATGAAACTGAGGATGAAAATGTATTTTTCTATGCATTGAATGAGTTGAAACTGAATAAAAAATAATATAGGGGATGAAAATATAATTTTCCATACAAATGATGATTTAGTGAAATGATTGTTGGATGAAAGACGTGTGTAAAGGAGTACATTTATATTTATTAGAGTAATGATAGGCTTCCCAAATTCCTTTTCAAATGGTGTTGACAGATGAAGTGTCAACATCTTATAAATCATACGATTATGTGTTGAGTCATATGATGTTGACACATCACATGCCAACACCACTTGGGAAGGAATTAGGGAAGTCTAACATTACTTTATTTATTATCCCAAGCGATGAATCACAAGGATGGAAATAAAAGTAATATAAAATAAAAACAAATAAAAACAGAGAGAATAGAGATAGAGTGTGTGTAAGGAAGGGAGAGAGAAAGAAAAAAGAAAAGAGAGAGAAAAGTGGTCGTGAGAAGGAAAAAAGAAGAAAGATTGGAGGAAAAACTTGATTTAAACTCCGGTGATTGGAAATTAGAATTCAGATTGGTGTTCAGAATTCTCCTTGAGTTTTGTTATATTGTTTTGCTCACACCGAAGAGTTTGTTTCTCTCCAAGCTTAAAAATTCCCTTTGTATGTATGAATGGTTGTTTAAGAGTAATTTATGGGAATTGAATGAGAGATTTTAGTATATTTTGATCGGTTGATCTTAAAGTCACATCTTGATATTGTAAGTTATATATGAGAAGTTATGGGTATTCAAGGATACTATTAACCTAAGAATTTTAATAATTGAATTAGATATGTCACAACATATAATATTTGGGTAATTGGATAGTTAAGTTACTGAAGGTTTGATGTTGTTTTGGTTCCCAAATTGAGTATATATATATTGTTTAATGGACTAAGATATGGAAACTAGTATTATTGTGACCGTTTATGGACTTGGAATGCATAATTTAGGTGTTAAACTCTTTTAGAGTTAACATGGTTTGACGTTCATATAGAGTATTTTGGATTATCAAGTATTATATTATGAAACTAAGATTAAAAACCTTGAGAAGGTAATTGAGATTATTATTATATGATCTTGTTTTGAATTTAGATTTCATAACACTACAAAAGAAGTGTCTATTAGCGACCAACTATTTTCGACGGCTATAATTACCGTCGGTGATTCAGCCTTTTTCGACAAGCTTGTCAACACCGTCGAAAATAATGAAAAAAATTAATACCACATTTTCGATGGTAAAAGGTTGTCGAAAATAGTCAAAAAACTGTCGAAAATGACCCACATTTTCGACGGCACTATATTTACCGTCCAAAACGACCCACATTTTCGACAGTGCTATATGTACCGTAAAAAATGACCTACATTTTCGACGGTAATATATGTGCCGTCGAAAAATGACCTACATTTTCGACAGCATAAACACCGTCGAATATGATGAACGAATTAATATCAAAATTCCGACGGCCCAATGGCCATCAGAAATAGTCGAATAATTTGGTATTATTTTTATTATTATTTGTTACGGTATTGTCATGAAAAATATAATTAGTTAAATATTATAATATAAATTAATAAATTATAATTGAATATATTTATGTATGTGATAACTTATATACTACATTAAAAAAAATGACTTATAAGTCAATATTTTAAATACATCAAAATAGGTACTAATTTTTTTTGTCACTATATATTTTAGCGAAATCACTCTATGAATTTTTTTCACCAAGTATTTTAGTTCAATTTTGAAATATCAATTAATTAAAAAAAACGTAAGGACACATTGGGCTAAATTAATCAAGTATGAAATATATCAAAATTATTAGTAATTACAAGAACATTTGGTTATTTTTAATTATGTCTACTAAACTTGACTGTATTAAAAAAATTAAAAAAAGAATTCTCTAAAAAAACCTTTTTTTTAATATCTATTTGTATATTTTATAGAATAATTATAAATATTTTTTGAAATATGTTTAAATTATTAATTAATAAAAATTATTAATTTTTCACTAAAATATTGATTATTAAAAAAAATACATATATAAAATGCATTACCTAATAAAATATGTAGCTGTAGCGAAATAGTAAAATCAAGACATATTTTTTTTATCAGATAAGAAAATATTTTAATAAAAATATTTAATTTGAAACACAATATCATAACGTATTAAAAAGTATGCAAAATGTAAATTCAATTGGATAATGTGTAAAATATATCAATAGTTTATATATAAATAGAATGCAAAATATATTATATATAAAGTTATAGCAAAATGGTAAAAGTATCACTTACCATCTTTAAGATCCATGGTTCAAACCATGGAAGTTGCATGAATTATCCGAAATTTAACAATGGATTAGGGTGATGTGGGGCGTATCCGTTTGATCTTGGGGGTTCCTTATTATCATAATTCAACTAATTTTGACTATTTTTTATTACTATTATCGACGACAAATGACTGTCGAAAAAAGTAGTATTTTCGACAGCTCGTCGTCCATTTTAAATATTATTATCGAAGATCATTTTCATTTTTTACGACGGCCATTACCATAAAAAAAGTGGTATTTTTGACGGCCCGACGATAAAAGTTTATTCCCGACGAACGTATTTTCGACGGCATTCAACGGTCGTTTCCCGTCGAAAAAGCGTATTTTCGACGGTAATCCATCTTTACCGACGGTATTTAGCCCTCGCTGATGGCCATTTTTTTGTAGTGTAATCTTATAGGGGTGTTATTTCCTGTTCAGAATGTAACTGTAATTGTCATGAAATGGATTCAATCTAAAAAGTTAAAATACTAGTACTCGTGACTAAGGTAGGGGGATTCCAAACTCTAAATTAAATATGGACTTGATTAAATTTATATGTCCATTGATTTTGTTAGTTCTAATAAAAAAAAAAGTGTGATATTGATAATATGAAAGAATATTATATCTGACTAAGTATGGATCGTAGTTGGATTTCACGTGTCTATATATGAATCATTTGAGTATGAACTATGATTCGAAAATTATAATGATTCAAAAATTATAAAAGTATTGAAAAATGTATTTGAATTATGTGATGGGGTCTGTGTATTATACTTATGAAATATTACATAATTTATGGAATTATATATGTTTATGAAAGATTGCGAAATATGTGGAATTGTGAAATTCTATTGTGAGCTACTGTATGATTGAGATGATATGATTTTTGTATTACATGTAGTGCCCGTGTTATATTTATAAAATGAGAAAGAATATAGTGTTACATTAGTAATATGTGGTCATGATAAAATGATATGGCGTATTATGATTTAAAACATTTGTGGAACTGTGAATATTAATTCGAGAAAGGAAAACTTGAGCAAGTATTGTTTGATTCCAAAATAGCCTTAATTTCCATGGTATGTGATAGTTGCAGCATTTTCATACCAAATAGGATGAGATAGCACTTTTGTTTTGTGGTGCTTGTTATTCTTTTTATGCCAGATAGGATGAGATAGTACCCCTGTTATGTGGTATTTGTACGCCCTTGTATATGTGGCGGTGGAAGTTAGGGCATTGTCCTGATAGAATGTTGCGGGTCAGGGTGTAACTCTTAGGTTCCGTTTGGTGCACGAGATATGACAGGATTATGTTCTTGGGATATGTTTGGATTGGATGAGATAGAATTTGACTAAATTTAGTGATATCCTGTGTTTGATGCAACACAGGATATGATTAAAAATAGAGTAATCCTGTGTTTGGTGCAACATTGGATATGATTAAAAATAAAGTAATAATATGTTTATGATTAAAAATAGAATAATCCTATGTTTGATAAATTATGGGATACCACCCAAAATAGTTCTCCCTACACCCATTTACCCCTCACACCTACAATAAAAAATTCAATGATTTACTTTTTACGATCTAAAAAATGTTAAGATTAACCCTAAATATCAATAACTATTTTACTTTTTACAACTAAAAAATGTTAAGATTAACCCTAAATATCAATAGCTATTTTAACTAAGTCATTTCTATAAAGCATCACCAACCATGCTAGCAGTTATTAAATCTCAATTGATTCCAAATTTGTGTCCAACCTGTAATAAGATAATGTTGCAGTTATTACATTTTTTTTACTAATTACTATTATTACAATATTTGATTCCAATAACTTTCAAATGAAAACAAAAATTGATTGAAACAAAAATTGATTGAAACTATCCTTTTTTTTATTCTATAAATAATGATGGTTTGTATTTATTTAATTTATATTTCTTATTTGTTCATCTTGCTTAATTTTGTTGTTATGTTTGCTATTTTTCGTTTTCAATACAAAAAATTATAGTCTTCAATCTCACATGTCATTCATTAACAATCAAACTAAAATAGTGATACTTATCATTAAAAATAAAGTAATGTTGTGGCCATTTCTTTGTTGAGTATGAGATAAATACAAAGTCATATCTCAAAAAAGTAATATTTGTTACACAATTTTACACCATATAATTTGTGTGAGATTAAATACAATTATGAAAATTAAGTCTAAAATATGCATAAGTTGGCCACACATTTTTTTTTATTGGCATGCTCTTCTCTAGTACCAGCCAAAAACTATATATATATTCCAAAAGTTGATGAACATTGTCAAAAAGCAGCATCATTCCCTTAAGTATAAAAATATCACTCCATAGCCACCACCTACATATAATAGGTACTTTCAAATGTTAGCAACCAACATGTATCATGATAATTCTTTCAATAATGAAAAAAAAAACATGTATCATGATAAAATAGTGCAAAATTCATTAATCATGAACTTACTTTACCATTATTAAGGACATTAGTCATCAAACACACCACTAAGAAGTGAGGCAACGAACTGCAATTTTCGCTCCTCACGTTGTTATGCATTAAAGATCTCTGCAGCTTCTGGTTTGTGCATAAACTTTTGCATTATACATACTTAATACGAGAGAGGAAGTTGCATTTTCTACTAATCATTTGCTATAACCTGATTTTCAGACATCTTGTTTTTTACTAATACTTGACAAAACTTGTCTAATGTATCATTTGATTTCTCAATAGCATTATTCATCACATTAGCAAATCTATCCATACTACGAACTATCGGATCTCCGGATTTAGACATTTTCTTACTCAATGGTTGAGATGAAGTTGGGTGCATTGGCTGGCAAGAATCAGTTTGATTAACTGACATTGGAGAAAAGTTTCCAGGCATCTCAAATTCATTATCAAAGTTGTCACCCACATCCACATCTGCTGCTAGGTTCTCAGTGGTATATGTTGTTTTTCCTGTAACACGATCTTTCCCAAAGATATAAGTCAGTCTTTCATAGAGAGAAAAAGGTTTATCTCTCCATCATTTTATCTGTTTATGATGCTGTAAGAAGAATTAACATATAAATAATTTAATGTTCAATTCAATTTTACATACCATTAACATCTATTCTAGTAAAAATATTCTAGTAATAGTATTCAAATAAAAAAAAGTAAAGTTAACATCACATGTACATATGAATGCCATGATTCATTGTTGTCAACTTCAACACATTTTCTCACACTGTTCCAACCAAACCCATTAGCATTTATCATGTCATATACTACTTCATGATATTTTTGTCAAGTCTTCACCTTTGATTCAATATGAGGGCTAGCTCTCAAGCCACAATTTGGTAGAATATTTGTTAAGCGTGATTCCATAATCTTTAAAGTTTCAGCTTTAAAAGAACCACAGTATGCACGACCACCATTTACAACAATTTCATCTATAATACTTAATAGAGTCTCTTCATCTTTTTTGGTCCATGTACGTCTATATGCTCTTCTATCTTGCTCAATATTTGGCTACTACCACCAACATCCATTTATATACCTACATAACCATCATGTAATGCTAGATAAACATGAAACACATGTAATGCTAGATAAACATTAAGTCATTAAACCGTCATGTATTCTAATTGGGATAATTTATGTTGACAATAAATTATGATTAAACAAAAATTAAATACTCATTCAAAAACGATAATGTTCAAGTACATACAATTCATAAGTCAAACATTTACTTGTCAAAATAAATAACAATAAAAATTAAGTAGACCAATTTCTCCTCCATTCATTAAACATTTATGAAGCCATGTTATCTCTCCACATTGTTCATTCTGGGGAGGAAGAAACTTGCCCTATGATATCATGATCCATATCATCCTCAATGATTTCACTAAGCTCATGCTCCATTGGATCATTGACATTTCTCTCATAATAATATTGTGCAAAAGACAACACGCAACTATGATTTTACAATGTGTTTTAAGTGGATAAAATGATGGACTTCACAAGATTTCCCAACGCAATTTTAGTAGTCCAAAACAACGTTCAATTACATTTCTTACTGATGAATGCTTCATGTTGAAGTATTCCTCATGGTTAAAAGGGGTATAACCATCTCTCCATTCAGATAAATGATATCTAGTTCTTCTATATGATACTATAAATCTATCACCATTTGTATAGCCATCATCCACAAGGTAATAATAACCTAAATAGTAAAAAAGATAAAGAAAATTAATATATTTATATATAACTATATTTATACAGTTTTCCTTATTGTAATAATTATGTTAATGTTTATTGGTGGGAACTTTCATCCCAGTTGGTCTAGATAATGCATCTTGAAGTATTTTTAAATCTGAAGCTGACCCATCCCATCCGGGAAAAACAAATGTGAACATCATATCCCTAGAACAAGCACCTAATACATTTGTTGCAATTTCACCCTTTCTTGATCTAAATCGTGGCTTATCAACTTCAGGTACATGCACTGTAATGTAAGTCTCATCTAACGCCCCCAAACAATTATAAAATATAGAAATCATTATGTAAGGAGATTTTATAATAGAAGATAAGTTAAAATAAATTGTAAATTATATGTATTACTGACCTTAAACCATTTCCACCTTTCATCATTATAATTCTCAGGCACAAAATCTGGTGAAACTAGTAAATGATTGTTCAGTTATAAAACTGCATATAAGACTGAATTGAAATATCTACTAATTGTCTCTCCGGATCTGTAAAACCTACTGCGAATAGTACGGTTTTTAACATGGTGAGCAAGTATGTGTAAGAACATACAGACTTGTTCCTCAATACAAACCAAACCATCAGTCTTCAATCTCCCAGTGTTACAAAGCAATTCACACAGTACGACAAAAGTTCTTATATCCATCCTTAATTAATCAATACAATTAGTATCGTTGTACGAGATTAAACGATTTATGTAATCAACACGACTAGCAGGGTTGATTAATGTATGGTTACTTAGTAATCGCCTATGATATTGGTACCCTGCCATATAATGCATATCTGAACCCATTGTAAGTAGATACAATCTTTGTAAATGAAATAGTTGCCAAACTAAGAAAAATATAATATCTTTTTCATCCATGTCATCCATATCTAATACATGAAAACAGTCATTCATCACATTTCTTTAAACTAATGAAGTTTAAATAACACAAATTAAAGTAAAACTAAATATCACAATAAATATTTCAATCTCTTATTTCTCTTATTAAATCTTAATCAGAAGGTTAGAAGAAGAAATCTTTAAAAAAAATCACAAATTGTCATAAACAATGAGAAAACAATAATTTTTTTAATGGACATAATATATATTTGGTCAAAAAGAAAACAAGTAGAAAATTGTGTATTATTTTGGTATAAGTATATCTAAAATATGTTGTGTCACGACTCTAGTGAAGTGGATATCATCTACCAACTAACCAACACATACCTATTTTAGTAATATAGAAACACAACAATGATCACTAATTCACTGATAATATTGTAATTACATATGTTTTATACCTCTATCTTCAGATGGTTGGAAAGGTACAAAAGTTAGCTTTCCATAGAATTTCACAGTTCACAATTTCGAGTTTTATAGAAGAAGTTATGATCATTTTACTACTCAAAGGTCAGTCGAGAATTTCTACGCGGGATTTTGAAAATAAAGCATTATAGGCTGCCTATTCAGAAATGAAGGTCTCAGACGAATTTGTTATGTTTTGGAAGATTAATGAATGCCTAAAATTCACTTTTAGTTATACTAAACTTTCCATGTTATGATTAATTGAAATTGGGTTAAGATTCCTAAAGTTAAAAGGGTTGTATTTTCTATTTTGAGTCACATTGAATTAGTCTTATTGGAGATTGATTAGAGAACTAAAAGGAGACATAATTCATATCTATTTAAGAGGAATTATAGCAGAAAAATCAGATTTTTTTGTTGAAGAGTTCTAAGGTGACATTCCATTGATTTTCCGAGTTCTATTATTATTTTCTTCTATGTTTTCTCTTAGGCTTGTAATCATGACTATACGAAACTAATTCTTTTTGCTAAGGCTACGATGTAGCCTAGCCATGACTATTTAAATTATTTGGTTAATGTTAATTTCGAATTTTCTTTCCTATTAAGTATCTTTTGCTGCACTTAATTGATGTGTGCTTGAATTGACGCACTTTTATCTTCATTTGACTTCACTAATAAGAACTGAGTTAACTTATGTTGTTTAGAAAATTAAAACTCAGCAGTGATATCATTTTTCTACCCCATTGAACATACAAAAATTCAATAAATCACATTTACATTGTACTTTCTAAAACCACATTTCCATTCAAGCATGTTTTACTTGCATTTTCTACCTATATAATGTTATACTTCATAAAAGAATAGAACACCAGGAAGTTTCTTGAAATAAAAAGTCCAAACCAAGGACCTTATACAACAAAGGAAACAGAGCCCAAACAGAGCTCTAACAAATCCCCTGTAAACAATATAATATATACATAATCATCTTTATCTTTTTTTTTTTGAAAAGACAATATATCAAGGCTGCACAAAGCAATGCAGAAACAAACACAAACAAGAAAGCCGACACCAAACAGGCAAGGAGGCCCACGCAGCAGGCAAACCTAGGCAAAAAACACAACAAAGAAAAACAGAAAAAACAAAGAAATAGGGAAGGCAGGAAATCAAAGAATCATAAATCCCCTCATTCCACAAAATCACCCTACATAATCATCTTTATTTCATACACACACCAAACACCATTACTTGGAATAAACGGCCTACACCTACTATAAACCAGAAAACAATAATATATATATATATATATATATATATATATATATATATATATATATATATATATATATATATATAATCATCTTTATCTCTGTTGACGTCGATTTCTAGATGTATGAGAAAAAGTCAACAATATTTGATTTTAGTTGTGATTTCAAAGAGAAAGAGAAGGAGAAAGTAATCAGATGCAAATTTTACGTGGTAAAACTCCGATGACCGGAGAAACGTCCACGGGTGGCTGAATAATCAATCGAACCAAAATCCACTATTGAAAAGATTTACAACTCTCGATCTCTCTTTTTTCTCTCTGTATTTTTCTATATGTTTTCTATATATTTTTTGTAACGAGATTATGAGTCTACTTATATGTTCATAGAACCCTAATACTCTTTGTACAAATAATAAAAGATCTTTGTATTTAATTATGATTGGTTACTTGTTCAAAGTAGTGTGTCTTCTTTCATATTTCAGATATTTGTATAGAGATCGAATGAGACTCTAGTGATATAGTCCAGTTAGGACTTATTTCCTTATAAATGCGTAGTCTTTTTTGAAGAAATAAAATTGTTGTCTGATTTGGAACCCTTTCTGTTTGGTATTCTATTCTTCTTGGAATTCTTCTTGGAATTCTTCTTTGATATGGCTATCTTCGTGTATTTTAACGACTCTTGACTCTTGTGAGTTACGCGCTGGGCTTCTTTATTTAGTTTTCTTCATGTTTGTCCCGAGTAGAACATGATATTAGCTGGTCCCAAATGACATCATCTAATCCCGAGTAGAACATGTCATCAGCTAACCCCGAGCGTCGTTAACTGACCCCGAGTAAAACACGTCATCAACTAACCCCGAGCATCGTTAACTGATCCCGAGTAGTATATGACGTCATTTGATCCCGAGTAGGTTTTGTTCAATACTTTTTTATTCGGGTTTCTTTTCTTTGGTGATGTCTTGCAGGATATTTTCTGAATGCCTATTCGGATGTCCACCTAACAATTTTATCATTTTTGTCAATAACGTGTACGTCTGAAAATTTACATACAACAATACTCCCTTAAAATATTTTTACCGAACAGGGTTTTGTTACGGGCAAAAGTATTTTAATCAACTTTTCAATTTCTTCGTCTCTTTAATGCCAGGGTAAATGTCTTGTCATAATGGTGTGTCTTAATGGTGACCATGTAAATTCAATTTGCCTCCTCACGCGAGACCTCAATGATTGCGATGTTATGGAGTTCTGACGGCCTTGGCCAGTTCTTCTCTTAACACATGTCCTCTACCGCTTCATTTCTCGATGCCATTTATGAGAAATGACCTACGCGTCTTCTAGTGCGTCGCCTACGTCATCAGATCTGTCTTTGATTTTTCCCGCCACGAGATCCTAGGGTTTCGTGTTATTACCCCTTTAAATTCTCCATTGAAAGGAGTTGCGTTGGTTCATTCTCAGACTCAAACCAGAAATTTTCTAGTCCAGATTTCTTTACGCATAAAATCCCTATTCTCCGGTAAAGATTTTGCATCAGGTTTCTTCATTCAATGTTAGTTTTAATGAATCCGACTTCCCGTCATCGACTTTTTACTATAGCTCTCGAAGTACTTGATCGTGGAGATTTTCAACTAGTTTCTTACGCTCAAAGATAATTGGGGGAAATCCCTCCAGATGAACCTCCTTTTTTAGAAGTCGACGTTTCTAGGCTTTACCCTGACGTTCGTTTTAGTTCTGTATCCAGTTCTGATTCTAATTCATCTAGTTATGAATATGTCATTTCTAATCACAGGGTACCACTTCGATCAAGGATGGGAAAACATCAAAGTAAAAGTGAAGTCCATAAGCACAACTCGGGCAGCGTCCGGATCAGGGAGTAGATTATTGATAAGAAGGACGTCGAAGAGGAGTTCAGAAAATCTCGTCTCTCTTTTTCTGTTGATCGCTCGAGTGGGTTTGACACAGAATCGAATGTGGTCGGGATAGATGAGATCGGGAAATATCGTGCCCGATTCGACTTGGATAATTCAGTTACTCTGATTCCTACTAGTGATAGAGCTGCGTGGAACCCTCCCCCGGGCATGGTGGCAATCTATGGGTCCATGCTTTGTTGTGGCGTTACTCTTCCTCTTCAGCCGTTCATTACTTGGTTTCTGGCTGAAACAGGGATCGCTCCAGCTCAATTGGCTCTGAATAGCTACAAAATCTTAATGTACATGTGGCGCATGTGGAGCCGAATGAACTTGTCACCGCCTTCCCCGAGTGAAATTAGGCACTTCTACACACTAAGGCAGTCTGGTAAGACAGGGACTTATTTTCTTCTGTTTAACCCGCCAGATTGTTGGGTCCTCGAGGGGACAAAGGTGAATCGGAGAGTTGACACCTCCGATGATGCCAAAAAGAAGGGCTTTGTATGAGGATTTCATTCGTCCAACACGTACTGGAAGAATAGTTGGTTTTTTACCGGAGGAAACCTAGATCTTGAAGTCACTCTTTCGGCTAGGGAAACTCGGACGGTGTTGAAAGTTTCCCATTTTTTATGTTCCCCTGAGGTATGGAACAAGAAAAAATTTGAATTTAGCGATACTGAGCTAACCAAACTTGCTCGGCCAACAGTTCACACTCTAGAGAAAATGAGCAGGACTTACCTTTTCAATGAGAAGAAGATGATAGAACTCGTATTCTTTAGCCAGATTTCAAGTTACCGCAGGCAATGTACGTGATCTTTGTACCTTTTTTTTTTTTGCTTTTTATATTCTGACGCGATGCTCTTTTTTCTCCCAAGTGTATGACTCGGACATCGTCTGCGACATTCAAGCTCGTCAGGTGAAGTCAATCCTCCAAGCGAGCCAAAAAGAAGCTTCTCGTCAGAGCAAAGAGGGTATTGCCCCACCTGAGTCAGATGACGACCCTGATGAGGTTGACGAGTAGATTCCCGAAAGTTTCCTCGAGGAAGTCATCTGGTCGACTGTAAGGGAGTCTAGTGGTCCGAGTGGCTATACTCATGAGTTGCTTGAAGACGGAAGGAGGTAGAATGATGGTCTTGGTGAGGGGCCTGATGAATCGAGCTCCCCGGTTGTGGTCCCTACCGAGCGAACGGATGCCGGTGATAGAGGTAAAACATCTTAGGGATAAGTAAATACAAATCCCAACTTTTTTGAATCGTTTCGGGATGATGTTCAGGAAGATCCCTAAGCTGATCTCGGCTTTCATCGCTCTCGGGCCGAGAAAAGGAAGACAGTCGATTCTCCCGCTCATCCTCATAAGGTTCCTCGGTGGTTTTATTTATCGACTCCAGTGATGAAGAAACCGGGGCTGAGATTCCCACGGGCGTTGATGTTGAAGCATTGAATCTTTGAGAGGTCCTTCATATCCTTCTCCTCAGGATATGTTCAGGGCGATGTCATCTGGTCAGGCTTTCATCGGGGATGATCATTGGAGCCACCTCAAGGACGTGTCTTTGACGAGTCGTCTTCAGAATATTTTTAACGCCGCATCTTATATAAGTTTTATTCCCAATTCTCAACTGTCTGGCTTGCTTGCTAGATTTTTAATTAAACTTTTGTAGATGGTGGCCAAGAATACTGAGTTGGTTCAGACACAACAACATCAAGTTGATCGAATAAGGCGTCTTGAGGCTCAGCTGAAAGAAAGGAAGTCGGGTCCACCCAAGTGTTTGCTGACCACTGTTTGGCGAAGCTAGTGGCGGCCGAGGAAAGAGCTTCTTCGGCAGAGGAGAAGGCTACATCACTACAAAACTTGTTGTCTTCTGCCTAGGAATCAATGCTTAAAGCCGAACAGGAGGCGGAGCAGTCCAAGCTGGCGTATGAAAAGAAGATTGAAGACTTGGAGCGCCAAGCTTTGACAGTTGAGTCCTTATCCAAATAGGCTAGGCTGGAACTCGAAGTCCAAGGGGTCGACCGTTTTAAAAGATCCCCTACTTATGATGCCTTTCTCCTTCGAGAATTTCAGCGAAGGCTAGTTTCGGCTGGTAAATTTTTTAAGGTCAAGAATCAGGCAACTGAAAAAGCCCGAACCAACTGGGAGTTGTCGATCAAGAATCATGTGGATCGGTCCCTGGAATCTCTTCAGACTCAGATGAAGGAGTGAAAAGCTTATTGTCGTAGTCGAGGCAAATAGCTTCATCCCATGCATTTGGAGGTTCCATTAGAGCACTCCCTCTCGACCTTTTATGCCAGTCAGGAGTCGGGCGTATAAGGTTCGATGCCTGATGTCGGACCGATCCCGGAAGAAGATTACAGCAGATGGATGGATGATTCGGTCGATACGATTTCTTGGCCTTCCAATGAAAGTCTCTTCTGTGAATACGAAATAGTGCCCGACCCGAGCATCGACAAGAGTTCTAAATCCTCATAACCTTGATTTATATCGTAGAAATTTCATTTTTGTAAAAATTCTTTGTAACGATTTTTTGTAAAGATTATTAATGAAATTCTGAGTTAACTGTAATTCTGAAAACAGAGTGGTTTGATCTGATTCATTGCTCAAGGAATTTCACTGTGTATCTTGAACTTGATTTTATTGCTGCCGAGTATCCTATTAAACTGGCTATTGGAATTTATGCCAAGTATCTTATTAAACTAGCTATTGCAATCTTTATGTCAAGTAACTTATTAAACTGGTTATTGCAATTTATGTCAAGTATCTTATTAAACTGGATATAACAATCTTTATGCCAAGTATCTTATTAAACTGACTATTAACCGAGTCATCTTGAAACAAACGAATAGATTTACGTGTTTCATACTCGGGTTATTACCCGAACATTACATCAAGGCTCACCATGATCATATGTTCGAGTCATTACATATTACCGATGACGTCTCCCCAATTTTTCTGTACAAGGGTTTACTGAATCGTTAAGCTTTTCAAACCGCTTAACACAGCTACGCATTTCACCCGAAAAAAATTCGATAGAGTCCCGAGCCTTTCTCCAGAATCTGGTGCATCGAGTTTGCCTTTTTGCTAAGGTCAATTGACCTTGCTCGGATGGCATGCTCCTTCGAGCTTCTCCGCCCATTCGAAAATCAATGGTCCCGAGTATTCTATTTGCATGTTCTTATTATCATGCTTGTCTTTCATATGTTCTTATTATCATATGATTTATTTTTCGAAAATCCCGAGTTTGATTTTTATTTATAACTATAAAACCAACAAAAATTTAAATTCCCAAACTAAAATTGTCCTAACTAAAGGAAACAAAAAATAATTTAAGGATAAAAAATCTTCAGATATTGGGCATTGCATGGTCGGGGTAAGACCCTTCCATTGAGTCGTGCAATCCAATATGCTTCATAGCCAGTTATTCCTTCAATTTTGTACGGGCATTCCCACTTATCAGCCAGGGAACCTGCAGCTTTATTTTTTGTATTCAATGACACCTTCCTGAGTACCAGGTCTCTTAGTTAGAATTTTCTGACCCGAACAAGAGAGTTGTAGTGGCGAGCTACTCTTTGCTGATATGCCATATTTCATATTCGGGACTTCTCCATTTTCTCTTCTAGCTCATCTAGACTTTGTAACAACATATCAACATTCTGATATTCATCATATAGCCCGGGGTGATGCATAAGACGTTTCTATAGGGATAACAGCTTCTGTTTCAAACGCTAAAGTGAATGGAGTCGCTCCTGTTGAAGTTCTTGTTGTCGTCCGATATGCCCATAATACTTCGGGAAGCTTTTCAACCCAACTTCCTTTCTTGGCATCCAGCTTTGCTTTGAGTGTATGCTTGATGATTTTATTTACTGCTTCAGCCTGCTCGTTTGTTTGAGGATGGGCATGTGTGGCATAGTAATTTGTAATTTGGTACTCTTTGCACAGCTGTCTGAATTTCAGGTTATCGAATTGGGTGCTGTTATCAGTGATGATTGTGTTTGGGACTCCTAAACTGTAGAGTATATTCTTTTTCATGAAATTTGTGGTATTTGTTTCTGTGATATGCACTAATACTTCATCTTCTGCCCACTTCGTGAAATAGTCAACAGCTACTATAGCGTACTTCGCTCCACCCATGTCCCAACTAGCATTGGGCCAATTAAATCAAAACCCCACATGGCAAATGGCCATGAGGATGTGAGGTTTCTGAGTTATTCAGGGGGTTGTCGGATATCATTAGCAATCCTTTGGTAAGTATTGTAACTCTCCGAACATCGTTGTGCATCTGAGAATAAAGTAGGCCAATAATAACCTTGCCTAAGTACCTTGTGTGCTAAACTTTTACCCCTAGTATGGTTTCCACAAACTCCCCCATGGATTTCCTGTAATATCTGACATACATCTTCCTCTAACACACATCTTTGAAGTGTTCAGGAAAACCCTCTTCTGTATAGTTCTCCTCCGACCAATGTGTACCTTGCTGATCGATACCTGATACGTTTTGCTTGTAGGGGATCTTTCGAGAGCACGCATTCTTCCAGGAACCTTTTCAGCTGGGTCATCCAATCGTCTGACGGTGTTCGGATTTCTACAATTTTAAAGTTTTTTGGCTCAGCTGTGCTTGGTTTGAGGAGATGTGCAACCAGAATAGTTTTTGGCCTGATTGTGGTCGTTGCTGATGCTAGTTTCGACAAAGCATTTGCTTTTTCATTCTCCTCCCTGGGGATTTGGGTAATCCTATATTCTTTGAATTTCTAGAGGAGCTGTTTTGCAATGTCACGATAAGCTATCATGCCTTCATCCCTGGCTTGGTATTCGTCCAGGACTTGGTTGACAACTTCCTGTGAATCGCTAAATATCTCGACTTCTTCTACCCCGAGAGCTATGCAGACTCTGAGTCCAGCTAGTAACGCCACGTACTCGGCTTGATTATTGGTTGCTTTGAAGTTAAACCTCATGGCACATTCGACATCATCTCCTTCTGGAGTGCATACTATGATCTCTGCCCCGCTGCCGTGAGTATTTGAAGAGCCATCAACATATAATTTCCATGGGAATTTTTTACCCAACATCTTTTTTGCTTCCAGGTTTGGTTCTGTGAACTCTGCTATAAAATCTGCCACTTCTTGTCATTTGAGAGATTTCCTGGGGACGTAGAGGATATCGAATTCACTTAGCTCGATTGCCCATTTGGTTAGTCTTCCTGAAATCTCTGGCTTTTGTAAAATTTGCTTCAATGGGCAGTCGGTGAGAACATGGATTGTATGAGCCTGAAAGTATGGCCTTAGTTTCCTTACTGCTGAAACTAATGCTATGGCCATTTTTTTTGCCTGTGAATACCTGGTCTCGGCTGGTAAAAGTACCTTGATGGTATAATACACTGGCTTCTATACTCCATATTCTGTTCTAACTAGGACTGAGCTTGCTGCTAGTTATGTAATTGATAAGTATAAATGGAGTATCTCTTCCATTTGTGGTTTCGAAAGGATGAGAGTCTGCCTTAGGCACTCTTTGATTTTTAAGAATGCCTGCTCGTACTCTTCGTTCCATTCGAGTTCTTTTCCTTTTTTAATTACTCTGAAAAAGGGTGCGCATCTGTCTGTGGCCTTTGAGATGAATCTACCTAAGGAAGCTAAACATCTTGTTAAGCGCTGTACTTCTTTTAGTGTCCTTGGTGAGGTCATTCTCTGCAGGGCTTGGATCTTTTCAGGATTGACTTCTATTCCCCTTTGGTGAACTTTGAAACCCAGGAACTTTTCTAAAAGAACTTTGAATAAACATTTGTTTGGATACAGCTTCATTTGGTATCTCCTCAAAACATCAAATGTCTCTCGCAGATCTGAGGTATGCTTGTCTGCCGAGATGCTCTTGGTCAGCATGTCATCAATGTATACTTCCATGTTTCTTCCTATTTGTCGTGCGAAGATTCTGTAGACCAGCTTTTGATATGTTGCCCCTGCATTTTTTAATCCGAAAGGCATTACTGTGTAACAGTACAAGCCCTGATCGGTTGTGAACGCTGTTTTTTCTTCGTCGGCCTTATTCATCCGGATTTGGTTATATCCCGAGTAGGCATCCATGAAACTGAGCAATTCGTGGCCCGATGTAGCATCCACCAGTTGGTCTATCATTGGAAGTCGAAAACTGTCTTTTGGGCATGCTTTGTTCAAATCTGTGAAATCTACGCACATTCTCCATTGTCCATTTTTCTTTTGGACGAGGACTACATTAGCTACCCATTGAGGGTAGTTGATCTCTCTAATCGACCCTACAACGAGTAGCTTCTCCACTTCCTGTTTGATTGCCTGACTTCTCTCGAGATTGAATGACATTCTCTTTTGTATTACTGGTTTTGCATTCAGGTCTACCGCGAGATGATGAGATATTATTCAGGTGTCTATCCAGACCATGTCTTCATGACTCCAAGCGAACACATCCTTGTATTCTTTAAGCAGATCAATAAGGCTTTGTTTGACTTTTTCTTCCAAATTAGCCCCGATCTTGATCTTCTTATCTGGTTCATCTTCTTTCAAGATCATTTCTTCGACCGGTTCATTTTTGGACTCCTTTGACTCTTCTCTTGGATCAAATTCGAATGACAGTGACTCTTTGTTCTAACTCGGCTGCGTTATAGTGCATACTTGTTCTCCATCATTTTTGTCTTTGTATACTGACAGGTTAGCTCTTCGGGCCATCTCTTGGAACCCCTTGACTACACCGAACCTCTGTTCGGTCGGGAATTTGACCATCAATACATAAGTGGTTGTTACGGCCTTAGTTTTATTCAAGAACGGTCAACCCAACAACGCATTATACGGTCAATTGTCTAAGTCTACTACTATGAAATAGAGTAGTATTGTTCTTTGGCAAGGCGCCACTTCAATCTTTACGGGTAGCTTTACCGTCCCGAGGGGCCTAACCTCAACTCCCCTGAATCCTCTGAGTGGGGTATGAAAAGACTGTAAATCCTTTCGATCCAACCTGAGTTGATTGTAGACGGCTACATTGAGAATATCTGTCGAACTTCCATTGTCTATTAAAATTCTCCTGACTTCCCTGTGTTCAATTTCTGGCACTTATGACCAGGGCGTCGTTTGGTGGAACGTCGACCCCATGTGAGTAAGCTTCTGTGAATAATATTGGGTATCATCCTTCATTTACCCTTTTTGGGTCAGGTTCGACCTAGTTCACGTCAAAGTTCTGTCTTGCCACCACTGCTTCTCTGGTTTTCTGTGTTCGCTCTCGGTTACTTCACCTAGTGGACGGTCCTCCAAAGATTGTTTGTATTACTTCATTGGCCTAGGGCTGGCCCTTTGATTTCTATCGGAACTGTGATCGGCCCTGGTCTCTTTCTTTGTCTCGGACTTTTCATCCCTTTTCAAGATTATATCCTGTAGGTGTCCTTCTCGAATGAGGGTTTCTATGTAATCTCTGAGCTGGTAACACTTGGAAGTCTCATGACCAGTTTCCTTATGGAATCTACAGTATTTGGTTGTATCTAGCCGAGCACACTGAGACTGTCGACGTGGCTCTTTTACAAGATTTTTCTCTTCCAGTATGGCCAGGATTTCCTCTTGCTTTTTCCGAAGAGAGGTGTAGTAGGCGTATCTACCTCGGAATCTCTCTATGGTCTGTTCGGCATTACGTTCGTTCCCTCCATCCTTATTTTTTTCTTTACCGTTTCCTTTCTGTTTTCCCTTTTGGTTTTGTACCTTGGACCCGACGTTCTTTTTAGGTTTTCCTCCATGCATGTAGCATCCTCCCGTGGCTAACTCTTCTTATTCGGCCAGTGCATATCCTCCTGCCATGTCCATCATATCTGAATATCTGGTTAGACGGGCTCTTCTTAGGTCAAAAGATAGCACTCCATTTTGTAGATTGTTGATGAATGCAACAATTATCGCTTCTTCATTTTCACTGCCAATTTCTGATACCACTTGGCCGAATCTCCCAAGATATTTATTCAACGACTCATATTTTTCTTGTTTTATCTGAGAAAGGTAAGCCACTGATTTTTTCCTGTGAATGTTGCCCAGAAATTATCTTGAGAAACTCCTGCTTAGTTCACTGAAGCTTCCGATACTCGCTGGGGGCAATCTCCTTAACCATCTTGAGCTCATGTCTCCTAGAGTTTATGGAAAGTTGAGGCATAGTAAGGGATCGCTGTGGGTATACTGAGCCATAACATTTTTATACCACCTGACGTGTTCCTTAGTATCCGTATCCTTCTTGAACTGCTTCACGTGCGGCATCCTGAATCTTTCTGGGAATGAAGTCCGCAGGATGTCCATAGTGAATGGATTGTCAGAATCTTCGTCAGATAAGTCGTTGTACCCATAACATTTGACCAGTGCGTCCATTTGACGCCTATTGTTTTCGACTTCTCGAGTTAGGCTCTGAATTACATATCTATCTCCCACCGGATCTTCATTATAGTTAAACCACCGAGTGACAGTCATTCCTCTCTCTGGCTCTTCACTTTGCTACCGAGTCTCACGGGTTGATTCTTACAGGCGTATGGTTCCGTGATGGCACTTACGATGGTGCCGATCACTATCATCTGATGACGACCAATCCCTGTGTCGGTCATGCTTACGTTGTCTTGCACGGGCTATCTGATCATGGTTTTACCTCTGACGTGGTTGTTCCTCTTCGGGTGTTTCATGTCCAACCTGATTAATTGGAGCAGAGTTCCTTTCGGCTTTCGGTGTATTTAGCTCTGGCCCTACTATAACCGAATGAAGCCTTGTAGGTGGGAGGTTAGGAGGTTGCGCTTCTTCTGCAACCAGTAGATCAACTTCTTCATTTGCTGTGTCTGCCACCAACTGTTGCAGTGCCTCGTGGAAGAGTCGTGTTAGGTCTTCAATGGTCGGAGGGATTTGTTGAATTTCTGCCAGGGATGTTGGTTGGTCTTCAGTGGTTGCGTCGAGATCTCGTGAACTACTGCTAATATGGATATAATCTAGAGATTTTTGGACATCCTCATGACTGTTTATGCTTCCCGCCATTACTTTTAATTAAATCTGAGGTTCGAGCCCCTTCTTCTAGCGCCAATTGTTGACGTCGATTTCTGGATGTATGAGAAAAAGTCAACAAGATTGGATTTTAGCTGTGATTTCAAAGAGAAAGAGAATGAGAAAGTAATCGGACGCAAGTTTTACGTGGTAAAACTCCGATGACAGGAGAAACCTCCACGGGTGGCTGAATAATCAACCGAGCCAAAATCCACTATTGAAAAGATTTACAACTCAATCTCTATTTTTCTCTCTGTATTTTTCTATATGTTTTCTATATATTTTTTGTGACGAGATTATGAGTCTACTTATATGTTCATGGAACCCTAATCCTCTTTGTACAAGTAATAAAAGATCTTTGTATTTAATTATGATTGGTTACTTGTTCGAAGTAGTGTGTCTTCTTTCCTATTTCGGAGACTTGTATAGAGATCGAATGTGACTCTAGTGATATAATCCAGTTAGGACTTATTTTCTTATAAATGCGTAGTCTTTTTTGAAGAAATAAAATTGTTGTCCGATTTGGAACCCTTTATGTTTGGTATTCTATTCTTCTTGGAATTCTTCTTTGATATGGATATCTTCGTGTATTTTAACGACTCTTGACTCGTGTGAGTTACGTGTTGGGCTTCTTTATTCGGTTTTCTTCATGTTTGTCCCGAGTAGAACATGATATTAGCTGGTCCCGAATGACGTCATATAATCCCGAGTAGAACACGTCATCAGCTAACCCCGAGCGTCGCTAACTGACCCCGAGTAAAACACGTCATCAGCTAACCCCGATCATCGTTAACTGATCCCGAGTAGTATATGACGTCAGTTGATCCCGAGTAGGTTTTGTTCAATACTTTTTTATTCGGGTTTCTCTTCTTTGGTGATGTCTTACAGGATATTTTATGAATGACTATTCGGATGTCCACCTGCCAATTTTATCCTTTTTGTCAATAATGTGTACGTCTGAAAATTTACATACAACAATCTCATACACACACCATATTCCAATCAATCTAAGTAACCAAAAATCTCATTTTTCTTGTTTGAGTAACTAGAAACAGTAACCAAAAACCTTATTTTTCTTGCATTTGTCCATTATTAAACATAAAACAATCATAAATCAAATGGAAGTCCATATATTAACTTGTATTTTATCTCAATTGTAAAAGCCCCAATTTTAGAAACATTGAAACCCTAAAATATTGATGAAATTGAAATCCAAACAAATAGCATGCAACAAACATCAATAAAATAGCATAAAAATGTAACAATAAAAGAATTACCAATCTTTATCAGATGATAGCTTCACTTACTGAGTCTAGATATGAAATCTTTAATCTACAAACAGTAAACAAAACAAATTTTACTGAGATAATGGGTCAAATAAAACAAAAAAATAATAACTAAATCAACTAAAAGAAGAAGTAAACATCAAACATCAAAAAAGAGCTTACTAGAAATGAGACAAGATGGTTGGAGAGAAGAAATTAGCAGGCCGGAGTGATAGAAGGGTTGGAGATGTATCTAAGAAAGGGCTCTGATTGTGGCTGAGAATGTGAGAGAGAGAGTCTGCTAAGAAAAACGATTAACAAAGAAAAAGAACCATGATTGAAAGCTCTACTGAGAAAGAGATGGGATTCCAGATGATGAAAGAAATGGGATTCATTTGAATCCCACCATTTTAGAAATGACTATTTTATCCTATTAGTATGGGGTAATTTTTTTTATGGGATTAAATTATCTTATTCTCTCACTCCAACCAAACATGGGAATAAGATTAAAACTAGTCTATTTCCTGTCCAATCCTAGCTGTCAAACGGGCCCTTAGTGCCCTATGAACAATCCTATACAGTATAATGTAAGACAATTATTGGAACATGATGATTGATGTACTTCTATTTTGTACAGTGACACCAAAAGAATTATATTTGGTATTTGGTTAATATACTATTATTATTCTGAGAATAGATTTGTAAAGATAAACTTATTAGACATGGTTTAAGAAATGGATTGAACATGGTTATTTTAAATCATATGCCATGGATCCTGGTTTTTACAATTGATTTATTGTTAATGAACCATGATAGCTTTGATCCTTATTAAATATAAGGTACATAGGTGATTGGGTGTAAATCTCAAACTCAAGCCCAAAGAAAATTGTTAAATAAGTATACTACACTTCTTGACTTTGATATATCCAAACCGTAAAATAATTGTAATGTTGTTGTACACGCTGGTTTAAATCATAAAAAAATAATGATTTGTGAATTGGGTTTATACCTTGAATGATATTGGTTCGGTACCCTTGTTTGGGGCGATGTTGGGTAATGGAGAAAGACAATATGTATGTTTATTTACAGTTTAAAATTAAACACTCGATAGTTGTGTAATTCATTAATATGCCAAAGAAAAACTTGAAAGGCATATAAGAACCTGATGTTATACTTGATAATTTTACTAATTAATTCTAAATGTTGTACAATCATATGATTTTGAGTTGAGTTTATTGAAGTTGATGGATGGACATATCTGCTCAAGTGAGATGTATGTTATGCAATTTGAAACTTTGAATTAAACGTTGTTTTTACCTAATAGTAGGATATGTAAATGTCTCTTTGACTTCTATTTTATAGAGGAATTTATGAGAAACGTATAAGTATAATTGGAATTTGTAAATTATACGGTCTTAGACCCTTGTGATATTGTTTGGAATTCTTACAATATCTTGCATTAGTATTATGGCCCGTCCTATAAGTGTTTTTCAATTGCTGTTTTTTAAAAATAAAAACGAAAATGAAAACAGTATTTTAGGTTGCAGTTTCGAATTTTGAAAACGTATCTGGTAACATATGCTGAAAGCTGTATTTTGAAAATAAAAACAGAAAAAACGCGTCCGGTAGGTTAACCGAAAACTATCAAAAATTGAAATATCAATTTTGGCATTTTGTTTAATATTATTACAACTATAAACAAATTGATTAAATAATTAACCAATATAATTTTTGTATTGTAATTTTTAAATTAAATAAAAGTAACACATCAGAAATTAATTAAAAAAAAACATATCAAAAAATGAATTAATCATAACTAAACTCTTAAATTATAAATAAATAATTATAATATATATATATATATTATTATATATAAAAAATTATAACTGTATATTATATTAATATATATATATATATATATATATATATATATATAATTGCATGAATGCTTTTAGTTCTAGTTGGAAATAAATTATTCGGGAATATATATATATATATATATATATATATATATATAAGACGGGTATTTTGGTTATTTGAAAATCTTGTCCCGTCTTGTCTTAACTATATTAAACACATAACATTATAATTAATATTTTTTAAAAAAAATGATATTTTTAATATATAAAAAATACAAAACAAAATGAAAAACAAAAAATAAGTATTTTGTGTTTTTCAAATCTTTCACTTTCATTGAAAATACTGGTAAAAAGAATTTTGGGATTTCATCAGAGATATTGGAATCTCTCTCAAATTTTGTAAAAAAAAATTATCCTCGAGGTTTAGAATGAAAGTAAAATGATTTTCCAAAATTACCCGCATTTGAATTAATATTGTATATTAAAATAACAATATGAAAAACGGGTCGTGACACATAAAAATTATGAGTACATCTATTTTTATAAGTAAACCTTTGTCTAATTTTTTTATTTTTAAATATTGATATAAACACTCTTCCTAATGTCAATAGTACCCTCATTGAAATAAAGATATTCATTTTAATACATATTGTTTATAAAACACTCTTAAATTATTATCACACACAGTTTTAATCCAATTTACTTTGGGAAATATCTTGAATGTAGGAGCCTTATAAAAGGGGATATGTGGAACTGTATATGAGATCAAGAGATTTTCAATATAGAATTCTTTTATTTATACAAAAAATTTATAAAAAAAAACTTATCGATATATACAACTATCTTAAAAAAAATACTTGTTAATATCTACTGCTATCGTTTTAAAAAAATTGTTTATTGATAGAGTTCATAATTATACATAAAAGAAAGACAAAAACAATATGATAATCATGTGATGATGAAAAAGTTTGATACTTGAAATAAAATTAGAGTTTAATTAGTATTTATCATAAAAATTGAGGGTTTATCATAAGTTTTTTTTTAATAACGTAACTTTTTTTTAATAAATAAATATAATTGAAGATATGGATGTAATTAATGAGTGTATATAGTATTTGATTTATTTTTAATTAAAGTAATTTATCTTTATTAATAAATTTCTATGGAGATATTTTTGTAATTAATTTATAAAATATAGTTATACTAATAAGTTTGATGGATGTGAATATCGACACCCTTTTTAATTCTATATAAGTGGTCTTTGTTTTGTTATTATAAATTTGAAATAAATTATATATCATTCGCTCGATTCTTTTCTATTATTTTCACATTGTTTTTAATTTTTAATATTTAAATATCTTTTTACAATTAAAATGCAAATATTATTCGGTCAATTCTTTTCTATTACTTTCACGTTCCTTTTAATTTTTAATTTTTAAATATCTTTTTAATTTTTAATTTTTAAATATCTTTTTAAAATGCAAATTTGATTTTATGTCATAGTATTAATTATGGTGGGGCAAAAGGGGCGAGGTCTCAATAGGTGAAGGCAACGGCAACACACCACTAGTTTCATTTTATAAAAGAAGAAAAAAAAAATCAATCTTTTCTTCTAATGAATTTAAAATTAAGAATCAATTCTTAAAGTAAAACGATTTATAAAAAAGTACAAATAATATAATTCAAAAAAAGGTATAGTTTTTCTAACAACATTTGAGGCTGTTGGCATGAAATTAAAATTGAAATATCATGAGTATTTATATAATTAATTAATTTAAAAAATTATTTATCAACGTGTCAAATTGTGATTAGTGGAAAAACATTTGGCGGTATTGGTGTACACGGAATACTTTCTCGCCCACCGCTTTTGAAGACACATGACTCGTAACAAAACATAACACAATACAACTTCGTCTTCGATTTGTCTTCGTTTTCCAATTTTTCTTCTTACAAAAACCACCCAACCTCGAATCGTTTCGTTTATTTTCTCGAAACAATCGCGAAAAATGGGAGAGACTAAGACCACCCTCCAATCTGCCAGGGAATGGGTCGTTGAACACAAGCTCAGAACCGTTGGTAACTTATTTTCTTTCTACTTCTTTTGACGATTCAATAGCATGTGTTTTGGTTTTGGTTTTGGTTTTATTTTTTAGTGATTTGATTTGATTTTGTTTTTCTGTGAATAAAAGGGACTTTGTGGCTTAGCGGTATTGCGGGCTCGATCGCGTACAATTGGTCTCAACCCGGTATGAAAACCAGCGTCAAGATCATTCATGCTAGGTAAAATTTTGTTCCTTTGTTTTTCTATCTGTTTTTTTTTTTTGGGCTCAAGTTTTGATTTTTAATAATGTTGATTGATGGATTACATGTTTGTTTAATTACATTCAAATGGGTATGTTGGTTGGTTGTAAAATATCAAGAAAGTTGATTGTTTTGTGCTTGGTTGCTGATTTTTTTTTTTGAGAGATTGAATCTTTTGTTTAATTTTGGGAAATTGAATTTAACGTGAACTTTGTGTTTGTTATTTCTATCTGCCATCATATGATCCTTGATGTGATTAGTTTAATACACCTTGTTTCAATTCGCTGTGGATATGTGATATGCATCACATTTGACTTATGTTTTGCTGGCTTTCTTTTTCATGCCTCGTCCACATCCATGTCCATGTAGCTCTTCCTCTTATGCTTTTATTTACTTTAACGAATGGATACTCTGTGCTAACCCATTCTACATTATAGTATATCTCTCGTTTCGCCCATTTAGATTACACTTAACATGCATAGGAAGCCAATCTGGAAAAGGTGTCTTATTTCTGATTCCTATGCATAACACATCATATTGGGGTAGATTTTTGATATGGATATCCTTCTAAAGGAAAGAGAACTTATGCCGAACAAGGCATTCTTTCTAATGAAAGATTCTTTCGTGACTTACCTTTTACATTTTAAAAACTTCTTCATGAGCTAATGGATGAGCAGAAAACAGAACCTAGTGTTTTGAGATTGAAATAGAATGACTTCATTATCCTCAAAATTTATAACTACATGCTCCAAAACAAGCACTATGGCGGCAGTCAAATAAAGAGCATAGCATTGTTGTGATGTACGATGGTTGTTTGTTCCAAATACCTGTAGGGTTTTTTGTTTGTTTGCTTGTTGATTTTATAGATAGAAGGAAAACTTGGTTAGACTTACGTTTATTTTGGATTTAATGGCACGGTTGCCCGATTCGTGAACAATTCAGGGGGAAGCCATGCCATTAAGTCTTACTTTTAATAAGAAAGTTGATATAGGACTATTGGAATTGGTGGTTAATGATTATCAAGGTTAAAGAAAGGTGATAAAGAAAGATTAATGCTGCTGGTTTTATCTTGGAGTTTATTTTGAAAAGTTAGGGATATCTTGAATATTGGAGAAGCTGATTTGAGAAGCTGTTTTTGCTCCCAACGTAAACTTAATCGTCGTTGTGGTAATGGGTGGTGTGCCCCATTGAAAGAGGGGGTTGTTTATGTGAGAGGGAGTGAGATTTGGCCAGTTCTGCGAGTCTAATTTTCAAAACTTGTTTAACCCATTGAACGTTTTATTGCCCGCTTTAAACTTACAGGTTTGTTGTTGAAGTCATAGACTCATACGTCTGTTAAATCCCCTTTGCTACAACGCTTGTTAGAACGTGTTCTGATGTTGCTTTCCTTCTTTTTGGCCTTACTAATCATTGTCACCTTGTTAATTTCGGCTTCAGGTTGCATGCACAGGCCCTTACTCTTGCTGCCTTAGCTGGTGCTGCAGTGGTTGAATACTATGACCATAAATCCGGAACCAAGGTTGACCGATATGCGAAGTACCTCCCATCTGATTCATACACACACAAGGACTAAACAAGTCTTATCATCCCCGCAGTTAACTGCGGGTTAACCGATTCTTTTTAGCAAGCCATATAGTGAATGGATTTTTTCAAGAATGTTTCATGTCAAGAGGCAGAGTATTTCCATTGCATTTTATTCATGGTTGTGATTGTTTTTTTGAGCATCATACTGTAGTATTAGTTCTTGCTGGCAACTTAAAGAAAAGTCAGTATTTTATTATGCAAACATAATAATAATGATAATGTAATTACATTGTTGATAACTAATGAGCTTTTCCATTGGAATTCAAGAAGAATGATCTAGGATGTCATTCCTGCCTTTTTGAGTGTATTGGTTGTTATATTTATAAATGGTTCATTGTAATATAGTCTTATCAAGTTCAACCCAGCAAATTTTCAGGTCATCTTCTCCGTGAACACTCCCGAAAACCAATTATTTTTTTTAGCAAAATCCATCGTGAGGGGAAAAGTATCAAAGAAAACACCAGAGTCCAGGCATCTCAAATAGGTCGGTATCCCAAAAGAAATCCAATCCCATGTCTGTGATCCGTCAAGAGAAAATTTTAGTCGGGGGAGAATCTCCTTATAGCACTGCATGATCTTAACAGGATATGTACAATGCATCCTCGTGATCAGAGCCGGCCCTCGGAGGGGTGTACGGAATGCAACCATTCTGACTCCAAGTTTTTTTCATTAAAGTTTATGTATTACTGAGTTGTTATTGTCCCAATTCATTTATTAAAATGATAGATATATAATATATTAAAAAATTATTATAAAAAATATAATTTATTAATTGCTGAGTGATGACTTGACTTTATATAATCATGTAGATCAGTAGATGTTTAACATTGGATTAAAGATTTCCCTCACTATAAGTCATTGATCATGTATGATTGTCCAATTTAATCTGTTTATGTACTCTTTATATATATAAAAAATATTAAGAATAAAACCTATATATATAAAAAATATTAAGAATAAAGAGGCTTTATTCGAAATTTTCAGCCTCGACCTCTATTCAAATACATCTAGATCAATTCTACTTGTGATTCATAACGATAAATGGACGATGCATTTTCACTGATCTCGAACGTAGATATTTGACCTCTATTCAAATACATCTAGATCAATTTTACTTGTGATTCATAACGATAAATGGACGATACATTTTCACTGATCTCGAACGTAGATATATGATCTTAAAAAGAGATGTATGATGCATCCTCATTGATCTCAATGGGGTATCTTCATTTTCACTGATCTCGAACGTAGATATATGATCTTAGAAAGAGATGTATGATGCATCCTCATTGATCTCAATGGGGTATCTTGACGGTAGACCGATGCAACCTCATTTTTTTTTCCTTTTTTTCTTGTCGTTTAGAACCCAAAAACCATAGAGTGAGAAGTAAAAAAGAATTCGTTTTCCTTGTGAAGGTGGAAATCATATCCGCTTTGGGAGTCTCTTTAGTAGTTTAGTCTTCGTTGCTCTTCCCAAAACCAACACAAGCTTGTGCTATCTATCACCCTATCTCTCACTCTATCTATCTCTATCTCACGCACGGTTTACGCAAGGAAAATAAAAAAAAATATTGCTTCCAACACGGCAACACGCAACCCCAACGTGAACAACTTCTTACACAGTTACTGCACTTATCACCGTTCAATTCTCCCCAAACCCTCTCTTCTCTCTCACTCCCATCATTTCTTTGGTCAAAATATCTTCTTTTTTTTCAAAATATATTTGTGTTCTCTCCTCTCCGACAAAAACTTGAGATGCACCATATATCCCCGTCCAGATGTTGCAACGTGAGTAGAGATGATAATTTGATCCGTACCCGCGGGCACCCGTTCGAATATGATTTTGTAGGATCGGGAGTGGATGGTGAATTTACGATCCGTGGACCCGTGAACCCGTGAACCCGTTTAATGAAGAACCCGTTTAATGAAAAATCCGATAGGTTCGTGGACGGATGCGGGTTGAAAAACCGAATCCGTGGGTTGAACCCGTAAACCCGCATAAATAAAATACTTGTATATAAACATACATAAACATTTAAATTATTTTTTATCGTTTTATTTTTATGGTTATTATTGTTTTGCAATGTATCAAGTAGGGAATTATAAATGGAAATTTAATTTAATTAAGTATCCAATATGTGATTACATATGAAAATTTATAAATGATAAATTGCAGGTTTGCGGGTTTACGGGTTTGTGGATATCCCGCGAGTGAAGCATCCACCCGTGAACCCACATTGTTTTACGGGTGAGGGTATAGGTGCAGCCATAACCCACGGGTTCAAACCTGCTCGTGAACCCGTTTACCTACGCGGATTTGAGGACGAACGTGGGTGACGAAAATTTTCATAGATGAGGGTTTGGATTTTACAAAACCTACCCGAACCCGACCCGCTGTCATCCCTACAAATGAGTAAAGTTGTTTATGTGACAACATCTGGATGGAAAATACATAGCGCATCGGATGCACCCAAGAACTTCTCCTCCTCTCCTCTCCTCTCCTCTCCTCTTTAATAACTTCTTGGAAGTGTGTAGTATTCACACATGCAAGGTTAACTATACACCATATAATGCACATATAAGTCTATAACTTCACATTTGGTTCCACAGATGCAACATTGAATGAATTAATCTAGACAAATGGCCAAAAGGGTAGCTATATTTGTCCACGATTTGTTTAAAAAGACTGTTAATTTGTGATGACAAGGACAAGTGGTAGGCAAAATCTAGGTTAAAACAAGTAAAAAGAATTGGGGGTGTGCTGTGTTTGGCGGCAGAAAGTATCCCAATTCACACGTAATAATAATCTCATCAAATCAAACGGGTAAGAATTAGATATTAAGATTCACTGTAGTCGGTCCTGGGTGGTGGGTGGTGGGTGGTGGGGTCAAATTCCAAGTCAAATCTATTATTAGCTATCAAGTTATTGAGCTATTAAGTAGCATCATTGATTGATTGTCTTTCTTCAAAAAAAATAAAAATGGTGTATACCACGTGACAACTTGATTGGTGAGTACTTTTCACTACATTGAAGTATTGAACACAGATCGAGTATCATCAATCATCATCACCATCATCATCATCGTCATCATCATCATCTGATCAAGATTCAAGACAAGAATGAATTAATAGGTGGGCAAAAAATATATTTTTAGATTGGATTGCTTTCACTTAGCTGGGAGTCTTTAAAGAATGCCCACTTCAAGACTCAATCTCTTTAATTCTTTCTCTCTTGTTTTTAATTTTATTTTCATTTTTTAATTACATTCTCTACGTGTCTCTCCCTCTGTGTTGTGCTATATAAATGCATGCAATACTTTGGTTTTCTTTGCATTTCATACAACTTTCTCTACCATTGCTGCTCATGTAGTTAGATAGTTTCAACATTCATATATGGTGGGTGAGTAGCTCTTGCTGGAGAAGCAGGGCACGTGCAATTTCATACATATGTCATCAATTGCACGTGCTCCCCTTCTCCAGCACGTGTTCCTCACCCCTTTCCTCCTCCATGTCCATCATGTCTATGCATACACAACACTAGTAGTAGTGACTGCTACTGCTGCTCTCAAATGGGTAAGGCCAATTTTCTTGTATAATTTCTGCTTAGCGAATTGGAGTTCGAAGCTATTCCTATCTCCCTCCCTATATCACTATACTAGTTATTTTTTCTTGAATACGATGATGATAGTAACATTGTTAGCTTGAATTTTCACTAGTAATGTCATCTTTTTATCTGTTTTGCAGGGGAAAACAATTAGTGAATGCTCTCTAATGTAAATATATATATATATATATATATATATATATATATAGTATTTTTTTTCTCATTTTGTATACATTAGTGTATTGTATGTTTATTATTGATTATGAATTTTTTTTATTAAATATATACATTTTAAATTAAAACATATAAATCTAATAGTCAACTTATATATACATTCATTTAAATATTTATATATATATTCATAAAAAGTCTCGATCTAACGTAAACCCTTTTTACGAATTTGTATTTAAACATTTGATGGGTTAGTTTACCAAGTCAATTAAGTACATTGAGCTACAGTATTATTTTTTAAAAAATAAAATTTATAAAAGAAGTACCTAGAGCAACAGCTGTACCAATAATAATGCTCAGATGAATGTAATTGTTATGATGGCGTGAGGTTGATGAAATGAACAGGTGTGTTTTTGCAGAGTTGAAGAAGGTGAATTTTTTAAGCAAACCAATTAATGCTAATGTCATTTACCACCTTAGAAAGTGGGGGTTTCTTCTCTCTCTCAGTGTTTTGGCCTTTTGGGGTTGTGTTTGTGTTTTGAGATAGGCCATAAATTGTTGGAAATTGAAGTCAAGAGAAGAGGAGACAAGAAAAGCAGTAATGCCTGCCCAGATATATTTTGTATGAAGCAGTGAATCTAGTGATACCTAAAATGCAAGCAAAGCAAATGGTGTCTGGTTTTAAAAACCACTTAAATGTTGCACCTGTACATGTCTACATGACAGTAGTGTAGCTGTACTACCGAGAAAATAATAATAATAATAATAATAATTTGGAAGGAATAATTAATAACCATGTGAAATGATACGACTACTAGTCTACTACTCACTACTCAGTACTCACGCAATACTCTCATCTCGAGGTCTTCAAAAACAATCATTTTTTCAGTTGCTTGTGTGCTTGCTTGCTTTCATTTATTTATTTCCGGTCCACCCCATAACAGAAGTTTGACCGCCCAAAATTCTTGACTTCCATTAAAATATATCTCAATTCTCAAATAGGGTGTAACGTTAGGTATATGGGGTTGATTGTTATATTTACGTTACCGATTATAACAAAGCTCTTAACTTAAAATGTATATACAGAACTTGTAGCGAATTCGTGAATGTGTTTGGAATGGTTTGAAAATCCGTAGAAGATTTCATCTTAAAAGAACAGACCTGGTTGCTTCTCTGTAAGAGTCCTCCTGAATTGATATACTATCTAAATTCTCGAGTTCTATTGAAAATGTCTTGAAGTGCTATATAAAATGCTATGTTACCGATTCTTCAAACTTTGACAAATCTCCTGTTGTAAAACACCTATGCGAAACTTGTTGTGAATCCGCGAATGTGCTTGGTATGGTATTGTCATTGTCCTTCAATGCAGGAGTCCTGATTGATAGAATATCATCTGGTGCATGATTAATTATATAGTTTGATAAACTATAATATTTTTACTGTCTAAAATGAATGTTTCCATGGCTGGTAAACCATCTCACTTGCATGAGCCTTGAATCATCCGTCGGTTACGCTAAAACAAAGACACAAAAACACACACACCATTACCATTCTTCCTAGTAAGTAGCTCAAATGCAATCAACAATGTATATATAAATAATAGAGTTCTAATAATATAGTGGTCACTGCCAAGGACATGGAGATTTTCAACATTTTAGAGAATTCTAACTTGATTGAGGTCCTGATTTTGCTCTATCATTCTATGTACCTAACACTAATTGCTCTCACTACAATAGCAATTTACTTCTGGTTGTTTAGATCATCCAAACATGTCTATCTAGTTGATTTCATCTGCTTCCGGCCCTCGAACACTTACCGGACTCCTATATCAAGCATCATAGAACATGCAGAGTTGGATGGTTTCGGCGATGGTGGGTTCTTAACCAAAGTCTTAGAGAGATCAGCAATAGGAAATGAATGCTATGTACCAAGTAGTATTCCAGTGATACCCTTTGATCTCAGCTTGAATTCGACGATGGAAGAGCTTGAAATGGTGATCTTCTCAACAGTTTCTGATCTCTTCACCAAGCACAAATTGAACCCGCGAAGCATAGACGTTGTAATCACCAATTGCAGCCTTGTATGTCCTGTTCCTTCTCTGGCTACAATGATAATCAACAAATTTGGACTTAGAAGCAATGTCATGAGCTTCAATTTATCCGGGATGGGCTGTAGTGCTGGACTTTTATCAGTCTCTTTAGCGAAAGACCTCCTCAGAGTCCATAAAAACTCTACAGTGTTAGTCCTCAGCATGGAATCAGTAAGCTCCAATCCATACAAGGGCAAAGTCAAGTCTATGCTCCTCGCGAATTGCTTGTTTCGAATGGGAGGGGTCGCGATTTTGCTATCCAATAAAACAAATTACAAACACATAGCCAAATATGAACTGCAACATTTGACAAGGACTCATCTGGGGTCTAAGGACACTGCATACAAGAGTGTTTTCCAGGAAGTTGACGAAGAAGGCTGTATCGGGGTGTCCTTATCGCGATCAATCCTACAAGTAGCCGGCGAAGCAATGAAAACCAACATGTCAACACTTGCTGCATTTGTGTTACCATATTCAGAGATAATCAAACATGGTCTGTCACTAATCTTGAAGAAGTTTTGGCCACCAGCAAGGAAAAGGGGTACTTACATACCGGATTTTCGAAAGGCTTTCGATCATTTCTGTGTCCATGCTGGTGGGAAAGCGGTGATTGATGCTGTCAAAGAGAGCTTGAAGTTGAAAGACAGAGATGTGGAGGCTTCAAAGATGACACTTTACAGGTTTGGGAACACATCTTCTTCATCAGTCTGGTATTCACTTAGCTACCTTGAGGCACAAGGTAGGGTTCGAAAAGGGGACAGGATTTGGCAATTGGGATTTGGAAGTGGATTCAAATGCAACAGTGCTGTCTGGAAATGCATTTCAAAGGTCAAAACGGAGAATTGTTGTTCCAATGTTTGGTCTGAATTTATCCATCTATACCCAATTGAGGTCCCAGATTTTATAGATCATTGATGTGAGTCTCAGTTTAGCCAAAATCATCAAATTCAATATAGTAGTATATTAGAGTTTTATTCATCAATAAATGTGGAGAAATATTGTAAAATAATCATTCCATCTTCTTAATTATAAAAAATTGTTAACAAAAATTATTTGGTCTAAAAGATTAATAATTATCATTGGTGGTATGTGCCGAGTATTTAACTTTGATAATTTATCCAAACCAACTTCAATTAACGATATAAGATTGATCTGATGATATGGTCATCACATCTATATAGGAATGTTTAATATCTTCTTAAATCTAGACTCGAACCAACGAAATATTGTGAGATCCAAAACCGACCAAGCACCCAAATAATTTCACGAGTTAGGGTTTGAGTCTCAACTCGTGAGACTTGAGAAAACTCAAACCCGCCCGTTGACCCACAAACTTATTTGGATCCGAGTTTCGACCCACGAACATAACACGTTAATAATATTGTATTTAGCAACCCAAAATGACGTTGTTTTGACTATGGATTATTGTACTTGTTTAAAAAGTAAAAACAAATAAAAGTAACTTCAATAAGTGACGTGTCACCTTCTTTTTCATTTAATTGTAAGTACCGGAAAGACATTAACCGTAGAGAACCAGGGTTCCATTATTCCTTCGCTTCGCATAAGTTTTGTTCCTCTGCTTGAAGCCACACTTAGTGACAGTGATCCACACGACTCTAAGAGCAAGAGATTTCAGGTCAGCTTTGTTTCTGTCTTCGTATTTCTTCATTTTATTTCCGTATATTTCTAAATAGCTTCGTTTATTCGCCAAAAAAAAAACGAAAGAAATCAAAATCATCAATTCCGAAACCTGATTTATTTTTTCTAGGTAAATAACGTTCTTTGTAGGTAATCATGTGACCATCTAATTTAGTTTTTGTTGTTCAATTGTTTTGAGCTCGATCAGTCTGTGTAAGGGATGCCAAGTGTTCGATTAAATGTCTATGAGAGAGCTTGTAGTAAGACTGTGTGTGTGTCCTTTGTTCCTCTTTGGTCTCTGAGAAAATGTGTGTATATATTGAAGAAATAATTATGGGTTCTTTTGTATAATGTTGCATTTGTCTCTGATTTCTGAATAATCGAATCGGTGTCGCAAATTCGACATGAAGTCACCAATCTCACAACTTGAACTACAGTCCTGACAAATTAATGTTCACTATATTATATTAAACTTAAATTTCTTATTGTTGAAAAAAAAGTACAGGATTCTGTAATGAGCAACAAACTTCTATGAGAGTGTTTTTGATTGGTTTTGTTTCTATGGTATGTTGTAGTTGTTTCGAATGTGCTGCTTGTACCCTTGTGACTTTCTTTGGGATGGTAATAAAACTCTTATTCTGTTATTCATCTACTCATCCAAAATGAATATTCACATGCCTTTGTGTTACGACCATTTATGTTTAGAATTACATTTTGTGTACTGTATAAGTGGTTTAGTGAGTGTGGAATTTGACCTTGGCTTTGATTTTGCCGATGGAAATCACATGATCTAGATAACAATTATGTATTCATTCATTCATTGGTTAATGTTTATTGATCATTTGAATTTTGAGAAGTGGCAAATGTGCATTTGTCCATGTTCATATGCACATCATATTGTTGCAAGCTTTAACATTTCTATGCTGCAAAGAGCAGCGTAATTTTTACCTGATTGATCTTTCCTGCTGATTTGCATTTCTCTGATGCTCAAGCTTCAATGTCATTTGCAGTATATTTGCTTGCTCTTCCATTAAAAAGAAAATGATAAAGGGAAAAAGATCAATTTGCTATTAGCTTGTTAGATTTTGACTAACTCAAACAAAGCCATTCAACTATTTAAGAGAATGAGAATTTGGTTTTGATCAAATGCCATGGTCCTTGGATTTTGTTTTGCTTTGTGGAGTTTTGAAAATCGGTAATCTCTATTTGTGTCCTGCAACTAGAGTTACCTTGCGAGCCACATTCTGAAACCAATCGTTTTAGGTTGTCTTTAAGTCACATGTCTAGTGGGTCTTATCGTACCACCTCCCACATAAACCGCAAGTATTCTCTCTTTTAAATTGAAAAATTGTAGCCGAAGAATTAGCTAAGTTGTGTTAACAAGCATAGCTGACCCTTCTGTCTAGATTTGTGTCGATACTCTTACACACTTAGAATCTTATAAATTGTAATTCTAAACATTTTTCATCATAGATTGTCTCTGTGTAGATGTAGTTGTTATCTAACCTTATATACGGAAGGTTTAATTCGTGTTGTATTTGCAAAACAGAGATGGTTATTCCTCCACCCGTTAAGCCACCAAGACTTACCAATTTTCTCAAGCCTTATGTCCTGAAGATGCACTTCACAAACAAGTTCGTGAATGCCCAAGTGATCCACTCACCAACCGCCACAGTGGCTTCCTCTGCGAGTTCACAAGAGAAGGCCCTGAGACCCATCATGGAATCTACCCGGGATGTGGCTGCTGCTGGCATGATTGGGAAAATCCTGGCAGAGCGACTGCTTTCCAAGAACATACCGGCTGTTTCTGTTTTCTTGAAGAGAGAACAGAAATATCATGGTAAGATTAAGGCAGTAATTGATTCTTTGAGGGAAGGCGGTGTCAAATTGCTTTAGATCGAAAATCAATAAACAAAAAAGATCTATTTTTCGTTTTCATGCTATAAAATAGTTATCGGGCGATCAATGGAATCAATTTATGGTGGCATATGTCTTCCTAGATGTTATCTATTGATCATATGCTTTGATTACAGACCATGCAAGTATTTTCAGAATTCTGTGTAAGATTGTTCTCCTCGATGAATGTTGTTTGATTATTCAATCTTATTTAGAATTCAGATGAATTACAGATCTTTTTCAGTTATGGCCTTGTATTTTGTGGTATTGTAGGATTTCACGGTTTTTCTTTCTTTTACGTATAATTACTCAAATCCTCTTACCATCAATGTGGAAGGATGTGTATTACCACTTGTGTTGAGAGTTTAAGACCATCTCTAACAGATCCCTTAGATTAATTAAGGGAGTCATTTGAGAGAATATTGTTGGAATACATATCCATCCTTATTTAAATGGATCTTTAAAGGAGATTGTTGGAGATTTTTAACAAGTGGTATGTCACCCATGCTAATAGGTGATACGCTACCGTGGGATTCAATTAGATGACATAACAATGAAGATTTCTAATAAATTAGTTGAGAGTGATTTCAAATTTTTTCGTTTTACGTAATAAAATTATGGGCTTGAAATATTTAGAAAGCTGGGCCCAAAATAAAAAACTAAAAACTAAAAAAAAAGACAAAAAAAGTCCGGAGATTTCTAGATAAACTATCCCATCACGTGACATGCACACCTACGTGTAATATTCTGCCACGTGTCGTAATTTCTATTTGTCACCCTCCTGGTCGTCGGGCCCACTTACCTGTCTCATATATCTTATCTCCACAGACGTGCTGCTGGATCCACTTGCCACGTCAACGTGCCCGTGCCAGATCCAGATCGACGGTCCAGATCTCCCAAACACGTTCGTCGTATAACATAAACCTGTTCGGGATTTAACCTCGCAGTCTCTCGTTAAATATCTCCTCCACTCAACACTCTTTCGATCACTTCCTCTTTCTCTCTATATGTCGATCCAGGCTCCGGTTTTCTAGTCAGTGGTCTGAAACTGTGACCGTGCTTTGATCGCCGGTGTCTCAGCTTAACGTGCGGCATGAGTTTGCTTGACCAATTGTGGGACGACACGGTGGCCGGTCCTCGTCCTGAGAACGGCCTCGGCAAGCTCCGCAAACAGACCTCCTTAGGTCTCCGGTCCAGCTCCGGCAAGGGTACGCTAACGCTAACCTGCGCCGCTGGATCGCACTTTTTCCATTGTTTTCTCGTCGACGTTATAATTTTAATGAACGGAATATTTAATATAAAATCGATTCCAGAATCGTTGAAATTCGAATCTTTGACGAGACAGCTTCTAATTTGTTGAATTTTAAATTAATTAAATTTAATGAACGCATGCAAAGAGGAGAAACCGGAATTTGCTGCTGCTTTTTTTTTTTTTTTTGTTGTTGTTGTAATAATTTGGTTGGTTGTGAATTGTGATGGTGATCAGAAGCTGATGGAGGGAACGTAAGATCGTACGACGATGCGTCGCCGTCGGACGTGACACGAGTTACGCGGAGCATCATGATAGTGAAACCACCTGGTTACCAAACCAGTTCGCCGCCAGTGTCTCCGGCCGGATCTACTCCTCCGGTATCACCTTTCTCCGGTAAGCATTTCTGGTTAATATTTTTTTAGGTTGAATTGCCGATTTTGTCCTCGATATATTTCCGTTGAAGTTGATGAAAATGACAACTCCAATAAACTAGGATTTTATTTGTGCAAAAGTCGTGAATGGACTTGAGGGAGGGTATTCTTGGCATTGACTTAGTCGTATGATAGAGGGTAGTTTAGTCATTTCGTTGTTTATTATCTTATATGAAACAAATGGATAATGATAAATTTGATAATGCAGTGTTTAGTGGACGCATTTATCTTATCATTTGTCATAATCAATTTTTGAATATGACATTTTTGTCCTCATTGGTTCTTGCAAATTGCAATAACCATAAATGACCAACTTGTGGGATACTTTTTTCATCCACCACACAATAAAATCACTTTCTGATGTGGCAAGCACTTATTTAAATAATAATAATAATGTTAAAGAGCTCATGTGGTGGGTGACTTAACTTTGAATATTGTAGGGACGTGATCAATCAATCATAACTCATAAGTACTTTTGCATGTATCTCACTTACATATTGATTATTCGTTCTTCTATTATCATCACCATTTTACCTTACGAACCTAGTTGAGGTCCTTGCTTTTCTAACGTTATAGCGTGAGCTTTGTAACATTACAGAGTATCGTGCACCAAACGTATTCTAGTTGGTGTCAAGACATTATATTTTGTGATTGTAATTAAGTTTATAATCTACCACATTTAATTGTTGCATAGTTTTTAATTGGTTAATATTGAATGTATGATGTTCATTGTATAATTTCATTACTTTTTAATTAGATAATTTGATTCCTAACAAAGAGAAGTACATTATTGCGGATGATGATTAACTAATGTTAGGTAATAGAGAGCCATTTCGATTTCGAAGGAGGTCTACATCGGATGCGTACGAGAAGAGAAACGAAGTTTGATTCAGGAGCCCTACTGCTCCTCACGACGTGTGATATATAATACGACTGCAGTAGCAGATGAACGTATTCATGTTCGTTGGTTCGTCTTCATTGACAATGAGTAGGTGTAAGCATGTGCGTGTTTGTCTAAAGGGAGCTTGAAGATATATATATATATATATATATATATATATATATATATATATATATTATATATAGCTGGAGATGAGACTGGTTGTTAAGTTGTAATATAATGTAGAGAGAGGTTTGTATGTAGGAGGTGTACTTTCAACCTTTGTAATGTACGTAGTTGGTGTGTTGTATATAGAACGTACGTTCACAACTCTAGTTTCTGTCTAGTGTTGTGATTTATCTTTCTCTTCTGGTATTGTATGTATTGCTTTGCTTGGCCTTGGCTCTTTGTTTGTTCTCCTTTTTGTGTTGTTGGGAAGCAAAATAATGGTGTCTTGAATTGATTTGATATTTGGTTTTGGACTTTGGAATTGTACTGTGTGTTTGCAAAAAGTGGAACAATTGGGATCTTTGATATTAAATAATTCACTTTAACAAAATGGTGTTGATGGCGGACCAACTTTATATATAAGGGCAAGTTTACTGATTAGAAACCTAAACTATTGAGTTGTGATTAGGGTTCGAAAATTTAATAGTATCTTTAAAAAGTGAACTTTAAAATTATTATAAACTTAATAATTTTAATTTTAATAGCTTTTAAGTGTGGATTTAATAAAAATACATTTACAATACATTAATAAAAATAAATCTGGTTCTTTTTTTTTTGTGTTTTCGATATTTATTTTAGTGTTTTGGAATTTATTTTATAATTTTTAAGATTTATTTAGGTAGTTTTTAAAATTTATTGGGTAATTGTTTTCTTCTTTATCGAAACCTTTAAAAAGATTTGTTCGACCTCGAATTGAAAGATGATTTGATTTCCAATGGAGTTCTTTCGTCTCCATTGATAGAACACCTCCATAGAGGTTTTTAAAAAGAAAAAACTATTAATGACACAAACATAATAAAATAAAGAGACGAGCGTATTTTAATCAATTGGTTCAATACTTGTTAAACTATTGATACTTTCCAAATTTAACCTAAAAGAGTCTTATTTCCCATCATTTCCGGTTACAATGTTTATTAAAATCTATTATGAATTAAATTACATGGATCTCAGGTAAAAATCAAAAACCAAAAATTCGTTTATAAGATTAATCTAAAAAGTGATTCTCTTTCACTAACGTGTTCTAAGATTAATCTTCGTCTTTATTTTTATAGGGTTATGAGGATCTAGAGGGGGTCCGTCGTCCTCCCCTCCTCCAGAAGAAATAATAATAAACAAAAAAAATGTAGAATAATTTTTTTTAGGTAGGCATTAGAGATGAGATGCTAGAGATAGGTGAAAGAAATAGAGAGAACTAATAGAGGGGGCTTGTGAGTTGCGAGAGGAGAAAACTAACAGACAGAGCTTGTGGGTTGAGAATATTGGTCAGTGCCTCATAAAAAATCTTACATTCTTCCGATGGGTGTATATGGTATGAAAAACCAATCAAATCAGTTCTTCATGTGATATGGTATGCAGTCATTGGTTAGGTTGTATTACACTAGATACATGTAAGATTTTCTTCTTAGACTTATGTAGTTAGATGTTAATTTTACTTTTTAATTAAAAGTTGACTTTATTTTTTGTTTTATAAAATTAAACTTGACTTTATTTTGGCCATTGGACTATCACCCATTCTTGGAAATACACTTAACCCTTATTAGTTTTTATTTAAATATTTATTTATTTAAATTTATTTTAAATTAATTTGATTTAAAATAAATATTATAAAATTAAATTATAAATATTTAAATAATTATGATTTAAATATCTTATTATGAATATATTTACTTTATGTCACTTGTCATTTAAATTATTAAATATTTATTATCCGTCATTTTTAATGATTAAAAAAATTATATTTTATTAGTTGGAAACTATTTAAAAAAACCATTATCAACTATGTTAAGATTAAACATTGATTTTGTAAAAGAAGAAAAACATTTTCTCACAAACTAAATTATTTTGCGATTGAAATGAAAATCGAACCGAAAATTTAATAGATTTTGTTATAAATAAATTTCAAGATATAAAACAACGACCGGTTATGATTTATCTTATGTGACATTGAATATTAGTTTTTATCTTCCCCAAAAACTAAAATCCTGACTTCATCCTATATACGAAAGTGTTGTGTTTTCCAAATTGAGGTGATCCACTGTTAAGTTCTTAATAAATAATTAATGTTCTTCACATCTAAATAAGATTTGTGATTTCACTTGCATTTCTCCATTTCAAATCTGTAAAATGAAAAGAAAAAGTGTCGTGGTTCTTTTATTCACTTCTCTTTTTGTCCAAGTGGATGGATAAAGTGCATTGATTTAGCTAATTATACACTTTAATGATTCTTTAAAACAGGTAAGAAAATGATGATCTATAGTTTATACGATATATTGGGTAGGCAATATATTGCTTGATTTAGTTTAAGAAGATAAAAATGATTTAAGTGTGAAATGTTGAAAGGTTCAACGAAGATGAAAGATTAAAATATATTAAAAAAAGTGGTGGGTTCTTTCTTTTGATTATATCTAATTATATATCTTGTTTATTATCCAAATTCATCTGGTACGTAAAATATCTTTGAAATAATTGATTTAAAGCCAGACAATGTCAAAATGTTGTTTTCATGCTTATGATGTGATGAATCTGAAACTTCATTTGGTCTCAATGGTATAACATCAAATAAAATTTCAAAATTTCATTCATCTGAATTGAATTAGTAACATGAAGAAAAAATCATCAAAAAATTACATAATCTAGATAAGTAGATAGATAGATACAGTAAAAAAAACATAAACTACCATTCGCTCCCATGATGTAGTTCGGTCGGTAGATGAATGAATTTAAAATTTAAATAAATAACTTTCAAGTTAACGGTTCAAATCCTATCAATAATAATAAAAAAAAATTAATCTAAATAGATAAATAAATAAATATCATAAAAAGGATTGGCTATCAGGATCCCTTTACCGAACTTGATCTTTGTTTATCTTGATAATACTAATCGGTCAAGAAGTCGTTTGAGATTGAGACAAAAGGAGAAACAAAAATTATAAATTATTTTTAGTGAAGGTGGCCCACGGCCATCGATGATTAGTTATCCTGATCCCTTCATCGTGCTTGATCTTAGTATATCCTGACATCCCTGAGAGTTAATCGGTCCAGATGTCGGTTTGAGATTGAGACAAAAAGATAAAACAAAGGAAAATAATAATAATAAATTATTTTGGAGTGAAGGAGGACCTCCTTTCGTCACGTTTAATCTCGATAAGTTCTTAATTTTATAAAGAGCGATGATATTTACATCTTAAAAAAATCATATGTATATCTTAATCTAATATATTTTTAACTTTGAATAAAATTACTTAAATAATTAAATAGTTTGTATGTACACATAAATAATTATTAATTGGTTGTATATCAATTATTTAAAGAAAAAAAGGGAAAGTTTCCTATTAATTGTTTGATATGCTAATAAAAACTTTTCTATTTTATCAAACCTTAACTTCTATTTTTAAATACTAATTTCAATTTATTTTAAGGAATACAAATTGATTGAGTTGATTAACAATTTACTGCTATAATTGAGTGAAACAAAAATCAATACAAACAATAAATTTTTTATTAAAGTATATCACATCTTATTAGAGATGATTGTGCATCTCCCTTCCACACCTAGTGTTCAAGGGTTCGAGTCCCACCATGCACATTTTACAAGCATGTGTGAGGAGTTTTCTCCCGATTTGTGGGAGCAGTCCTCTCTCCGATTGTGAGAGTTGTAGTCCATATGTAACCTCTCCCTGATAGTGAGAGTAGTATTCCGGGTTATGTTTATAAAGTATAATTAATCTCGTTAGGTCCCGACAACAGTTGTATTTTTTTTTTAAAAAAACTTCCTATTGTAAAAGAAAAAACAGTAAACTTTCGTAGGAATAGAAGAATTGAGATATACTGTTATGTGTCGAGAGGTAGAGGAGAATCCTGAGTTTAAAACAATTAAAAAATTAAATAAAACGTTTTAAAGCAATAATAAGAAAAAAAATTCAAACAATTTTTGAGTGATATCAAATATTTTTGGAGGAGTTATAATATTTTTTTTTTAAGAGAAATTATTTAGTTGAATAAAAAAATATAAAATATATATTTTTTAAATAAAACTGATTAGATAACAAAACAGTGGGGTGAACTGATAAAAATATAATATAATAAAATTAAGAAATAGTATTTTTGGTATTAAATATGGTTTATTTACGAAACATATATTTTTAAAATATCTTAAAGTTGAACATACGAAAAGGATATACATATAGTTTGTAAGGGATGTCAATACCGTATTTCTTCACAAACCTTCGTCCATTTTTAGATATCAGTTGCGGAAACGTGGTGGGCTAAACCTGGGTATCAGAAGACAGGCTCAATATGGACCTAAGGCCCAACATTTTTCAGAGCCAAAATACAGACAGTATTCGGATATCGGATTCGGGTACTTACAGTGACCAAACTATTTTTGCTGACTTTTCCCGATCCTCATCGGACTCGGTGTCTACTTCTTCTTCTTCTGTATTGTTTCTGGTCTATCCTGAAAAGTACATGAATCAGAGGCCATGAAAAAACGTGTTATTGGGTTCTCCTTTTTGTTCCTCCTTCTCAATCTGTTCATCGCCTTTTCTCATGGTAAAATCACCCCTGTCTCTCTATATCGTTTTCTCAATAGGGTTCTAATTCTAACAAGTTCTCAATTTGATGATTTTATGTAATAAATTAAAACCCTTTTTTGGTTTAAGTTTTTTCTTAGCAATAAAACTCAGATGGGTTTCAGTTTGTTTATAATTTTGTTTATTGACCATTTTAGTGTTTGCCTAAACTGCTATATTTTGGTGTTTGAGAAATTTTGAGCGAGAATGAGCAGGAAAAGATGCTCATTTTTTTGTCTTTCTGGTGTACAACTTGAATTTAGAAACAGCTCTGTTGAGTAGGATTTTATTTACCTTATGTTGTTGTTTTGTGGTTCTCAAGTATTGAAAATGTGATGGTATCTATCTGTTCAACTTTTAATGGAAGCTACTTCCTTTTCTTGGTAGTTATTAGCAAGCAATTTTTAGTTCTTATATTCATTGCTTGTTGAATATTTTAGTTGTTCATTGTCTTTGTATTTTGCACATTTTGAATTCCCCTTGTGTATATGTGTCTGTGCAGGAAAATCTGATGGAATGTGTGTGTCTCAAGGTGGTCGTTTTCCACCTTTCTCATCTGAAGGGAAACCTCCGAAGAAGGTGGGCAAGGGGTCCAGAGATTTGACTCTTTGTAGGTTGTTCCGCAAAAGTACTTGCTGCAATGCTGCCCAGACACATCCAGCATTGATGTCCATTAGAAGGCTAGCTTCTGCCGGGGAAGCAAGCCAAGAGTGCTTGCAACTATGGGAATTATTGGAATGTTCTATCTGCGATCCACGCGTTGGTGTTCAACCTGGGCCCCCGCTTATTTGTACCTCGTTCTGTGACAGAGTCTATGACGCTTGCTCTAGTGCTTACTTCTCTGTAGATGCTAAGACACAGGTATGAGTGATATTTTTGGAGTTATGGATTGGTGTGGTGAATCGTTAAGAGGGTGTTGCATTTTACGATTCTACCTTACACACGTGGTGATTTTTATTGGCAGAGCTAATAGTTTAGTTTATTTTAAACAGATTATATGGAGTCTAGAATGCTTATTTAGTTTGATTGGTGCTTCCAACATCTTATAAACTTTATGAGCTCTTTGCCTGGCTTAGCGAATTTAGTGTGATGAGGCAACTATTTTAAGAGTTTGGCAGCACACTGGTGTTTTTAGAAAATTGGAATTTTAATATATTCCTTCCAAATGCTTGAGAATATCAAAAGACTGACGAGAATTTTACTTGCAAGGTTTTGGCACCGTGTGGCATCAAAGAATTTGTTTGTGGTAGAGCTGCCGAATGGGTCCCTAATGGCACAGAGCTCTGCCGTGCTGCAGGTTTTGCTGTTAAATTGCCTGATGATAAATACATTGACATGGAAGAAGCATCTTGCTATGGTGGTAAAGTGAGTCTAGATAAGATTTCTGATTCATGGAAGGCTTCACGGTTTGAGGTGCCCCAGAAGGCTGAGAGCTTTGGAATATTAGAAGACTTCCGACAATGGGTACAGGAAATGACACTTAGTGAAACGGTTTCTTGGGCAGTGGGAGGAATGGTTCTTACATCAGGACTTCTATTTGTTAGGTCAGATCACCGTCTTCTTCCATTCTATATGGCTATATGTTGCATTTTTTAATTGCTTACTTTTCAAAGTTGATGGTTTGTTTTCTATGATTAACTACCTTTGCTTTCTTTAAATTATTTTAACTTCTGTTTTTCTCTCTCACAATTCTCGAGTCTATTCTGGCTCAGTGTTATCAAGGTGGCTTGAACTAGTGTTTGATTTTTTTTTAAATTTTTTTTGTTATTCCAGTAGAAGGAAGAGTCATAATCAGCGTCAGAAGTTAGCAGCTATTCAACGCACTGCTAGGAAACTGGACGGCAAGATAAACCAGGCAACTCCTCCTGGTAGTCCAGGAAGTAGGAAAGGAAGTCGGCGATAAATGTTTATTTTGTAAGTGGACATATCCATGTTAATTTACAGGTTTTTGATGATCTTGTATGATGTGCACTTTTATTGTTATGACATACCTCAATGTTTTTTGTTTTCTTTAATGAAAAGTAGATGATGTATTACAGTATTAGTCGGGCATTGTATTCAAAATGTTGTTGCCCTCAATTGGAGTTTTGAACAACTATAGATATGCTTCGATAAAAGAATTAAAAGAAAAATGTTTGGCTAGAATTGTAGTGTATCTTTTTAGTTCCAAGATTGGGATATAAGTAGAGACATTATTGATACTAGCTGGATGAAGTTTAGATCTCTTGGAAGTCACCTTGCAATGTTATTCTTAAAGACTGGCCTGGACCACCGAATTGTTGTTTGGTTCTTGGTGTTAATATTCTGTAGGTGGGGGGGGGGGGGGGGGGGGGGGGGGGGGGACTGTGAATCTGTGTCGAAATGCATTATATTTCGAGGAATAATTGTTTTTGTACTCGTTAATACTTTATAATGTGATACAACAGATAGAAGTAGTACAAAACTACAATTACGTTGGTTTCCCAGAACCATTATAGATGGCTACCCTTAGATGAACATTATGAGCATTTGAAAATCTACATCTTTATGCACATTCTCTTATGTTTTATATTTATCAAAGGTAAACGGTTCATGAATGGTTTCACGTTTTTCTTTCCATCGTTTACTTGTAGAGCTGTTCATATGCTTACATGTATGTGTTATGGTATTTTTGCAGACCAAGCATCTTAGGTATCAACCAAGTTCTGAGGACGATGCAAGGTCAAGCTTGGTTTAGACGGCAAAGAGAGATTAGGGTAATTTGCATCCTGCTGTTGTACAAGAACAAATGTGATTATGGAGTTTTTGTGTCACAGAGTTTTTGTTAATGTGAGATAAAGGACCCTTTCTTGCCTTTTTTATTTTTTATATTTGGAAGAATTGGCAGAATCACTTGTAAAGATGACCTTGTGAGTTGTGAAGCTTGTTTAAAGTGTAAGTTTTAACAGCTGATTCTTCTTGTGTGATGTATTTCACTTGCACGAATTTGCTATGCGCGTTTTAACTGATGTGAAAAACCTGAGCAAACTAGAGATGGTATATGATGTACAAAAAAATCAAGGCATGCCACCATCATCAATCAAACCCAGCACTAATCAACAGATACAAAACCAGATCAAAGGATGCCAAATGGAAAAATTTACTGTTCCTGCTTTGAAGACTGCATATGTTGCTGCTAATTTACAGATTCTTCTTTCATAGTACTCCCAGTTGCAGTTGAGAATTATCGGCAAGCTAAGATCCCATGAAGGCTTCTCCATTGTGAAAACCATTCGTGTTCAAACTAAAAGAAATATCCAGAAACCCTCCATCCCAGATCAAACCTTCGTTTTAGGTGGCTGCTCAAACGAAAACAAGATTAGAAGTTTACACTCCAACCGATCCATAAGTATTGAAATTTTTAGCTATATTGTTAAGATCACAAAGAACATAACGAAAATTACGTTGTGTAATATTATCGAGAGAAGATGGGAAAACCGGAGCATACCTTTTTAAGAGTCACCTTAGAACCGCTCGGAAATGTTCTATCAGCTGGCTTCAATATCTCAAAGGAACACACTAAAGCATCATTAACACTCAATAGAGCACCTGCATTGTCAAACTCCCCACCATAGTTTGGGGCGGAAAATATAGTAACTAATCTTCGTTTCGCGAAAAACTCATATCCATCTTCCACCACCTGCAATTTAACCCATAAGAATCTTAATTTGGGTGGTTTATATGTGGTAATCATATGGTTATTCTTGAGAATTACTACTCAAGTTGTTATAAACTGTATGTTAACAAATTACACAAAATAAGGCGTAATGTTAGCAATTAGCAAATATCTAACGATCTCTGATTCGAGGGCTTGAACATATCATTGCCATCTCGATTGAATCATCTCATACACATGGCATTGAAAGAAGAAAGTTGTACTAAATAGGAAACCGAAAGGCAGCAATTAGAATAGGTGTTTGATCATGAATGACAACCTAAGGAACTATAAATGGCGTCTGATGCGTGATCACGAAGGAAAATATTTCATTGTAAATTGGATGTTCAGCCAGCTCAAAGTGAAAATGGCTTACCTGATGGCCTCTACAGATGAGATCAAGGTCATTCTTATCCAAGAAGTCTGCAACTACATCTGGCCCAAAAGTACACGAAACACCTCGATCGCTATCTCCAAAGCCCTCAACACTAGAATCAGGATCAGACCATAACAGATCACAGAGGAGACCACTATCTGGAATCTCAGTAGGCCTAGAAATTTGCCTTATTTGATTCAAATTTTGCAAGTCTGGAGACAGTCCTCCATGCATACAAAGTATCTTCTCATCGATGAGTGCAGCCACAGGCAAGCAATTGAAGCAGTCAGTAAATATCTTCCAAAGCCTGACATTGAATCTCCTTTTACACTCATCATAAAAACCATAAATACGATTGATCTTTGCTTCTTCATGATTTCCCCGCAAAAGGAAAATTTTGTCAGGATATCTTACTTTGTAGGCCAAAAGCAAGCATATCGTCTCTAGACTTTGCTTGCCTCGATCAACATAATCCCCGAGAAAGAGGTAGTTTGCAGCAGGAGGGTAGCCACCATGTTCAAATAATCTCAGGAGGTCTTGGTATTGCCCATGAATATCACCTGTAAGAAGCCTGAAAATGTTAGAAACACCAGATACCAGGCACATAAAGCACGATGTTAAGCCGATAATTTAATCAACTGTCATTTCCAAATTTGCTGCAGTTTTTTGTCTCTAGATGCTAACAATTTACCATCAATTCAAGTAGAGTTTAATAAATTCAACATTAAATGAGCAAATGGTGATCATTCTGTTCTGGCTTTGCCATTTCAAAATAGCACCATAAACATATTTGTGAGGTATCAATTTCCAGGAAATTCACAATCACAACTCATCTATCCATACCCACATGAGAATTCTTCCAAATTCCCCATCAATCACTCCAAACAACAAGAAAAACCAATCATAAATCATCCTTCAACCATGGATCCAGCCTTTCTCAAACACAGACAATCACAAAACCATAAAACAACACAATATGTAATCTCATCATCATCATATTATCACAGATATATATATATATATATATAGAGAGAGAGAGAGAGAGAGAGAGAGAGAGAGCTGACCACAGATGCGAACAGGAGCATGAATCTCAAGGAGAACAGGCTGAGAGAGGAGGATTTGGCGAGCGTTGACACAAAGTTGGCGGATCTCTCCCTCTGATAGCTGAACCTGTTTTGCTCCTTTTCCCTCCAACAACCTTCTTATTATATCATCCAATACACCTCTATCCATCATCCCTTCCATTGTCATCATCATCATTTTTTTTTACAATCAACACAAACCCCACCTCCTTCAAGATACACAAATCTGATTCAACAAAAGGGTTGATACAATTGAATGAGAAAGATCAAATCTTTTTTGCTTTTTAGAGATTCAACAAAGGGGGAGATCAAGAAACATATAACACATTGAATAAAATAAAAGTGGGAGCTATTTTGTGAGAGGAAGAGCAATCATTAATTGTTGAATTGAGATAAACCAATCAAAAGATCAGCTTTTCCAACAACAAATTACAAATTAAAAAAATAGGTAGAGAGAAAAGAAAAGGACAGACAGAGATTCAAGGGTTATCTCATGAACAGAGAAAAAATGAATCAAAAACACCAACTTTTTTTAGAGAGCTCAACAAGAGAGAGAAAGAAAGAAAATAGGGGTCAACAAAGAGAACACAAATGAATTTATATGTTTGAATCCTGAGCTAAATGGATCAAATCAAATCAAACAAAACAACCTACATACAGTCATACAGAGAGACATGTATGTATGTACTGTACATACATATTTGTGTATATAAAAGTATACATAATTGAGAGATTGAATAATGAATATGAGGAGAGAAACAAAAGATGGGTCATAGGTTGTCGTTTTCTCAATGCATTACTATCTTTTTTATCTTTCTTTTTTTGATCATCCCAATTCCCACAAACAAACAAACAAACAGTTATAGTAAGAGTTGAAACCTTCAAAGGCAAGACATGGTAAAGCCAAGTAGCAGCCAGTATCGTGTGTGTATGCATTTATGTATACCTGTATTATGTACACGGAGTAACACTAGCGGTCTAGATATTAATCAGACAAGACAAAATGTAGATAACTTTGCATTTGTACTACGTATATATATACGTATGTATGGATTGTGACAAACAGACAGACAGAGTTTGGTCTCTGTTTTTAATTTTTAAATTTTAATTTTTGTGTGTGTGTATAGAACATTAAAACCGCGTTTTTTGAAAGTCAGGGTCAGGGGGTTGTGCTATACCAGTAGTTATTTGGGCACCAGTCATTGTCTCTGTTTGTTTAATTATTAATTTATTATAGAAACAGAGACACGTTATTTGGTCACACAACATAGTAATCATCATACGTAAACGAAATCTCTGGAAATGGGGAGCCATGATCGCCTTCAATTAAGTTACTTGCATACCACAAACATATCACCAACTTTCAATCAATCAATCCCACCTCCTCCCCTTTTAACATGGCAAGTTATGAAAGTAATACAAATAACAAATAATCTCTCTTTTGAATTTCGACCATTCCGTCCAAGATTATCATGTACGGAGTCCTATATGAATATTTGAAACGAATTGATATCTGTTTCCCATATTAGATTATGAAATGGAATTAAGGAAGCTCACGGTTCGATTAAACCAGCGGTTCTGAACCAGAACTGTACGGTCAAAACCGTGACCGAAACCGACGTTTACAAAATGGTTGGAAACCGGTTTTCACACCGTTCGGTTACGGTTATGATTGAAAAAAACCCGCTGAAACCGGGGGTTAACATCCGGTTTTCGTTTAATTTTTTTAAAATAAAAAATATAAACCAGACAATCAGAAGCTGTCACGAGATAGAAAATTTGAAAAAAAAAAACGGTCCGAAACCGAAACCCGAATCAAGCTAGAACCGGAACCGGAACCATATCCGAACCGTCTAGCCGACGGTTAAAAATCGAAAACCAAACCGGTTGGGCCGGTTACGGTTACGGTTACGGTTTTACCTTCCCACGGAACCGTAACCGGCGATTTCAAACCGAAACCGAACCGTGAGCACCTCTAAATGGAATGTTGTGGGTTGGCATTCGTGTGTTTCGTATGGATGAAAAAAGGAGAGCAAAGAAAAGGGTGAAGGGAAAAACGAGAAGAAAATGGTGAAATATGTTGTTTGGTATGAGAGAAAAGTCGAAGGAAGAGAAAAATGGGAGGAAAAATTATAGGTGGGAGCCACTAATTTTAGTCCTCCCAAAAGTGGAAAGAAAATGGAGAGAAAAAAGAGAATGATTTTTGTGTTTAATTGAAATTACAAAATTGTCCATCTTTTTTAATCCTCTCAATGTAAAGGTAAAATAGTAAAATTGATAAAAATGATTTTCGATCTTTAGTCTCTTTCCATAGCAATACCAATCAATTGAAACGAAATATCTCTTCTTTTTACCAAACAACTCATCTCTTCCTTTCATTCCCTCATGTTTTCTATCTCTTTAAATCTTTCTATTCTTTATATTTTCTTTCATCCTTACCGAACACACGTTGACAGAGTACGTTTAAGAAGGTATTGTCATGTATAAAAAGGTTTCCATTATACAAAACTCAAAAGTTGTGAAATTACAGAGAAGACTACATGGAGGCAATGTGAAAGTTGAAGTCATAGACCACCACCGCCACCCACCATCCATCCCACCAAAGACGTTAGCTGGCAGGCGGCAGCAACCACTTTTGAAGGAACCCTTTTCAGGTTGTGTTTTGTTGAGTTCAATGACAATATTTTGGGCATGAAATACGCACGTTTTAAACATTCCTCCATATGGAATCAAACAGGACACACTTTCCTTGATGTTGTCTGATGCCAGTTCTTCGGCTACTGTTTCCAATGTTGACACTAGAGATGGTCTCTGGGTTGGTAGCATTGCTGAATTCAGATATATATAAAACAGAATATTGGTCGGTTGCCCATAACGTGAGAAAATTGTAACTTTTGTTTATCTCACATATAGTTGAGCATATTTAATACTTGTAATTGTCAATAAAATAAAAAAAATTCCCAATGCCTCACAAGATCTTTGAAAGTCTAGGAAGAACCAGACTGCCAAAAGATCATAGTTCTATGGTGATCACCGTCGTCAACACCACCACCACCATCAACAATAAACCTGGATACAGATACACCAAGATGCAAAGATTAACCGATAGTAATCCTATACACTTTCTTGCCTATAGTTAAGACTGAAATCTGAACATGCTTGTATTGTTAATTTAGGTCTTCAGCCATGAATAATGGAATAAGGATGGGATCAATATATGATTTAACTCATAAAATCTGAAAACATAAAGAAATAACAATACAAAGAGAGAAAATAAACTGAAATATCAGGGTTTTGCAGGGAACAAAAATTTGCCATACCTACAATGAATAACACAAAACTCATATAAAAGCTGGAGCACCTGTTGCAAAACGAATGATGAAAATTTACGAGAACATACTGTGTATATAGTCAAGCAATCAATTCAAATACACAGCTTCTAAGCCTTAAAGCAGCGGATTGTGTTACTCTTACTACAGGAAGGACCAATCCGCCACGGTGAGTTACACAAGAAACCAAAGTAGATGTCAGACTCGTGTACCTCAATTTAACCGGTTGATTAGCAAGTAGTTTTCTTCTACGTGAATGTCCTACGGTGGAAAATCTAGCTCTAGTCAATAGATGATTTTTACAGGGTTCAGAGATCTCCTGTCCTAGTAATATCAGTTGTTTCATTTGATTGCCTTAACCCTTAAGATGGGGAAACCTATGGCACCAAATTACCATTATGGCAAGAGCATAGGCTCCAAATTATGCCTCATATTACAGTTACAACATCAAGGAAGCATCTTCTCACAAATTCAAGTACCCTGACAAAGTATTCTTGTTATCATTCAATACTCGATGTAATTTGCTCTATTCTAACCTCATAAGATGGTCCAAGATCATAAGATGTGATGTGGCAAGCGACGAGCAAACAAAGATCAGCTATGAGCTTTTTACTAGTTGCACAACAGATATGAGTAAACTAACACTCCCAAAAGATGGCAAATCCTAATCTAGAAATCGGTTATATACCTATCTTTCGTATAAGATGAAAAATAAAGAAAGTGAAACCTTGATCTAAACTCAAGACCACGTAGGCAGAATAAAAAATTTCAAAAAAATAGTTTGTTGAAATGACAAAGGCAAGGAGCTGTTGTGTGCTCACTTAAATGCAAAATATATCACTGTTTCTACTAGACAGTTCCACAAGATGATCGCGATTTCTTGACTGCAGTCTGACCTTTCAATTTTGATTTAACTTTTAAAAATAAGCTAATGTTCTATGCTTAAGTCTAGGTAACCTAAATCTGGAGTAAAATAAACAGTAGGATTTTAATTAAGAAGAAAAGTAAAAGAACAAGCATTTCAACTTATGTTATATGTAGCATTCCGACGTAAATAGTAGGCAAAGAAGAAACACTGAAGACAACATCTGAACACACAATTTAATCAATGCAAGTACAATCTGCATCTGCTAACTCCAAGCAAACAAGCATCCATTGTTCACAATCTAGTACAGTGTTCCTTAAAAAAAAAAAAAACTAGTACAGTGCCACTATTGTTCTACCTACAAGTAAGAAAAACCACACGCATTTGTTCTGAATTTATCACACCACAAAAGCTTTTTACCTTTTGGCATCCCAAATCGTCAAATCTAAGACCTAAATCCGAAATATCATTACTTTTTTTTCACCTTCTCTCAAAACCAAATGAGTAAATGACCATTCGATAAAACAGTTGAAAATGGAACTTAAACAAGTCTTCTTATTGATAGATACACAATAAACAACCCGAAAACGTTTGTTTTTCTTCCCAACTCATAGACAACTCTGGTAAAGATATAAGAGAGTTTTTATTCACAATTAATCAAATTTTGCAGCGAAAAGTCCCCTCTATTAGTACAAAAACATGATTCAGTGTCTGATCCTAAAAATATTGTTAAGGTGCTAACAATCAACAACAAAAGCAGACAAATAATTCCACAAACGATAACTAAAATCCCATTTCAATTGATCCCAATCATACACGTAAAACAATTCAAAATAATCCCAATATACATAAACTATATATATCCACCCTAATCAATCCCTAATTTGACGAAACAAACGGATTCGTTCTAATCTTGCTTACTTGCAAGCCATCACAATTCAACCCACAACCACATTGAGGGCACTCTTCAAAGTTATCAATAGGAAATCCAGCACCAGTAATCCCAACAGAGAATTCAAGATTGTCACCGCTCCGTGAGACCTCAACGATGTCAATCCACATGAAGAAGAGCTTGACGCTGACACCCTCCAAGCTCCCAAGCTTGCCTTTTGAAATATTCCCTTTAATGGTGGGCTTGTACTTGAGCTGGTACGAACCTTCAAGAGAGAAACTGCAGGACCCATTCAAGAAAGCAGAGAACTTTCCGGTTGAAGAATCGAGTTGGTAATCAAGAACCCCTTTTGGGAGGATCCCGATTGGGAAATTGTAGCTACTGAGGACTTCATAGGCACTTGGCTTCTCGTCGTCGTCGTCAGGGGACGCAAAACACTGCGAGGAAGCAACGAAAACCAGCGTAAAACAAAGGATTGTTTTTGAAAACAACCCTAGACCCATCTCTAGATTGTTGTGGTTTTTCTCAATCTTTTGTGTCTGTGAGTGAATCTATATAGCTGTCACTCAAAAAAATTTGGAATGGTAGTTGAAGAAGAGCAGAGTAGGTTGTTATTGTTAATATAGTTTGGTTTTGGGAGCCAAATGGGCCGGGTTTGGGTCCGATCATCACGACCCAAAAGTGCTGACGTTGCTCACGTGAGTGAGCACGTCATTAAAAAATGCTGACGTGCAAAATAACATCAGCGTACAGTGACTGACGTGTTAATAAAATGTCGACAAAACTTATAACGTGCCATGATACGTCAACAAATATTGACTGATACACATGACATGTCATGTTACGCGTCTCATGTGACTGGCACGTCATCCAAATGTGATGACGTGCACTGACACGTCATCTTTTCAACTAAGAGTGGTTGACGAAATTTTCAGCTTAGTTCCTGTTAAAAAAACTAAAATCTGAAAAATCACAGCGAAGAAGTAGACGACGCCGACGCCGTCGCTGACGCCGACGACGACGACGAACAAGAAGGGGAAAATGAATACCAGAAGAAAGAACCCGAAAGCGAAATTTTAGCGTCTTGCTCAGTCTCCAAAAATAAAGCCGCGGTAATCTCCTCATACCATAAAAATAGATATTTTAAGAGTTTTCAGACTTATATAGTTCCCAGTTTTCTATAATCTATTGATTATTGATTGAGTTGTGTATCCTGATTTGATTGATTTATTATTTATTATTATTATCATTATCATTATTTTTACAGAGCTAGTGTTCAGGAGGGAACTCCTTTTTAGATTTTACTCATAGTCAGGCATACAAAGTAGAGGATGAAGATGATGATGGTGGTGGTGCCTTCAATGTCAACAATGTGTAGTTAATAGTACAGTGACTTTGGGCGGTGGAAGAGAAATAATTGGAGTGGTGGAGTCCACACGGTTTGACAAATGATTTCAAGAAGTGAGAATTGAATTAAAGAAAAGGAAAAGTTGGTCGAATAATTCTTTAATTTTCTGCTAAGCAATTGGCATAGATCCATACAGAAAAACCATTCCTGTTTCTTCTCTTGTTGGTTGCATTTTCTCTTTTGTGTCATAAACCTGATAATAGATTATAGATCTGGGACCAAGACGGCTATTGGAGAGGTGTTTCTCTCTGCGTTTCTTCAGGTATTGTTTGACAGATTGTCCCCGCGAGATTTGTCCTTCTTTCCTCGTCCTGATCTGGTTTTTCCGGAGCTACAGAAATGGAAGAAGAAGTTGATGAAGATTGAGGCGGTTCTAGTCGATGCAGAGGAGAAGCAACTGGCTGATAAGCTTGTCAAGATGTGGCTTGACGATCTCCAAGACTTGGCTTATGATTTGGATGACTTACTTGATGAGTTTGCTACTGAAGAATTGGAGCGCAAGTTGAGGACACAGCATCAGAACTCAAACTTCCTACTTGATGAAGGCAGGGCTTTGATGTCCTATGCTGGTATGAAGTCCAAGATGGATGACATATGTACTCGGTTGGATCAACTCTGGGAAGATAAAGAAGATTTTGGATTGGTTAAAAAGATTGCTGGAGCTACTACTTCATCAACTGCTGCTGCTTCTGCTGCTTACCAGAGACCGCCCACTACGAGCGTGCCAACTGAACCTGTTATTTATGGGAGAGATGAAGACACAACCAAAATAATTGAAATGGTGTCAAGTGATGAACCAAGCAATGGAAACTTTAGTGTAATACCCATTGTTGCCACGGGAGGAGCTGGAAAAACAACGCTTGCTAGGAAGGTGTACCATGAAGTGGGAGATTCTGTGTTTGACATCAAATCCTGGGTTTGTGTCTCGGATGACTTTGATGTTTTGAGAATCTCAAAGTCAATGATTGAATCAATCACCCTCAGTACTTGCAGTCTAAACGATTTAAATGCAGTTCAGGTGAAATTAAAGGAGACAATTTCAGGGAAAAAATTCTTGCTAGTCTTGGATGATGTTTGGAGCAAGGATTATGGCTTATGGGAAGTCCTGAAATCACCCTTTATGGCTGCTGCATCAGGAAGCAGGATAATAGTTACCACACGACTTATAGAGGTAGCATTAACAATGAGACCTGACAGATATCATGATTTGAAGCTTTTATCTGATGATGATTGTTGGTCTGTGTTCGAGAGGCATGCTTTTGAGTTCAGAGAGATCGCTACATTTAGCAATATCAACGCAATTCGTCAGAAAGTTATTGAAAAATGTAGAGGTTTGCCCCTTGCAGCAAGGACTCTCGGTGGCCTTTTCCGTTGTAAGCAAAGAGGTGATGAGTGGTTGGATATACTCAACAGTAAAATATGGGATTTGTCGAATGAACATGAGATCCCTGTAGCTTTAAAATTAAGCTACCACCACCTCCCTTCCCATCTGAAAAGATGTTTTGCTTATTGCGCAATTTTCCCAAAAGATTATGAATTTGGAGAGGAAGAACTGGTTTGTTTGTGGATGGCAGAAGGTCTTCTCCAGCAATCAACAAAAAATAAGCAGCTAGAAGATGTAGGCAATGAGTATTTTATTTATTTATTGTCAAGGTAAATTTTTCAGCAATCTAGCAGCAATAGTTCTAAATTTGTAATGCACGATCTCATGCATGATATGGCTCAATGGGTTTTTCAAGAAATAGGCTTGAGGTTGGAGGATATCTCAGGGGACAATAAACAACAAAGAAGCTTGGAAAAGGTTCGTCATTTTTCTTACATAGCTGATAGCTGGAATGGAAAGAATAGATTTGAAGTCTTCAGCGAAGCTGAGTTCTTAACTGCAAGAATACGGACTTTCTTGTCAATAGCTACAAATGACAATCAACGTTACATAACTAATATGGTTCTTTCTGATTTGTTGCCAAAATTCAAAAAAATGAGGGCACTATCATTAAGAACATATTACATCACCGAGCTACCAAATTCAATCGGAGGTTTGAATCATCTAAGGTATATAAATCTTTCTCGCACTGACATTATTGATTTACCTGAGTCAATAAGCTCATTATACAATTTACAAACTTTGATGTTAAGCGGTTGTTCTCATCTCATAAAGTTGCCTTCCAACTTAAGAAATTTGATTGATCTTCGTCATCTTGATATTAGATACACAAGTATTAGGGAGATGCCAACAGGAATGAGAGAACTTAAATCGCTTCAAAAATTGTCTAATTTTTTCCTGGGCAAGAGTATTGAATCTGACTTAGAAGATTTGTAGAATTTAAAACATCTTCGTGGAAGACTTTGGATTTCGAGATTAAATAATGTGATTGATTTTGATCCAAGAGATTTAGTTTTAAGGCATAATAAGGACTTAAAAGAGTTGTGGCTAGAATGGGGATCTCAATTTGATGACTCACGGAAGGAGGTGGTAGAAGAGAATGTACTTGACGTGCTACTACCTCATCAAAAATTAGAAATGCTCACAATCACATGTTACGGTGGCAGAAGATTTTCATCATGGGTAGGTGATCCATCATTTTCCAATATCAGGTACCTGAGATTGGACACGTGTGACAATTGCACATCCTTGCCTTCACTTGGATTATTGGGGTCGCTTAAAGATCTCACCATCAAAAGGATGAAGAGTTGCTCAAAGCCTTTTCAATCACTCGAGACTCTCAGATTTGAATATTTGCAAGACTGGGAGCATTGGGAACCTATAAAAGAAAACCAGCATGCTGATGCATTTCCTTGCCTTCGCAAGCTTTCCATCATAAGATGTCCCAAACTCTCTTGAAGATTACCTGATCATCTTCCTTCGTTAGAGAAACTTGTGATTGATCACTGCTACGAGCTGGTGGTTTCATTCTCAAGCATTCCAATGCTCTGTGCATTAGAAATAAATGGGTGCAAAGGGTTGGCGTGCAATAGTCAAATCGACTCCTCATTACTAAAGTCTGTGACTCTTTCTAGTACGTGTGAGTTTGACAGTTGGTTAAAGCCAGAGTTTCTGAAAGTAAAATGTCTCAAGATTAAGGTATTGGATTGTGAGCAGCTCATGTGTTTGTTGCAGAATAATAATTTTCAGGAGAAGACACCACAGGGACTGCAAAACTTCACCTATGTTAGAAGGCTATGTATTAGTTCTTGCTCAAATCTCGTTTCATTTCCAGAGGATTGTTTCCTCTCTAGTCTGTCTGAACTAGAGATTACAAGATGCAATGATTTAACATCATTATCTCATGGGATGATGCACAACCATGTACGTCTTGAAAGCTTGAAAATTGACAGTTGTGGTTCTCTAACATTCATTGTGAGAGGTAACCTACCTTCATCTCTAAAAAGGCTTGAGATAGTATGTTGTGATAAACTGGAATGTTTGTGGGATGATAAGGAGAAAAGTTGTTCTTGTCCTTCTGACAACGCTAACGCATCTCTTCTGGATGACTTGAACGTGTCCAATAGCCCATCTCTTACATGCTTATCAACGAGTGGTCACTTATCAAAGACAGTCCGTAGCCTCTTTCTCAGTTCTGTTCCAAAGTTAGAGTCAATAGCAGAGAGGTTTCACAATAATGCACCTCTTGAAAGTCTTTTTATGTTGGATTGTGAAAAACTTAAATCCATACCCGAGGGCTTACACAATCTTAGCTTTCTTCAAGATCTTTATATATCTGACTGTTCAAGTATTGTTTGCTTCCCACAAGGAGGGCTTCCCAAAACCATTTTAAATGTTGTAATCAAAACTGCAAGAAGCTAAAATCCCTCCCCGATGGCTTCCAGACCCTCAACTCTCTTCAAAGATTATCAGTAGTTCAATGTCCAAGTATCATGTCCTTTCCGGAAGAAGGTTTTCCCAAAAACCTGATAGCCCTTCATATTTCAGGTGGTCTCAACATGTATAAGCCACTGGTTGAGTGGGGGTTGCACAACCTCACCTTTCTCACATTCCTCCACATCAGTGGATGTCCAGATGCAGAGTCTTTTCCACAGCAAGAAATGGAAATGCTGTTGCCCATTTCTCTATCTCATCTAACCCTTGAAAATTTCCCAAAACTTAAATGCCTTTCGAGTGACGGTTTTCATAGCTTCGACTCTCTTGAAAATTTGTCGATTAAAGACTGCCCGAATCTCAGATCCTTTCCAGAGCAGGGGCTGCCGTTGTTACTTATGGAGCTATATATCACTAATTGTCCATTGCTGAAAGAAGAGTGTGAAAGAGATAAAGGAAAATATTGGTCCAAGATATCCGACATCCCTTCGGTTCATATAGATGGCAGATTCATTTACAGTCCGGAGGCGGAAATACAAAATGAGTTACGTTTATACGATGTACGTTTGTTTCTAAACTTTTAATTCACAAATTTTTAATCCACTGTTTTGTGTTTTGTAATTATTCCGCTGTATATTTTTAATTAGAATTCAAAGGTATACTAGGTTATTTAAATTTTAGCATAACAAACAGTTTGTCCAAGGTAGTTTGAGACTTTGAGTTATCATATATGTAATATGTGAACTTTGTCAAATTTTGACATTTACAATTTCTATTATGTAAACAGGTTCGAGATCCTTATTTATTTGAGATGTTCAATCATCTTTTTGATGAGGCAGACTAAAAGGAGGCTATATTGTTTGCAGAGGCATCAAAAGGCAATGCACATCTTGTGCTTCTGATATTGTTGTATCTGTTAAGGTACATCTATTGGCTTCCTTGTTGTGTCAGTTCTTGTTGTTTTGTGCTCCTGCAATGCAAGTTCTGTGAAATACTTATATAAGGGGATTTTTGGAGCTTATCTGACGAACCAGTCGTTATGTATATATATATATATATATATATATATATTTCTTATGGATGTGATACAGTACAAGTTTTTCTTATGTTGAACTGATATGTTGCCCTTGTTCGTTAATATGTAAGTCGAGTCTGATGACAACTTTCTTTGGGACCTCCTTGGTCCTCGAAATCTTAATCGAGTTGAAACACACAGTTTTGGATGATAGCACATGCAATCTTATAAAGGATCTAGCAAGGATATATATGAGCATCTATCAAGGCAGAATTACGATTTGAAATAGTTGATGCACACCAAATGCAAGCACAAGAGATGTTTAAGGATGTGCTCGAGCCACCTGTGGTGAGCATCCTTATCACTTCCCATATATATATATATATACTTATTTGTTCTCAGCACCATTGCATTTTTTCTCGGGTTGATGTTTACTTTTTCTCTTTATGTTTATAATGAATCCAGGATTTCTATAAGAAACGATAGCACTAACAACTGCTATAAATTCCAAATGGTACGCTTTGTAAGCAAGGTTTCGCAATTCTGGGTGGGTTTCCGCCTTCCCACACAACAAGGCTTGATACGAAATACAAGCTAGGACTATATACATCCCTATTTGAATGGTTAAATATAGGTAACCTTAATTGCTCATCAGCTCAACAACCCATATGCTATATTAGATCAAACACACTTCTAAGACTAATTCACTGAATGATCCTTTCATTGCAGAACATATACCAAAATTATTCTGTTTAGTGTCTGGTGAGTACTTATCCTTCATGTTAATCTGCGTTTCAATTTCGGTTGAAAGTTCAGTGCTCCCAAGATCATTTATGTTAGTGTCTAAGCAGAGGATTATACAGTGAACTTCTAAATCTTGGATTATTAGTTCAAATTTTACTATTTGACTTGATTAAACAAAATTATATACACACCAACCTTGTGTATAATATATATAAATTAAAATAATTGTATATTGTTGTAATACATACAAAGATATGCAAGCCATTGACTAATATACTTTAGAATAATGATTATGAGAATTATATCAAGACTGTAGTGACTTACGTAGATCACCATATTTAACATTGACTAAGATATTTAGAATAGTGATTCATATGTACCCTGACATATGTCTTGTGAAATGTCAACATTTAGCTGTCATGCACTGCATATTTACAAGAAGGCCATTGTCGAAACATATTTACAATTTTGTTTTTCTTTAAATACCCACAAAAAGAAGCCATTGAATTTGTTTCCGAGTTTTTTTTTTCTTGTTTAAAATCATGGAAGGTTGAAACTGCTTAAATAAGTTGCCAGAAGAATGTGTGTAATTTTGTCTCTGACTTGGCCGTTGGATGCGTGCAGATCATCGTTAGTTTTCTCCACTTTCCAATCAGCAATGGAATCAGACATGATTGGTTTTCTGGAGGTCCAATCTCCTGACTTGCTTGCCCTGCCCTTTGTTTAACCTGCTAGGCAAGTAAGCAAAGACCTAAAGATTTAGCAAATCACTTTAATATCAAGTCCCAGTGAACGGAATATTAAGAGGACGAAGAAGGCATTGTAGGATTCTTACTTTGCATATAACTTTATAGAGAGAGTCTTTTGAAAATGCTACTCAAGGGAATTGTGGGGACAGGTATAAATTTCCCAACGAAAGCAAGGGGCCAACTGTTTAAAGGACAAAACAAAAAAGCGTTAATTTGGTTACACAGGTCAGATGATAATAACCTAATAGACTAATGCCACTGGTTATTGTATCTAAATGTCCTCTCAAAACTACACCTTTGTTTTGCAACTAATTGTTGTTCACTATAAAATTTGCTACTATCAAATGTTCCTTGATGAGAAATAAACTTTGAAAAAGGAATTTCATAAAAAGTAGACATTGGCATGCAGGATGCAAATATTACCCTATAAAACCAATCACAACCGAAATTATCCACTGCTTCCAATTAAGCCTAACGGTTGAAGCGAACTTCCCAAGAAACTCAATGATAAGTATCTGCACAAAGAAGCAAAATGTAAGATAATACAGTAATTGATGCGCAAATAGACAACCAAACAAGTTAAAACCAGTCTTACCTGAAGTACAACAGTTAGTGCCACAATCCCCATAAAAAGATGGTTTTTAGTAATTCCTGCGAAAATATTTTTTTCATCTGGCTTCCGAGCATTAAATTCATTAAAGATCTGCAGCAGTTAACTCTGTGTCATGAAGACATGTAAATAAAGAACAGACAATGCTGGAAAGTGGAAACTAGTCTGGTACTTCCAACTATGAGTGAAAAATTACTGATTGAAGCTACAAATAAAGATAGTAGATGCAGAAATATATGTTTCAAGTTTCAACTAAGGCGCAGAGAAATGATTCTTTTGCAGAAGTAGAAGTTACAAATGAAGATAGGTAGATGCAGAAATATATGTTTCATCTTTCAACTAAGAGCAGAGAAATGATTCTTATGTAGACATGTGGTTGCACTCTCGCAGCTAAAGCACAGCAACAACACAAATAGACATTGTGACACGTGGAAGTTACAATTTACAAATGAAGATAGTAGATGCAGGAATATATGTTTCAACTAAGAGAGGAAATAAATGATTCTTCTGCAGATGTGGATGCACTCTCGCTGCTAAAGCACAGCAACAACACAAATAGACACTGTTAAATTTAAATGTAATGCCATAGCAGCTCTGATTTAATGTCCCAATGCAAATACAACAGCTTAGTGTGTCTAAACCCAGTTATTTCAGGTCACAGATTTTTGGTTAGCTATGAAATTACTCCAAACTATGACAAAATGTGCTCAAACTTAAATGAGATTTCCTCCCCACTAGTTGTGTTATAACTTACTTGGCATAGGACAAATGAATTGAATATCAGTGTATTCTTCACTTTGTTAGTGTGGTCAGTGGTGTCCTGCTCTAGATTAAGTAAACTCTTCCCATAGAAATTCAAGACGAGCAGGACACTTGATTGATAGATAGCCTGATAATTCCAAGAGCACCAAAGACAACCGATTTATTAGAATGGAGAGAGATCAACAATTATCTATCTGAAATTTCTACACAGTAACAATAAAAAATCATAACCAGTAGAAAAAAGTATTATACCTGTATCAAGAGGTTCCTCCACATTATATTAGTTATGAGAGGTTCCCTAGAATATATGCAAGACAGCATCAGTATATGCAGTATAAACAATAACATAACACTGCAAAGTGAAGCGAGAACTGCCGGCAAAACATTGGATTATCCTAAGAGTTAATACCTATAAAATACATCAGCCATAATAGCATTTAGAAACATATCATCATTGCAAATTCACTAATAACTGAATTTATGAAGACAAATGAGTTTTGTAGGTTTTAGGAAAGCATCAAGTCCAGGTTCTATAAATTCACGAATATTAGAAACTCCATCGAATATTCGTTCCAAACTAATTATTTCTTAACCAAAGATTAATTCTTTTCCACGACAGTTAAATATATATATATATATATAATAATTCTCTAGTTGTTTTTTAAATATCAACCGGTTGGAATCAACGTAAATTTTTTTTACACTAATTCCAACCAGTTGAAATTCTAAGGACTTAAAAGAAAAAATTCAGGACTGGGCTGACTACAGAAGGACCATACATATATGTATGATATCACCATTTACATGTCATACCTCCGACCAACTGGGAGCCTGTGCAGCTGGTGATCTGTCTGTCGTTCAATAGCCATTGTTAGTGCTCCAAGAAAGTTGACGGTGAGAAAGATCCACATATGCTAAGCAAAGGAAAAAGAAATCGAAAGCATTTAGTACAAACTTTAACACACTTTCGCCACACTTTCGCCACACATAGAGAAAGAGAGAGAGAGAGACCTGCTCTTTGATTCGTGGACCATGACCAGAGGAAACCACTACCACAAAATTTATAACGAGAGCTACAACATTGAAATTCAAGACGGCCAGGACACTTAAATGATAGACAGCCTGATAATTCCAAGAGCACCAACGACAACCGATTTATTAGAATGGAGAGAGATCAACAATTATCTACCTGAAATTTCTACACAGTAACAATAAAAAATCATAACCAGTAGAAAAAAGTATTATACCTGAATTAAACGGTCCCCCCACGGTATATGAGTTATGAGAGGTTCCCTAGAATACATGCAAGACTGCATCAGTACTTGTAGTATAATCAATAACATAACACTGCAAAGTGAAGGGAGAAAAAAAGACAACACTTCCGGCAAAACATTGGATTATTCTAAGAGTTAATAAAAAACATCAACCATAATAGCATTTAGAAACATATCATCATTGCAAATTCACTTATAACCGAATTTACAAAGACAAATGAGTTTTGTAGGTTTTAGGAAACCATCAAGTTCAGGTCCTATAAATTCACGAATATTATAAACTCCATCGAATATTCGTTCCAAACTAATTACTTCTTAACCTAAGATAAATTCTTTTCCACAACAGTTAAATATCGTTCCAAACTAATTACTTCTTAACCAAAGATAAATTCTTTTCCACAACAGTTAAATATACATACATACATAAACATATATATATATATATATATATATATATATATATATATATATATATGTGTGTGTGTGTGTGTGTGTGTGTGTAATAATTCTCTTTTATATTTTTTTTGCAATTTTTTTTTTTTTTTTTTGCAAGGAGAATGATTCTCTAGTAAGGTCTAGTCCTGAAATTGTTCGTTAGGTCATTAGAATTTCAACCGGTTGGAATCAACGTAAAATATTTTTACACTAATTCCAACCGGATGAAATTCCAAGGACTTGAAGAAAAATTTCAGGACTGGCCTGACTAGAGAAGGACCCTATATATAAAATATCGCCATTTACATGTCATACCTTCCACCAACTGGGGGCCTCTGCATATGGTGATCAGTCGGTGGTTCAGTAGCCAATGCTAGCGCTCCAAGAGTATCCATGATAAGATTGACCCACAGAAGCTAAGCAAAGGAAAAAGCAATCGAAAGCATTCAGTACAACAATAAACCCACTTTTACACACTTTAGCCAGAGAGAGAGAGAGAGAGAGACCTGCACTGCATTTAGTGGAACATCACCAGAGGAAACCGCTGCCAGAAAAATTATAATGAGAGCTGCAACATTTACAGTTAGCTGGAATTGGATGAATTTCTGGATATTTGCATATACAGATCGTCCCCACCTGACAACCTATAATCAGCACAAAAATTAAAATGAAATATGAATCTAATTAACATATGAATGTAAAATATGTCGGTTAATTTAAGTTTCATCCCAAATAAACAAGAATTTGAAACAGCTCCCCTCAAATTGTGTCAAATAATGGACATTTATTGTGGATTAACACAAAACAAGATACAACCCATAGTGGAAAGTTAACGGTGATTATAACAACCTTATTAGTAATCACTCAATCCAAAAGCTTAAACTATTGAGTAAGAGTACAAAAATAGTATTTATACTCTAATACACATCCTCACATCACATTAAAGGGGGTGATCTGCAAGGCTTGTCACATGGATTGATACACAGCCCCAATTTGCTCTATGTAATGAATATATATTTTAATTAATATAACGGTGCTTCCCAAGATTCGAACTTGCGAGTTGCGACAGCTGGATCAAATAAGCTTTGATACTATGTTAGCTATTGCTCAACCCAAAAGCTTATGCTATACGGGAAGGGACCAATAATAGTATTTATACTCTAATATACTTGATATCAATCCAGAAAGAGATTATGTAACTGAGGAACTATCAATTCAAGGAAACCTACTATCATGGGAAATCAAAGGGGTAATTGCAACATCTTAAAATGAAGTTTCTTTTCAAACTTGATTTCGAAAGAGCTAGAGTAATTATGTTCATGACATCCTATGCAATTTGGGCCTGCAAGTTTTTAATCCGGTTTCAGTTTTGCTCATTTGACTCTCTTTCCTTTCACATGAAACAGGAAACCATATATGGACAAAAGTAAAGAAACTTGATTTTCCATAAAAATACAGCACCAAAGAATTTTTCAGAAAATAATTAAGGCATATAGCAATAAGAAAGCCAGCACAGATGCAAAGCAAGCTGGGATTTTCCACCATCAACTGCAAGGATAAAAGCTAATACAACAACAGCTAACCTTTACAACTGAAGCAAAATTGTCATCCAAAATAATGATATCTGAGCTCTCTTTAGCGACTTCAGTCCCTTGAATACCCATTGCAAGACCAATGTCCGCCTGAACTCCAAAACAGTAGAATTCCATCAAAAGAACATTGAGATAAGAAATCAAATTGTTAAAATTTTAGAATGAAAAAAGTTACGTAATCATCTTTGGCAGTGACGTAGAAATACAGAGAAAAGCAAACCAGCTATACTGTTGCTCCCTAAAATTCACCAAGCAAACAAATATCGGATGATTACAGGATCCAAATTATATGCTCGATTTACAAAGAAAAATGATTGAGAGACTATAAGCAAAATGATCGACATTATATTATACATCTGATATTCATTCTACTGGCCATTCACTTGCAGCACTGAAGAATATGCATAGATAATCACAGGGTAGAATAAGAAACCGCTATTCAAAACACAACTAGCAATGGACCCACACCAAGGAATCAGGTCATATATCTAATAGAAAACACATTATAAAATCTATCAATTCTAACCAGAGACAGTCATATTAGACTCCAGATAATGAAATTATATATACATACTTCATAAGATATATTAGTAGGAAGCCAGAATCACACCTCATGTAAGGCAGGAGCATCATTAGTGCCATCACCAGTCACAGCAACAACATGTCCCCTCTTTCTCAATGCTTGCACGAGAAGTAGTTTATCATTTGGAGAAGACCGTCCCATCACCTAAACATACAACAATAAAATTCATTTTCCCAAGCGATTCAAAGTAAATTCTTCACTAAGATATACAAAACTAATTACATAAAAAATTGAAAAAAGTTGACACTTGGATCATACTGAAATCTTCTCAGCTATTTCTTCTCTTTCTGAATCTGGCAATTCACGAAATGCTTTTCCCTCGATTATAATAGACTCGGATGCATCTGCCTCCAAAGTTAGTATACCACATTCCAAAGCAATTGCTCTAGCAGTTTGAATATTATCCCCTGTCACCATCCGTACCTATGGTTTTAACGAATTGAAGTTTGTTAATCTACATTTCAGTAGATAGCTGCAATGATCTATGCCCTTCAATATCAAGTGCAAATATTAATTACCAAAGAAAACAAAAAGCAAACAAAAGCCTTATTATACTCAGAATTCTATATTTTTTTTTTTCACATATCAAAACAGAATTTCTGAATTTTTCACATATCAAATGGTATTCAACAGAATTTCCACCCAAAAATACTCAAGATTTAGCATTGAAAAACTGAAGAAGACTTCATATATATACTGACAATTCAGTTACTAGAATCTTAATTCAATCAGGCATTAAAGTGTGGATACTTAACTCTTTATCATAACAGACTGTCAGATTATTTCTTTCTGATACCCAGTATAAAGGACTTCCATATAATGCACACAGCCTATCCAATAGTAATTAACAAAGGCAAAATAATAAATTTAATCTAAGAGAACAATGAAGTCTTACAAAGTGAAGTTAAGAGCTTTTACTCTTAAATTCACTTCAAATAAATGCCAATAAAAATAAACAAATGATCAAACCACAATTTATTGTATCTGGTTACAACTTTAACAGACCACAGCACTCCCCAAAAAGCTATGTTAGCTAAAGAGAAAGACATGACGGTTCCAATAAAGAACAATAATAGTACCTTAATTTTACATGACTTCAATAAATGCAGGTTTGATGAATTTCAACCGGACAAAAATTTCAGAAATCAGCTACGAATTAATATTATCATTTCGTGGGTTACAAACGTAATGGGGAGTAGGGAATAATTATCTACATAATATTAGTTATCAATAATTATCTCCTTACGAGATTAGTTTTGTTTTGTTTTATCTTTATCATGGGTTTTAGATGTTTATTTATTTTATATTAGCAGCTATAAAAGACACCTTCAGAGTCATTTTGTAATCAGACTTGAATAATTAATTGAATGATTATTGTGTTTTCCAACCTTATATTCTTATAAGTTTCTTCCCTTTCTGTTTCCAATCCCTAATTCTCTCTATTTCTCTCTAAATTCTCTATCTAGTTCATATTTCTACTGTTAATCCTACATCAAAACCATATGATATGCCAAATGAAAAAAAAAAAAGGAATTATAAAGCACAAAAACAGCTTAAAATTGCAGTCGACAAAGAATTGTATCATACAATTTCAACCAGACACAACTTACAGTAAAGTCACACCAATTCTTTGAACAGTTTCATTCCATTATTACCGTATCTAATAAGTAATCATTGACTTTGAGAAAATTTTAAGATTAAACCTGAAACTGAAAAGGAGAATGGACTTGAACCGAGCTCCAAAAATTAATTTTATCACTGGCAAACTCTAAAAACACAAACATAAACAATTAAAACTGCATGACATAAATATATGTTTTAGCTAAGATTGTCACAACCAATGACTACCTTAAACAGCCAATCAAATAATGGGTTGTAAAATATACAACTTAGATATGCCATGTCATTGAATATAAGGTAAATTTCATGACTATCAAATGTATAAAATAAATCATTTGGTAATAGAATTTTAGACGATAAATAGAACAGATAGTTTGAACGGTTCTAACAGAAATAGCGTTAGTGTAACTAGGATTTAAGTGTAATGCACATATACGAGGAAAACAAAAATTTATTACAGTTAACATTAAAACTTGCCAATAGTTTACATGCAGTGGCATGATATTGATTACCAGCTATTTGCTTTAAATTCCAATCAGAACAAACGAATTAAAGATAAAATGGCAAAATTGTGGCTAATGTGCAAACTCACACAAAAAGAAATATTATTGCTAACATGCAAATGAAAATGCAAAATGTGAGTGAATCAGAATTTAAAAGCTACAAGCCAGTTCAGTAGAACACAACCACCATCACCACAGAGAAGACATAATTCCAACCAACAAAAATGAGATGAAAGCTAAAATGAAAAGCATACCCAGACAGGTTGATGCCCTAACACTGCAAATATAAGATTAAACTGTTTTTCAACATTTTAAGCAGCTAAATGTCAGAGTATAAGTACCTTAACACCAGCAATTTGGCACATTTGCACTGCATCTTTGACACCTGGCCGACAAGGATCCTGCATGTATTTTCTGTATAAGCGAAAAAATCACAAAATGTCTTATTAAAATAAAAGGTTGACATATGTAAGTTTATATCTAGCTAACATGTTTTCTTTTGGTGAACTCATGTCATGTTTCAAGAACCATGAAGAGATCACTTCAAGCATTCCTAGTACATGACCAACAAAACTACAGTAAACAATGAAGTAATCCTTCCAAAAATAAATATTATACAAGAAAGATAGAAAAGCCTATGATGGAGACGTTTAATAGCACTCTCCCAAAGTCATGTTCACTAAACCATCAATGTAAAGCATTAATTAACTACTACACCTAAATATATGGTTGTAGGAAATGGTCCACACTATAGTATAAACTCTGACACACATACCTGCGAGTCCAATGGGCTTGCCACGTGACCCAAGCCCAAACACATATTCATATTTAAATGCAGAGCAAATTCAAAACGAAGAATACAATCACATTGAAGGATTGAAAACAAGGCACCCCTCATAAACGGGTTACAATACACTACACCCAAAAGCTGAAGCTACAGACAACAGTTAGAGGCCTAATTTGTAGTATTAAGCTCTAAAACAAAGAAAGCTGCAATATGCATGGCAAAATATCAAAGTTCCACCCAATACCGACATATAATTATGACAAAAAATGATAAACAAATTTCATAACAGTAAATCCCTATGACAATGTTTCCAAGGGACAGCAAAAAGGTCTTTGAAACCCCAAAAATATCGTTCCAACTAAACCTCAGACGTATTATACTACCACTCATATTTCCATGAAGACATATACCTTTATACCAACAATAGCCAGCAAAACAAGGTCATTATCTGGTAGTACCCACTGAGAAAGTTCTTCCTCGTTATCTGAAACTTTTTCCTTATACAATCTATATGCAATTGCAACACAACGGAAGCTACGAGTAGCCATATCATCAATTGCATTCTTAAAATATTTAGCCTGCAAATGAATGAAAAATGTCATAAAACACCTAGTCAGTAAAAGATGTTGTTAAACAAACCAAAATGTTTTCGTATACCCAATTTTCAGTCCCTAATATCAACAGCAACAATTTCAGTCACTTGTAAAATTTCAACTCACATAAGAATTTTTCCCTCAATTTAACAAACCCAACTGCCTTTAGATATGCAAGGTAAAAACAATATAAAGAAAAGACCAAGCAATCTGAAAAAGAAGCGAGTTCCTCAGACCTTGTCTTCATCCATTGCTACCAACTGATTGTTTGTGTCAATATAATTCGTGCATGAAGCTAAAACTATTTCAGCTGCACCTTTCCAATGTATGTGAACTTCTGAGTTGGGCTGCAATTTGGAGGGAGGGAGAATGAGGGAAAAAAAAAGCATAAGCAAAACAAGTCATTTGTAATCCGCTAGGAAGAGTCCAGCATATAATTATAAAGTTGTATTTTTAACACCAAAATTAAATAAATAACAATATGTAACAGATGTTTTAAGTCTTATTCGAAACATAAGTAATCCCAGTATGATTTCTACAATTACTTTATCCTATTCTTGATTATCTTGAAAACTAAGTTTAAAGTCTGAATATGAGAGAGAAAGAGATAAAGAGAGTAAGAATTAATATATGATAAATTAAGACCAAACAAGGATTTCAAATAGTACATCGTAAATACCTTTTTCAATAACATAGATAAATGTATTTTAGTGTATTATTTCTTTCTGTTCTATATGATACAATACATTTCTGTAATTGCCCCATCAGTAAAACAAATGTAAATTTAAAACAAAGGCCCATGAATCATGATAGCAACTCGAGATCAAGAAAACTTGCAGGTAGCATAACTGCTGAACATGTCATACTGTGGATATGCAATTCAAAGCGATGAGATACTAATGTAATATACATGATATGCTATCATGAAGCGTTGCGATCAATATTAGACATTTAAGTCCAGTCACAGTCACTAATAATTAGACCAATATAAGTTTGGCGCCAAAATTGGAAAGGACCAGCTACAAACAAAAAAAGAAAGGAAAAAAGAGAAATGAATTGCCTTGAGGCTTGAGGGCTTAAACTGTTGACAATTAAGCGATAGATGCACATAATAGAAGAATTGAATTTTCCTCGCTTTTTTCAGGGAAACTATCACAGGATGATATATGCAATAATAAATAATAAGATTCCTCAACAGAGTTAACCATGCAGTCACATTACCAGCTTTACAGCAACCCCTCCTCGTTTTTTCTCTGAGTTGAATGGGAAGACGCAAATAATAGAAGAATCAGATCTAGCAGCTTCAAAATTCATCCCCAGCTGCAAAGGATTCAATAACTAAGATTTGATCTACAATCACTTATTCAACAGGGATAGCAATCAGATTAACTTAAAATGATACCTGAATTCCCCAATTAAGAATGGCTTTTTCTGTTGGTGATCCAGACAGCTCTACATCTCCGCCACCCTGAAAACAATCAAAAGAATACTTGACTAAATGCTCCCCCAATTATCCCATATGGAAACAACAACAATGCTATTAAACATACTGCAGGGACAAAAACACTGCCATTCGAATTCTGTGCAATGCCTTCAATAAGTAATGAGGACAGCATAGGAGACAACTGTGAGTTGCTACCAGGAGGATCAATCTTTTTCCCACCAGCATAAGCGTCAACCACTGTCATCTGTTGAAAGAGTATATTACTGTCATCGAATTCTGAGAACAAAGCATCCATCCATACTCTTCACACACATTTACAGATTATTTAGAATAGGTTTTCTTACAATTTAACTTCACATTCAGGATGGGAATGAGTCGAATGACCAAGAGAAAGGGGATAGGGATATAACAGGTGCAGAAACCAAAAGCAGGGGCAAGGACGATAGTTAAATCTACCTTCGTTACATCCCCATGCGTACTGCCTCTTTTTAGAGCATTGCTACATATGATCAGTCAACTAAATATTTTGTTAACCGTACATCACTTGCTCAAGATTACTGATTAGTGGCAAAGTGAAGGCAACAGAAACAATTTAGTTTAGTTGGATACTTGGATGTTTTATCCTCGTTGCTCCAGCAACGTTAGTTTAGTAGTGTGCAATTTGGTGAAAAGGAAGTAGGTGATTGAGCAGTAATTAGGTCAGGTGAATATTTTGGATAAGTGGCTCTGATGGGAAACTAGATAAGCACTATTAGATGATATTATTAGTTATCATTTTTATCTTTATCAGTTAGGTTTTGTTTTATCTTTATCGGGAGTTAGTGTTTATCATTTTGTCATCTATAAATAGGCCCCTTCAGAGCCTATTGTAACTAGACTTGATTAGGGAATTAAATGAATTGATTGATTAGTTTTCCGATCTCTATTTCTTCCGAGTTTCTCTCATTTCTGTTCTTCGCTGTTTCTAAACCCTAATTCTATCTCTCTAAATTCTCTATCCAGTTCTTATTTTTGGTGTTGGTCCTACATCAGGCTCCTTTTGTTTCCTCAACTTTATTTATTATCTCCCTCCCCGAAAGTATCAAATAAAGTCTTTCAGATTCAGTTTCTTTCAGTGTGTTGGAGGTTTGACTTGTCAAAATTTTAAATGACAGTAAAGTAGATATAATTATTCTTCTTTAGCATCCCTAATTTATAACAGTTTTTTATAAATCCCAAAAGATGGATTTCACAGCCTTGGGTCTTAAATATTCAAGATTTATCTCCATGAAAACCCTTATGTGATTGGCCAGTTGAATGATTCAAACACACCCTTCCTTTGATCCAACTAAATGAATATGAATTCAAAAACTCAGTACAAACAATATTTGTACAATAATGAAAGGGAAAAAAAAAGGCCTCACTTATGCTTGTCTTTTTTTCAAATCTGAGCCATTTGTCTATCAAATGTGCTATTGTGTTTCGATTATGGCTTAGGGTGTTCAAGGAAAAACCAAAATGGCATGGGTTGAAGCTTACTGTGCTTGAGGAAGATTTTTATGCTTTTGGCGGAACTAAAAAAGATTCCGCCTTACGGAGGCCCGTTGCGTTGGCTATTTGTAACTAATAGGATAGTCCTCGACTCCCTGTAGAAACATTGTAAGCTTGGCCTTCAGCTTCTAAAGAGTCAAGGGAAGTTCAATTAATTTCATTCAATCTAATTGGGATGCTCTGGTTCCTTTGTTTCTGTGTGATTTTGATCAGTTTTAATGTTTGTTTTTCAACTCTCTTAGGTGTTGAATAACTGTTTGACCATTGTGTTACTAATCATTTTCATATTTTTAATATTTTCATCTATTTCTTATCAATATATAATTAAACAAGCTTGCATATAAATATATGTCCATACACACATTTTGGCATTATTATATATATATATATATATATATAATCGCTATATGTACAACAAATCATATTGAAGACAAAGACAACTAACCTGATTCAAAGTTATGGTTCCAGTCTTATCGCTGCAAATAGTTGTGGCTGAGCCCATTGTCTCACAAGCAGAGAGCCTCCTCACCTGCATTTAGATTAAATTAAACCACATAAAATACATTTATGTTAGAATTTGAGTGACATCACACGTACCAATGCCTTGTCTGCCATCATTTTCCTCATTGAGTAGGCACATCTGTATTGCAGTCAGAGAACAAGACTGAGAAAAAAAAAAAAGTAAAATGCAAAGAACAAGAAAATGAAATGTAAACAAAAGTAAATTTTCTAGTTACAAACTTACGTTAAGGTAACAACCAATGGAAGACCTTCAGGCACTGCAACTACAACGATAGTGACCTACAATGTGCCAGATTAGTGATAAACAAAGGCGTCCATAGACATAGATACAAATAACACACTTTATCATATGTATTTCTGTAAACACACAATCGCCAACTATTAAATCTAAGTAAAGAACAACATACAGCAACAGTCAGAATTTTAATGGCTCCATCTACAGCATCACCAACTTTTGTCTTGTCTGGAGTAAACGAAACACTTCCATCTGGATTTTTGGTATGGCCAGTAAAGAATCTGCAGATGTATGAGCATATATATTGCATGTTAACTTCATTGAGAGAAACAGAGAGGGAGAGAGAACAATATACCACCAAAAACTGAGTTACCTGGCCAAAAGGACAACCAACACGATAAAAGCGACAGCAAGTCCAACTGTACCAATAAATGTTGCAACTCCATTCAGGCGTACCTATAAAAAATCATTTAAAGGTGAATATAATATGTCCCGATAGTCTAGTTATAATACTTAAAAAAAAAAAAAACATGAACTGCCATAAAATAATTACAAAATAAGAAAATAGAAAAGCCAACCTGCAGAGGTGTTTCTTCACCAGTGTCTTCTGAAATACTAGCCATGAGCAATCCCCATTCAGTATTAATCCCGACACCAGTTACCTGACAAAAAGTCAATAAATGCAAGCAATTAAAACAAATTGACACAAACCAAAAGAAAAAAGCAGATAGATATCTTCCTTATAAACGTCTTTGACCAAAGCAGCAAGTTTAGGACTATCTACAGACAGAAAAAGTCGTACTCCTCATACATCAACAAACGGGAAACATGTAAAGGCTGATGTTAGTGAAGGTTTAGTTCTTGCAATACCCACTACCTCATCCATATCAAAATTGTTTGGGTTTTATGAAGCTTTAATGATTAACGAAATGCTTTTACTCTTTTAGCATTAGAGCTTTTAGTAGTGAATCCCTTTGTTTAATCCTATTCATAAATTTATATTTGTATTGATCCCAACACGTTCCACTTAAACCACTTCCAAAAATGATATATATCATAGGCACATGTAACCATCAAATATAACGCAGATACAGGACATTTAAGTTAAACTACAAGAATCAGATTGGCAAGATCTGTTGCCAAACTATATTAACGGTAACATGAAAGAAAACAATGCCAAGAAACAAACAAAAGCTATGGGCTTGTTCAGTAATTTTTTTTGTTCTCTTTCTGATCGATCACTTCAATTGAAAACGAAAAATTGATTTTCATATGATAATACAATATGCTGATAGATTTTTTCAAAACAATTTCACCGAATGCATATGATAATACAATAACTAAATATCAGTATTCTAGTAGGCACTAGGCGTCAATTGTACGATAGACCGGCGCCTAGCGCCTAGACTGCCTAGGCCGATTACTAGAACCATGCTAATTATATATATTCAACAAAATGCATGAGAAAAAGTAAAATTATGAGTAATTATAGTATATAGGGATACTTGCACTAAGGCACGTGACATATCACAACATGTCAAGATATTCTAGTTTTGTTAAATTGAACACAAAAATACCTTTGGCCTGCCAAATTGAACACATAAATACCTTTGACCAAGTTGACGTGGTCTTAATACCCTTAAAATATAATTATTAAATTAATTTTTTATTAAAAAAATGAGCAAAAAAAAGCTGCAATCCAATCTCTCCAACAATATATACTTTTTGGAGGAAATGAAAATAAATGATCAATATTCCTGCATTTTGCATGAGAACCGTTCTCCTTCATTGATTCTCCAACCAAAATGGAACAATGAAGGAGAGATCTCCTTTTGAAGGAGCGCACACCTTAAGATAGAGCAGATTGTTCCATCAGAGAAGCCTAATTAGATGGAGCCGTGCTGCATATATGAACCGGATTTGCTCCAATGTGGAGGAGATTACCGTGGATTTTTTAAAAATAAAAATATTTTTTAATTTTTTTTATTCGTTAATTTAAATAAATAGTATAATAATAACACGCTGCAGTATAGGCCAGTAAGTAATGTTTTCAATTTTCTATTATTTTGTTTTATCAAATTTCAATTTAAATCACGATGGTTTTCATGAAACATTAAAGAATCAACCGGCAACGATTTTGATGAAACAAAAGCCTTTCAAAAAGGCGGTGAATTTGCGAAATGAAGGCATCAAAGATAAAAACAATAACTTCACTCAACACAAGATAGTCATAATTTAGAATTTTTAATATATTAATATTATTATTCCCAATGCAGTTGATAAAAAGAAAACATGTAGTACAAGACAATTTCCAATAGCCAGTTAGTGTATGTAATTAGCTAGGTAGTGCCACTCTAAAATTTCACATACCGACTCATAGAATTGTAATAACATGAGAAATTAATAAACTACCACCAAAACAGCGCAGCTCAAGAAGAAAAAAACAACAATGAAAATTTGTGAAGGACAATAAAAGAAAAAATAAATAAAGAATGCCTGAATTGAAAAGAAGGTGCCAATATGGTTGCTGTGAATAATATATTAAGCAGGATGCTAAGAGTAAAAAGAAAAGAAGGAATATCTTATTCTTACAAGCATGGTGCCACTACCATCGGCGACTTTACAGCCAGACATTAGAAATGGGTTCTTGGAGTCTTTGTGAACCTGCATGCAACGATTCTTAGCTACAGCAAAAGATATAAAAATATATAATGATTCTAAAACAGTAAATACAAGAACTTACAATCTTGCTCTCTCCAGTCATGCTAGATTCATCAATTGCAAGAGAGTGACCAGAAATTACAACTCCATCAGCAGGGACCTAGAGAAAACAAAGTCAGTCACTAAATAATGCAGATGTAATAGACATTGAAATGAAGTTTCCAAGCAACTTACCTGATCACCATTGTTGAGGGGCACTACATCACCAACAACGAGATCATATATTGAAACCTCAACTCTTCTACCACCTCTAATAACCTATGCATGTGTACCCGTGAATATAAAATATAAAGAAAACACTATTCATATCAAGTAGTATGTTAGCAATTTTATAAAGTACCTCCAAATGTATGTTTCTCTTTTCATCATTCAAGTTCTGGAACTGGAGGGACTGTCGGTAATCACTTATAGCTGAAAAGTAACAAAAGGAGAAAGTTAAATATAAGGCCCCTTCTGTATGAACAATGGATAAATTACTTTATTGTTAAGATCATTACAAATTTAAATTTACATAAAAACAATGCAAATCGCAAAATGCATTTTTAAATGAAAAGGGGATGGGATAAGATTCAATGCAAATCCTAGAATGGTACATCTAAATGATGAAGCGGCGAAGTAGACAATTCCAGCACTATACCTGTCACAACAATGACAAGAATGACTGCAAAGGCAATGCTTCCGCCATCATACCATCCTTCTTTAATACCCTGTTAACATTTTGAAAAAATGAAATGAAATGAAATAGAATGGAATAAAATAAAACGAAATAGAACGAGAAAAACAAATTAAATAAATATCTTTCAGATTCTTTCTTTAAGTGCAGTAAAACAGTACTGTACAATAGGTTCAACCTTCTAAATAATTAACAGCTTCAAGTTAACTTATAGCAGCAACAATAATCCTTAAAAATTCATGGCAAAAGTTTTAGTCAGGACTTAAGAGTAGGGGGGTTATCAACTCGACCATGAGACAACAATAAAGGTTTAAAAATTACATTAATCCCCCAAGGTATTATTGTTTAAACAGCCCTGGCTTACCTCTGTCTTTATACCAAGCGCCCAAGAAGCCACTGCAGCCAGCATCAATATAATCAAAGTAAGGTCTTGCCAAGCTTCCCAGAGGAACATCTACATGGTAAAGCACAAAAACTAAGTATGATATATTATATATAGGCTTATAGCATATATTCAATTAATGGTAAAACAGAAAAATGAATTCAGAACAAGTGTGTGTGTGTGTGTACAGTTAAAATTTCATCATAAAATTTACCCAAAAACTCCTTCCTTTTTTCTGAGGGAATGTGTTTGATCCAAATGCATTTCTCCGTTCCAGTAAGTCAGCATTATCACCACTGATCCCCTTGTCTGAATTTGCTTTTAACAAATCTGACAGCCCTTTAACCTAAGGAAGCAGCAAAAGAAAGGAAAAAAAATGTAAATATAAATATAGAATTATAATGAAAATCAAGAAAAATGTGAAATTAGACTTGCCCCCCCATATTGTTCCAGAGCATTAATATTATGATCCCTTGTCATTGAATAAAGCTGTTCCTGTCCAATAGGAAATTCACCATTGGGAACTGAAGGTAATTCAGTGGGACCTGAAAAATTAAAAGCACCAAGTTATTCATAAGTATAGCAAGACAATATGTTTTTCAAACAAATAGTAAATCTCAAAATTGCAGAATAATCATCAAATATTAGAGAGGTGAAAAACAGCCACAGAACTTGACACCAATAGCAATATCATATAAGTCATATGCATAACTACACAATCCTAACAGTAAACTAAGCATTAGAGAAAGAAGCAGTACCTTTTAATTGTTGTCCAGGTTCTTGGAAAAAAAGTGCAGCCTAAAATAGAAAAGCACATCAATTACAAAGCAAGTATATAACTTGAAATATACTGAAGAACATCACAGATGATAAATTACATACTTTTACAGCTTGTGCATGTGCTCTAATCATCCACAATGTTTGCTGCTTCATTTCATCCTTCTTGAGGTCCAATGTGTACCGAAATCTACGAGAAGCATTGAGCACAAGTGCCGCTTTCTAAAAAAGAAAACAGTGAAAATTAGAAACATAAACAAACAACATTTTGTCTTCTGGAAACAATGCAGCTTCATTAAGTAGGTGAAATTTTAATAATATGAATCCAATGATAAGCTTTGATACAAGAAACAAGACATTATACAGTTAAATAATAGAACATAAAGTTTGAAGCTAGAGTATTCCTCCTCCTCCCATATTTCAAGGAAGGAAAAATACTAGGAACAACAAGAATAGAAATGAAAAGAGAATTGATACAAATCAGAAAGGAGTAGAGCTAAGTCAGTCTATCAGCAAATCAAAAAGGTACAAAATATCTGTAAGAACCACACTAATTTAAGTCTGTTAAACAAGTCTATGAAGAAATTTCTGAAAATATATCGTTGGGGCATGAAGAAATTTCTAGAAGCACCATTTCGATATAGGGCTTGAAGAGAGTTGTATTTAATTAAGTTAAACATAGTTCGACGGGGCATAGAATGGGCTAGTTACTACTAACTATTTAGTAGTTAGTAACCATCGTTTCATTATTTACTAATTTTATTCAGTTTTCAGTAAAATTAACATTTCTTATAATTTAAAAAAAAAACATCAAATTATATAATCTAACCAATTAGGAATATGAAATAATGAAATGTTAATTAACAACAATAGAAATGTTAAGCGAACAAAAATAGAAACCATTAACAACAGAAGAGGCAGAAAATTAGGAATAGGAAGATGAATCTAGCAATTGGAGAAACATAATCGAATTAAAAATAAATAAAATTACCCTCCAGCGTCTGAGGCGGTCGATGGAAGAATGCTTGGTACTGGTGATGTCAAAAGGATCGCCGTCGTCGTGATCGGAGCGATCGATTCCGGCTTCTATGTCTGGAGGCCGCCGATCCATCATTCGAAGTTCAATGCCGCGTGAGAGAAACGCCATGTTCTTTCTTCAACAATCAATCTCTCAATCTGCAACTCACTCAACTTTCACTCTCGTTTCTTCAAAGCAATTTTTTTAATATTTAATTATGTTTTCCGCAAGAAATTAACAGGCTTTCAGTTCTTGACAAGCAATCAATACTGCCAAAGCATGTCAAAAATGTTATAAAATAAATGAATAAGAGTTGAAGAACGATGTCGAAGTACAAATAATAAATGAGGGAGATCGGAGTAGGAAATAAAATAAAAAGGAGAAATGAGAGTCGCGAGAGAGACTGATTTTTACTGGATTTCTGGAGAGAGCCAATGCGACTAAAAGGTACACACAGTAGAGACTGCGAAATTTGTACTATTCTTCTGATCCTCTGACCGAAACATAAAGTTAATTTTATTTCTTAAAATATTACAGGCCTTTCGATATCAAACGGTATCTTTCATCCTGATGCATGATATTTACCAGGTCAGTTTTTATTCTGAGACTGTCATATCAATTAAGCTCCTGCTTCGTGGTAGAAGATGTACGTTGGTATATACGATCTAAATATTTATTAGATAACTATTTCTTACCATTTAAAAAGAAAATTCTTAGGATATATTTTTTAATTTATTTATAGCTTTTTTTATAAGATAAAAAGGAATCTTTTAGTCTTACTGTAATCTTCCCACATTTGATTATATCCAATAAGTCATATTAGGTAAACAGAAATACATTTTTCACACGCTTAACAAAAAAAAAAAAAAAAATCGATTAACTAACAAATAAGTCAATTTTGTAAACAGCTCTAAGAGAACGTCACATGTGGACATGTAGTTGTAGTGTTCTCTTTATTAATAATTGTATTATACTCTCTAAACACAAAGACGTGAATATATTTCATGTCAATACTAGTTTATTCAAAATCCAAATCATAGATATACTTTATGTATATGAACATTGATAAGACACATAAGCATCTGAAATGAGATACGTTGATTTTTTAAAATAAAAAACTATTAAATAGAAGACTAGTTTACTCTACTTGTTTGATTCAGTCTAGAGAGGACAAAAAGAAGTGACAAGGAAATGACAGACCAAAGTCTACTTTTGCAGATGTGGATCTGTAATTAAATAATTGATTAGTTGCAATAGTCTATATGCATGTTTAAATCATTAATACTGTATGTAATCTGATAATTTGTAGAGGTGTTTTTTTTGCTAGTTTAATTGGCCGGAATAATTCAAGGGTATGTTTTGTATATAAAAACAAACTAGTTTATTACTCGTTACGATTAAATAGTCTTAAAAAGTTATATTATATTAACCGAGAAACTTCTTGTATATTTATTTATTTAATACCCTTTTCTTTTTTCCTTTAAATCTATAAGAAAATCTTTAACGAGACAGTTTTATTATCATTTAGTGAGATCTATCCAATAAAATTGTATCAAATTATAATTTAATAATATATATATTTATGTCTTCGAGATAAATTGTACTATCTTATTAAACGGTCTCACAAACTGATAATGAAACTATTCCATTATAGATTTTCACTATATATATATATATATATATATATATATATATAAAATCTTTTTTTTTTGTTTACCAACTCAGTCTTCTTTTATCCCAATAACTTTTCTTTTATTCTTATTTTTCCACCAATTCTCCTTTACAACCTAGCGTACCATATCATAGGTTTGCCACATTCAATCTCAAATAATATAAGAGAGACACGTTAAAAGAAAAAAAAAAGAGAAAATAAAACAATTGATCACACCCGAATTGGAAAAGGACACATTGGAAAATGAGACAGTTGTGCAAGCTTAACTCAACCCTTTTGAAAACTTAAAGCTCTTTTATATATAGGATTAAAATACCTAAGATATATAATTGAGGATTGTGTAGTGGATTGGAGAAAGCTATTTTTTAATAAACATATACATATCTAAGATTTGATTTATTCAATTGAAAGCCACCAAGTGAGTGTAAAAAAGATCAATGGACCCTATTGTAGTTTGGTAGCGAGTTTATGTTGATTTTTTTCCTATATATCGTCAATTTCAGATATATAGATAAACATGCCTATATCGAATTTCCGTATATACAAGTCAAAAACTTGTTGAATGCCAATATTTATTTTTATTTTTATAGGTTTGTTTATAAGTTTCAAAAGAATCTTTAAGTTTTACTATATTCTTCCCACATTTGATTAGATCCAATAACAGTTAAATATTAGGTGAACAGAACAAGAGCAACAGAAAGGTCAAATTAGGGATCCTGCTTATATGAATATTATCTCACACAAGTACTTTTAAAAAAAAAAAAATCAATTAACTAACAAACATATGAACCGTAGTAATTTTATATATCTAGATTAGTGATCAAGAGAAACATCAAAATCTAAACCCATTAAAGAAAAGTAACATATATGAAAACGCAAACCTGGTTTTTTTATTCATCAAATTCTAATCACAAATTTATGAGAAAGAGAAATTACCAAAAAAACAGCGTTGGCTTCGTCATTCTCTCAAGAGAAAGTCTTCAAAAGTCTCTTGGGAGAGTGGGAGAAATTTGGAGAAAGGGTCTTGCTACGGTACAGTTGATGTTGATATGTTGTCCCATACAACATAACATTTATTAAGTTTCAAGAGAAAAAGAAAAATAACACAAAAAATTTGTTTACCTGATACCTGTAATAACGGTTCTACTTAAATACATATAATAGTGTTTCAGTCTCTCTCCTCTCACTTTTTGTTTGAACCGATACATGCTCTCATCTTGTTCTCTCCATGTCTGTTGGTGTCTCTCCGTCGGCTTCGTATCCATCTCCACAGTGTCTCTCCAGCGGGCGCTTCTCCATCTCGACGGTTTCTCTCCAGTGGCAGCAGTGTGGTCCACTCCCTTTTCGCTTCAAATGCCGTATCCGTGTTGAATCGCAATCCTCGATTTGGCTTCAAGTGGAAGGGGAGTTACTCCTGCTTGAAGATTAGGTTTTCCTATAATTTGCATATTTTGATTTGTGATTGAAAACCTATTGCTATTACTATAAAGATTAGGGTTTATTCATGGCAAGTGTAAAAATTTCCCTTTCTGTGCTATGTGTTTTGTTTGGGGTTGTTATATAACTATGTTGGGTAGAGTGTTGAAATCGGTATTATGAATTCGTCATTCCTAGAATCTGAGTGTTAAGAATGTAAATACATTTTATAGTATTTGTAGCTTTGTTTATATATGTATATGTATATATATATATATATATATATATATATATATATGTGTGTGTGTTTAGAGATAAAACCAAAAATAGTCATAGGAAACATTAAACTTTCTTTTGTAACCACTTTTGAAATTTTATTCATTCATAGCCATTTTTTAAAAAAAAAATCAGTGTATGTCCATAAATTATAAAAATACCCATATATTTGATTTTTTCTTTAAAACTGTAATCAAACTTGAAATCATGACTGAATTCTGGAACCAAACTTGAATTCACGACTAAAAACTTGAAACATGAAATCTTGAAACTTGAAATCCTGACTAAATTAGAATTAAAACTTGAAATCTTAACTAAATTGAAATGTTCTGGGTTCTAAGTTCTAAGTTTTTCATTTATCTTGAAACTTGAAATCTTGAATAAATTAAAATGTTAAAACTTGAAATCTTGACTAAATTCAAATGTAAAAAATTTAAATGTTCTGCGTTTTTAGGTTTTTAGGTTTTTAGTTTTCTTTCCATTTTTTCTACATATCACATTACCGACGGAGGGGGAGCTCGACGATGTTGTTGGAGGTCGTGAAGCCCAGGCGACGGCATGCCTGCACTCTGGTAAGCCAACGATGTCGCGTGAGAGAGAAGGAGATGAGAGAGAGAGAGAGGAGAGAGAGGTGTGGGGAGAGAGAAAGAGAGGTTCAATGAGAGAGAGAGGAGGTCGACGATGATTCGCCGGCCTTTACGACGACGCTGGTGACGATTCACCGATACCACCAACGGGTGAGAGAGAGAGAGATCAGAGAGAGAAAGGGAGGAGAGGAGAGAGAAAGAAAAAGAGAGAAAGAGAGAGAGTGTATGTTTGAGGATGGTTTTTATATGAGGGCATTTAAGTAATTTCTTAAAAGAGTGGTTATTAATGAATAAATTTTCGTTTGTGGTTAAAAACGAATTTTCTATGTTATACGTGGTCAGTTTTAGCAATGTCCACTATATATATGTTACAGTATTTGTAGCTTTGTTTATATTTATATATATATATATATATATATATATATATATATATATATATATATATTGAATTATAAGTGAAATGAACACAAGTGTTTGAGTACAAAAATGGTGGGGGATTTGAAAATGCAATAATTCCATTTGTTATATAAATATGTGTGAAAATATTAAATTCGAGTTACGGTTTGAAGTTTAATAGTATGTAAATGTAGGATTCATGTTTGATGTTAGGGTTGGTTTTAGTTATAAAACGTTTAAATTGAAAAATATTCGAAACCGAAGTTCACAATTTAGTAGGTTGATATAAGTTGGAAGTATATAAAAGTCAGAAAATGAGATTGGTGGAATGGTAAGCTATTTACAACCACATCTATAAGTTTGTGGATTTGAATCGTGTCGCTCTTCATGAAATTTTAAATATAAGGTTAGTGGTCTAAGGTTATTGTTATTGTTTATTTAGTCGTGATAATTCCCTTTGTGATAGAGGTTCATGTCAGAATCCCAACCATTCTCAATGTGATGTTATTCTTTCAATTTTAGGTTTTGTTGGACCTATGCTTCCCTAAAACACTGCTGATAAGGTATTGAACTACGCATTGAGTTATTTTAGTGTTCTTTCGGTTCTAGGTTGTGTACTGATTCAATAACTATTATGTCACAGTTCAAAATTATTAGATGTTGGATATTGTAATATAAAGTGACCATACTGGTGAATAGATTTTGTAGTTTTGTTTTATGTTCTGAATTTCTTTGTGTCGAACGGTGAAGTAGCTTACGTCATATTCAGTAGTGGTTGAACCGGTGTGAAGTGTGATTAGTTTATTGAGACTTTGGTCACTACCATTGTAAGCAAAAGTTAATTGTGATATAAATTTTGGGTGACTTAGATTGGGATGTATTTTCTACTGTTGGATATTGTAATTATTCAACGATGTACATAATAAATTTTCTTAGGGACCGTTTGGTATGGGGGCATCTTTGCATATGAATGGAAATCTCAAAACATTCTCATGTTTGGTAATATGTGTGGGTTATTTGTTTCCTAGGAATGTGAATCCCATGGGAATCACATTACCCCTCTAAAATAGGTGGGTTTCAGATTACCTCAATCTGATTCCCACAGTGAAACCCACCATCATTTAAAAAATATATTTTTATTTTATTTTATTCTTCACTGTTCTTCACAATGCTTCTTAACGTTAATACAAAAATCCAAAATCCAAAATCCCCAATTTCATTTCTGAAATCCCTAATCAAAACACAATCATAACTCACAAATAATCTTCTATTAAACCATTACCAAATCAACATCTCAAACATTATCACCAACACAAAAAGGAAAAAAAATGTAGCAAGTATAAATCTGGGTTTTCTCAATGATGCAACGACAGCGGCGAGCTTCGATGATGACGAAGACGAAGACGACGACGACGGCGAACGAAGACGAAGACGAAGAACGAAGACGAAGATGAAGAACGAAGGCGGTGAGCTACGATGGTGACGACGATGATGAAGACGGTGAGCTTCAATGACACGACGATGATGAAGATGACGAGCTTCGATGAAGACTTTGACGAAGATCAAGACCGGCCGAAGGCGGTGACGACAACGACATGAAGACGATTTGGAGAGAAAGACACATAGAGAGAAATGGAAACAAATGGATGAACGAATTGGGTTGGTGATGATGTTTGAGAAATGGATCTGGTTATTTTCATATAAGTTGAATTTATTTATTATTTATTATTTTTTTAGTTTTTAATAATAAAGAAACAAATTCCCATGTACAACCAAATATGGTTACTTGATATTCCCAGAAATCCTACATAATATTCCTAAACACACATACAAATTTCCCAAGAATCATATTATTTTGATTATTTCATATCAAACGGTCCCTTAGTAGCTTAAGTAGGTGAAGGGAAACTTAAAGATCGTTTATAAAAAAAAAAGATAGTTTATTACTCGATACGATTAAATAGTCTTAAAAAGTTATATTATATTAACCGAGAAACTTCATACATTACTTTTAAATAATTGCCTATCAATTGATTATCAGTTTAGATTGACATATACTAAACTAAACATTGAATATATATAAATCTCAAATCTCAAATCTCAATCAAATACAGTAGAGTTAAAACCTACTGTACATTCAAAAAATTTAAAAGAAAACACAAGGTGCCAGTTGCGTAGGAAGTGGGCATTCATTCGGTGGTGTATAAATAAGTTAGAGTAATACTAAATTCACTATTTCAACACACTTATATGATATGTGGATATTAATAAATGTTTTATGTTAAAAAATTAATCTTTATATATTTTTATTATTATAATATACATTTTCACTTGTTGAACCATCTTAACTCTCTTCTAGCTTTTCATTTTATAATCTAAAGTGTTAATTATTAATCCTCTTTATCATTTTCTTCATTCAGTAAAAGGAAACCGTAAAAAAGTATACTTAAAAGTTGAAAGGATATATATAATAGTAATTATAAATGTTTTTTTTCTTGTTATTAAAAAAATAACTGCAAATGTTGTCGTTCATACTCCTGAGAACTTGAAATTATATTCACACACTTACACATATAGAGCATTATCCTAATTTGTAAAAAATATATAAAAAAAAAGTAAAAAAAAAAGAGATTATATACTATATTTTAATTGATGGATCAATATTTTAGATATCGACGTATCAACACCCCAAATATTATATTTTAATAAATAGAAAAATCAAAATATGAAAATAGTAAGTGACGGATTTGCTGAGCTGATGGAATATTACAACCTTTTCAAATTATCAGCACTGCCTTTCTTTCATTTTAACTAGTTTAAGTTTTTTGATTTTTGAAGTTTTCCACCAACCACCTCGATAACAACAACCAACAACCAAATATGCAAAAGCCATCGTCTAAAAACAATTAAGTCCAATTATTTCAAACATTTTATTATTATTATTATTATTGTTTCTAGATAATGCTGTAAGTATTATATAAAAGATAATTAAATCTCGTATTGTATGTATAAGTATGAATATACACGTATCTAGAAGTGCGGTAGAAATAATCCAATTCGTGGTTTAAATCTCGAATTCATAATAACGTGATAACCTGAAAAGAAAATAAAGAAAACAATAGAGAGTCTTCTACTCTCTTCTCACCTTCCTTAGATTGCCTAATGGGAATACAATTCTATAAATACGTTATGAGTGAGGGTAGGAACCCCCTATATAGAGTGTAACTTCATAGAATCCTAACCCATAAAGGATTCTCAAAACCCTAATAGGATGACTAGTCATAATAGGAATATTAGGCCTACACATATACAATAACTCATACTATATCAAACATATATTTAATGTAGCTAAGGTACACCGAACCCAACAAATATTGATCACATTAATAACAGGCTTTATCCGGTCAACTCTCACTTATTTAAACACTCCAATCAATTCGGTTTTTATAAACTCAAAATATAATGTAATATGTTGCTTATAATTTTTATAAAAATCTTACATTCTCCCACTTGAGCTACATATACATTATTATTTTAGATTTAAAAATTTATTTTAGAAAACGACTCTCCGAATTGATAAACAATTATATGTGCCCACAAAGAATGTTTAAGTGAGTAACACCCTTCTTTCTCTTAGTCCAATAGAACCTTAAGTTTCCAAACTATAAAGATCATTACATCTTTAATCTACATAAAACCATATGTAATCAAAATACCCTTAGCTCTACCTACCCGAGTAAAATGGTATGTATGTGTGGTATGGAAATTACATGCAGATGTGATCATCATGCCTATTTCCATATATGTCTAACTTCGCATAATACGAAGCGGCTTAAGACGGGCAAACTTAATGTCCTAAGCATTTTACACTCATTGGCCAAACAATTTAACCATGAGTTCAACCTTCTTTAAGACGGGAAAATCCTTCTGTCTTAAGTAATATTCACTCATCGGTGAAACTTTATACCTTATGAGTGAATTGCCCCCTCAACCTAAAAGCTTGAGATTTCTTATCATAACCAATCATCCGTGTGCACACAATAACAAATATGACAAACATCTTAACATGCATATACAATATATTCTCGAGAATATGAAACAAACATGCATAGAATAAATGCAGTTAATTTAATTAAAAATAACTCCCTCTAACCAAACACATCAAAAATATCAATCATCCAATACATGATATGACATGCTCCACAAAACCTCCGGAGTCAAATATCTTGATTAGTGTATCAAGAGTTATTTTACTTGTGACTATTAGAAACTCACAACTCTTAAATCTTTATCTCACCACAATATCAATATGGTTAAACCTCATATACCTCTTATCATATTTAGAGAAAATAAATACAGTGAAACCATCACATAATAAGCCACATATTTCATTATCCATACATACATGTGAGTATGAAACAATTAACCTCTACAAAAACTATGAAACCTCCTTTATTATTATTATTATTATTATTATTATCTAATGATATATGCCAAATTGGTTTGAAATCCGCAAAGTCTACTAATGTAATAATAGAATTAATACATATATATTAAGCTTACATCATACTATCATTTGCGAATACATACATGACCTTTTTTCTTATGAGGACGCTTCAATTTACTTGAGAAATTAAAAACTTATGTAAGTTTATCAATTTTACCAATAGGTACCTCAAACAAGTAAACTTACTCCCACTGACTCTCGGTTATGTCTAAAGGTATAATAAAACTCTTAACAAAGTCATAAAATGCTAATACTTTATTAAACTAAACACCATTGTCTGGAAACTTGATTAACTATATCAATGAAGTCTTAAAGTATGCAAACTTAATACTCGTTTTCCAAGTAAAACCTTCAAGCCATAAATCTAACCACATGACTTTCAACCAATTAGTTTGCAACTATTTGACAAGTAAGTCAAAACCTTAACTCCAATGACATCTAAAATTACAATTCAACAAACATGACATTTATTCAATATAAATATCCCAAACACAAGCTTTCTTCCTTAAACGCAAATCTTTGAAATTATACATTCTTAACAACATCATTCTCTACCCCTAAGACTGTATAATGCATAAATGCAATTATTCTTATAAATAAAATAGAACATATCTGATAAACTTTTATTAATAGTTTCTAACCTTTGTAGGTCTATCCTTATATTTTATGAGATCACTTTTAATATAATTAATCAATAGACTTAAAACCGAGAATTTAAAAAAAAAATCAAAACGTCATATGAATCAATTATCTCCATTTTACATTTAGTCATGTGATTAAAAAGATTATATATAAACTACAAAAACAATCATCAATCTAATTCTAAAACCAAAAGTATAATTTAGAATACGAAAAGAGTTTAAAGACCCATAAAGATTATTATTTACAAAAATCATCATATAATATCTATTATCTTAAATAAAATTCAAGATAATAATTTAAATTATCAGTCTTATTATGAAAATTGTACTATGCATTTCAGAACCAAAATCGAAAATATCATCCGATAAAACGTTTAAAGGTTAAAGATAATCTAAATATTATCATGAATTCAATTGAATTCTAATAAAACCTCTAAACTACTTAGTCCATATTAAATACTGAGTTCCTTTAAAAAAATTATAATATAAAATGTATCACAAGAAACAACCCACTAAGAGCTTAATTGATAATCAATCAAATAATTCCAAACATAAATTAAGGGGTACTTTTTCTTACGATGGCAAATTATTTTATTTTCTCAGTATTTTCATTGACTTGCTATGTTGAATTGTCAAAATTTACAGACTACTACCTATGGTGTTTGTACTCTATGACCTTTATCAAAATGACAAACAAACGACATAACTTCATAGAATAAATTATTCTCCATCTATTTATAAGGCACTAGACCTTAACAAAACTTTCGACAGTGAATTCACTAAACTTTATTTATCCTTTAATCCTCATTAAGGTAAAAACCAATTGGAGAGTCTCATGTCACTCTCATCTAATCCATCAAAAAGGTCCATCAACCAATATCTTAATGACATGTATTTAGAAACAGTAGAGGCGTTTAAAAAAGGAATTAAATCACAGTATATTCATGCTCACACCGATTTCCATAATTATTATAAACAATGATTTAACCTTCATGGAAATCTAATACAATATCATGATTCTTTTGGACAAAGACCACAACGCACGTGTTAAAACTTTCCTACAAGTGATTAACCTATTTAGGAGATAAACATCACTTCTACTCTTCAATGCTCACAAAATTTACACAAGTGATGACTCTCTTAGGCAGATGATCAACACATGTATCGTTTTACTTCAATGCAGTTCAAAACCTTAATCATTGATAATCCAACGAATATTATGGAATCTTAATAACTAGTTCACTACGTGAATACATAGTCATCAAACTCCAAAAATATTCCAAACACAATTGATTATATAATTTTAACAAACGATCATTATAAAATCTTAATGGTCAGTCCACTACGTAGAAACATAATCATCCAACTTTATAATAATTTCAAATATAATCAATTAATGTCCTTAGTGAAATAAATAAATTATAATGAAATATTAATAGTTAGTCTATTACGTAGAAACATAACCATCTAATTCCATAATAATTTCATAGGTTATACATTTGTAAAACATGAACCACAAATCCAATATCATTACACCCAACATAAATTTATATATTTCTCTTAATCAAACCAATACGGTCACACATAATTTTTATTTTAAAAGTTATGTACAACAATGAGAAACATATAACATTTTTAAATTTATGTTGAGTAAATATTATTTGTGAACATATAGAATATACAGGCATCATTAAGTGTTGGACACTTTCATTCAATTAAATGAAAATATATTAGAGGCAACTTCCAATTTTTTAAATATTTATATGACATTATATAAATAAATACCTCAAGATGATAAATCTCCTACGGAGAAGAACATCACCCATCACATGTGTCTAACATTCACAATATATTGTATAAGTGAATACCTCGAGATAATGAACCTCCTACGAAGAAGAACATCACTCATCACATGTATATAATTCTATCATTGCAGTTCTATAGATGAATACCTCAAGATGATGAACCTCCTACGGAGAAGAATATCACCTATCACATGTGACAACCCTCATACGGAGATGATTAACACTTGCATTTCATCTTTACAGTTCAAATTTAATAATTGATAACCAACGAACATCTCAAAATCTTAATGATTAGTCACTACGTAAAACATAATCATCCAATTCACGAGAATATTCTATCAATTATTAAAAATTACAAAATTAATAATTGTTAGCCAACTAAATTCTTAAAATCGAAATGATTAGTCACTATGTGAATTATAGTCACTCGATTCACGAGAATATTAAAAACAGATTATTAATTTTAACCTCAACAATAATCGATAACCGATGAATTATTTAAAATCTTAATGATTAGTCACTACGTGAAACATAATTATCCGATTCACGAGAAAATTCTATCAACTATTGAATCAAAATCATTAATAATTGATAACCGACGAATTTCTCAAAATCTTAATGATTAGTCACTATGTGAAACATAATCATCCGATTCGTAAACTCGATCAATTTGTGCAGTTTCAACATCCTGCATGCTTCAAGAGAGTCTTCTTTTCAGCCTCTGTTAGTAAAAGTTCGTATTGGAGGAGCCCTGGTTGAACCTTTCCTTCCCTCTTTGAGCCGGTCAAGCTCTTGGCTAAAAAAGATTCTCCAAGGATGCGCAGGGCGACGATGTTTTAGTGAGGGACCACCGGAGCTTCGTTTTTTGGCTATACCTTCACAATAACAGAATGTTCTTATACTGACGTCGGAAAGCAAGAGTGCCTCTGCGGACATGCGCTCTGCCCATCATCTCAAAGGTGTAGGCTAAAAAGGAATGCAATCGCTCAACTGTAAGGTCAGGAGGCACCACCCCTATCTATGGAAGTAAAAAATGAGAGCCATGTAGCCCAACAGACCGGAGACAAGATCGAGCCAAGGCTTTTCGTCTTTTATTCATGCTAACAACTAAGATAAGAGCGGTTCCAATTCCAATACTTCTCAGGAAATGCAGGAGCAGTGTACGGGTTTTCAAGAGCCGAAGCCTTTGCTGCTTTCCCTAAGACTGGTGCCTATTCCCATGAGAAGGCAAGAGAAATGGTTTTTCTATGATCCATATGCAAGTCGAACGTTGTTTTCGGGGAGCTGGGTAGAAGGAAAAGAGGCTCCTTTCTAAAGGTAGCTTGTCTAGTCCAGGAGGTAGGAACAGTTAAGAACAAAGTGGTGAACGGGTGGGTAACACGTGGGAATCTGCCGAACAGTTCGGGCCCAATCCTAAAGAAAGCTTAAAAGCGCTGTTTGTGAGCCTGTGTAGTATTAGGTAGCTGGTCAGGTAAATGCTGACCAAGCCAATGATGCTTAACTTCCTTTAGAAAATCAGCTTTGGTTGAAGGCAATGGCTTTTTCTTCAATCACGTAGACCGCCAGTTGGAAATGTGTGCCGCTGACGTTAACCTCTACTTCATTCAATTAAAGCTAGCTCGGTGTCCGGAATCGGGATCCGGGTGGACCATGGTAACTCTGCGAGTCACTTACTCATGAGATCCTGCCTTCTCTCACCTTTCAGTACAAGGAAAGTGTCCATCTATGGGGAAATCAATCCTAACAAAACCAAAAGCCCACCAACCGATCAGACTCAACAAGCTCATATTCTTTGATCACCTTAGGCGATTTTTTCGTTCAGTGAACACTTTTTAAAAGTAGTCATCCCTCACGTAGCGGAGAAAGAAAGAGTTGGGATTACGGAGCTGTAATTGATCATAGAGGTGAGGCTTTATAGTCATCCATCTTCATAGCTCATTGCGGTGCTTTGTGGACGTTATTTGGCAGAATCTATCCCAACAGATCATAGTCCCGCTGCAGCCTCTGATCGTCCGTCTCGTCTCGTCTCGTCTCGTCTCATCTTGATTTGGCTATACTTATATGTAGCCAGCCATGTTAGCTTCACATGAGAGCCTTTTTCTAAAGGTAGTTTACTTGCTTACTTGTTAGAGTAAGGCTAAAAAGGCACTCATCAGTCAGCTCAGTATCAGTAGTAATAGTAAGAAGGAGCTGCGAGGAGCAGTCCTCCCCGTGGGGCTCACCTTCTATAGGCTCTTCAGGACATCAGACGATAAATAACTACTCCGATCAACCTATCCACACCTATTATGATGATATAGAACCCGAGACATTCAAACACATGAATCACCTCTTGGATTGGATCTCCGCAAAGGAAGAGGAACCACTACGTACTGAGTTTGTAACAGCAACAGGGATAAGCCCACCAGGTCGGAGACCCTACCTCCGTCCTTTACAAGCAATTTTAACATTCTGCATGCTTTAAGTCATGCACCGGGTTTCTTAGACCCTGGTATAGCCAAATAGTCAGAAGTAGTCCCAGGTAGGATGAGAAAGTCAGAGAGAGCAGACACAAAGACTAATAACGGATCTCGACCCCTCATCCATACTGATAAGAATGACGGGCACTGCATCTTAAGATGCAAAAGCGAAATAGGGATTTGTGCTTTCCTCTTAAAGTAGAGGTTGCTTTCCACTAGGTAGTTTCAAAGCTGAATGAAGGGAAAACTCCACCTAAGGTAGGAAAGGCCAGCTAGAACCACTCAATGCGATGACAGCTCCCACATCCCACGCTTCACAAGCTCCATTCCCTCCACGCATTCCTGCTTCCAACGAGCCTTCGGGCACTGGTCAGATTCATGCAATAAAGTGACTCACTAAAAGAAGCTTTTCCCTCAATCGCCGGGCGCGGATGCACTCCCATGCCAATCCACTAAGCGCACTAGAGTGAAGGGAGGGAGAGCTCCAACTTTTCGAGCCTCCTATGAGCTTCTTCTAGCTTTGATGAGAAGAGACCATGAAATTCTTTCATAGGTGGTAGAAACGGGCCCTGGGGAGGTGCAAAGATCTATCGAAGATGAACGAAGGGCTCTTCCCCCGTAATCCTCTTTCTAATTCTAAATAGTTGCTTCAGTTCTCGAGATTGCTTCCCGAAAGCTTCGTGGGGACTACTTTACGACCACGGGTGACCGCCCGTAGGGGGTTTACTACACAAGGTCCTTATAGAGGAAAAGCTTTATCCCAGCGAATAGAAGATGCTCAGCTCCGCATAATATAGGGATTGGCACGCTTTCAGGCTGCTCCTGTTGGGGCGGTTTTCATCTCATCGTTGGTATGTCAAATACTCGTGCATCCAAGCATAGTGTAGTCAAGAGGGTTCAAGATTGCTTCGTCTGATGGGCTGGCTGGGACAGAGAAATTTATAGAATAGTTGGTTTGAATCCATCTTTCTCTTTCATTTTAATGGATCCCTCGTTACTACCCAGACAATTTACGTGAAGGACTGTCTTTAACAGAATATATAATCTCTTGCTATAGAGCCCACAAAGGAGTTAGCCATTTTACTTGCCTTCATGTACACGTGTTCCCTTTTCTCCTTGTCTATTTGACTTAACAGGAAGGTTTCTTAAGGGAAAGAAGAAGTCACGCAAGTTCCATCGACTGATCAGTTAAATAAATTAGTCGAGCGGAGATATCAGAGAATCACTCCCATTCCTATCTGGATGGGCGGGATAACGTATAACAAGCATCTGTAGCAAGCAGTGAGGGCGAAGCTTGGCTCTAGCCGGTAGGCTATTGGTAAGCTTGGCTACAACGAAGCGCACTGGGTGGATGGTCTATCCCCCATTAAGTGGTATTACCAGCCATTCGGGAGGAGCAGTTGATTCAGTAATTTCTACCATGGTCTTCCGAGTGGGATGTGTAGGACGTCCATAAGGACGACGTCACACCAGACGTCCTGTTTGAACTTTTCCAGCTCCAACTTCTGCGTAGACCAAGGGTGAAGAATATAAGCAAGCCATTTTCGGAAAGTCTCCACCTTATCTCATTTGCTTTAAGTCAAGTTGTTTTATCTCTTCTGTTTCACGTCCTTAAGGGAAAACGGTCGCTTCTTTTCGGTTGTTCTTGGCAGATCTCACTTCCCAAGCTGGCATCGATGTGCCAGTAGCTCTTGTGACCATACACTTGACTGTTAGCTGGGCAGAGAACTCTTCTTTCAGTTCAATCAATCCAACCGCATCCTTGCATTCTTCTCTTTGCTTTAGTGTCCCTTTACTCTAATCTTGACGTTAGGATGGAAGCTTATTCGTCCTTTAGAAGCAAGCAAGAACATCTACTATCAGTTCAGTATTTGACTAGGTAGGAGGCTCTCTTAAGCCTGACTCCGATAGCCGCTCTTCAAGCTGATGCGTGGTAAGATACTTCTTTTTCTGGTGTAATAAGCTCAAGTTGTATCTCCTTCCTTTCCAACCCTGCCCTTTTAGCTCTTTGTATTCGTTCACCAAATCTTGTTCAGTTCTATCCAATCTCGGTTTTATCTGAATCTTCGTGGAAGAAAAATTACAGGCAACGGAATCAACTACAACAACATATGCTCAAAGAGGCTTTCTCAGTTCATTCGGGGAACTGGGGACCCTGATCAGTATATGATCTAGCAGGGAAGTATATGACCCGCACTCCTACAATCAGAATATCGTGATTGATATGTGGGTAGGTGGGTTAGGTGCACCTCTCGCTCAATGGGAAGTAATGAGGCTAGTCTCCCCCTGGAAGTAGTTTGCCCATTTCTTGTGTATGCGTCTTTATTTAGATTCTTTCTATTTTTGAATTCTTTATCCAATGGAGAATCTTTCTAAAAAAATATCTCTCGCAAAATGCAATTCGTCGATTTTCATTTTCACAAAGCTTGCCTATTTTCAAGTAGCTTTGCCTATTTAGCTAGTGGGGCATTAGTCGCAGTCAATATCCATTTCTTACTCATGAGTTTCTATCTTGATTCCAAGCTTTCGGCTTCGTTCTTCTCCTTATGAACTTGATCACTTGTGTCCGTGACATATAGGGGCCTATCGAACTATAGGTTTTGGAACTGACCAACTTCTCGACTCGAAAACTCCCTTTAATTAAATGAGGGGCCAGTAGATCTGTAAAAACTTACCCCTTTATTGCTTTTGGAGTGACACATTCTATGTAAAATTCTGAGTAACAACCATCGCGCTGCCCTTCCCGATATGGCTGGCCTTAATAGCAAGTACCTTATTTGATCAACCCTTACAACTGCTATTGGCTCAGTTGCTTCTACTAGATGCCTTGTTTATGGAGATGAAAAGGCATTGGAACCGATTGCTTTCCTAGTAAGCCGGCTTGAGTGTCTGAGCAGTGGTTTAGTTGTTTATCGTCCCTTCTTTAACAACCTTAATATGATACACGAGATTTGAGAATCCTCATTGTATTGTCATTTACGTAAAGTAGAACAGAATTGAGCTCTATTACTTTAGAGTATCAGTACAGCCCGATGAGCATTGACTGAAACAGGAACACGGAACGTAGAGCGAGGGCAGGCAATCAGCTTTGCTCTACCTCCCCCTCCGCTTGCTACTGGGCTTGCACTCCTGTGAATAAATGTATTGACTCTTACTAGCACATGCTTCAGGCTCCCGCTTTACCTCTCACCTAACTTGGCTCAGTTCTTGGATACGCGCACTCGGCCCTAAGAACATGTGCTAAAGCACCTTTTCGGTGAGAAATCCGCTGAATAAGCTTGTGGAGGAGACTCAGCTACTAGCTCAGATCGAGAATATGTTAATAACTGATCGAGTCCATGAGGACGAGCAACCAATGAGTAGGAAACACAAACTATACATTCATCCAAGACCACTTCCTATAGGAGAGAACAGACCAGAAAGAAATGAAAATGAATATGGGGACCTTACAAGTAAGCAAGTCAACTACCTTATTTTTTACCTTCAAAGCGCTGGCGGCAATCAATTTGTGCCTCATCGCGGAAGCAAAGCTAAAACACAAAACAAAAATGCTAGATCCTTGGTCCTTTACTTTAATCAACAAGGCTGCTTTCCCTGATAATCCTTTTTGGAGATTGCCAGGTGTGAGGATAAATAGGTGGTTCTGAATCAACAGGCCCTGCTTCTCCCGTATAGCGACTCTCTGCTGCTTTTACTTAGCCAAAAGCTAACCTGCATTTGACTCTGCTATGAGTGAATCTTCTAGGCTCTTAATAAGACAACCATGCACGTGCATATAGAGACTTGCTTGTTTATAGAGGAAGGAGGGTTCGATAAGCCCTATAGGCATAGAAGCGAAAGATGATAGAAGAAAATCTAATCATACTAAAAAGCTAGGTTATTTCCAAAGAGTAATAATGCATAGATCTCAGATCAGCTAGGTGAACACTGGCACGCATTACTTCCCAAACCTTTGTGTCTAGGTCCTGCCAAAAAAGACTGTAGTGGATCTAATTCTACAAATTGGCCGGGGACTCTCGGGCGAAGGACCCAAACGGTACCTTGTTAGCAGTCTTATCCTCAGTGAACGTTGTTAGCAATCAGAAACGTCCTAAAAGTCTAATTTGCTCAAATTTCCATGTCTTATCTTTTTTTCCTGTATGCTGCTCGGCGAGCAAGGAGTGAGAGAAGAAAGTGGTTGCTCAAGCCAGCGGCGATTGGTCAAGGTCTTTCCTCCTAGAATCTGTAGCGGGTCTTTAGCTTAAACCCCGGCGACTACAGAGGAACCAACCCACCTGTTGTGGCGGGGCAGTTTTTTTGTTTCACAATAAGACCTGAATGATTATCCCTACCTTCGGTTTGTCCGATGCTTCGGGCGAAACCAATTTCCAGGGTGTGACGGGCGATGTGTACAAAGCCCAGGTACATATTCACCGCGGCATGCTGATACGCGATTACTAACGACTCCAACTTAATGTTCCCAAGTTGTAGAGAACAATCCGAACCTTCCAGTAGCTCCATAAATTCCTAGGGATCGTAAGATCACGAAACGGAAGCACGCTTGCTTAAGGCCAGATGAATAGGATATTGCTTGGAAAATGCAACTTGGACGATTTGAATGTAAGTTTATAGGGAGAAATTGCATGTATGCCAAAAATCCCGGGGTTTTGACTAGTTGTAACTTTTCAAAGTCACCTAATTTGGCACTAGCCAAAAGAGTAGGAGCAGCTGGGGAACCACCATAACCATCCATGGGAGTCAGAATAGCAGCAGTATAGAAATTAGAAATACGCCGAAATGGCAAAAGACGTTTTTCTCATTCTCACTTTGAGTGATGAAGAATCAAATGAATAACAATTCCTTAGAACCATTGGCGAGTACAAAATGAAGAAATGTCGCCAAGAACTTCTTTTGCGTCGGTTGTTGCAGGCAGGTAGAAAGGAGAGAGCCGCCATCGCCCTAAGCAGCAAGCGCTGAATCAACGCAAAAAGAATGAAGACCAAATTGAAGAAAAGTTCACGAGAAAATTCTATCAATTATTAATTTTAAACAAATTAATAATTATTATGAAAACTAAATGATTAGTCACTACATGAAACATAATCAACCAAAATCATAATAATTATTTATGAACTGCAATTATTTTTCATAAAAATGTTGGAAAATTTTAAAATTGCCTCTTGATTTCGATAAATTTCGATTTGGCCCCTATACTTATCATAATATTAAATTGGCCCCAAATATTTTTGAAATTATAAATCAGCCTCAACACATAAACAATGACACATTGATACCTTGATGTTTTTATTAATTCTAAAAGGCCTAGGAAAAATTACATAACATCCCAATATTCTATCTAATTTAAAAAAGGACCTACGAAAATTTCAAAAAAGTCCAAAACTTTATCTAATTTACAAAAAAGTGACCCAAATAAAAAAACAAACCATAAAACCCTAGCTTTCATGGCTGCCACTCAATCCAGTTCTGTCGACCACCAGAACGGTGACAACACAGCCGGAAAAGCAGCGGCAAGCCACTCGCCTTCACCAGAAAATCCACGAGGGCCCGTAACACACCAGATTCACGACCTTCGACCCTAATCGTTCGATCTACACCACTCGAACAAACAGCGGTTGATCTGGGCTTGAGTTACTCTATCTGGACCAGCGGCGTTATCGATGCCCATCTATCTGGATCTTCACTGTAATTGCACGGTTTTGATCCTAAAACTCACGTTGACCGAGAAGGAAAACTGATGGGTTTGGGTGATCCAAGCATGGGATCGGTTTGGGTGTGAAAACCCATCAGACCAAGTAGTAGATAATCCCAAACTCCTTCATCAAATCAAAATGTGATCCGAATGAAATACCCATTGATTTGAACCTAAACCCAGATCTGGTGCGATCTAATCCACACGTAATTAGACTTTCATCAATCCACCAAATCCACATGCAGAACAAAACTGATTTCTAAAAAACTAATTTTAGACACAAATCGTTAATATATTCAAATCCACACATGTCATAGCACAACCCCTTCCACACTGAATTCATACCAATAAATATGTCAAAACAACACAAAATAAAAAGATATATTTTAATTTTTTTGTTTAACGTATATGAGACTAATCTTTAATATAATAACATGTATTTGTCATGGTAGCAATAATTAATCCAATCCATCCAGTGTGTATAAAAAGAACGCATATATACAATATCAAAATTATTCAACCTATGCAACAATACGATCTGGCTCTGATACCATTGTAAGCATTATATAAAAGATAATTAATTCTCGTATTGTATGTATAAGTATGAATAGACGCGTATCTGGTAGCGCAGCAGAAACAATCCAATTCGCAGTTTTAATCCCAAATCCACAATAACGCGATAACCTGAAAAGAAAACAAAGAAAACAATATAGAGTCTTCTACTCTCTGTTCACCTTCCTCAGATCACCTAATGAGGAGACAATTCTGTAAATACGTTATGTGAGTGAGAGTAAGGACCCTCTATATATAGTATAACTTCCTAGAATCCTAACCCATAAAGGATTCTCAAAACCCTAATAGGATGACTAGTTATAATAGGAATACTAGGCTCACACATATACAATAGCTCATACTATATCCTATATATATATATATATATTTAATGTAGCTAAGGTGCACCGAGCCCAACAAATATTGATCACATTAATGACGGGCTTTATCCAGTCAACTCTCACTTACTTAAACAATCCAATCAATTCGATTTTCATAAACTCAAAATATAATGTAATATGTTGCTCACAAATTTTATAAAAATCTTATAACTGCATTAATGCATGGCTTTTGCATATTTAGATTTTGGAATTTAGTGTTGGGCTTTGTAGCGTGGGTAGAAAACTTTACAAAACATGCAAAAGATGAGGATTAATCACCATTCGACTTTTTACAGTTTCTGTATTAATTAAACTTATATATATATATATATATACAATGGAAATGGTGAGATATGTCATCTTTTTTAAGGTGTGTTGTGATGATGTCACCCTTTTAATAACTTAAGTTTAAAAGGTACCTATTATGGTGAACTACCCAAATTGCCCATAAACTTTAATTTTTAAAAAGCAACTTTCTGAACTTGTTGGTATCTCCCCAAAAAACTTGTCTGAAAAACTTGACTATGTCTCTAAAAAAGTTGTCTCTCTCCAGATTCTGCATTAGAAAGTAACAAATATTTATGATATTCAATTAAATTTCTTTTATGCATTTCAGATATTTTGCATTTATTTCTGTGTGGGTTAACAATGTATCCATTCCTCGATAACAATGTATCCATTTCAGATTCTGCACTAGAATGTATGAAAATGGAAAATATTTGTGCTTTTTCTTGTGTGACCGAGAGTATTTAAAGATGAATCGAGCTTATTTTGTATTGGAACGAGGTTTTGTTAAGTTTGAAAAAAGCTCGATTATTTGAAAAAAATGCTCGACAAAAAAATGCTCGATCCCTGGATAAAAGTTCTCGAACCGTTATAAAAGTTCTCGATAATTTGACAAATAATCTCGATCCCTTAAAAAAGTTCTTGATCCCCTAAAAAATTTCTCGATCCCTTAGAAAAAGTTCTCGGTCCCTTAGAAAAAGTTCTCGGTCTCTTGATAAAAGTTCTCAATAATTTGAAAAATATTCTCTATCTCTTAAAAAAGTTCTCGAACAGTTAGAAATGTTCTCGATCCCTTAGAAAAAATTCTCGTTCCCTTATTAAAAGTTCTCGATCCCTTGATAAAAGTTCTCGATCCCTTGATAAAAGTTCTCGATAATTTGACAAATATTCTTGATAATTTGACAAATATTCTTGATAATTTGACAAATATTCTCGATAAAAGTTCTCGAATCGAACCGTTATAAAAGTTCTCGATCCGTTGTAAATTATTCTCGAACCCTTGAAAAAGTTCTCGATCCCTTATAAAAGGTATTCGATCCATTTGAAAAAAGCTCGATCACTTAGAAAATGTTCTCGATCCCTTTCCAAAAAGTTCGATCCATTTGCAAATGTTCTCGATCCATTACAAAAAAAGCTCGATTTCGAAGAACATGTTCTCGATCCGTTACAGTTGAGAATTTTTTGTAATTCTTAGTAATTGTAAAAGTATTTTTTTTTATTTGTTAATAATTGTTTGTGATGATGATTTTCACAGAACAATGGATCGGGTTAGATTAGTAATATCTTACAACGGTCGATGAGAGCAATTACCTGATCGAAGTCAGAGGTTTCTTGGTTCCAATAACCAAGGAATGTATGTGTCTAGAAATATGACTTACGAAGAGCTGGTGTCAATCGTACAAACCGTTGTGAAGTACGATGTGAACAAATACATTGCTGATCTAAAATCTATATCAATCGTTCCCAGGACAACATGTCGCACATTTATAAGAAATGACGACGATGTTTTGTTTATGCTAGGGGAATATATGGTGATCCCTCAAGTATGTGTCAGTTTAATTGAGAGGGCTGCATATGGTATTATCGGTGAAGAAATCCCTCCTCATGATAACACCCAACATTTTCGATCTTCAGGCGGAAGCAACCAGTTGTTCACAAAAAGAAGTGGGATTGACTGTAGGGAAAACCTATGTGGTGTCCCACCGGAAGTAGCCGACCATAGTGATATAGTTGGAGCTCAATTGGACGATGATTTCGGTTGTCAAATTGAAATGAATGTTGGGCAGTACAACCACCAATACAATGAGATGTACAATGACATGAACAATGGGCGGAACAATGAACCTCATAACTTACCAATCCATGAGGTGGCTAATGAGCCAAATTTGCATCCGGTACATAATGTAGCGAACAATGAGGAAGATAAAGAACCCTTCAAAACCGAATGACGTGCAAGATATGTACACAGATGTAGCTCCACTACAGTACATATAGCTGGGACATCTGAGGTCCGGCCTGATATAACTCCAGCTGATTCTGAGAATGATAGAACGTGGGTTATTCCAGGAGAAGAATCATACTCGTTTGGTATGGGTGGAAGCAGGAAATTTGTAGAAGATCAACCTACCAGCATGATATATAAAGGTCAATTTTTTCCTACTAAAAAGGATTTGAAGAGATTGACTGGACATTTTACAATACGAAACAACTTCGAGTGGAAGGTGAAAAGGTCGAATAAGACAACATTACATCTGATTTGTTTGATGGACAATTGTACGTGGAAGTTAAGAGCGGTTAGGAGAGATGAAACGATATACTTTCAAGTAAGAAGTTTTATCAATGAACACACTTGTCCATTGAAGGAGATTCACCGCCGCCATCAACAAGCTAGTGCAGTCATAATTGGAGAAGTGGTTGCACCTAGATTGCAGCAACAAGATGGTCGACTAATGCGTCCGAAGAACATAATCACCGACATGAAAACAATGTATGGCATCTAAATAATGTACAGTAAGGCACATCAAGCCCTTGATTATGCATTGTCTCTGACCTATGGAACGCATGAGGAAAGCTTCCAACTGCTGCCATCATTCGGTTACGTGTTGGAACAACAAAATTCCAAAATGATTACTGACTTACAGTGCGATGAAAATGGTAAATTCCTATACTTTTTCATGTCATTAGGTGCCTCAGTCTAAGGATTCTAGAGGTGTATGCGTCCAGTTATTACTGTTGATGGTACCCATTTAAAGGGTAGATTCGGGGGCACAATGTTTGTTGCAACTGTACAAGATGGGAATGAACAGGTTTATCCAATTGCTTTTGGGTACGGTGACTCGGAAAATAACCTATCCCAGGAGTGGTTTTTGGATTGCTTGAAAGGTGCCCTTCCGGTATGTGGATCCTCTGTATGCTCATATATACGTGGTCTGAAGCCCTGAAGGCCCCCGATCAATGCAAGCAACTCCTTATGTTGTTGTTGTCGATCCTCCTCGCTCTTCCGGATCAAATCCAGCAACTCCCGATGCTGTTGTTGTCGATCATCCTCACTCTTTCGGAGGGCTTCACGCAACTCATTCAACTGATGTTCTAAACGGGCCTGAAATCATGCAACATTGTTAATACTAAAACATTCAACAGATCTTGTTAATAAAAACAAAATTACAATCTCAACTTACCTCCCCATCAAGTCCAACGCCTGCATGGGAATCTCCTGTATCGACACCAGTTCCTGAGGTGGTAAACCGAACCTTTCTACGCCTTACCCGTCGAGGAGACGGCTCATATCTGCCAGTGTCTATGCCACTGAAATCTGGACATGCACTTGTAGTCGAACCCCCACCCTCCTCCTCGGGACAAACTGCACTTGTAGTCCGATCAGGGACAGTAGGAAGGTGAACCTTGTCGTCCTTCACATACGGGCTCCCCCACTCACTTAGGCCTGCGAAGTACGGTGCCACCGCCTCAGCTGCTGTGGGCACGATTTTCGTCCTCGCAGACATCTGAAAGCGTAGTTAGATGAATGCCATTGTTACTTATAGTAATTAATATAACGATACGATTAACAAATAAAATAATTACCCTAGCACTAAAAATCTTGTCTAGCTTCTTCCCTCTAGGTTGTTTGGTCAACTCCCACTTCAACATTCGAGGAGAAAGGTCTGTAACCCTTCGAGTCCCGAAATCGACGCCCAGTTGGGGGATCACCTCGAAAGCTAATATCTGCATCAAAGATAAGTACAGTTATAATAAAAAACAATTTTGGATTAGAAATTTAATGTACATGTTAGAAATCAAATTTCTTACCAAAAGGGAGTGTGATAGACCGTAGATGTTGTACCCCTCCACGGAATGTCCAACATCTCCTTGTGACTGCTAGCGTCTCTCCTCACGACATCGCGGTAACGCATGCTTGAATGAAAATATAGAATGCCTATAGACATAGGCACCCCACGGGAACGCATCGAAGGCATTGAGGTCCTCTAAAACTGCCAAACTGGAATCTTCAATCTCTCGTCCACCTCCATCAATATCCAGTTCAACATGTAAACGAGGCACAACTTCACAGCATCCTACGCCTGTTGAAACTCTCCGCAGGTAAGAACAACCCTCAAGTTATCCAACGATACCTCATCATGTCCAGGAAAGTACCGTTGATGTATGTCATTCTCAACCGCAACATACATACTCGTGTCCGGTACGACTCCAAAACGTAATCCGATGATGAGGCTAAATTCCACATTCGAAAACCTGACCGCATGGTTCCCTAACAAGAACCGCATCTCATCTGTCGGCTCAACATGGTCCAACTCCCGCAACAGCAGCTGATGAATAACACCACCCGAAAACTTCAGCTTCCGGTGCATCGACATGAAATGCCCGAAATAGGAGGCCATGAACCGATGTCGATCCTCAACAGCAAAATTTTCAGGGACCCGGTTAAGTGCATCGTCTATACTGGTGAGGGCTTCATGGTCGTGTCGGGTCAATTTTCTCTTGAACCAATCTCCCTCTAGAGTTTTAAGTAATTCCTTCAACCTGCTCGTCATCTACAATGTCATAGAAACAATACATCAGTAAACTGTAAAAAAATTAGAAAATATTCTCGATCGTTTGAAACAAATTCTCGATACTTTGAAAATATTCTCGATACTTTGAAAATATTTTCGATCCTTTGAAAAAGTTCTCGATCCTTTGAAAAAGTTCTCGATCCTTTGGAAATAGTCTCAATCATTTGAAAATAATCTCGATCATTTGAAAATAGTCTCGATCATTTGAAAATAGTCTCGATCCTTTGAAAAACCTCTCGATTCATTGAAAATTCTTCTCGATCATTTTAAAAAATCTCGACCCTTTGAAAAACATTTTCTATCGTTTTAAAAAAATCTCGATCCATTGAAAAACCTCTCGATTCTTTGAAAAATCTTCTCGATCATTTAAAAAAATCTCGACCCTTTCAAAAACATTCTCGATCGTTAGAAAAAATTCTCGATCTTTTGAAAATAGTCTCGATCCTTTGAAAAACCTCTCGATTATTTGAAAAATCTTTTCGATCATTTTAAAAAATCTCTACCCTTTCAAAAACATTCTCGATTGTTACAAAATTATTCTCGATCGTTTCAAAAAATTCTCGATCTTTTGAAAATAGTCTCGATACTTTTAAAAACCTTTCGATTCTTTGAAAAATATTCTCGATCATTTAACAAAAGCTCGATCACTTTGAAAAACATTCTCGATCGTTAGGGAAATATTCTCGATCTTTCCAAACAGTTTCTCGATCCTTTAAAAATATTCTCGATGCTTTTAAAATGTTCTCGACCCTTTGAGAAATAAGCTCGATCGTATGATAAAATTCCTCGAATCTTTCTAAAAAATTTCCTCGATCTCGCTTGAAATATTCTCTATTTATTTTTATTTTTTAAAAAAAAATGCTCGATACCAGAATATTGAACCTAATTTCAAACTCAAACCAAAGCCACAATCAGTGTCAACCCTAATCTACAATTTCAATCAACATAACAAGTCTAAAATGCAATGATAAGTTATGAACAACAAATCGATAAATAAAACAAACTGAACTTACCTCTGTCAATCGTTGTGAAATGTACTGTATTCCCGTTCCGGTCAATAAGCTGTCGATTTCCTCACCGTCGATTTCTTTCTCACTGTTACTTTTTTCAGACTCACAAAACGACAATTTTTTATCTTTTTCAATTTTATCGGGGTATTCTCGTCTATTTATCTTAAATGATGTCTTTTAAACTTACATTACTAAACTGATGATATTTGCACAACAACCCTCTGAAATAGTGCCATTTATTTTTCGACCCCTATATATATATTATATTATATTATCCTGTTAAAAGAGAAAGAAATATATTTGTATGAGTTTTTTTTAAAAATATACTTGCAAAATAGTTAAAAATATTGTAATACATTTTTAAATATATTTATATAAACACTTGCATCGAAAGTTATGTCTTTGTAAGTTTGAGTTATGCCTCGTTCATTAACCTTTTGACTCTCATTCACTAATCTTAAAATATTGAAATAGTTAAATAAAATACCGGTTAATCATATAATAATATAATATCCACAGTTTTTTTTGTTTTATTTCTTTTGAGGCCTGCTAATCACATAATATCCGCTAATTACTTTGTAATTCGTTGACACTATACGAGTTTAAATGGTGAAACAATAAACGTTTAGGTAATTCATTTATAAATACATTTATGAAACGATTTGTTGTTTTGTTGTATTATAAACTTAATTTTAAGTTATTATATTAATTTTTATAAATATTTATTAAAGAAAAAAAATCAAATAAGGACGCCTGATTTTTTTCTTACTTCATTTCGGATCTCTAAAATTGTAAGGCCCGCCCGAGCTACCCCAATTACAATAGATCATAAATATGACAATACATCGAATACACTTAGATCCAGTTTGATATTGCTTTTATAACTGTTTTTAGGGTACAAAATTATTCCGAACCAATGATAATGTATTTGGTAAAATTATGGAAAAGTTCTTTTGTTGGAGAATTTCGAAACCGATGATCGCGGAATTGTCGTGCCTAATATATGTCCATAACTCATAGAAATTAATAACGTCAATAGCAGAAAAATATATAAGAGAAAATAAACCAATCACAACACAAGATTACGTGAAAAACCTGAATCGGGTAAAAAACCACGGGCCGTCAGGACGACAAAGAAAATTCCACTATATAATAATTTGTTACAACCATATATTTCAGGATTCTCTCACACACCCAAACCCCAAACCACGCTCACAAGATCCTCATCAAGAACCCTACAATATCCCCTAGGTCTTCCCTGAATATCACCCACAGATCTCTAACTTGATCCACTGATATTCCCTTTGATCCCTCCCGGATATTCCCACAGGTCTCTCACCCGGATCTCTCCACTACTCTCTGATATTACATGGTGTTCTTTTTCTCCACACACAAAATAACCTAATTACAAGGTCTATTTATACTAGTTACATGGAGTTTAACATAAAAGGAAATCCTACTCCTAAACGTACAAGACTTACTTGTTCTACATAAATACTATTTCCTATTTATGACAAGTCTTCTTGTTAAGGAGAAATCATTTTCCTTCAAGTACAGAACTTTCCTATTCTTTATGAAGACAAACCCTTTCCTTTTCAGATTAGCACAAGAACTTCCAGAAGAAAACATCTTTCCCATTTACGTGCAACATTCCTGATTTGGGCGAGATCCGTTATTGCCGCGGTTGGCCACCCGCGCCCAACACCACGGACCAAAACTGTCGACCACCGCTCTGGGTACCGCGGTTGATGCATTGCCTCCGCCGCGGTCCACGCCGCGTAAATCCACAGGAGTTCGACCGCTCCCTGTGCCGCGGTACCTACCAAACTTTGTTTATTCAATTCTTCTTTGTCTTCAAACCTCCCTCTCCAAACGTTATCCCATGTCTCTAAGAAGCTTCACATCAATTGAGTCTTGTTTGGTTAACATTGAGTTCACTTGATAATATGAGCCAAAACCTAACTGCTTTTGGAAATCAGCTTCTGCTTTTGAAAACACGCTACAGTATTTTTAATGAATTTTTACCCGACTTTCCTATTTTGTCCTTAGTCTTTCATGACATTTGCCAAAATCATTCTCATGATTACAATAGTGTCCATTTATTAATTTCACACAGTCATAACATTTTTTATTTCTATTTACTAAATACTTTGAAATTATTTTTGGTTCTCACAACACTTTTAAAAATCAGTTTACTAAATACTTAATTGATTCTTCCAATAGCAATTCCAAAAACAATTTTCTCCACAATCAATATAAAAATAATTTTTCGACGATAAAACAATACAAAACCGAACCATAATAGTATAAGTGGATAAAAAATAACATTGTATTGATGAAAACAAAAATCGATACTCATCACATCAAATTACGACTTAGGAGAAACTGTAAGCATCTGGTCCCACCACATTCCACCAGACATCCCAAATTCCCAACGCGTAATACTTAACAAAAAATATATATATAAATATATAGATGGAATACGTATTGTCAGGAATTGACGCGAGTGAGGAGGCAGGCGACTACATAATTGGTAGTTTGGACCAATTCGTAGTTGATTGCAAGTCATAGTCATAGCTTTACAGCAGTAGACTATTCTCTTCTCATCCTATCAACAATTGCACCATTTTACCAGCTTTTGTCGTTATGTTTTATTATAATTATGTTTTGCTTCGGACAATATCTTTTCTGTTTGAGAAAATACATTTTTTGTTTTAAGTAAAAAATTAAGGCGGTTTATTATTTTTATTCGAAAAAAATAGTATATTTATTATTTTTATTTAATAATTAATTATGAATACCTGAGACTCAGTTTGACATTGCTTCCCATCTGCTTTTGGGATCAAAAGTGATTCTGGACCTCAGACAGGGTGTTTGGTAAAATTGTGGGGAAGTGCTTTTGGTCACTTTTAGCTTCTCCCAACTGAGTTTTTGAGAAGCTACAAATACATGCTTTTGGATTTTGGATTTTGGATTTTGGCTTCTGCTTTTAAAAAACGCGCTACAGTTATATTAAATGAAATTTTACTAACTTTCCAACTTTGTCCTTGCCTTTAACGAAATTTAACAAAAAAAAGGGCTTATATTTTTGTACAAAAAAAATGTTTCCATAATTAATTCAATAAAGTAAAATAAAAATGAAATAAAAAATAAAGTATAATAAAATAAAGAAATAAAGAAATAAAGAAATAAAGAAATAGGACTAATTAATTAAATAAAGTAGAATAAAAAAATGGGACTAATTAATTCAATAAAATACAATAATTATATAACACTTAACACTAAATACAAATAAACAATAAAAATGTAAAAGGTAAAATATAGCAAATTAGTACCATTTAGATGTCTTTATCCTTTTAGTAATTTTACACACTCACAACACTTTTTATATCAGTTTACCAAACACATTAAAATTGCTTTTAGTTCTCACAGCATTTTTGAAAATCAGTTTACCAAACACTCAGCTGATTCTTCCCACAGCAATTCCAAAAGCAATTCCCCCTACAACAATTTCAAAAGCACTTCTCCTCACAGCACAACAATACCAAACTGAGCCTAAATATTCCTCCTCATTTTCTTTCCCTTTTTTTTCTCCTTGGGTAAGAATACTTCTTTTCTTTGTTCTCATCCTTTTTCAATCTCTCCTTTCTCTCTCCCACATTTTTTTTTCAACCAGATCGGTTCTTTCACGCCTCTCTCCTATTTAATCTAAACTTATTTTGTTTTTGTTTCTCTTCTCTCTCCTTTAGTTTATAGATTTATGTGTGATGATCAAATTTCAAATTTGAGTGTTAGATTTTGATTTTAAGGGTGGTTGTGGTTGTGTTTAGACATTGTTTGTTTTTTTTTTTAAATCAATTTTTTTTTTGTTTTAAAAAAATTCTAAATCTTAAAAATTTCTAGGGTTTTTTTATTTTGAAATTTTTTTAGATTATTTTTGAGTATTATATGTTGATTTTAAGGATGATTGTGGTTGTGTTTAAGTTTGAGTATTGTTTGTTTAAATTTTTTCCATATTTCATTTTGTTTTTAATAAATTCCAGATCTTAAAAATTTCTATTTTTTTTTTATTTTGAATTTTTTTCTAGATTATGTTTCCAGATTTTTTTAAAAAATCTCAGATTATATTTGTTAATTTTTTTTGTTCAGATTTGATTTTGTTTAAAGAAAAATTCCAATGTTTTTTATTTTGAAATTTTTTCAGATTATGCTTATTAATTTTTTTTTCCAGATTATGTTTTTCTTTAAAAAAAAAATCAAGATTTTGTTCCATTCAAACAAAAAATCATTCCTAAAAAAAATTACCGGAGATCTATTATTTCAAAGTTTTTTTTTATATATTTTTATATATGAAAAAATCTGAAAAAATTCCAATTTTATTTATATCTTTTTTTTTTTAGATTTCTTTAAATATATCAGACCACCTATTAAACACACATTCCCACCAATTACATATATTATTTGATATTAATAGATCCCAAGTCCCAATAGATCCTTGATTTCGCTCGTAGAGTTTAAATCTTCTCAAACATGAAAATTATAGAGTTTAGTGCTTAAGATCATTTTTGTGAGAAACATATTTTTGTTGTGGCTGATGATTCATATATAAATGAGAAATTAAAAGAAATAATAGTTAGGTGCTTTGCCTTTGCATATGGAAATAAATCGAAGCAGTAATTAAAATGCATAACCACCCATGTCATCTCTCACATAGTCACATTTCCAAGTGTGATAGAGCACCAATTGAGTCGGGACGAAACTACGAAGGAGTCGAGTGGAAATTCATTTTCCGTCCTTATAATTAAATGATTTTTTTTTCTTTTACTTCTCAAACGTGAAAATTGTAGGCTCTGTCATGCAGCTGTTTTTCAGTCCGTTTTGGTTTTTAATTTTCAAAAACGATTTCGAAAACGCGTTCGTTAACCGTTTTTCATTTTATTTTCGAAAAACAAAAAAAAAATGAAAAACAAAACCAGTGTTAAAAGTGAAAGATTTGAAAAACACAAAATACTTGTTTTTTCGTTTTTCATTTTTGTTTTTCATTTTGTTTTTCATTTTTTTTATATTAAAGAAAATCTTAAACTATTAATTGTACTGTTATACGTTTGATATGACTATGACAAGACGGAACAAGATTTTAAAATTACCAAAGTGCCCCTCTTATATATATAATAATATTAATATATCATATATATAATATTATATATTATAATATATATTATATATTATAATATTTAATATTTTATAATTATGTAAATATTATTATATATATTAATATAATATATACAATTATATATTTATTATATAATAATATATATAAATTATAATTATTTATTTATAATATAAGAGTTTAGTTTTGATTAATTCATTTTTTTGATATGTTTTTTTGAATTAATTTTGGATGTGTTACTTTTGTTTAATTTAAAAATTACAATACAAAAATTATATTGGTTAATTATTTAATCAATTTGTTTATAGTTGTAATAATATTAAACAAAATACTAAAATTGATATTTCAATTTTTGATAGTTTTCGGTTAACCTACCAGACGCGTTTTTTCCGTTTTCATTTTCAAAATACAGCTTTCAGTATTTGCTACCAGATGCGTTTTCAAAATTCGAAATTTCATTTTTATTTTTGAAAAACAGCAACCGAAAAACGCTTACACGACGGGCCCTTAGAGTTTAGTCCTTAAACTTGATGGAATTTGAACTTCTGGTTTTGCACTAAATTGAGCAACCAATTACATGTGCTGTTGCTTTTTTAGGGTTTTTTTTTCCCGAAAAGAAAATCCACAGAAAAACATGTGCTGTTGCTGTATGATTGTATGCCTGGCCCTGATTCTGTTGGACAGACACTTCGAGAAAAGAAAATAACTACAATCATTAAATCTTACTACAAGTAAATTTAAAAGCTAAAAGCAATGAAAAATGTAATAATAGGTGGAATTGGTTAAATCGGTTGGCAACCGAAGTCTATACTAATGTAGCTTGAAATTCGAATTCATGTTTTTCTGATTATCATAACTTGTTTATTAATGTATGGCTACCTATGTGTATTAAATATTACTCAGGATTCTTGAATCTTGACATTCCTGGATTTATTTACGTACAAAATAAAAAACTTGAAAGAGTGAAAGAAGTGTTTTAAAGACGTTGTTAAGCGTTTGATTAAAGTTCTGAGAGAGAACACAAAAACAATTAAACAAGGCTTTTACTGAACTCCATTAATGGAGAGAAAAATCTCAGAGAGAATTTCATCATTGAAAGATAGAAGAAGACTAATTACTAAGTAACTACCCAGTCTTTTTCATATATACAAACTCTCAAAAACACACACAAAACGTGACTCTTCTTAAATCTAGAGAATCAGTATTGTGAGTGATGTCAGCATTCTGTTATATGGCCTCAGTATTCTGTTATTCTTTCACTAGTTAACTAACTAGTGCTAACAGAAATCTAACCACCATTCATGGTTAAATATAGCTTGATCACCTGATGACAATGGCTGCTTATGAATATGCCTTGATACATAGTGATACTCTATATTTGAGCTCAGCTGAGCATTTCTCTTTGTGTTAGCTTTTAGGCTCACCATACTGATTGGATTTTCAAAAGACTTACTAGGCTTATCATCCATTAAGAGTAAACATGTGCCTATGTATATATGCTAACGTTACTTTACCTAAATTTATTATCTAAATTTGATGTCTAAACGATGTGATATTATTTCAATCCATTTATTTAAATTGTATTAGATTTAAATGAATGAAATGAATAGACTAGATTGTTACCACAACATTTAAACACCAAATTGAGATAAATCAACATATTATTTATATATATATATATATCCATTTATAGCCTACGTACCAAACCACAAAAGATCCAAGTATATATACAAAGATTTGGTACTTGATAAGTTGAGATGAGATATTTTTTTTAAGGGATAATTAACTGGTGGACATCAACTTTTGCCACAAGTATCAAAATGGTCACCGAATGGGGAATTAGTTTCAAAATGGCCATTGTTAGTAAACAATGTTACACCAATAGCCATTCCGTTATAACACCATTAACTTGTTTTAAAAACTACTCTAGTGGCCATCAATTTGTTAATTTGGTATCAAAAATGGCCATTGTAATTTTTTTCCTTCCCAAAATTACTCAAGTGGTCGTTCATATGGTCAATTGGTATCAAAATGACCATTATAATTGTCCCACTTTTTTTTAGAACATGAGTATTGGCCATCCATTTTGTTAATCGGTATGAAAACAATCATTATATGTACAACTATATTCGATTAGAAAAATAGAGTAAGCAATCATAAAAAATAAAATTTCATTCAATAGGGAAAATGAAGAATTCATTTATTCAATATAATTTCAATTTCATTCACATAAAATACTACTTGTCAAACTGCACAACTATACCAAAATCTCTTACACAAGTATACCTAAATCCCCTACACAAGTATATCAACTTGTTCCTTTTAATTTGATTTTTTTTTAAATCATAGCATTTTTTCTGCAAATACCAAGATTGCAGTGCACTTTAAATTAAACAAAAAACATTACCAATTTCAGTTCAACTTAACAAGATAAAAAAAAAACAAAAAATGTCTTCATTTCAATTGGGTTTCTTCTTAATCTTTGATCAAATTGACTTAGATGTAGGTGCTTGGTTGGACTGTTGTACTGCCCTTATTCTTTCAACAATATCGGGATCAAATCGTAAAGTGTTCCAAAACATCAGTCACATTACGAAACCATTCAAAAGGATCATTAGCTTCATCATGTTCTTGAGTAAGTACCTGAACAACAATTTTTTTTAAAAAGCAATCATTTAGTATTGTATAATATGCTTTAATGTTATTCTATTATATTGATGGTTTCAAAAAATTACCCATTTGTCATATTCGAGTTGCGTTTCAGCTTCCACCTCGCTTTGTACTTCATGAGCAAGTCTACCATGATCTGATTTTTCATTCTTCTATTGAGTTCCAATCTAACAAAAAAAAAAACAGATTTTAATTATCTTGCAATTGCTTAACTTGAATTTATAAAAATTACTCTTAGATCAATTGGTCAGGAATGAAATTATTCTCAATATATATATATATACACACAAAAGAGAATCCAACAACTAACTACACTTCTCATTAGTGCAAGGCCTCAAAATTCAACCTAAAAAGCATAGAAATCTTGCAGTGATTTTTTTTTTTAAAGAACAAATTTATTCATATCATTACTGTTTGGATGGTTCTCTATATCTGTTTCAGCAACTAACTACACTTCTCACTCAGTGCAAGGCCTCAAAATTCAACCTAAAAAGCACATAAATCCTGCAGTGAATTAAAAAAAATAAGAACAAATTTATTCATATCATTGTTGTTTCTCTATATATGTTTCGGTCGGTAGAAATTGTTTAATTGTATGTGAGAAATATATAGGTGATGAGAAAATAAATGAACATAAGATGAGAGCATATATATATATATATATATATATATATATATATATATATATATATATATTTAAAAAATCATTCCAGGACAACACAAGAAATTAACTGGAGTTGGTGATCAGCCATTCGAAATTTTTCTGTAAATTAGACTTAAGGATTCGAGAGTTTTGGAAAAATTAAGATGAGAAAATATATTAAAAAAAAAATCATTCCAGAACAACCCAAGAAATCATTACACAGTTTATGAGATATTGTACTTTTTTCTTAAGTTTAGCTCGTAGTTCTACCCTTTTTTCACATGTCTTTGCACTATGTCCCTCCTGGTTGCACTTGCTACAAGTATACTTATTCTGCATATGTTTTATTTTCCTTACATTTGGTGGAATTTCACCAATCTCCTTTATCCTTAATTTTCTTGGTCTTCCAGCTTGCTTCACATCTTTTGGTGGTAACAGTAGAGGCATATTAGTCTTGAACCATAACTCCTCCGTCCTTATACCATGCAAAACAGATGAGTAACACTTCTTATAAGTGTCCTTAAAGTACCACTTATCCACATATTTGGTTGGATCATCTCCCTTACTATAGATGGCTGCCATTGAGTGGGAGCAAGGGATTCCAGTCAAATTTCATCTTCTATAGGTACAATTTCTTTGATCCAAGTCCACAACAGCATATGCTATACTCCCTCTATTAATTTGGTTATGGCCTTCACCACTCCAATGAGCAACAAATTGTCCACTGTGTTGGGCTTGCAACTCCATAAACTCTGCTACCCTTGGACCTATATTTTGGTACCACTTCTCCAAATCAATCCTTCTTTCGCTCTTCGATTCATTATTTTAACTCTAATCATTTCAAGCATAGAGAAGATAGGAGCGGACCTTGCCTCGAGAATTACTCTATCGCCATTAACAGACTCACAAAGGTTGTTTAACAACATATCACACTTGGACCAATCTCGAAAGTGGCTCTTGGATCATTGTTCTGCAGGTTTCTCACACAACCATTCATGAGCTTTTTCATTCATATCTTTAATTTTGGTCATCACCCTATTAAAGTCTTCAACTGTTGTGGCCTTTGCAGCTTCCCAAACCTTGTTCCGGATTTCATATGTTTTGAATTTTTTCTTCAAATTTGCATACAAATGCCGTACACAATTACAATGCTCACTATTCTTCCATATCTCCCCGATAGCCTCTACTAAACCTTTTTGTTTTTTCGTCATGAAAGTGATCCTAAAATCTTCATCCAACTTCAAGTCAACTTTCAAGAGACTTAGAAACCAAAACCATGTCATTTAGCATTCTTTTTCAACAATTGCATATGCAATGGGATAGTAGCTATTATCAGCATCTATCCCAATTGCAAACATCAATTGTGCCTTGTGATTGCCCTTAGTGTGACATACATCCAATCATATTATTGGCCTACAACCTAAATCCAATCCACTTTGCAAGCTTCTAAGCATATGTAGATTCTCTGGAATAATCCACCTTCCTCCGTGTCAATAACTACGGTAGAACCTGGATTGGATCTTCTTATCTCCTTAGCATAATCCCAAAGTTTGGCATATTGAGTTGCCAAACTTCCTTCTATAAGAAGACCGGCTTTCCTCTTTGCTCTATAAACTTGAGCTTTTAATGGTTGGCACACATAGTCCTTCCAGACCTTACCTAATAAGTCAAACATCTTAAACTCCTTTCCCGGTCTTAAAGCTTTTGTGTACCTTTTAGCTAACCATGTAGAATTAGCTAATCGATTCTTTTGTACTCTCGGGCAAGTGTGCTTGTCATTCAAAGTTTTTATCATTATTGCAGGACTATTCTTCTCATAGCATGATGCCCAAATTGACCAAGAGCAATTGTCTAATTTACACTTGGACACACCTTGGACTCGAGATTTTTCATTGCATGGGAACCATATTGATCTGCCTTGTTTAATAGCGTGCTATTTAACTGCTTCCTTAAACACTTTAGTATTACCAAATACTTGACCAACCTTGAGATTCAATGTCCTCAAGTCAGATTCCGAATTAAATTGTTCAAAAGTAGGCTTCTTCTTTACCCACTTCTTTCTATCCATTCTTTTAAGCTCTTTCATTGCTAGCTTCTGCTTATCATCCAAACTTGCTTCCTCATATTCCATGTCTACCGAATAATCTAGTACATTTTCACCTTCATCGTCCGAACCCGCTTTCTCATCTCCCATGACTACCAAACCACCTGTATTTTCACCTTGAACATCATCCCCTTCATCTTCATTAACCCCCATTTCAATTTCTCCGTACTCGAGCTCAATAAAATCATCATCGAATGTCTCACTTTCATTTCCACTATCGGTCACATATTCATCCTCATCATCCTTTTCAGAATCTTTTACCAAAGCACCTATTTATTAAACAACCAAACAAAACATTATAGTTGGTCCCAAAAACAAGTAACTTAAGAGCTGGACTATAACTTTAAACCATGTTAACAAATTTCACGATGCATTATATGAAATCGTACGTCATATGTGTTAAAGTTTCACTCAATGACTCAAAAAAAAGGACAAAGACAGTTAAAGATGATGAAGATGATGTGATAGGGTTTTGATTAAGGGCAGGGCCCTATTATCATCATGTGACTCTTCGTTATCAATTGTTTCAGCAAGTGTGTTAAAAAGAAATCCAATTCTTAAACTTTTATGTGTAAATTAATACTTAAAATCCTAATCATCGTAAATACGAGGAATCTATGTAGAAAGTCGATTAGCCGAATGTACCAAAGACCAAATCGGATGTGTTTCAAAGATATATACCATCTTATTTAATTTTTTTATATATTTGGCAGTGATCATAAAAAAAGACAACTCTCAGGCTTTTGAGTGCTAATTCTTAATTTCACTTTTAAAGAAGCAAACCACTTTGTAATATGCTTACATGTTAGTGAATTTCTAAGTTTATATATTCAACCCCGTCATAACTCTGCAATTCTAACAACATTGAGCCACTTGTGAGGCTTGTCATCATATGACTAACCAACAGTAACAATAACAGAGCAAATAGCAAATAGCAAACAGCAACCTGACTAACAATAACAGAGCAACTAGCAAAATGCAGGAATGGGAAACAGCTAAAAACAGGACACAAACAAAGAGAACAACAGGAACCTAGAAAAAACTCCATAATACCCACATCCTTTCTATTAAACAAACAAAATCAATTTTAGAGACCACCCAAAAACAAAATGGCCGACAAACTCCTTTACTCAAAAACAAAAACCATTTCTTAAAAAGTTTATCTCAGTCAATGAATAAAACAACAAAAAATACCTACCTCTGGACCAAGTCGATGTCTCTTGCATGTTGTCATCTCCATTTTGCCCAGAATTTTTCATCTCTAGCAGCTGCAATCTGTGTGTCCAGAAAAACAAAATCCCTAAACCTTTGATTTTTCCCTAAATGAACTAGATTACAAATATAAATGTAATCAGTTTTGTAATTTCAAAGAAAGTTACCAAAATGCCCACCCTATTTAACGGTAAAGTTAACATATTATAACAGAATGGCCATTGGTATAATATTGTTTATCAACAATGACAATTTTGAAATCAATTCCCCATTCGGTGACCATTTTGATACTGGTGGCAAGAGTTGATGACCACCGAGGTAATTTTTTTTTTTTTTAATATAATAACCAAATAAAGAAAGAGTTCATTTTTGTTAACCTCTCTTAACTACCTCCCTCCCTAAACGTTACCATGTGTTAAAAGGTTAACTAGGGTTAACAAATTAACAATTCTATATTTTTAGGGTTTTTTTAACCAATTTTACCTTTATTTTTTAACAAGAAAATAATTCAAGTTTAAAGAAAAAACACCAGATTTTTTTTATTAAAAAAAGCATCAGAATCCAAACAAAAAATGAAAATCAATGGAAAAAAAATGAAAATCAATTGAAAAAAAAGGAAACAGATTCTAGATCTAAACTAAAAACCAACATCTTTTTCAATCAAAACTAACACTCAAATCCAACATAGGGATGACAATTTGATCCGCACCCGCGGGCACCCGTCCGAATCCGACCTTGTAGGGTCGGGTGTGGATGGTGAATTTACAATCCACAAACATGTGAACCCGTTTAATAAAAAACCGGTGGGTTCACGGACGGGTGCATGTTGAAAAAATGAACCCGTGGGTTGGATCTGTGAACCCGTAAAAATAAAATACTTGTATATGAACATATAAGGACATTTGAATTATTTTTGGTCATTTTATTTTTATGGTTATTATTGTTTTGTAATGTATTAAGTAGGGAATTAGAGATAAAAAATTAATTCAATTAAGTATCAAATAGGTGATTACATGTACCCCGCCCGAACCCTACCCGACCCGATGCCATCCCTAATCCAACCATATCCAAGTGTGAATCAAAAGTTTGAAAAAACATTATTTGGTGAAAAAGCAACCAATAATCATAAGATTTTTTAGAATAATTACGAAAAAAAAACACCAGATCCATCTTCCCACAAACATTTTAAAACGAAAAATTGAAATTCAAAAAATTCTCCATATTCGGTTTCAATCTCTATCACTCAACCAAAAGTGAATCTTTCTCTCTAAACCCAAAAATTTGAGTTAATCACAAAACCTTATCACTCAAATCCAACCAAAACCATTTACATAACCATACCAACCACCACCCCAAAATTGACCTTAACCTCTCTATCTCTCTACCAAAACCAAAACGCAACCTACGGTGGCTGTCCCGAAAATCCCATCCTCTCACCTTACGGCGGCGACCACCTATTTGTCAAATGAAATAAGAGAGAATGGAGATGGTAAGAGAAAGAGTGGATCTACGACGAGGAGGAGATCAGAGACGAGAAGTAGGAGTTGTGGTTGGGTTGATTTTGGTGGATTAGGGTTTAAATGTTGGAGAAGATGACGTGATCGATGAAGATGTTTGAGATTTAAAACCAATTTAGATTAGTTATTACCATTTTTATTATTATATTTGAATCTTTTATTTAATATTTGTTTATTAAATTTATATTAATTTATCAATTTGCCTTTATAATTATTATTCATTTTGACATTTGTTAATTGTTGGACACTTGAAACAATCTCGAAAGGGAGGTAATGCTCACTCCATTTAGAGGGGGAGCAAAAATGAACTCCCAGTGGGTCTCCCTATGCTGTTATGATTGAACACTTCATCCATTTTCATAAACGTGCTTGGACATGCCATCAAAGTGGGGAAATGACAAGAAAGTCCCTATAGGAATTGAGTTCCTATAAACCTTAAAAAATTGTAAAAATCACAGGATACGTTTGATACGCGAGATGAGATTGAATTATTTTTAAAAGATGAAATTAGATTGAATTAAATAGGTTATAGTTAGATTAATTTTAGTGTTTACTGTGTTTAGTGTAACACATAATATAATTAAAATTAGTCCTATACTTTGTTTGGTAGGTGATGGGATCAGATAAAAAAAATGTCCTATCTCTTTAACTCCTCTCCTCTCTCCTCTCATCAACAGTGTTACGGTTTGCACTAGACGTTAGACACTAATCATAAGGGGACCGACGCCTAACACCTCAACCTAGTATACGTCGATTAATCGGCTCCTAATAGGCAAGGATTTTTCCTTCCGGTTGTTTCTTTTCCATTTTGTTAGTCTTTTAGTCATTGGACTTGGTGGGATACAACTCATCATCATCGTTAAAATGAACACCACATATGATATTATTTTTATTTATTTATTTATTTTTATTTTTATCCTCTTATTATTTGTGTCTCTTTTGCTTTCAATTTTTCTACACCACAATTCCACTTTTCAAAGAATTTGGATCCTCTATTGATCTGATTTTTTTTCTAACCTCATCTAACCTCATGACACATAAGTATTGCAATGAATGTGTGGTCAAGATGTGATTGGTTTCCATAATCACTTTACAAATCACATGTTTTAAAAAGGTTAGGAAAAAAATCAGATCAGTAGAGGATCCAAATCCCTTTTCAAAACACAAAAGACGAAACACTCTCTCTCCATCACTCTTCATCTTCTTCGTTTAATTTTATTTTGTTTCTCTCTCTGTTCATCTTCTTTACATATTTGGTGTTTGAACTTTGTATCGCACAAATGCTCTATCTTTCTCCATATTTCTTCATCTTCTTTAAGCATTTTTGCTCTGGGTTAGGAAAATGAGTTCTAGCAAGGCCAGGTCCACTTTTTTCTTCTCATCTCCAAGCTCCGGGATCAGCTATCAACGTCGGATATGGCGGCCTTGGCCTGTACCCGACAGCCAAAAAGGAACGTATTTCCATTTATTCTCTCTCTTCACTCCAACTGTTTCTTTTAATGTTTTTTTTTAAAAACCTACTAATCAACGACTAGTGGCACCGACTAGTCACCCTCGGTGAAGTCAAAGCCGTTGACTTGTAGTCCTGTGCCTAATAAGACCGATTTTTGACTTTTCGAAACGGTAGAAGGCCGCCTGGCATTTTTCGACGATTAATCGGCCAATTTTTCTGATCACTAGAACACTAGTCATCATATCTCTTTCCTCTCATTAGACCATCTCATTCTCTCCTCCGTTGACTCTGTTACCATCGCTCTCAGATTCATCTCTTTCTCTCCTCTTAGACTTTGTTACCACCAAGATGGTGGAAAAAAATATGGATATATGAGTATATGTATGTTTACGTATGTGTGGTGTTATGTATTGATTTGGTTATTTTCTCTTTAATTTTTATGGGCCAAGAAGGAGTTTAACATGGATGCTGATATTTTTGTCTGCTGGGAGATTTAATTTGTTGGTTGTATCTGTGCATCAGGTCGGATGCTTTTTGTGTTTTTTGGGCTTGGTCTTGCTTTGCTCTTTCTGTTGGTGAGATATCTTTTTGATTTGTGCCTTTTATTTTGGCAAAAAAAAAAAAAAATCTGGGCAACCAAATTTTCTGTGTTGGTGTAATTGATTGATTTTGGTGTTGGTTTAGTTAATTGATTTGGGTGTTGGTGTAATTGATTGATTTGGATAGTTGATTCCCAATAAAGAAGAAGAGAGAAGAAGAGGCCACTATTTCGACCAAAAAGAAGAAGATGATGACAGATGATAGAGAGAGATGGGATTCATTTGAATCCCATCGATTGGTTGGGAGTAATTTATTCCACGTTATTAGGATAAAAATTATGATGGGACTAATTTATCCTATCCCATTCCATGTGCCAAACGGACCATAGAGAAGAAGAAGATGACGACGAGGACGACGAACAAGAAGAAGAAATGAAGTACCCTAAATCAAAAGCGAAACAAAAGCAATTCTCTTTGTCTTTAATGTTTCAAATAATTACCCGGTAATCTCTTCGTGTTCTCTCTAAATTTGATTCGATTCCATTCGATGCTTCAAATCACTCTGGCTTCAATGAATTTCTCATTCTGGACTTCACTTGACCGAGAAAAAAACATGAGCATGTAAGGGATTCGATTAACATAAAAATAACATGCAAAGACTCATAATTAATCTGAATGTTTCACCTAAACATGTTTCTATATCATATTTTAATCAAACCCTAAACATATAATATTAACCCATGTCAATTCAAGAGAAAGTAAGTAAATCGAGAAAGCGGAAGCGTACCTAAATCCATTGCCAGAGGTTGGTGGACAGGTTGCGATCTTTCAAATTAACACGACCTTTCTTGAACACTACAATTCTATTTTGCTCTATTGATGGGGATACAGACAAGACAAAACAAAACATCGTGTAATTTTGAGACCATAACCCTAAATATATATATAATAATCAAATTATTATATGTTGGCTTTTTCTAATTCGGCCCCTCAACAAATTAGAAATAGCACTATGGTATCTCACATTAATTCCATAACAATTATACCCTTAAGCCTTAATACTTTAAATCTTAATTAGATCACTTTAATTTATGCTTAACCAAAAGATAGCACAATACATTTAATATTCACATGTATGGCCCCATATGATGAAATTTTCCAACAATCTCCCATTGGGCCATATATGTAACTTTACAAATGTGTATGACTTTATGAGCTTCAAAATTTTACTATCACAATTTTAGAGTATATCCGAACAATCTCGTCCATTAATTATGTCGACATAGGATCAAAGCAGTTTTCGTTACATTTAGCGTGACTAAACCCATCAATGGTAACGTATACCAACATAACCAAATGACATAGATCAATCATGGATATGTAGCATGGAAATTACATGCAATGTGATCTATACATGTCTATTCCAACTGGTCCTACTTTATTCCTTAGTGAGATCAAAATTTAACACAATGTAACAGAGTGTAATTAACCGAATACTTTATTTATGATAAGAAAATATCCAAATACATAAATGCATAAGTATATTCAAAATCAAATATAGAGTAATGAAATATAAAATTATACAAACTCCCACTATACTGTGATATCCTTATAGAAAATAACACCCATATGAGCAATGTGCTCATGAAAGACCATGGGTGGTAATCTTTTTGTAAGCGGATCTGTTATCATGGAGTTTGTCTCATTGTGCTCTATGAATAAATGTCCACTATGTACTCTTTCCTTGACAACTAGGAACTTAATGTCAATATGCTTTGACTTAGATGAGCCCCAGTTGTTGTTAGAATATAGCACTGCTGACTTATTGTCACAATATAGTTTGAGTGGTCTTTCAACACCCTCTAGAATACGCAGCCCAGTGCTAAAATTCTGCAGCCATATTCCATGGTTGGATGCCTTATAGCATGCTACAAACTCTGCTGCCATGGTGGAAGAAGCTATGCGTGTCTGTTTGGCACTCTTCAATGAAATAGATCCACCAGCCAACAAGTATATGTAGCCTGATGTGGATCTTCTACTGTCTTGGCATCCAACAAAATCGAAGTCGGTATACCCTATGATCTCCAATTGACCCGATCTCTTATATGTGAGCATGTAATCTTTTGTTCTCTTCAAATACCTTATAACCCGCTTGGCTGCTATCCAATGATCCATTCCAGGGTTACTTAAATATCTGCCTAACATACTAACAATGTACGCAATATCCGGACGCGTACACACCTGAGCATACATTAGACTCCCTACGCATAAGGAATCTTCTGCATTTTCTTAACTTCAAGGTTACTTTTAGGGCACTGATTGAGACTGAACTTGTCTCCCTTAGCGACAGGGGTGTCACCTGGTTTGCTGTCCTGCATTCCAAACCTTTTGAGTACTGTATCTATATAGCTCATTTGTGATAATCCAAGAATACACCGAGAACGATCTCATTGTATCTGAATCCCTAATACAAAAGAGGAGTCACTAAGATCTTTCATCTCAAAATTGTTTCATAGAAATCTCTTCGTTTCATGCAACATGCCCATATCATTTGTGGCAAGCAGTATGTCATCGATATATAAAACCAGGAATATATGCTTACTCCCAGTGAATTTATGATACACATAATTATCAACAACGTTTATCTCAAAACCAAACGAGATAATCACTTGATGAAACTTATAGTACCACTGACGAGAAGCTTGCTTGAGTCCATAAATGGATTTTGTCAATTTACAAACCATATTCTTTGGGTCTCCCGACTCAAAGTTTTCTGGTTGCACCATATAAATTGTTTCGTCAATATCGCCACTGAGAAACGCTGTCTTGACATCCATCTAATGTGTAACAAGTGCCATGATTGTCCTAAAAGAGTCTTTCGTTGAAACTGGAGAGAAAATCTCTTTATAGTCAATCCCTTCCTTTTAGGTAAAGCCTTTAGCTACAAGACGAGCCTTATACCTCTCCACATTACCTTTCGAATCCCTTTTGGTTTTAAATATCTATTTACAACCAATGGGCTTCGCACATTCTGGTAATAGGACAAGTTCCCAAACCTTATTGTCTTTCATAGACTTATATTCCTCATTCATGGCATCAAACCACTTTTGAGAGTTGGAACCCTGTATGGCTTGATGGAAGTTGATTAGATCATTTTCCATCATTCCAATGTCTTCCTCATGTTCCTGGAGAAATACGTAAAAATCATCCGGAATAACATTTCTCCTTTCTCTAGTGGATTACCTTAATGGCACTGGTTCTTGAGTTTGTTCCTCAGGAACAATTACCTCATCTTGAATGGGGGGTTGTTCATGTTGGGGTTTATGCCCTAAGCATGTAATTTATTAAATGGATTTATGAAGTAAATAAAAAGAAAGGTTCAATTTATTCTTGTTATGTTATTTATTTTATAAACTTATGTACATATTAACATCCTGGATTGCCGGATGTAATCTCAAACTGTGTATATGAGTGTCATATAAGGATGGATAGAGTAAGAGAAGTGCAATCTAAAGAGTCCATAGATAGCAAATAAAGCTGGGTACTTTATTTGTGGTTAATCTATAGCTACGGTCCATTCCGTAATGTACACTGATTCTATCCTGAATCATTCATATAAGATATGGGAATGGAGACACCTTGTATGATATGATCATATAGGACTGTGCCATGATCTATATGAATCTCACACCAAGATTCGTTTACCGATGAGATTCATATATATCACCTAATGATGGCAATATGTGGGTGATCTTAATCCTGAGTGTCTTATCGACTCCTTCAAGTTAGATTGTGGTCTTTGATATATCATGGGTGAGGTCAGATGCGTTTTCTGATCAATATACTCCGTATGTTGGGATTGCGGTTTGGCTTGTGGCTGGAAAGGTTTGTACACAATAGTGGAATCCACTCCTTCTTGTGAAAAGTATATGGTAGTTCCCTTAAGAGTTGATTCGGGGCTTGGACAATATGATCGCTCTTCTAATTCCGTGAGGAAATAGGATTTATTGTCCATTAGAGAATCAATGGTACTTAAAGGATATATGTAATTAGAGGGGCATAACAGACATTATGACCCAGCTCTAATTATGAACTACTGTGGAGGATCACACCATATGTAATAGCTATATCGATGGAAACCGAATTGTATCGGTCTGTGTAAAAACGTCTACAGTTGAGAGAGTGTAGCTTCGGATTTTTAGTGGAATAACACCAGAGTTAATAATCAAGGTATATTAATTAAAAAATTTAATTAATGATTCCGAGGATTATTGGAACTCAAAATACTGCGGGTCCATTAGGTCCCCTTACTAGCCCAATTGATTTAGGTAACAAGGGGGGTTAATTAGTTGGATTGTCCAGTTAATTGTGTTACGAAAGTGACACGTATTTATTCGGAAATTAATTGAATAATGAGATTATTTAATTAATAAATAATGGTGATTAAATAACTTAAATAATGAGATTATTTAATTATGTTATTACTCACTAAATGGAGGGTGTATGTTGATATTTATTTTTGAATAAAATAAGATAATATGATTATTTTATTTTATTAAATTAAATATTTTATTTTTGAATTTAAATAGTTTGAATTCAAAAAAAAAAAAAATCAAATAAAAGATATGAGATATTTTTTATTTGAAAGTTTTTAAAAATCAAATAAAAGATATGAGATATTTTTTATTTGAAAGTTTTAAAAAATCAAATATAGATTTGATCTAATATTTAAATATTATATATGTGATATATATTATTTAAAATTTTTAAAAAGGGTGATGCGTGTACAACACACTTATATATATATACAATGACAAAAAAGAAGAGTGGGTTTTGGGTTTTGGTTTTGGTTTTGCATAAGAGATAAAAAATTGGTTTTTGTTTTTGTCATAAATACAGAAGAAAAACAAAAGTGTTGTGTGCAACTGATTGCACCAAGAAAAAAAAAATATATAACTATTATTTTTTTAACTACTAGAATTGTTCTAGGTAGTTTTTTTTAAAGAAGAAATAGTTTATCCATTCATTTTTCTCTACACCCTTCATCCTAAGTTCTTGAGAACCGTGACGCGCCCACACGCAGTTATCAGTCCGGGGAATAGCTAGGAAGATCAGTGGTACAGACCAAGAGCAAATCGAAATGTGAAGGAGCCTCCAAACATTGGTATGGTTCTATCTTTTAATCATCATTTTTATTATTGATTACAATTTCCTGTATTTACATATATATTTTATTAGTGTAATAATTAGTATATGTATTTGTTCTGAAAATAAATATGATCATAAGTTCACTGATCCCAGATACAGATTACGATCGTTATAAAAAATTTTAAAACCTTACTTCCGTTGCGTGACCGGTGAACGGGGTTCCAACAATTGGTATCCGAGCCAATTTTATTTTTGGAATAGGAAATTGTTTTTGATGCTCCTATATGTATGATTGTATAGGCACGATTTAAATTGACTGTATGATATTTTTGTATGTATATTAATTTTTAATTTACAAAAACATGATTGATCGTTAATTATATGGTACTGTGGATTTAGGGTTTATGGGTTATTTATTTATTTTATTATATTTTTTTTAACTATTATTGTATTGTAAAAATAAAATAAAATTAAAAAATTGTAACCTTTGTTGAAGACCTGGAAAAATCGGAAAGAAAGATTCATGAGATGAATCGAGGTGACCTGAAGAGACTGGAAGACTTGAAAATTATAAGAAGACCAAGGAATGCCTTGGGGGTATTTTTGTAATTTTAGATTTTAATTTTTTTAGGTTAAATAATCCACAGTACTCAGTTAATTCATGTATGCTTTATATTATGTGATGATAAAAAGCATTGTCATGCATACGTATGTCATTTAGATTAGATGTGCCTATACAAATATATTTGATATGTCATACATGCATCATAGTCTGATATTTTATGTATTTTTTTAATGTGATTAAAATGGGTAAATACATAAATTGGCTATGAAAATGAGATTAGTTTTTTAATTGTTAAAAAAACTTGGTAATTCTCATTAATATTAATCTAGTTATTAAAGAGTTTAATAAGTTATATTTATAGGGTCATTTATAGTAATTAAGATTAATTTGATTAATTGCCTAATTATAAATGAACCGAATATTGTGTTAGAGTTTTAATAGTTAAAACTTTGTAAACATTTTCATAATAATCTGAGTTTAGTAAATAGTTTACAAAGACTTAGATTATTCACTAATAAATTAGATTTTTAATTATTAAAAATCATTAATAATTTATTAGTTAATTAGAACTTGTTTCTAATAATGAATTATTTAATACACTAGATAACTTGATTAAAGTTAGCCGTTTGATCCTGTAGAGTCTAGGTGCATTAACGGATAATAGAAAACCCTAGTTTTAAAATAGTGAGTGGGAGAGGGATATATAACATATATATCCCGCGGTCTCCATCATTAGTTCAACACCGTGAGATCTGATGTCGTGATGGCTTTTCTTTCGTCCTCCCTAAGGAGGGTTTCCACAAAGGTCAATACCAAGGTTGACTTTCTAACAGATAGGATTTCTGAGGGTATTTCGGGATTGACCGACCCTAAGGCGGCAATTCTCGAGTTAAACTCGTGAGATCTAAAATGGTAGGTTACACTCACGAAGGTTTTGATTAAGTTCGTTAATTAAAAACCTGTCTGAATAAATGATGGTTGAATGATATGGAATACGAGTTATTCTAGATTATCATTTGATTAAGAATGTCTCAGTCTAACATGCAAAGATTTGACCGACCCTAAGGCGGCACTTTTTTATGGTATGTTGGATTGTCGTGGTATAGTAACTATTTTTAGGGTAGTTCTAGTTCGTTAAACATGTTCATGCATCATGTTTAAATTTATACTAAATCACTCGCACTTGTTTTAAATAAATGACTAAATGAATGTTTTATTTATTTCAGCAATGTCTTCTGCATTACTTCAAATTCTTACAAACGACAAATGAACTGGTGATAACTACACTAAGTGAAAACTTAATATTAATGCAATTTTGGTCACCAAAGACCTCAAGTTTGTGCTTACGGAGGAATGTCCTCCAGTGCCTCATGCCAATGCCACACGAACTGTTCGTGAGGTATACCAGCGATGGGTCTTATCTGATGAGAAGACCCGAACATATCTATTAGCATCTATAACAGACGTGCTTGTCACAAAGCACGAAGCAATGACTTCAACATTTGAAATCATGGAGTCATTGCAAGCTATGTTTGGGCAGCCCTCCGACCAAAAGCCACACGAAGCTGTTCATTCCGTTATGCTTGCTCGTATGAAGGAAGGAACGTCAGTTCGGGAACATGTCCTGAGCATGATGTCCTACTTCAACACGATAGAAGTCAATGGCGGGGCCATTGACGAACCCAGTCAAGTGAGCATCATACTGACGACTCTTCCGAAGAGTTTTGATTAGTTTAAAAGCAACTACGGGATGAACAAGTTAAAGTTCAGTCTTACACAGTTGCTTAATGAGCTCGCAACCTTTGAGTCCTTGATTAAGGACAACAAAGGCAAGATCGGTGAGACAAATGTTGCCGAACCATCTTTCTCTAATAATAAGAAGACGAAGAGGTCCGTTGGGAAGGCAAAGAATAAGCCCAAACCTAAGAAATCTCATAGCAATGGTGCCTCCACTGACCAAGGCAAGGGAAAATGTTTCCATTGCGACAAGGTCAAACACTGGAAGAGGAACTGTCCCCAATATCTGGAGGAGGCTGCCAAGAAGAAGAAAACGAAAGGTAAATATGATTTACTTGTTCTTGAATCTTGTGTAGTGGAAGATGATTCTTCACCCTGGATAGTTGATTCGGGGGCCACTAATCATGTTTGTTCTTCTTTGTAGTGGATTGATTCTTGGACACCGCTAGATGAGGGCGCCTTTTCAATACTTGTGGGGTCAGGGGATGTCGTGTCGGCGGGAGCAATGGGCGTTATTAGATTACGTTTTTGTAATAATTATATATTGTTGGACAATGTATTTTATATTCCTGGATTTACACGGAATTTGATTTCCGTTTCTAAGTTGTTAGAAAAAAAATTATATTTCTTTTAATAATAAGTCTGTTATTATTGGAAAGAATGGTCTGGATATTTGTTCAGGAATTAATGAAAACAATTTGTATGTGTTAAGATCGTTAATACATACTACACTACCCAACACCGAAATGTTTGAGGTTGAAAAACCAAAAACTAAACTACATAAGATTTCTCCAGATAATGACACGTATCTCTGGCATCTAAGGTTTGGTCATATCAACCTTGACCGGATAGACAGATTAGTATAAATCGGACCTTTAAGTGAGTTAAAGGTTGACACCTTACTTGTCTGCGAATCTTGTCTGGAAGGTAAGATGACTAAGAGATCTTTTACTGGAAAAAGGCTTAGAGCTAAAGAACCGCTAGAGCTAAAGAACCGCTAGAGCTTATACATACAGACGTCTGCGGACCGATGAATGTTAAAGCTAGGGGTGGTTATGAGTATTATGTTACCTTTATAGATGACTACTCAAGATACGGATACGTCTACCTGATGCAACGAAAGTCGAAAACATTTGAAAAGTTCAAAGAATTCCGAACTGAAGTTGAGAATCAATTAGGTAGGACTATCAAGTCACTACGATCGGATCATGGAGGTGAGTACCTTGACCAAGAGTTTGAAGACTTCATGGTCGAGCATAGGATAGTTTCCCAACTCACAGCTCCCGGTACACCTCAGTAAAATGGTGTAGCAGAGAGGAGAAATAGAACCCTAATAGAAATGGTGAGATCTATGATTAGTTTCTCATCATTACCAAATTCCTTCTGGGGATATGTATTACAAAAAGCGGCATACATTTTGAATGTAGTGTCATCCAAATCTATTCCTAAGACTCCGCTAGAGTTGTGGAATGGTCGTAAAGCTAGTTTGCCACATTTCCATATATGGGGGTGTCCAGCACACGTGCTGAAGAACAGAACTGGAAAGCTAGACTCCAAGTCTGTTGTCTGCCTGATTTAGGATACTCCAAGGAGACCATAGGTGGACACTTCTATAGTCCTAAAGATAACAAAGTATTTGTATCGACAAATGAAACGATTCTTGAGGACAATTACATTAGTGACCATAAACCTCGTTCCAAGATTGTATGAAATGAGTTGTAGCCTGGTGAGACTAGTGCTTGATCAACAAGAGTTGTTGATCCACAAACATCTGAGAGTCAGATGGTTCCTGATCAGGATACACTACCATCTAGATGTAGTGAGAGGGTTGTGAGACAACCTGAACGCTATTTATCCATAGGTGAAGGACAAGGTGTTGTCTCTGCTGATACTGTGGATGATCTATTGACATTTAAGAATGCAATGGAAGATCTTGATAAAGAGCAATGGCTTAAAGCCATAAATCTCAAGATGGAGTCCATGTAATCTAACTCAGTCTGGGATCTTGTAGACTTACCGGATGGGGTAAAACCCATAAGGTGTAAGTGGATCTACAAGAGAAAGAGAGGAGTAGACGGGAAGGTAGAGACCTTCAAGGCAAGGCTAGTAGCCAATGGTTATACCCAGAAAGAGGGGGTCGATTATGAAGAGACTTTCTCGCCAGTAGCCATGTTTAAGTCTATTAGGATTCTCTTATCCATTGTTGCCTATTTTGATTATGAAATTTGGCAAATGGACGTCAAGACTGCATTCTTGAATGGCAATCTTGATGAGAGCATCTATATGATGTAACCAGAGGGATTCGTGTCTCCAGATCAAGAGCAAAAGGTTTGCAAGCTGTAAAGGTCCATCTATGAACTTAAGCAAGCATCTAGATCTTGGAACATTAGGTTTGATGATGTGATCAAAACCTATGGCTTCGAGCAGAACATCGATGAGCCTTATGTCTACAAGCACATCATTGGTAAAAAATGTAGTTTTCTTGGTCCTATACGTAGATGATATCCTACTCATTAGGAATGATGTGAGCGTGTAATCTGATGTAAAGGGCTGACTGGCTAGCCAATTCCAAATGAAAGATTTGGGAGAGGCAAGTTATGTTCTAGGGATCCAACTTATAAGGGATCATAAGAACAAACTTATAGCATTGTCTCAGGCATCATATATCGACAAGATTCTTATGCGGTTTTCGATGCAGAACTCCAAGAAAGGTAATTTACCTTTCAGGCATGGAGTTCACTTGTCTAAGGAACATTGTCCTAAGACACCTCAAGAAGTTGAGGATATGAGATGTGTTCCATATGCATCGGCAGTAGGTAGTCTCATGTATGCTATGTTATGCACGAGACCGGACATCTGCTATGCAGTGGGAGTAGTCAACAGATACCAGTCCAACCCAGGATTGGATCATTAGGTTACTGTTAAGACTATTCTCAAGTATCTTCGGAGAACGAGAAATTATATGCTAGTGTATTCCAGACAGGATTTGATCCCGTTAGGATACACATATTTTGATTTTCAGTCAGACAAGGATTCTAAAAAATCCACATCTGGATCAATATTCACCCTGGGTGGTGGAGCCATTGTATGGAGAAGTATCAAGCAATCTTGCATTGCTGAATCCACCATGGAAGCCAAATATGTAGCTGCTTGTGAAGCTACTAAAGAGGCTGTTTGGCTCCGTAAGTTCTTGAGTGATCTGGAAGTTGTTTCAGACCTGGATAAGCCCATCACACTTTATTGTGATAACAGTGGTACTGTGGCTAATTCCAAAGAACCAAGAAGCCACAAGAGAGGGAAGTATATAGAGAGAAAGTATCATCTCATCAGAGAGATAGTGTAGAGAGGAGATGTGATCGTCACCAAGATAGCCTCACAAAACAATCATGCTGATCCATTTACGAAGACCTTACCGGCTAAAGTGTTTTCGGATCACCTAGATGGTCTAGGGTTATGAGACATGCCTCACATGCTTTAGTGCAAGTGGGAGATTGTTGGGGTTTATGCCCTAATCATGTAATTTGTAAATGGATTTATGAAGTAAATAAAAAGAAAGGTTCAATTCATTCTTGTTATGTTATTTATTTTATAAACTTGTGTACATATTAACATCCTGTATTGCCGGATGTAATCTCGAACTATGTATATGAGTGTCATATACAGATGGATACAGTAAGAGACGTGCAATCTAAAGAGTCAATAGATAGCAAATAAAGTTAGGTACTTTATTTATGGTTAATCTATAGCTGCGGTCCATTCCGTAATGTACAGTGATTCTATCCTGAATCGTTCATATGAGATTTGGGAATGGAGACACCTTGTATGATGTGATCATATATGACTGGGCCATGATCTATATGAATCTCACACCAAGATCTGTTTACCGATGAGATTCATATATATCAACTAATGATGGCTATATGTGGGTGATCTTAACTCTGAGTGTCTTATCGACTCCTTCAGGTTAGATCGTGGTCTTTGATATATCATGGGTGAGGTCAGATGCATTTCCTGATCAATATACTGTGTATGTTGGGATTGCGATTTGGCTTGTGGCTGGGAAGGTTTGTACACAATAGTGGAATCCACTCCTTCTTGTGAGAAGTAGATAGTAGTTCCCTTAACGATTGATTTGGGGTTTGGACAATATGAGCGCTCTCCTAATTCCGTGAGGAAATAGAATTTATTGTCCATTAGAGAATCAATGGTACTTAAAAGATATATGTAATTAGAGGGGTATAACGGACATTATGACCCAACTCTAATTATGAACTACTGTGGAGGATCACACCATATGTAATAGTTATATCGATGGACACCGAATTGTATCGGTTTGTGTAAAATCGTCTGCAGTTGAGAAAGTGCAGCTTCAGGTATTTAGTGGAATAACACTGGAGTTAATAATCAATGAATATTAATTAAAGAGTTTAATTAATGATTTCGAGGATTATTGGAGCTCAAAATAATGTGGGTTCATTAGGCCCTCTTGCTAGTTCGATTGATTTAGGTAACAAGGGTCAAGGTTAATAATTGGATTGTCCAGTTAATTGTGTTACGAAAGTGACACGTATTTATTCGGGAATTAATTGAATAATGAGATTATTTAATTAATAGATAATGGTGATTAAATAACTTAAATAATGAGATTATTTAATTATGTTATTACTCACTAAATGAGGGTGTATGTTGATATTTATTTTTGAATAAAATAAGATAATATGAGTATTTTATTTTGTTAAATTAAATATTTTATTTTTGAATTTAAATAGTTTAAATTCAAAAATTAAAATCAAATAAAAGATACGGGATATTTTTTATTTGAAAGTTTTTAAAAATCAAATAAAAGATATAAGATATTTTTTATTTGAAAGTTGTAAAAAAATAAATATAGATTTGATCTAATATTTAAATATTATATATGTGATATATATTATTTAAAATTTTAAAAAAAGGGTGATGCTTGTACAACACACACATACACACACACACACATATATATATATAGACAAAAAAGAAGAGTGGGTTTTGGGTTTTGGTTTTGGTTTTGGTTTTGGTTTTGCATAGGAGAAAAAAAATTGGTTTTTGTTTTTATCATAAGTACAAAAGAAAAACAAAAGTGTTGTGTGCAAGTGATTGCACCAAGAATATATATATATATATAACTATTATGTTTTTAACTAATAGAATTGTTCTAGGTAGTTTTTTTAAAGAAGAAATAGTTTCTCCATTCGTTTTTCTCTACACCCTTCATCCTAAGTTCCTGAGAACCGTGACGCGCACACGCAGTTACCAGTCTCGGAAATAGTTCGGAAGTTCAGTGGTACATACCAGGAGCAAATCGAAAAGTGAAGGAGCCTTCAAACGTTGGTATGGTTCTATCTTTTAATCATCCTTTTTATTATTGATTACAATTTCCTGTATTTACATATATATTTTATTAGTATAATAATTAGTATATGTATTTGTTCCGAAAATAAATATGGTCATAAGTTCACTGGTTCCAGATATAGATTACGATCGTTATAAATTTTTTTAAAACCTTACCTCCGCTGCGTGACCGGTGAACGGGGTTCCAACAGTTTAACATTGTCTGGTTGAGGATCTAGATTCGCTTCTTGATCAATGACAGGTATAGAAACCTGTACATTGTCAAAAGCGATAGTGGGAATTGAAACCGAATCTTCCTCAAAAACAATGTCTCTAACCTTATTTCTCCCCCAAACTCGACATCCTCAAAAAATGTTGCAGTTCCCATTTCAAAAATTGACCTAAGTGTGAGATCATAAAACTTATAGCCCCTTGATTGCTCAGAGTAGCCAATGTAGTAGCCAATGAAGTAGCTGCTCATAGTTTTAGAGTCCAATTTCTTTTCATGTGGCCTGTAAGGCCTTGCCTCAGCTGGACATCCTCAAATGTGAAAATGCTTTAGACTCGGCTTTCTGCCTGTTTAAAGCTCATAAGGTGTTTTTACAGCTGCTTTAGTTGGCACTCGGTTCAGAATATTAGCTGCTTTTTTGAGTGCTTCTCCCTATAGTGACTCTAGTAAGGTGGAAAGATAAATCATACTCCTTACCATATCCTTAGGAGTCCGGTTTCGCTTTTTAGCTATACCATTCATGCTAGGGGCAAGGTGTACTGTGGGACTATTCCACATTCTTCTAGGAGTTTAGCAAATGGCCCTGGACGTTGTTCACCTGATCCGTCATATCTACCGTAGTATTCACCACCACGGTCAGACCTGACGCTCTTTATTCTTTTGTTGAGTTGGTTCTCAATTTCAGCTTTAAATGTTTTGAACACGTCCAAAGACTGTGATTTCTCATGAATGAGAAATAGGTACCCATAACGTGAGTAATCGTCTATGAATGATATAAAATACTGTTGACCATTCCAAGAATCCGTAGGGAATGGACCACAGATATTCGTATGTATCAATTCTAAGATGTCTGTAGTTCTGTTGGCACCTATTTTCTTTATTTTGGTATGTTTTCCCTTGATGCAATCAATACAATCATCAAAGTCTATAAAGTCAAGGGAATCTAAAATCCCATCAGACACAAGCCGCTCAACTATAGTTTTAGAGATGTGACCTAAGCATTTGTGCCATAATGTGGCCGAATTTTCTGTGCTTAGTTTGCGTTTAGTACCTCGTGATTCCACATGTAAGATTTCATTATAAGAAACGATTGTATCAAGCAAATATAAGTTGTCATATACACATAGAGAACCAGTTCCAACAACATTTGAATTTATAGATAAACTGAATTGATTGTTTCCAAATGAACAATAATGACCAGACTTGTCCATAAAGAAACTGAAACCAAATTCAGTCTAAAAGATGATACAACAAAAGTATATGATAAATCCAAACAATAACCAGTTCCAAATAACAACCTAAAAGGCTCTATCGCCTCCACTTCTACCAATTTTCCATCGCCCACAAAGATGTTTCTTTCAGCATCACTTGGCTTTCGGTAGCTCAGGCAAACCTGCATAGAAACATTGATGTGAGTAGTAGCACCAGAATCTAACCACCACGTGTTTCTAGGTACTGAAGCTAAATTTACCTCATAACAGACCAAAGTAAGGAACATACCTTTCTTTGCTCGCCAAGCGTGATACTTGGTACAATCCTTCTTCACATGTCCAGGCTTGTTACAAAAGAAACAATCTTCTTTATCCTGTTGATGTTTCTTTTTGAGCTGGACCCTTAGGAGCTTCATTATTCTTTCTCCTTTTGCCCTTATCTTTAGAGGTGCTAGCCAAATGAGCACTTTCGGTCCTGTCTCACTTCAGTCTCTCTTCCTCTTGTACACAGTAAGAAATGAGCTTATTTAGAGTCCATTTATCCTTTTGACAGTTTTAACTGACCTTAAACTGGCTATATTATGCAGAAAGTGATATTAATACCAAATGCACGAGCAAGTCGTCAGATAGCTCGAGCTTTAGTGCCTTAAGCTTAGAAGAAATATGAGACATTTCCATAATGTACTCCCTAATGTTCCCTTTGCCTTTGTACTTCATAGAAATCAAGCTTTGCAAATGCGTGCTTGTTTCTGCCTTATCGTTTTTTACAAAACGCTTTTCAATTTCGTCTAGGAACTCCTTAGCTTTGGTTATCTTTTCAGATACCTCACCCATAAATGCCTCCGGAATGTTACGCTTGATGATCATAAGACTCATGCGATTTGAGCGATCCCACTTCTCAAAGTTCTTCCTGTCATCAGGGGAACTTGCATCCGTAAGAGAAGCGGCTTGTTCAACCTAAAGTGCAAGGTCTAGATCCATGCAGCCGAGAACGATTTCTATGTTTTCTTTCCAATCCTTGAAGTTTGTCCCATTAAGTACAGGTATAACGTTGATATTAGCAGATATAGAAGAAACACTAGTTGTAAAGAGAACAAAACAAACAAACAAACAAACAAACATTCTCACATTAATAGCAAAATACAATAATCAACAAATTCAAAAATGGTAAATCCCATCTCAAGATACCTAGCACATCATTAATATCAAGTCTTTGGACAATAATATTAATTGTAAGTGGTACCCTTGTTGTAGTGATCAAACATTGACAATAATTAATGTCAAATAATAAATCTATCTTTGGATTGACTTATTATTCACATGTAAAACCTTATAATCGTCACATAATTATCACCACAGGTGCGTGTGCAATTCGATCAAGTATTAACCTTCCTTTGGGCCGACTAATACTCGCATGAATTTACATCCCTCATGAATAATCTACACAAGAGAGGTCACTTTGGCGACATCTTGTTTCAATTAGTCCATATAGAATGATGAACCATCTTAGTTAACCATAAAAGGTATATACCTAAATATTTGAATTTGAGTTGATCCTTATAATAAAATGAAAATAAATAAAATTTTATTTTATTTTATCAAAATTACAAAAGTGCTCATTATTTTGTAAAATTATAGAAAGGCCTCTCAAGTTTTCATAATTAAAATTTATTCCAAAACTTTCGAAAATTATAAAGTGACCCCATAACTTTTCAATAATTATAAATCTATCCCAAAACTTTTTTTGTAATTGCAAACATGCCCTGTAAGTTTTGGAAATTATAAATTGACCCCTAAAGTTTATCAAAATCACATAATGACCCAAATAAATTGCAAAACAGTCCCTTAAGAATTTCAAATTTTCAATAGAAGGGCCTAAGCAAAAATTGACCTCTAAAACCCTAGTTCTTCGCCACCGTCGCTCCAGATCACCATGCCGTCACCAGAGAGCAACGACGCACGGTGGCGCAACCTAGACCTATACCGTGCAAATCCGGAGCGACGAAGGCCAAGAATCGATCCAAAAACCTATCGAACGACCGGCGGCTGGAGCTCGATCTGGACCAATTGTGGTCAATGACCAACGATCTCCTCCTCACTGTAAATCACACGACGTCTTGCCGGGAAAGACACGGGTTTAGGGCAAAACCCCCCGGAAACCTCATTGACCCAAAAAAACAACAAAACTGATTTTTTTTAATCAACGAACCAAAATAAAAAAAACAGAATGTTTTTTTTAATTTTTTTAACAAAACTAAAACACGAAAGATCAAAACCCTAAATTTTCTAGAAATTTCTTAAAACTTAATATCCAAATCTCAATTCTCAAAAACCAATCATGGGTGGCTCTGAGACCACTTGTAAGGGATTCGATTAACATAAAATAACATGCATAAGCTCATAATTAATCTGAATGTTTCACCTAAACTTGTTTCTATATCATACTTTAATCAAACCCTAAACATATGATATTAACCCATGTCAATTCAAGAGAAAATAAGTAAATCGAGAAAACGGAAGCGTACCTGAATCCATTGTCGGAGGTTGGCGGACAGGTTGTGATCTTTCAAATTAACACGACCTTTCTTGAACCCTACAGTTTTTTTTTGCTATGTTGATGGGGATACAGACAAAACAAAACATCGTGTAATTTGGGGACCATAACCCTAAATATATATAATAATTAAATTATTTTATGTTGGCTATTTCTAATTTGGTCCCTCAACAAATTAGAAATAGCACTCCGGTATCTACTTATTAATTCCATAACAATTATACCCTTAAGCCTTAATACTTTAAATCTTAATTAGATCACTTTAATTTAGGCTTAACCAAAAGATAGCACAACACATTTAATATTCACATGTGTGACCTTATATGATGAAATTTTCCAACAGAGCATGCATGAAATTCTTTGTTTTGAAACGGGTACACAACAAAAGTCTTAATTTTTAAACTAGTGAAAGCTTTTTAGGTATTGGATGGTCTACTAGGGTATGAAATTAGTGTGAATTTTGATCTAATGGTTCATCATCTATTGGGCTTAATGTTGACATGAAAAATGAAAATCTCCTCCTACAATAAGAGGGCATTTTAAGAATTTTCAGATTGTGAAGTCTATATAACTTGGTAGTATAGGTTCGGATTGTGAGCTGATACTGTATTCTTGTTATATTGATTCTTTGTTTGTGTTTGTAGATTTGGAGCCAATTGAATCTGAAAAGGCAGTGCATTGATATTGCACATCTTGAACTTATTATGATATTGTTGTGTATCCGTTAGTTATTTGGTACATCTATCTACTGGCTTCCTTGTTGTTTTGAGTTTTGACCACGAAATTCTAGCACAGAATTACCAAATATATGCAAGTTCATGAGATGTTTGAAGATATGTTCAAGCCTCCTGAGGTGAGCAACATTGTATTATTAGTTCAACTTTTACTTTTTGACTTGATTAAACAGGATTATATTCACACCAACTTTGAATATATATATATAATAATAATAATGTAATAATGTTGTAATCTAAAGATATCATGACACTGACTAATATATTTTAGAATAATGATTCTGAGAATTATATCATTGTAGTGATATGTGTAGATCACCATATTTAACATTATATGAGTGTGTAATCTAAAGATATCATGACACTGACTAATATATTTTAGAATAATGATTCTGAGAATTATATCATTGCAGTGATATGTGTAGATCACCATATTTAACATTATATATGTGTGTGTAATCTAAAGATATAATGACACTGACTAATATATTTTAGAATAACGATTCTGGGAATTATATCATTGTAGTGACATGTGTAGATCACCATAACATTATATATGTGTTAGAATTATGTTATATTTACTAGTTTTGTTAGGATTATATTTCTAATAATATTTCCTAATTATGGTATTTTTCCTGTTTCTAGCTATATTAGAATTACTACTCCCATTAGGAGTTATATTAGTCTTTTATTACATTACCTATATAAACTCTTTGATTTGTAATATACTATCTTTATGTTTTATCAATAAAGAACCCTAGTTTCTCTTCTTTTTAGATTGTTTAACATTGTATTAGAGCAGGTTTCATGGGAGGAAGTTTAATATCAAACATAGTTTTCGCGGATCCAACTGAAGTTTAATATCAAACATTCTTTTTAGATTCTTTTTAGATTTTTTTTGTTATTGCAAAACAATTGAAGTGTTTGTTCGGTATTTGTTTAATCTGGTATTTCATTTTTCCTTTCTTCTGCATTTCGGTTTGGATTTCTTTATTTTTTATTATTTTTATTATGGTTACTGCAAAAGATGATTCGCTTCAGTCTGTGACTGTGAGGTTGGATGGAAAGAATTATTCATATTGGAGTTATGTAATGAGAAATTTTCTTAAGGGTAAAAAGATGTGGGGTTATGTTAGTGAAACTTCTGTGACACCTAAGAGTGCTGATGAGGATTATGCTCCTTTGGTAGACGCCTGAGAAACAAACAATGTAAAAATTATTACTTGGATTAACAATTCTGTTTAAAATACCATTGGTACACAGTTGGCAAAGTATGAGACATCAAATGAGGTTTGGGATCATCTATAGAGTTTATACACTCAATCAAATTTTACAAAGCAGTATCAATTAGAAAACAACATACGAGCTCTACAGCAAAATAATATGAGTGTTCAAGATTTTTATTCTGCTATGACAAATCTTTGGGATCAATTGGCTCTTACAGAATCAGATGAATTAAAATTTTTTGGTCCCTATATTACTCGTAGAGAACAACAACGATTGGTGCAATTTTTAATAGCTCTTCGCAGTGATTTTGAAGGTCTTAGAGGTTCAATTTTGCATCGTTCTCCACTTCCGTCTGTTGACTCAGTTGTTAGTGAGTTATTGGCTGAAGAAGTACGTCTTAAGTCTTAGTCTGAAAAGGGAATTCTTCCTGCTTCGAATCCTTCAGTGTTAGCAGTATCTATTAAGACATCATCTAATAATCAGAATACGCCTTACATAAGGGTTGCTTTCGACGAGTGCAATTTCTGTAAGCAGAAAGGTCATTGGAAGGCTTAGTGTCCTAAATTGAGACAACATAATCAATCACAACAACAATCTCAAGCTTGGAAGCCTGGTAACCAATAACAATCTAATGCTAATAGACCACCTAAAGGTTACAAACCACCGCAACCTAATATTACAGCAGTTGCTTCATCAGGTCATTCCATAGATCCTAGTAGTTAGGCTGAGCAATTTCAGAAGTTTCTCTCCTTACAGTTAGAAGCTATGTCTGCCTCTTCTTCCTTAGGTCAGTTGCCTCATAGTTCTTCAGGTATGTCATCTTCTATATAGGTCTTGGATTCTGGTGCTACACATCATATGTCTCCAGATTCTTCATCTTTTGCTTCTATGTCTCCTTCGTTTTCTATTCCTGTTATGACTGCCTTTAGTAAGTGTTGGCTCTATTGTTACTCATCACTTGTCACTCCCTAATGTTTATCATATTCCGAAACTCACATTAAATCTTACTTCTGTTGGTCAGTTATGTGATTCTACTAATTTAATCACCTTTTTCTCTTCTTCTTGTTATGTACAGGATCTGCAGTCTCAGAAGCTGATTGGGACAGGCCATAGGAAATGAGGACTATATGTTTTGGATGAGTTAAAAGTGCCAGTTGCTGCTACTACTAGTGTTGATTTGTCTTCTTTTCATTTGAGTCCTTCTTCTTCTAGTTTTTATTTATGGCATTCTCACCTTGGTCATGTTTCGTCTTCTCGTTTGAGATATTTAGCGTCCACAGTGGCTTTAGGAAATTTATAAACTCACGGTATTTCTGATTGTAGTGGATGTAAACTGGTAAAATTTTTAGCTTTACCTTTTAATCGTAGTGTTTCTATTTATTCTTCTCCATTTGATTTAATTCATTCTGATGTGTGGGGACCTTCTCCTATTCCCACTAAAGAAGGGTATCGGTATTATGTTTCTTTTATTGATGATTATACTTGTTATTGTTGGATTTATTTAATGAAAGCTCTTGTCAAAACTCAACATTCTACTGTTATCAAATGTTTTAGGTGTGATTTGGGTGGGGAATACACTTCTAATAAATTTTTTGAGTTGTTTGCCTTAGATGGTACTATTCACCAAACTTCGTGTATAGATACTCATGAGCAAAACGGTGTTGCTGAAAGAAAACATAGACATATTGTTGAAACTGGTCGATCTCTCTTATTATCTGCTTCTGTTCCTAGTGTGTTTTGGGGTGAAGCTGTTCTGACTGCTGTAACTTTGATTAATACAATTCCATCTTCTCATAGTTTAGGTATTTCCCCTTTCAAAAAATTGTATAGGTATGCCCCATATTATTCTTTATTTATAGTTTTTGGTTGTACTTGTTTCGTTCTTCGTCCTCATACAGAACGCAGCAAGCTGTCCTCTCGATCTGCTATTTGTGTCTTTCTTGGTTATGGTGAAGATCAAAAGGGGTATCGATGTTTTGATCCGATTACTTTGAAACTTTGTGTCTCGTCGTGTTGTTTTTCTTGAACATATACCTTTCTTTTCTATTCCATCCACTACTCATAGCTTGACTAGATCTGATCAAATTCATATTGATCCTTTTTCTGAGGATTCTAATAGTTTGAAAAGTCCTCATTTGTTGATTGGCTTATTTCGTGAACAACCACATTGTTGGGGTTCATGTAAGGGTAGCTCAGGCTCTCAAGACCTCAAGAGGAGAAGCACCAAAGGAAAAATTCTTGTGCTTACTTACTTTGAAGAGATATATGCACACACTCACATATTCATGCATAATTCTTGATCATATATGTTGATTGTTTACTTGTGTGCATTTTAGTTTAAATGACTATTGTTGACCTATTTGCATCTTGCTATGAAAGTTGTATGTCAAGCTAGACATTAAAATAGGATGCAATTTCATCACTCTTGAACTTATTGTTTTTGTGCATTTGAGTGTTGAAAAAAATAGGCCTTGCGCTACTCGACCAGCGCAACATTCACAGTGGACCGCCGCTAGTCATCCGCCACTGAGTTGCGATGCTGCACCCGTGCGTAGTTGAAAAATGTAGGCGTGCGCTAGTGGTGCACTACTCGTCTAGCGCAACCTCACCAGTGCAAACATCCTAGAGAATCTGCACTTGCGTTGCGCTACTGGGATGCGCCACTCGTCCAGTGCATGTTTTAAAAATAGGCTGTGCACTGGTGGTGAGCTACTCGACCAGCCCACGTTACCAGTGCACACAGAAGAAGCTGGAACGTTTTTTCCAAAACGATCTCACTTTGATTGGATCTTATATATATATAATGCCTTAATGTCGTAAATGAGTTCAAAATATCACAGTTCTTCCTTAGAACACATTTCAAAGGAAAAACACTTCTAAGAACTCATTTTTATTCACTCAAAGCATTCTCATGAGCATTAAATCTTCATCTTGCATCATCTAAGTTCATTTAGAGTGCATCAATGGATAGGGCTGCTTCATCACATCTTGTTTGGTAAGTTCTTCACTATCTTCTTACAAGTTAAGTGTTTTGCTTACTAAACCATCTCTTTAATTAATTTTATGTTCTTAGAACATTCTTAGATACAAATTAGAGATTGTTGTGATGTCATGATTGAGTGTTGTATTGTGATAGCTTCATAGGATTGTTTGATCTATGTTTAACTAAGCTTCTTGAACATGTCATTTAGCTCTTGATATCTAGGATTGCATTTATTGTCACCTTATTATCCAAGATAAGCATATAGGGTTTCCTAGCCTTGTTTGTTCATTGAATATCATTATATATTCACCTAGGACACTTTATCTCTTCATTGAGAAGTAAGACTTGTGTTGCTTCCGGGAGTAGGTAGCTTAAATCACAAGCAAGATGAACTAGGTTCACTTATACCGGGATTAGGTAGTGGTGAATGATTAAACCGGGATTAGGTTGTAATTCCTTTATCATTAGTGGATTCGAGGTTCTAGTGTGGCGCACTCATCAGCCCGTGGTTTTTCCCATTTAGAGGGTTTCCACGTATATCTAAAGTGTTCTTACTATTTCCACATTTATTACACTTGTGGTATCTTTTTAACTAGATAAGGGTATTTTTGTCAACTTGACTCTTAACAAAAATCGGGTAAAAGTTAATTAAAATCTATTCACCCCCCATCTAGATTAATATTACACACCATATTATTTGTTTCAATTGGTATTAGAGCAGGTTCCTAGACATACATAAGTGATCCTTGCTCATTTTGGTGTGTTTCATTTTGTGTGTTTGTGGTGATCATTCATACACTTGCATTCATATCATTCATTCATAAACACAATGAGTTGAAATGGTGGCAATGAGGGAGCTTCCAGCACTAGACCTCCACTCCTCACAAAGTTGAATTATGCCTTTTGGAAAGGCAAGATGGAGTCGTTCATAGGCCAAATTCATGACAGGGCATGGATGACAGTTGAAGATGGCTACACTCCACCCATGATGACACCTGCAGATGGAGGAGATGATGTACTCAAACCAAAGGCACAGTGGAATGCACAAGAATTTGAGGCTTCAAAGTGGAATAGGAAGGCAATGCATGCCATCCTATGTGCAATGGATGATAACCAATACAAGTTGGTTCAAAATACTAGGATAGCTAAGGAAGCATAGGATATCCTAGAAGTTGCACAGGAGGGAACCGACGTGGTTAAAGAATCGAAGCTTCAAGTTCTCCAAACACAATTTGAGTTGCTCAAGATGGATGAGAACGAGTGCTTCAATGACTTTGAAGTAAGGTTGATGGACATTGTGAACCAAAGTCATCAACTTGGTGATATTTATTCGGATAGGAAGATCAAGCAGAAGATTATGAGATCTCTACCCGATAGATTTGAGTCTAAGGTGACGGCTTTGGAAGAGAATAGTGGTTACAAGGACATGAAGCCGAGTGAAGTGATTGGAAGACTTCTAGCTTATGAATCTAGGAAATGTCCTAACCCCACACCATTAAAAAAGCAAACAGACATTACTTTGAAAGCCTCCAAAGTTGTTAAGGAGAAGAGTGATGACTTGGATGAAGAGATGGCTTTGCTAATGAGGAACTTCAAGAAATTCTACAAGTTCGAGAAGAAAAGTGTTGGATCCAAGAGTCAAGACTTCAAGAAAAAGGCTCCCTTCAAGAAGTTTGAGCCTAGGTAAGAGAAGACTGAGAAGAAAAGAGTCCAATGCTATGAATATGGTGGAATAGGTCATTTTGCCCCAGAATGTGCAAATCAAAAGAACAAGAAGAAGGAAAAAGTGATGGCTGCCTCATGGAGTGAAAGTGATAACTCTAATGAAGAAGATGAGTCTTCGGATGGTGAATAACTCATGGCTAACTTTATAGCATTTACATCCTCTCTTAGGAGCAAAGATGCTAGTGAAGAAGAGAATGAAAGTTAAGAGGAAGACTACTCAAGTTATGATGGATCTTCATCATAATCCATAAATGGGAGTATGGATAGGATGAATCTCAAAGACTACATGGCTAAGTTTGAGAGCTCAAGGTTAAAGAACAAGAATGAGATCAAGAGATTGAAAGAAGAAAACCTAGACCTCTCAACTCAAGTTGACCAACTAAATGAAGAGTTTGAGAGATCTAAGAGGAGTGGAGAAGGGTTGAAGAAAGAGCTTGAAGATGCTAGAGAGTTGTTGGCCAAGATGAACTCTAGCACCAAGAAACTTGACCCATGTTAGATGTTGGAAAGAGGCCAAGTGACAAGAAGGGGCTTGGGTTTGAAGATGACAAGATGTCCTCCACTCCAAGCAAGACCATTTTTGTAAGAAGCATGAACTTCAATGGGTCATCTCTTCATCAAACTCTTAGAAAGAAGCTTGATCTATGAGAGTGTTCAAATAGTGCTCAAGTGAAGGTGGCTTTAAGAAGCCCACCTCAAGCTCATCATACAAGGGCTCCTCAAGTTAACTTCCCTCAATCAAAAGCTCACAAAGGGAAGACACCTATCATGCAAGCTCAACCAAGGAAGCAATCAAGTCTTGCTCAACAACAAAAAAAGAAAGCTCTTCAACAACAAACAAGACAAACTCAAAGACATGGGAAGACTCTAATGAATCCTTACGGATATGGTATAATTCCTAACTTTTTACCTACATGTCATTTTTATGGTATTGATGGTCACATTAGACCAAATTGCTTTAGGTATATCAAATTATGTAGGATTGAAAGCATGATAGAAAAGAAAAAGGCTAGAGCCATGAAGCATGATCCTAGGACATCTAGAGCCATGATGCATGATCCTAGGACACCTAGAGCCATGATGCATGTCACTAGGAAAAGTGGAACACCTTTGCATCATCCTAGGACATTTAGAGTCCATGTACCATTGACCACTAGGAAGGAAAATACTGCACCTAGGTGGATTAGAAAGGATGAACACCTTTAACATGTTGCACAAATTGCTTTGAAAACTCATTCTTGTGATTTTTGGTATTTGGATAGTGGGTGCTCTAGGCACATGACTGGAAACAAGAGTTTCTTTGAGACTCTTGTGATGGAGGAGGGAGGAAATGTCACCTTTGGTGATGGATCCAAAAAGAGGGTCAAAAGAAAGGGAACCATCTTCATTCTCGGATTACCTCCTTGTCCAATGCTTTGTATGTTGATGGTCTAAAAACCAATTTGATAAGCATTTCACATCTTAGTGATGATCGACTCTCCGTCTTGTTTAGGAAAAATGATTGTTCTATCCTATTGCCTAATGGACAAACCTTGTTAAAAGGTATGAGATCTAGTGACAATTGCTATTGTATTGAGGCTAGAAATATGTCTTGCAATGTGTCCAAGGATGAACAAATAGAGTTGTGTCATGAACGACTTGGTAACATGAACTTTAGGGATTTAAGAATCCTAGACAAGTTCAATGTTGTACGAGGCCTTCCCAAGCTTGGGAAAAAGGTTAATGGTGTTTGTGGACCTTGCCAATAAGGGAAGCAAACCAAGAATATGCATAAAAAGGGCAAATATGTTACCACCAAGTAACCTTTAGAGCTTCTCCACATGGATCTTATGGGTCCTATACAAACCGAGAGTTTATGTGGAAAGAGATACATTTTTGTATGTGTAGATGACTTCTCTAGGTACACATGGACTTATTTTCTTAGAGAAAAATCTGAAACTTTTGATAAGTTTAAAATGCTTTGCCCCAAAATTCAAAATGAAATGAACTCCAAGATCAAATGCATAGTACTTGAGCATGTAGGTACTAATGATCAACTAGCGGATCTATTTACTAAACCCTTAGATGCTACTCGATTCAAGACTCTTAGTAGATCTATTGGGATTTGTTTAATGGAGTGATGTGTTGTGGTATTTGACTCCATAAGGGGAACTCAAGCAAATAGAGCTTTTGTATACTTGTTGCATCCATTTTTCTTTAAATGTTTATGCTCCTTTATTGATTGCTTGAGTAGCTTGGTTGCACTTATATTATATTTTATTTTCTTCAATAAGTGTGAACTTTGCTTTGATTACAATCCATGTCATATTTATGTTCAAACATGCATTGTTGGACTAGGAGATATACATTGGAAGTACATGTTTGAATGACCTATAATTATCTCCATGACATGATGATTCTTAAATGACATGCTAATGAAAAATGATAAAGCATGATTTGTTGATTGCAATTGTTAAATGCAACACATTGTGTGAAACATATTAGTGAGACTAAAATGTTTAATCAATGTCTCTATTTCTTTATTAATTGAACATGGTCATTATCATACGGGGTATCCTCCCGGAAAAATCAAATAGGGTGCAAGGTTGCTCATGCCATGTTTAGTTTTTAAAGTTGGATATAGTGCCTTTAAAACTTGATATTTATAAGAACTCTATATCCTTGCTTCTCTCATGACAAATGGTGAAATTGGTTTGAATTATATTGGAAACCTTTGTCATTTGCTTTGCCAAATACCATTGTTTTTGGACTGGAATGCAACATGTCTTGTATGCAAAGCACTTTTTGATTCACACATTGTCCTTCAATAAATCTCCTTGTGTCTCTTCTATCAATTGAGATTGCATAAATGTGGCTTATATAATTATGCAACAATCTTGTATGCTCTTTTCTTTCTTTGCCTTGAGTGACCCGTTTGGGGACTTCTCCTTTGCCTATATCATGACAAAAAAGGGGAGTAGCATTGACCTAGCATTGTGATGTTAGGGGTGTAGCATGTGTTGGCTTTGAGGGGGAACATTGCATGAGTGTACTTGTTTGAAAGGGAGATTACATGTAGGGGGAGTAACCCGTTGAGGGGGAGTAACCCGTTGAGGGGGAGCATTGCATGAGCATTTCACGATGTCATACTCATATTATTGAATGCAATTGCTTTTGTTTTATATTCACTTGATCATCTCACATGCACTTGGTTGGAAAGTGTATTTGTGCTTACTTTATGTGTAGGGTTGATAGTTCTACAAGAGATTGAAGATTTGAAGATTTGAAGTTTTTTTTTAATGTTTATCTCTTTGTAATGTAGAATATCTTCCCGGTGTTTTTCTGTTTTGTTTTGTGAGGATCAATGTGAGTGCTGGTTTTGTCACGAAATAGCCAAAGAGGGAGATTGAAAAGTTTTCATTTGTTGATTGGCTTATTTCGTGAACAACCACATTGTTGGGGTTCATGTAAGGGTAGCTTAGGCTCTCAAGACCTCAAGAGGAGAAGCACCAAAGGTAATATTCTTGTGCTTACTTACTTTGAAGAGACATATGCACACACTCACATATTCATGCATAACTCTTGATCATATATGTTGATTGTTTACTTGTGTGCATTTTAGTTTAAATGACTATTGTTGACCTATTTGCATCTTGCAATGAAAGTTATATGTCATGCTAGGCATTAAAATAGGATGCAATTTCATCATTCTTGAACTTATTATTTTGATGCATTTGAGTGTTGAAAAAAATAGGCCTTGCGCTGGTGGTGTGCTACTTGACCAGCGCACCCCACCAGCGCAACATTCATAGTGGACCGCCGCTAGTCATGCGCCACTGAGTTGCGCTGCTGCACCCGCGCGTAGTTGAAAAATATGGGCGTGCGCTACTCGTCTAGCGCAGCCTCACCAACGCAAACATCTCAGAGAATTTGCGCTTGTGTTGTGCTACTAGGATGTGCCACTCGTCCAGCGCCTATTTTAAAAATAGGCTGTGTTGGTGGTGCGTTACTCGACCAACGCACGTCACCAGCGCATACAGAGTAAGCTGGAACGTTTTTTCCAAAACGATCTCGCTTTGTTTGGATCTTATATATATATAACTCAATGCCTTAAGGTCGTGGATGAGTTCAGAATATCACATTTCTTCCTTAGAACACATTTCAAAGGAAAAACACTTCCAAGAATTCATTTTTAATCACTCAAAGCATTCCCATGAGCATTAAATCTTCATCTTGCATCATCTAAGTTCATTTAGAGTGCATCAATGGATAGGGCTGCTTCATCACATCTTGTTTGGTAAGTTCTTCACTATCTTCTTACAAGTTAAGTGTTTTGCTTACTAAACCATCTCTTTAATTAATTGTATGCTCTTAGAACATTCTTAGATACAAATTAGAGATTGTTGTGATGCAATGATTGAGTGTTGTATTGTGATAGCTTCATAGGATTGTTTGATCTATGTTTAGCTAAGCTTCTTGAACATGTCATTTAGCTCTTGATATCTAGGATTGCATTTATTGTCACCTCATTATCCTAGATAAGTATATTGGGTTTCCTAGCCTTGTTTGTTCATTGAATATCATTATATATTCACCTAGGACACTTAATCTCTTCTTTGATAAGTAAGACTTGTGTTGCTTCCGGGAGTAGGTAGCTTAAATCACAAGCAAGATGAACTAGGTTCACTTATACCGGGATTAGGTAGTGGTGAATGATTAAACAGGGATTAGGTTGTAATTCTTTTATCATTAGTGAATTCGAGGTTCTAGTGTGGCGCACTCATCAGCCCTTGGTTTTTTCCATTTGGAGAGTTTCCACGTATATCTCAAGTGTTCTTACTATTTCTTTATTTATTACACTTGTGGTATCTTTGTAACTAGATAGGGTATTTTCGTCAACTTGACTCTTAACTAAAATCGGGTAAAAGTTAATTAAAATCTATTCACCCCCCATCTAGATTAATATTACACACCATATTATTTGTTTCATAGTTTGTCATCTCAAGTTCCTAGTTCTGCAGGTATTGAAAATCTCTATGTCCCTCAATCTTCGTCTGAGATTGTGGATCCACCTGTACGTCAATCCATACGCATTCGTAAGCCTACAAAGTTACCAGATTTTGCTTATTCTTGTTATTCTTCATCTTTTACTTCATTTTTAGCTTATATTCATTGTCTATCTGAGCCTTCTTCCTATAAAGAGGCAATTCTAGATCCACATTGGCAGAAAGCTATGGATAAGGAACTTTCTACTTTATATAAGACAGGTACTTGGGATTTAGTTCCTCTACCTCCTGGTAAAAATGTTGTTGGTTGTTATTGGGTGTATAAGATCAAGACTAATTCCGATGGATCTATTGAGCGATACTAAGCTAGGTTGGTTGCAAAAGGCTATTCTCAACGGTATGGTATGGATTATGAGGAGACTTTTGCTCCTGTTGCAAAAATGACTACTATTTGTACTCTTATTGCTGTAGCTTCAGTTCGATAGTGGGGTATCTCTCAACTTGATGTTAAAAATGCCTTCTTAAATGGAGATCTTCTAGAAGAAGTTTATATGGAGCCCCCTCCTGGTGTTTCACATGGTTCTGGGTATGTTTGCAAGCTCAAGAAGGTGTTATATGGTCTCAAACAAGCACCCCGTGCTTGGTTTGAGAAATTTTCTATAGTGATTTATTCTCTTGGATTTGCTTCTAGTAGTCATGATTCTGCTCTCTTTGTTAAGTGCACTGATGCAGGTCATATCATTCATTCTTTATATGTTGATGACATGATTATTACTGGTGATGATATTGATGGTATTTCAGTTTTGAAGACAGAGTTAGCTAGAAAATTTGAAATGAAGGATTTGGGTTCTCTACGATATTTCTTGGGTATTGAGGTAGCCTACTTACCTAGAGGTTATCTTATTTGTCAGTAGAAATATGTTGCATATATTCTTGAGCGAGCTAGACTTACTGATAATAAGACTGTTGATACTCCCATTGAGGTTAACGTAAAGTATTCTTCTTCAGATGGTATATCTTTATCAGATCCTACTTTATACCGTACTATTGTTGGGAGCTTGGTTTATCTCACTATTACTCGTCCAGATTTTGCATATGCTGTTCACATTGTTAGTCAGTTTGTTGCTTCTCTCACTACAGTTCATTGGGCATCTGTTCTTCGTATTTTGCTGTATCTTCGAGGCACAGCCTTTCAAAGTCTTCTACTTTCATCCACCTCTTCCTTGGAGCTGCGTGCATACTCTGATGCTGATCATGGCAGTGATCCCACAGATCGCAAGTCTGTTACTGGTTTCTGTATCTTTTTGGATGATTCTCTTATTTCTTGGAAGAGTAAGAAACAATCTAATGTTTCTCCGTCTTCAACCGAAGCGAAATATCGTGCTATGTCATCTATTACTAAAGAGATTGTTTGGTTACATTGGTTACTTGCAGATATGGGAGTTCTTCTTTCTCATCCCACTTCTATGTATTGTGACAACAAGAGTGCTATTCAGATTGTTCACAACTCGGTTTTTCACAAACAAACCAAACACATTGAGATCGATTGTCACCTTACACGTTATCATCTCAAGCATGGCACCATCGCTTTGCCTTTTATTTCTTCTTCTTCGCAGATTGCAGATTTCTTTACCAAGTCGCATTCTACTTCACGTTTTCGTTTTCTAGTTGGCAAACTCTCAAAGCTTCTTGCAGCCACATCGTGAGTTTGAGAGGGGGTGTTAGAATTATGTTATATTTCCTAGTTTTGTTAGGATTATATTTCTAGTAATATTTCCTAATTATGGTATTTTTCCCGTTTCTAGCTATATTAGAATTACTACTCCCATTAAGAGTTAGATTAGTCTTTTATTACATTGCCTATATAAACTCTTTGATTTGTAATATACAATCATTATGTTTTATCAATAAAGAACCCTAGTTTCTCTTATTTTTAGATTGTTTAACAATATATATGTGTGTTAGAACATTTAGCTGTTATGCTCTGCTGCCTCTGCATATATATATATAAGAAGGGTACTGCTGAAAACAGTTCAAACTTCAAACTCATTTTTTTAAACAAAAGAAATGAAAACATATCCAACATATTTTTCAAAATTGATGTGCCCAATAACTGTTGCCTTAGCCATAAATACCCACAAAAAAGAAGAGAAAATAGAAAGCCATTGAATTTGTTTCTTGAGTGTTTATTATTATTCTTGTCAAAATCATGGAAGATTTCAACTACTTCAATGAGTTGCCAGAAGAATATGTGTCTGCAATTCTCTCTCACTTCTCCTTTGGATGCGTGCTGATCATCGTTGGTTTTCTCCACTTCTCATTGGTGGTGGTAAATTGGTAAGCTCTTCCTTACATCCTGGATTTTAATTAACATTCATCTGAACCTGAATTCTCAATTAACAGACGTTTTCATCAAGATGTTTTGTATAGTGCAGAGCTTCAACTGAGAGAAATCATAAGGGAAAAAATCTTATCTTCTGTCTGCAAGGGCCCTTTCAATCACTTGGAGCAATGATCCAATCTATTGGTGCAAGGTAAAAATAACCGAATCAAGGTCATTGATTTTCATATATTTATTATCTTATTAAGATACATATATATTAAATGCAGACATCCACATCTTTTTCAAATTGGCGTCATGGTTACAACATTATAGCTTGTAACAGGGTTATTAGAATATCTGTACCCGATAATTTCTGTCAAAATATGTCTCCAACTTCTCTACAGGTTTCAGAGGTTACTGTTCTTAGTGTTGGAAATTTTATGATAAACTCTCATTTTGAGAGCACGAATTGAGTATGATAAATTCCATAGAAATGGAAGATTAAAGTGGATTCAAATTCTCCTCCGTGAGAACTTCGAAATGGTATACTCAAATTCACAAAATGGTTAATGGGTGAATGAGAAATTGAGTCTCAAAGTGGACCCATTGCGTCGGGATTAAAATGAATCCCACATTGCTTAGGGAAATCATTTATATGTAGTTTATAAGTGAATGTGTGATATGATCTATCAACATGTGTGGCATAGAGGCTCTCTCTCGCACGAGCAGGGGGGGTGCAAATCATGGACCCTGAATATTCAAATGCACAACTCGTGTGTGGGCGTGACCTGCGGACACGAATGCCGCTCCGATTGGACCGTGAGAGTGCAGTTGACCTTTTGCCACTTCCTTAAGTCAACGTTTTTTTATTGTGATGAATAAGGAAAACTTTAATTGTTTGGATTCTGATTTCTTACTTGATCACAGAATCGGGTTTTAATTAGAAGTAAATCTCTTTGGAGAATATATCTAATTAAATTATTTCCTTATTAAATCAAAAATGTAATTTTCCAAAATAATCCCAAATTAATCCCAAAACCCTAGTGTTTTGGTTTGGGTATTTAATACCTCTAATATTCTGTTCTGATGACCGAAACATATATACAAAAATTAGAGCCAGCCGAATTCTTTTCTTCTCCGTTTTCTTGGTGAGTTTAAACTCTATTTGAGTTCGTTGGTAGTGGTTTGCTTAGGCCTACTACTGTTGAACCGTTGTATCCTGGGAGACAATCGCCTAATACACATACGGTGTTGTCAGACGAAATTGTCTTAAGGACACTGTGTGAAACACGGGCCTCGGTTCAAACTATGTTTTTCTAACGTGGTTTTATTGTGCTATTTCTTTATGTTTTAGGTACTGAAAAGTCCTCATTTGTTGATTGGCTTATTTCATGAACAACCACATTGTTGGGGTTCATGTAAGGGTAGTTTAGGCTATCAAGACCTCAAGAGGAAGCATCAAAGGTAAAATTCTTGTGCTTACTTACTTTGAAGAGATAGTTGCACACACTCACATATTCATGCATAACTCTTGATCTTATATGATGAGTGTTTTCTTGTGTGCATTTTAGTTTAAATGACTATTGTTGACCTATTTTCATCTTGCTATGAAAATTGTATGTCATGCTAGGCATTAAAATAGGATGCAAATTTTATCACTCTTGAACTTACTGTTTTGTGCAATTGAGTGTTGAAAAATAGGCCTTGAGCTGGTGGTGCGCTACTCTACCAGCGCACCTCACCAGCGCAACTTTCACAATGGACTGTCGCTAGTGTTGCACCACTGATCTGCGCTGCTGCACCAGCGCGTAGCTGAGAAATTTGGGCTTGCGCTGGTGGTACGATACTCGTCTAGCGCAGCCTCACCAGCATAAACTTCCTAGAGGATATGCGTTTGTGTTGCGCTATTGATGAGCCACTCGACCAGCGTCTGTTTTAAAAATAGGCTATGCGTTAGTGGTGCGCTACTCGACCAGCGCACGCCACCAGTGCACACAGAGGAAGCTGGAACGTTTTTTCCAAAACGATCTCACTTTGATTGGATCTTATATATATATAATGCCTTAATGTCGTAAATGAGTTCAAAATATCACAGTTCTTCCTTAGAACACATTTCAAAGGAAAAACACTTCTAAGAACTCATTTTTATTCACTCAAAGCATTCTCATGAGCATTAAATCTTCATCTTGCATCATCTAAGTTCATTTAGAGTGCATCAATGGATAGGGCTGCTTCATCACATCTTGTTTGGTAAGTTCTTCACTATCTTCTTACAAGTTAAGTGTTTTGCTTACTAAACCATCTCTTTGATTAATTGTATTCTCTTAGAATATTTCTAAATACAAATTAGAGATTGTTGCGATGACATGATTGAGGGTTGTATTGTGATAGCTTCATAGGATTATTTGATCTATGTTTAGCTAAGCTATTTGAACATGTCATTTAGCACTTGATATCTAGGATTGCATTAATTGTCATTTCATTATCCTAGATAAGCATATAGGGTTTTCTAGCCTTGTTTGTTCATTGAATATCATTACATATTCACTTAGGACACTTTATCTCTTCATTGAGAAGTAAAACTTGTGTTGCTTCCGGGAGTAGGTAGCTTAAAACACAAGCATGATGAACTAGGTTCACTTATACCGGGATTAGGTAGTGGTGAAGGATTAAACCGGGATTAGGTTGTAATTCCTTTATCATTAGTGGATTCGAGGTTCTAGTATGATGCACTCATCAGCCCGTGGTTTTTCCCATTGGAGGGTTTCCACGTATATCTCAAGTGTTTTTACTATTTCCGTATTTTTTACACTTGTGGTATCTTTGCAACTAGATAGGGGTATTTTCGTCAATTTGACACTTAACGAAAATTGGGTAAAAGTTAATTAAAATCTATTCACCCCCCTCTAGATTAATATTATACACCATAATATTTATTTCAGGTACTTACCTGATTTGTTTTTTGGAATTACGATTTACAATCTTAAGACAATTTTGGGTTATTAAATCTTTTACAGAAAAAAAATGTTAATCCTCTTCAAACTTTATGGTATCAGGGTTCTGGTTTAGATCGTCACAAATAATTTTCAACTGTGGTAATCGGGTTCTTTTAGAACACAGATTGCAATTTTGTATCTGTGGAAATCGGGTTCTTTGGAACACTGATTTCAATTTTATACATACGTAATCTGTGGAAATCAGGTTTCTCTCGAAACACTATATTTCAATTAATCGTCTGATTAATAACTCTAGAAAATTGGGTCTATTATTAGACACTGATTTCGAAATCAATTGTGATTTCAACTGGGTAATCGGGTCAGTAAAATCAGACACTGATTGTGATTTCCATCATGAAATCTGATTTGATATAAACTGATATCTGTGCTATTATTTATGTGATACTAAAACGATTTTGTTTTTATTTCAGATATTATGGCAAACAAATCGAATGTGAACACCAGTGTTCCACTAGAGACTCCGGAAGTTAATCCAAGTATGAGATTAGATACTTCGGCTGTGAACTCCGTGCTTGTGACCAGGTACCAGTAGTAGTACCTACTGTGGCCACAACGACTCCGGCCATCAACTCCTTCGTGAGAAACATGCATGATCCGGTATTGAGCCAGTATATGAGTCAAGGGAATGTTCCCATGGCAAATCCCTACATGAATTCGGTATATTTACCGATGAATCATATGGAGAAGCCTAATAAGTTAAGTGGACCGAATTTTAAACGGTGGCAACAAAAGATGCTGTTTTATCTGACCACACTGAACCTTGGCAGGTTCTTCACTGAAGATGCTCTTAAACCTAATAATGGTGAAGAGCATGATGTTCAGGTATGGAATAGTATTTATGCATGGAATCACTCGGATTTCTTATGCTGTAATTACATACTGAAAGGGTTGTCAGATTCGCTATATATCGTCTATTCTTCAAAGAAAATAGCCAAATAACTGTAGGAATCATTAGACCGAACATATAAAACCGAGGACGCTGGTTCCAAGAAGTTTATTGTGGGTCGGTTTCTTGATTACAAGAAGGGGGATTCCAAGACAGTTATGAGTCAAGTCCATGAGCTACAAGTGATTCTGCATGAGATACATGCTGAAGGGATGACCCTGAGTGAAACTTTCTAGATGGCTGCAATTATTGAGAAGCTTTCTCCTTCATGGAAAGAGTTTAAAAACTATCTCAAACACAAGCGAAAGGAGATGAAGATCGAGGATCTGATTCTCAAGCTTCGTACTCAGGAAGATCACATGAAGTATGAAAAGAAAGAAGTCAATGCACCTGAAACGAAGATCAATGTGGTTGAACATTGACAAAGTTCTAAACTGAAAAAGAACAAACCTGGGAAAGGATCCAAATTGGGTTCTAAGGGAGGAGTCTCTAAGAAGTCAAAATTCCAAGGGAAGTGCTTCAATTGTGACAAGTTGGGTCACAAATCTTCTGAGTGTAGGTTGCCAAACAAGAAGAAGAACCACGAGGCAAACGTGGCTGATGGGATCTCAAAAGATGTATCCGAGATCAATCTCTCTGCAGTTGTGACAGAAGCAAACCTGGTTGGGTCAAACCCAAGGGAGTGGTGGTTGGATACTGGGGCCACTCGCCATATATGCCCTGACAGGGAGATGTTCAATACATTTAAAGAAATGAAGAATGAAGAAAAGTTGTACATGGGCAACTCAGCCACATCTGACGTGAAGGGACGTGGTCAAGTCATTCTCAAGATGACCTCTAGTATAACCCTGAGCTTGAACAATGTGTTGTATGTACCTGATATCCGTAAGAACTTGGTGTTCGATTCGTTGCTCAATCAGCATGGGTTCAAGATGGTGATTGAATCAAACAAAGTGGTTTTAACCAAGCAGGGAACTTATGTGGGTAGGGGATATGTAACTGAAGGGATTTTTAAGCTTAATGTATATGTTGTCAAAAGAACAATCAATAAAGATAATTCTTCAGTTTATTTGCTTGAGTCTTCCAATTTATGGCATGGTAGACTAGGACACGTTAATTATGATACTTTACGTAGATTAATTAACTTAAATCATATTCCCGCATTCAATATTGATCATAAACATAAGTGTGAAGTTTGCATTGAAGCAAAACTAACAAGGTCATCATTTCAAACTATTGAAAGGAAATCTGAACCTCTTGATTTAATTCACACAGATATATGTGATTTAAAATTTGTTCGAACAAGAGGTGGTAACAAATATTTCATCAAGTTTATAGATGATAGCACCAAATACTGCTATGTATATTTATTGAAAAACAAGGATGAAGCTAAAGAGAAGTTTAGTCTCTATAAAGCTGAAGTTGAGAATCAACTCAACAAGAAAATCAAGGTACTGAGAAGTGACCGAGGTGGTGAATATGTAGCACCGTTTGGTGAATTCTATGCATAACATGGAATCATACATCAAACTACTGCACTATATTTCCCTCAGCAAAATGGTATTGTAGAACGTAAAAATTGTACCTTGAAAGAGATGATGAATGCAATGCTGATAAGTTTTGGAGTGCCTCAGAACATGTGGGGTGACGCTATATTATCTAGCAATTACCTTTTAAACAAGGTACCCCGAAAGAAAGAAGACAAGACAACATATGAACTATGGAAATGAAGAAAGCCTTCCTATAAATTCTTACGAATGTAGGGGTGTCTTGCCAAAGTAGTCGTACCTATACCTAAGAAGGTGAAAATAGGTCCGAAAACTGTTGATTGCATTTTCATTGGATATGCACAAAACAATATTGCTCATTGATTCTTGGTCTATAAATCTGACATATCAGATATACAAAAAAAAAACGATAATGGAATCTAGATATGCAATGTTCTTTGAACATGTATTTCCATGTAAATCCAATGATGAAGCAAGTTCGTCAAAACGAACACATGCTGATAGTCGTGAGGACCAAGAACAAGGAAATGAGGTAGAGGATGAACCTAGACGTAGCAAAAGAGCAAGGACGAAAACGTCTTTTGGTCCAGATTTTATGACCTATTTGCTAGAAGGTGAACCTCAAACTTTTAAAGAAGCGGTAAGCTCTTCAGAAGGACTCTTGTGAAAAGAGGCTATAAGAGCGAAATTGATTCCATCCTTCAAAATCGTACTTGGGAATTAGTGGATCTTCCTCCGGGATGCAAACTGCTAGGATCCAAATGGATTTTCAAAAGAAAGATGAAAGCAGATGGATCAATTGATAAGTATAAGGCCAGACTTGTAATTAAATGTTACATACTTTTATACATATTCTCCTGTGACGAGAATAACCTCCATTAGGATGATACTTGCAATCGCAGCTTTGCGAAATCTTGAAGTACATCAAATGGATGTGAAAACGACTTTCTTAAATGGAGATTTAGATGAATAAATTTACATGGAACAACCTGAGGGTTTTTCTGCTCCAAGACAAGGAAAGAAAGTCTGTAAATTGGTGAAGTCTTTATATGGTTTAAAGCAAGTACCAAAACAATGGCATGATAAATTTGACAATTCTATGATGTTAAATGGATTTAAGATCAACGAATGTGACAAATGTGTTTATGTTAAGGACATTGAAAATGGCTATGTCATTGTGTGCCTTTACGTTGATGATATGCTCATTGTTGGTAGTGATGATAAAATAGTCAAATCTACCAAGGATATGTTGAAATCGAGATTTGATATGAAAAATATGGGACCGACTGATGTAATATTGGGAATGAAAATCTTAAGGACATCTAACGGACTCATACTAAGTCAATCACACTATATTGACATGATTCTTGTAAAACTCAACAAAAATGATTCTGAAATTTTTAGAACACCAGTAGATACAAATCTACATCTATCCAAGAATAAGGGTGAGAGCATCTTTCAACTAGAATATTCTCGAGTGATAGAAAATCTGATGTATTTAACAAGTTGTACAAGGCCAGACATAGCGAATGTAGTCAGCAAATTAAGCAGATACACGAGTAATCCAGGAACCGATAACTGGAAAGGAATAGTAAGAGTACTGAAGTACTTACGATTCACTCGTAATCATAGATTGCATTATACCAGATATCCAGCTGTTCTAGAAGGATACACTGATGTTAACTGGATATCTGAATGAAGGATTCAAAATCCACTAGTGGGTATGTGTTCACACTGGGTGGTGCGACGGTATCTTGGAAATCCTCCAAACAAACATGTATAGCCAGATCCACCATGAAATCTGAGTTTATAGTATTAGACAAATGTGGTGAGAAGGCTGAATGGCTACGCCATTTCTTAAAAGATATTCCAAGATGGCCAAAGCCTGTGCCGACAATTTGCATTCACTGTGATAGTCAATCAGCAATAGGAAGAGCATAGAGCAACATGTATATTGGGAAGTCTAGACATATACGTTGAAGACATAATACCATTAGATAACTAATCTCAACTGAGGTTATCACTATTGACTATGTAAGGTCAAAAGATAACATTGCAGATCCGTTAACTAAAGGGTTAAACAGAGAACTAGTTGAGACATCATCGAGAGGAATGGGACTAAAGCCCATTAGATAAAAAGTCGATACAATAGACACCCAACCTAGTTGACTGGAGATCCCAAGATCTAGGTTTAATGGGACAACCAAGTTGTAAGACTCAGTTGGATCACTGTGGGGGGTTACCCTCAAGTTCATTCCTATGATGAAACAATGATGCCCATAGGGAAAAGGTTAACACAATTATATATAAATTCCAATTATCAAATCTTATAGAAATTCTTTCCAAATCCACAAAAGCCTGATTAGTAAATTATCAATCAAATTCAATCATAAACCAACCAAAATCCCCTAACGCCATTCAAAATACAATCACAAAACAATCCAAATCCAAACATAAAGACACAATCAAATCAGAATGACAATTTGTAAATTCTAACAAACATCAACAAGTTAACAAAATAATGGATAAAAAAAAAACTAACAATTTTAGTATATACTTTCTAAATTTCTTTCATTACTTTTGACAATTGCCAAATTAAAGTTGGATTCTTCAATTTATATCATTGATTACGTACTCAAGCCGAAGAATGATGTGCCGGTGTCACCAACTAGCTACTTATTTTGTTGTCAATCTTTAATTTTACTCAATCAAATTATCCAATTGAAGATGAAGAGAACAAATTGGTTTATGTTTGTAAGTTGTAAGGAATAAGAAGTAAGGCTTCGAAATTAAAATCAAGGGTTTTTTTGTCCTCTTTAAACTGGCTAGTCTTGGTCAACGACTTTGACCCCGCCTGGCTGCCTAGCCGATTAGTCGCCTCATTACACGATTAGTCAGAGACTGTGGAATGATGCCGATTTTGGCCAGTTCTCCTCAGTAACTAGCCGTCTAGAGGAATTAGTGCGATTAATCGATCACCTAGACCGATTTCTAGAACACTGCTATTTTTTAAAAGATCAAAATTTTCAATTATAACATCTGGATAAAAAAATATGATAATATAAAGTTTATAAATTAAAATTAGATTAATATAATATTTCAAAATGAAATTAAATAATCAAACACATGTAACTCATAAAGAATATCTATTTTGAAGACAAAAAAAAAATAATTGAGAAAGAAGTTGAATCAATTTTGGAGAATGAAAAATAAAATTGGTTTAAAAGTCTTTTTATAAAAAAAAGGAAATATAATAGGGACAACATATGAACAAATCTATTAGTTGATGTTATAAATGTTATTTTGATAAAATTATGTGTTTTTTGTAAATTTATATTATATATATATATATTTTTTAAATGCTTGAGCCCACTCTAACCCATGAGTAATTATGTCCATGTTTTTTATTCGATTCGACAACGATTATATCCACACCAACTGTATATATATATATATATAATCATTATTCTAAAATATATTAGTCAATGTCATATCTTTGGATTACAATATTACGCTTAAGGTAATTACCCATCAATGGATTGTTGACACGTGGTCCATTATAAAAGAATACAATGAGATAAATGTAAAAAGTGAAATGAAAAATGCCACATGCAAACATCCAATTGGTTGGGTCAGTAACTTGGATATTGACATTTTCCATATATATATATATATATATCTTGTGAAATGTGAACATTTAGCTGTTATGCTCTGCTGCCTCTGCTTATGCATACAAGAAGGGTACTGCAGAAAACAGTTCTAACTTCAAACTTTTTTTTTTTTTAAACAAAAGAAAGGAAAACATATCCAACACATTTTTCAACATTGATGTGCCCAATAATTGTTGCCTTTGCCATAAATACCCACAAAAAAGAAGAGAAAAAAGAAAGCCGTTGAATTTGTTTGTTGAGTTTTTATTATTATTCTTGTATAAAATCATGGAAGGTTTAAACTTCTTCAATGAGGTGCCAGAAGAATGTGTGTCTGCAATTCTCTCTCTCACTTCTCCGTTAGATGCGTGCAGATCATCATTGGTTTTCTCCACTTTCCGATCAGCAGTGGAATCAGACATGGTTTGGGATAGATTCCTGCCGTCTGATTATTCTGATATGGTCTCAAGATCACTCACTCCCTTGAACTTCTCTTCAAAGAAACAGCTTTTTCAATGTCTTTGCAATCCACTTCTCATTGATGGTGGTAAATTGGTAAGCTCCTCCTTATATAACCGGATTTTAACATTCATCCGAACCTGAATTCTCAGTTGTCAGACGTTTTCAACCGATGTTTTGTATAGTGCAGAGCTTCAACTTGGAGAAATCATCAGGGAAAAAATCCTATCTTCTGTCTGCAAGAGCACTTTCAATCACTTGGAGCAGTGATCCAATCTATTGGTGCTGGTTACATATGACCGAATCAAGGTTATTGAATTTCATATATTTTTTTCTTATTAAGATACATATATATTAAATACAGACATCCACATCTTTTTCAAAATGGCATCGTGGTTACAACATTATAGCTTGTAACAGGATTATTAGAATATCTGTACCCGATAATTCTTGTTAAAATATGTATCTCCAACTTCTCTACAGGTTTTCAGAGGTTGCTGTGCTTAGAACAACCAATTGGCTTGAAATCGAAGGGAAGATCAAAACTGGAATGCTATCATCAAACACAAAGTATGGAGCCTATCTTGTGATCAAAATCAGGCATAATGCATATGGACTTGATTCGGAAAAAGCTGAGTTATCGGTCCAAGTGGGGGATGGTCAAGCCTGGACTGGTTCAACTTATCTATTTGGTGGTAGTCCAGATAGGAAGAACATTGAACATCTAAGAACACCATCAAGGTTGATTGAAGTTATTGTTGTTGATGATGCTGATGATGAACAAATTCTACGAGAAAGGGAAGATGGGTGGATGGAGATTGAGCTTGGAGAGTTCTTCAACGGTGAATTAGGTGATGTTGATCAGGATGTAAAAATGAGTTTTAAGGAGGTGAAGAGTTATCATCTCAAAGGAGGTCTCATTGTTGAAGGTATTGAAGTTAGACCTAAACGATAACATTAATTACATCACCAAGTATATAAATTTGTATTTTCAAATGTTATATATGTTCTACTGGTTGTAATTTTTAACTTTATAATGAAATAATTATGATTAGAGTCCTCCAATTTGTAATGTGATCACCATAACTCAATAACTTATTATATGACCATTCACATTACTGACCATTCACATTACTAATCATAATCACAATAATTAATTAGCTTAGCGATCACTCGCAGCTACATGAATTAATCCATAGCTGGAAAATTGCTATATGATGATAGCTTTAATATAGATTTCAATAAACTGTACATACCAGTCACACCATTTAGAATTTGATTGAATGATTTCATTCATCATCTATAGGCATCTATACCCCATAGGCACCCAAAAAGTTGATTGGGCCACACGATTTGGTAAACTCACACAAGACTGTCACCTAAAAGTTGGATATATAGAATATACTGCTTTCTTTTACCCCCACTCCAATTCAAGTGAGTCCATTAACATTTTTCATATCCTATCCAAACGATCTACTATATTTGTAATCGTCTTAGTAGTATTTGACACAGTGGGATATGGTGAAAATAAAAATAATCACTTTGTCGAACCCTGAAGCACACTCAGACGAACCTTGACACAGCGACCGGTAGTTACCAAGTATGGACCGCCATACAGAGGCCATCATTCCCTAATATTCGTTAGAAAATGGTACTCTCGAATCCTCAAAGAGCATGTCGAATCCACGACAGATAAATATTCCAAAGGAACGATTTTATTAATATTGATCAAAAGGTTAAAAGTTACAATAATTGGAAATAATAAGACTATTTATAATAAACTAATCCTAATACGACCCGAATACAATATTTCTTAAAAAAAACTAAAACAAGAAAAAATAAAAACTAATCAGAATCTTCTAAGATTCATGACTCCTAACTTGACTGGAAAACAAAGATCAAATCTTACCCAAAAGGTAAATTTGATTTATTTCTAAAACCTAAATTTAATTCATAATTAAACTAAAATAAATAAACTTGCTAAACAAGAAAAGATCCAAATCAACAAATAAAGAAATTGCTCGATATGGGTCGCGGTTCCTTCATTTTTATCCTACATTAGTATTGGTCAGATTAGCGTGATATACTGCTCAAGGGCGTCGAATTCCTTTATAGATTTGTTGGCTAAACAAGGTTTTGATGGTGGGAGAGAGGTCTTTATTTGGAGTGATTTTTGAGGCCTCGTTTGCTCTGTCTTGTTGTGGTTTTGTTGTGGGTTTAGTTAAGTTGCCCTATTTTGTGCTTTTCTTTCTAGGTTTTGTTGCTGCTGTGTTTGTTGTGTATCGGTGGCTATTTTTCTTCTGTTGTTATGGTCTTTGGCCCCTGTCTGTTTCAACAATAAATCTGCCTTTCAATTTCTTTTTTTCCATATCCTTCTATAATCGCAATTATTCATCAACCTTTTATATATAATCGCAATTATTCATCAAACTTTTTGTCTATGTAATGTGAGTTCAAAGATGTTATTAGTAATATCATACCTAGTAATTAATCAATTGAATGCATTGAAGTGAGACCTAAACTTATAGCAATTTAATGGAATAACCAAGAGATGGTCCAATAAAGGAAAAAAGTACCCAAAGTTTATACCAAAAGATATATATATAAATAAGAAGAATGATTCAATAGTTTTTTTTGTTCCTTTTGTTGACATCATTTGTGTAGTTTTCGATTGCACCTTTCAATTTTGTTCTATTTTTTATGTCAGTTGGATGACTTCACAGAAAAGAAACTACAAGAGAGTTTAAACACCATATTGTTTTGCACACATTTTATCATTTACATCACCTAGTGATGCATGCAGGCTCTCGCTGGTTTCATCCACGGCTCGATCCACTGCGGATTCCGACAATGTGTGGGAGAAATTTTTGCCGTCTGATTATCAAGAGATTTTGTCAAGATTAGTATGGAAGGTGGTCTATTCCTCCGAGAAAGACTTGTTTTTCAGGTTATGTAATCCCCATCTAATTGATGGAGGTCAGAAGGTAATTAAAAAGAAAATCAATTTATATCCTTTCTGTCGTTTTTTATTTTAGTTATTTTTTATTTTAAATATTATATGACATTACAACTCAATTATTGATAAACATATAATTTATATAAGAAGAAAGAACAATATTATATTATATATAGAGGAAATGAGTCTAAATAGCACATTTTCAATCTTAAAGAGTAAAACTATAACTAAAATCGGTGGTGAGACCAAAATGCCTCAATTTATTCTTTTGCATTTACTTATCATTTTTAATTTTCTCTATTTTTCTCCCTCATTCTTCCTCTCCTTTCACAATTCACATAAACTCTCCTCTCTCTGATTTTTTTTTTTAATTTGTTTTCATTGAACGATTTCTAAAGATAACTATTGACAATGATTTTTGGATCGTTGAAAAGTCAACCCGCCAAACAATAATGCGTATGTAGATCAAGGTTTGATTGGTCAAGGTGAGACAACCCCTCTCTTCCACACGGATGTGGTACAATATAATATAAACGAAAAAATATATGGTAAAAACACGAGATTTACGTGGAAAACCTAAAATAGGGAAAAAACAACAGTTGCCGGAGACAGCAAGAAAAATATCACTATAATCTCAAGGTTTACACACTCAATACTCGCTTTCTCTCAGATAATTGCTCATGTTTCGTATCTTTTTTTTCTCATATCTTTATACAATGATATCTACTAGTATTTATATGGGTTGATAGGGTGTTGCTCTAATCCATGCCGTATAAGTAACATATTCATAATTAGAATCTTTGTAGGATTCCAGTAATATAGTATGTTTAAGACTTATTTCCCTTTTGGTATTTATCTTTTGGAAGCTTTGAGTTTTATTCTAATTAGAATTCTATGATACTGGAGCGAAAATAGAGATATTTTTTTATTGTAGTATGATTCTTAGATTTTGTATTTGAGTAAATCTCAACTTAATATGACATATCTTTATAAGGTCATATTTCCTGTTTTGACCGAGTAGATCTTGTTGGGTAGAGATCTTCGACGAGCAGGATCTTCGCTAATTAAGATTCATAACAAGACAACTTTACTTAGTGCACATGTTTCTGACTTCCCTATCAGCTTTCTTGATGATGTGTACAGACCTGGTGACGTGTCCTTGGTCAGCATCCCTTTCGTTGACTTTTGATGACATGAAAGTACTATATTTCCGTATTCCCGCTACCTTCTCTGACGTGTCATGTGACGAAAAATTCATATAGTAATAACTAAGCCATATCTTTCAAAATCAAAGTCCATCAGGTTTGAAGAGTAGATCCATTGCCCTCACTTCGTTTTTTTCCTTTGTATTTTTTCTTGCAAATTCAAGACTTACTAGGACAGATTCGAGATTTATTGGGTCAATTTCGAGGCTTATTGGGTCAAATTCGAGATTTAAATTCAAGACTTATTGAGGAAAATTTGAGACCTATTTTAAAAATTATGGGGTATTTTACAAATTCGAGACTTACTGAGATAAGATTTTTGTTTGTTTTGGTTTTGGTCTTCTTCGTCAATGTTGGAGGTTTTTTCGACCTCCATTAATGGTGAACTTGACGAGCCGATGACGGTGCCGGTTGACTTCGGTTATAGTTGGATCTAAAAGATCAGATGACGCTGAGTTCGTTGGCACCATCAGTTTCGCCAGATTCGTGATGGATCGTTACAGATCTAACGATGAAGGTTCAACGACGGTTCGGGTTGGGCTTCGTTTCTCTCTCCACATGGCTTGAAATAGAAAATGAACACTTCGGATGAAACGACTGGCATTCGATGACCGTTTTTACGATAGTTTATCGGTCAAATCACCAGTCGATGGCGGCAACTCCATTGATGGAGCTCTTATAAGAAAAAAGTAAAAAATGGTGCTGATTGTGCTTATCACTCCCCAACAAGTGCTATATAATTTTGTGAATATGGTGATAAATGTCACTTTTTTTTGGGTGAGTTACAGTGATGTCACCAGTTTAATAAGTTAAGTTTAAAACACACATATTATGATGAAATACCTATATTGGCATATTGCTCATAAATAATCAATTTTTAATTCTTTTTGTACTTCCATCTCCATACTTTGATCATTGAAAGCAGTAACTCCTCTCTTTCTCTCTCTCCAAAAAACTTGTTTAAAAATAGATCTACAATTTGTCTGAAAATCGACGTGTTTCAGACAAATTGTTTTAAAAAGCATGAGCCATTGAAAAAAAAGTATAGGACACAGTTTTAAAAAGCTCGAAACTTTGAAAAAGTATCGGACACAGTTTTAAAAAACTCGGAGCTTTGAAAAAAATCTTGAAGCTTTGAAAAAAAATCTTGGAGCTTTGAAAAAAAAAGGTCGGAGTTTTGAAAAAAAAGCTCGGAGCTTTAAAAAAAAAGCTCGGAGCTTTAAAAAAAAAGCTCGGAGTTTTGAACAAAAATCTCGGACACTATAAAGTTTAACAAACTTAATTTTCCTAAAGAAAAAGCTCGAAAGTGTTTCAAAAAGTCTCGGATTTGGTTCAAAAAAGCTCGGACATGTTTCAAAAGGGCTCGGAGATTCAAAGTTAAGAAAACCTAATTTTCCTAAAAAACAATTTAGGACGTGTTTCAAAAAAGCTCGGATCTTTGAAAAAAAAGCTCAAAGCTTTGAAAAAAAAAGCTCGGATGTGTTTCAAAAAAGCTTGAAAATGTTTAAAAAAGTCTTAAAAACCCAGATATTCATCTTTGTCAACACACAACAGATCAAATAAATAAATAAAAAGCTTCGGGGCGCTGTCCCCTACCTCCCGCGAGTTGACCGGGGAGCTCGACTCCCGAATGTCTCTGCGTAGCGTCACTCCGTCACAGTTCGAATGATTGTCTGAGTTTCAACATGACTTTCTCTCTCAACTTCACAACTCTGTCACTATAAAATGAATGAAAGAAATCTGACATGAAGCAACTATTGAGGGTTTTTTTATCCGTTTACCACAATAGGTGTCTTTTAAATATAGGTTATTAAAGCAGTGTCAGTGTCGAAATGCTACCTCGAAAAAGTGTTATTTAATTTTTGAACCCTATAATCTTTTAGCCCATATCTGGATAGGGTTATGTTGGACCAAAGTTATGAAACTAGACGTATAGTTCTTTAAGGTTGTGGATATACATAACTTCGATCATGAAATTTATTTTCAGGATCTACATGAAGAGAGAATTTTTATTGTTTATATATATATCAAGTATGGATGCATAATTTGTAAGTACAAAAAAAATATAAAATCATTCACCAAAACATGATCATTATTCATTCAAGCCAAAATATATAAGGTCCATATAATAGAAAATAGATGTAAAATGCGGGAATTAATTTCGAGCACAAAAGGTAATTAGTAATAGTATATTAGAATGCAATCTAGCATTATTATAAACCAAAAATGAGAGTAAATTAAGGATTAATAGATAAAAAAACAATAATATAATATTTAGGCACTGTTAGAGATATATCATCTTTGTGTATTCAACCAAGTCAACCAAGTCAACCAACTACAATGACAGTCTTTTCCGGCTGATATAAAACAGAGCAGTCAAGACTCTAAACAGAACGTGAAAGTCCATCAAGAGTCCATCTCCTACAGGCAAGCCATTATCACACGTTGAGCATGATGATCATCTGGTAATCATCTAGAAGAAGTTTTTGGCGGGAAAAACTGTTAGCCTTAAAAGAAAATGCCAGGTGGCATTCTTATCCAATTATCCTTCCTTTGTGTATATATAGAGCTCTGGCTCTTCAATTCATTCGTGAAAAATCTCTGAAAAGTTAATCACACTCTCTCTAAAACCTTGTAACTAGAAACCAATGGAATCAAATTCTCTCTTCTAAAGTTTTCTTCTCTCAGCTTGATTTTCCTTCTCTGTGTTTAAAGTTTCTCTTTGCTGCTTTTCATCGAGCACCTACTGCTCATAGGCACAAAAGCAATAATATTTAATGTGATAGTTTTATCAAGGTTGTTTATACGTACAGAGTCTGTGGAACAAATATGAAATTTTCTTTTATCAAAATTTATAAAATTCATATTTGTTCCACCTCCTGTGGATGTAAATATGACCATGAAAGACTACCAGATTTGATATTCTACCACCGGTTTCTCATAACTACTCTTCCAGCAGTAGTGAACTTGTAATGATACAAATTGTATTCTACTATTGGTTTCTCATAACTACTCTTCGAAAAGCAGTGAACATGTAATAATACAATTATTGTGTTAAAGTGCGCACTAAGATGGAAAAGACTATGTCATGCCTATTTAATATTGAGTGGTGCTATTGTCATCCATATTACTGAACTATTTATATCTCGTTTTTTAAAATTTTGATTTAATTATTTAAAATTATATAGTTTTATTATTTTTTTTTGATTTATTTTCATAACTATCCTTTTACTTATTTTCAAACTTAATACACCCTATATCTTTTTCAAAAAATAAAAATATAAATGCACTACATTTCTAATCTTTATATATAGTTTTCTCACATCCATTGGTTGAACTTTTTTTTCCTCTTATTTCATGTTAAAACCATCTTTATTAGATGCATTTTGTTGTAAGCATTTGGATTGTTGGTGGTAGATTGTGAATGCGACATTAATCGTTTGATGTTTTTTTTAGCGATTGAGTTAGAGTTTTGATGTGATTTCGTTTTGTCAGAGATTAGGTTTTCTTGATTGCGATTATTGATGCGATTTCATTGTTTTTTTGTTGTTGTAAATAACATTAAACCAACTTTGAAAGATCTGGAATGAAACCTACAAAAAAATTGATACAAATTATAGTATACCTGAAAGATCTGAAATAAAATAAACCGAGAGAAAAAAAAAGTAGCAAACAAGGATATGAAATTTGGGAAGAAGAAAAACAAACATGTGAAACAATAAAATCAATAAATACTAATTAAACATGGTAAATATAAGAACGAGATCTAAAAGAAAATATAAACAAAAATAGTAATAAATCAATAAATACTAAACATGGGAAATATGAGATCGAGATCTGAAAGAAAATATAAATAAAATTAGTAAATATTTAATGATTTTGAAATAATATATGTCATTAAAGCTTTTGTCATTAAGGTTTTAAAACAAAAAAAGTGAGGTTTTATTAGTTTTAATTTGTACAAGATTTTTTTAATAAAATTGTATGTCTATTTAAGTAATTAGTTTCGTAGTGAGTATACCAATAACACTATTCTTTAATATTTTCATTTTCTATTGATTATTGACAATCAATGCTGATGTATTTAATTTTTTTTATGATGATATTGATCAACGAGTTTTTCGATAGAAAAATCAACACGTAAGAACCTTTATATGTTAAGTGCAAGAGAACTTTCAATTACATGGGCAAGAAATCCTCTCTACTGGTCCTGATCCAGGTTTGCTTTTCTTATATATTAATTTCATCCTATATTATTTTCACAATAATTTTACAATAAAAAAATGAACCAACAAGTTGTTGCAAATTTGAGCTTGTTTAATTATCCTAATTAGATTTTTCTTAATTTCAAATTTGCAGAAGTTGTTGAACTAAGATCAATAACTTTGGGCTGGTTTGCTTATTTGCCTTTGTTTAGTCGGTTGGTCGGTTTCTTTGTTCTGTTGTTTGGCCTTCTTTTGCTTTATTGAATAAAATTTGCCGTTTTAAAAAAAAAAACTTGGGTAGAGATCCATGCAGGGCCGTCTCCAGATATTTTGGGACTCGAGCAATTTAATGATATTAACAAAAATCGGGGTCCTATATAAAAATTACGATGCTTAGATATTGACTAGTAAGTACCCAAAATATTGACCCCACCAATGAGAGTATAGCATGTGTCTTTTATTCTTTTACTTTTTACATTTATCTCACAAATTGGGTACTGATTGGTCAGTACTCGAGTATTGTTTTAAAAATTATTATCATTAACGAAAGATTAACAATTCAATTGGACTAGGTTAGTAAATAAAGTAGACTCCGACATTTATCTCACAAATTGGGTACTGATTGGTCAGTACTCGAGTATTGTTTTAAAAATTATTATCATTAACGAAAGATTAACAATTCAATCGGACTAGGTTAGTAAATAAAGTAGACGTCGACGGAGTCACGGAGTGAATGGGTGACGATTTTGACTAGGTTAGCAAAAAAATGTTAGCAATTCAATTTGACTCTCTTCAAAAAAAAAAGAATTCAATTGAACCCTAAAAATAATGTAAAATTAAGTCTAATATGTTAGAATCAATTGAGTTTTGATGTTTATTTCTATAAAATAGAACTAGATATGGATAATTGAGCCTTATACTAAAAAAAAGCAAAGCTATATTTGAAATTGAACCCTTCTTATACTAAAATAAATTGGACATGAGGCCCCAAAAGAAGAAAAAGTAGATTTGACCATTTGGGGGCCCTAGCAAAATGCTGGGTTTGCTATACCTAGTAGCCGGCCCTGGATCCATGGCAAGATAAACATCCATATGATATCTATGAAATGAAAACAGTTTACGTGGTTTATCTCATAGTTAAATTTACTGATTGTGCTTACGGATTAGACTCGTTACCATCAGAGGTTTCGCTTGGCAACGTCAAATCGCAAGGGATGGTTTATTTACATTGCCAAGAAAATAAGAAACAAGATATGGAAAGTATGAATTTTTTAAATCACTTCGAAGCTCTGAGATCTAGGGTTTCTTGAGGAGAAGAAGGAGAATGGTTTGTTAGCGAACTTGAAGATGATGTTAAAACTGGATACAAAATAGAAAAATATTGTATGAGACTTCTACAATATTTTATTATCTGAAAGACTGAATGTATACAAGAACAAAGAACAAACACCAGCTGAAAATAAGCAACAATGATCGGTCTATTTCTGTACATGTTTTAGGTCCCCATTTCCTATTCTTTTTGCTTTGTTCTTAGGTAAAATTAGGTATTTTATGTGTTTGTTAAGCATGTGTAGGTCACATTCCATTCAAGAGGTGTTGAATGTTATTTTGGAGAAAAAAAGCAAAAAATCAATTTTCAGACCAGTGCAAAATAGTCATATTGCGGAGCCTATAGCTCTCATCTCAGATTGAATTTGTGTCCTACTACCTATGGATTGAAATCCCCGGAAGTCTAGTTTCCGGCACACTTTACGGATCACAATTCCGATATTCCTTGAAGAAGTTATGTGCAATTTAGTAACTGAAGGTCAGTGCTCGATAGTCAACCGCGACCTAGACCGCCGTCCAGGCACAAGACCTAGCCAGCGGTCTACGGAGCGGTACTTGGCTGAGGAATTCCGTGGTGACCTCCAGAGTGAGCCAGATCTCGGTTAGACGGATTTTTGGTGGAATCTGAATTGGTTCAGAATTATTCCAAAACTTCCCAAATCAAATTCTAATGATTTTAGAAGACCAAAACATGTTTGGGAAACTTCAAAAACTCAAATTTTGAGTCAAATCTCAAAAGAGGAAATTCAATTGAGGGAAGAATTCTCATTCCTTGTCTCATTCAACTTTCCCACTGGATGGATTTCCTAAACCTAAGAAGAATTGAGGGTTCACAAGAAAAAATCATTTATAAATACTCCATATTCTTTACAATTAAAGGGAGTTTTTTAGATTTCAGCCATCCCCTACCACTTCATCACCATACAATTTACATTCATCTTTGCACATCGAAGATTGAAGATGAAGAAGAATTCATCAATGGGTTTTATTGTTTCTTTCTTTTCTCTTTCTATTTTCATAATGTGTAACTAATTCCATAACTAGGGAATCAATGTGAACCTTTTGTGAATACTCATGTTTAGATTAATAATATTATTTCATCAACTCGATTCTTGATTTTTTCATTGCTCTTAATTGCTTGACTCTCATTAGTTTTAATAATTTTCACACCATAAATCAAGGGTGGATAATTATTTCGTATTATTTTAGGGTTACGACTATCTGAGAATTAGGGTTAGAGTATACACCAAACCTAACCTTGATTAATGCTCTTTTGAATGAATGAATGAATTTTATCTTTAGCATAGACCAAGCAAAGTATAGAATTTGGTTCTTATTTCTTAAGCTTAACGGGTTCTCAATCGTTGTTCACACCATAGATCAAGGGTGAATAGTGGTTGGGAATACTTGACTCATCCCGTGATCATACGGTAATAGTCATGTTAAAGATAAAGAATGAACCCTTGAATTGATTGAATTTTGTTTACAAATTAATACATGCATTGAGTGTTCATAATTGGGGATCATTGATGACCTAGTGTTTTCTTTCCATTGATCACAACCCAATCTTTTCAATTGTTTCTTAGTTTTAATTTAATTTAGTTTTAGCTTTAAATCAAACTCAACAATCTTCTTGTTACTTTAATTTAGCTTTAATTAGAATTAGGTTTAAATAATTAAATCTCTAGTCCTCGTGGGAATGATCCTTACTTGCCGTTGTAATTATCTTCACGATTAGTGCACTTGTGAGTAATGTTTTTATAACACGATTTACGTCAATCAAGTTTTTGGCGCCGTTGCCGGGGATTAGTTGAATTTATTGGTTAATTCTAGTTTCAATTTTAGTTAATAGATTTAATTAATTAGGTAGTTGAATCATTAATTTTAGATTTTTAATTTTTATTTTCTTTTATTATATTTTCGTAGTTTACTATATGTCTGCCTTTTGTTTCAGGTTTCAACGGTGAATGCAGGGTAGAAGATCACTGCAAGGAGAATTACTACCATTGAACGACAACATTGATCGTATTGGACAAAGAACAATGGGAGACGACGGAAATTGAAAAATTGAAGTGGTTCCGGATCTACCAGTTGTACCTATCAAGACCACGAAGGATTACAACAGACCTATAGTTGATAATCACCCTCTTTGCATTGCACTGGATGAGGCGGCTAGAAACTATGAGCTGAAAAGTTTCCATTACAATCTGCTGCCTGCTTTCTATGGACTTCCTCAGAGAGTTTTATGCAGCAATTCAAGCTTTTCCAAACACCAGGGTGATAGAAAACCAGCTGCGTATGAGGTGTATTCCACATGCTTTCAAGGAAAAGGCGAAGACATGTCTTTTGACTTTGCCTCTAGCTTCACTGACAATATGGGAAGAGGTAGTAAATAGACTTACTGATCAATTTTAAAATTTCTTCCAAGGGGACCAAGAGTTATTCTATGATGCATGGGAGCGTTACAAGATGCTTCTATTTGATTGTCCTCAGCATGGATATCAAATGCACCAATTCTGGTAGTGATTTTATGATGGACTGAATGACATCTCAACTGTCTCAGTGAATAATGCATGTGGAGGATCCATGACTGGCAAGACTCCAGAAGAATTGCAAATTATCTTTGAAAAACTTGCTAGAAATTCCCGCGAGAAGAACTCTAGGAGAAGAAAGGGAGTTTATGAAGTAGATACGAGTGTCGGGGAACTCAATGCAAATGTCACAAATGCAGAAAACTATGGAAGTACTTGTCAATCAAGTGGGACAAACGAGAGAAGAACAACACAAGGGATATGAGCAACCAGGGTATGGTGCATAAGTTTTTCAAGCAAGAGGTCCTGGATCTAATAATGAGGAAGAAGTACAAGTTATGAACAATTTCAACTCTCGACCTTGGAATGATCCTTTTTCAAACACATACAATCCAGGGTAGAGAAATCATCCAAACTTCTCTTGGAGAGATAATCAAGGCATCGAGAACCGGTGGGGAAATAACAACAATTATGGCCAGAGACAGTATAATGATTGTACCCAGCAAAATCCTGTATCTCAACCCACAAATCTATCATTAGAAGATACAATGAAGCAATTTATACAAACTATGGACCAGAGGATGAATCAGCATGACAAAAGATTCCAAGACTCTAATTTGAGAATACAGAATTTTGATGTTTCATTAAGAAAGATAGAAACACAAATTGGGCAACTAGCTGAAGCCAATCAAATGAATGAACCAGGAAAATTTCCAAGTTATACTGAGCAAGCAAAGACCATCACACCTCATTGGAATGGTAAAGATTCAAATAATGATAAACCTGCTGAACTATTTAATGCTTCTATTAATGTTTCAGGTTTCTCAAAGAAGAATAATGAACTAGGAGAAGAGGAAGAGCCTAAGGTAGAGAAGGCCAAGGATACATCAAAAATTCACAAATCGCCTATTCCTTTTCCATCCATAGTTCAGAAGAACAAGCTCAACCAATCATTCAAGGAGATCTATAATATCCTGTCAAATGACAATGTTAGTCTGCAAACCATGGAAGAGATTCATAAGATGCCAGCCTACGTAAAGTATTTCAAAGAACTCAATTCAAGAAGTAGGAAAACTGATTCACACGAGACAATTTCAATTCAAGATGGAGCTAGTGCAATACTTCAAAAGAAGTTGCCCCCGAAACTCAAGGATCCTGGAAGTTTCAACATCACCATCACAGTGGGAGAAATAAGGAAGGAGAGAGCCACACTGGATCTAGGGGCGAGCATTAATTTGATGCCGTATGCTGTATATAAAGAGATGGGGCTGAGTAATCTAAAACCAATCAACATGGAGCATTCACTTGCCGATCGATCTATTAGGTATCCTCGTGGAATTGTGGAAGATGTTCCAGTCAAAGTTGGCAAGCTCATTATACCTGCAGATTTTATCATTCTAGATATGGAAGAAGAAGGCACCAATACAATTGACTTCCCTATCTTGCTCGGTAGACCATTTATGTCAACCGCGAAGGCTATCATAGATGTGCATAATGGGAAGGTTTCCATGACGGTGTTTGATGAGACAATCAATGTTGATGTCTTTGAACATTTGAAACATCCAGTAGGTGTTGTTGATTGTTTCAATGTGGAAGTAGTAGATCCAGAAGTTTGTCCAGATTCAACTTCAGCCTTAAAAGAATCTCGAAATGGCAAAAGAAGCAAAATTTCACATTGTGCAAGATATGAGAACATGATTGAACAGTTAAAAGAAGACAAACAGATGATTATCGCTCTTAACTCTGAATTGACAACAAAGATCACTGAATTACTGGAAGAAAAAGAGACTTCATTACAAAGGTATGCAGCACTTTCTCAAGAGGTTGAAAAGCTCAAAGAGGAGTTTGATCACCGGATGAAGCTAATGAAGGCTGAGATTGAACAAAGAGATAAAGCCTTAGAGATTATGAAGATTAAGGAGCTTGAAGACATTGCAAACCTTCAAAAGGCGGAGTAAGAGATCAAGTCAATTGTCATGGATAAGAAGAAGCAATTGGAGGAAGTCAAGATCAATGAGGTGAATAATTATGAGTCAATCAACTCCATCACCAAAAAGAAAGATCCAATTCCAAAAGGAAAGATTCAATTCCAAAAAGAAGAAGGAGAAACAGAAGGAATCAAAATCGATCATTGAACAACAACCACCAGAGAGGTAACTTTCATAATTTTATTCCCGTTTGTCACTTTTGTAACAGGAAAGGTCACATTCGGCCAAGATACTACAAGTATATAAGACAATATAAACAAGGGAGAATGAATCCAACGAACGTGAAGAAAGTATGGATTAAAAAGGCTGAGTTAAGAAACGTTGACAGTGGTGGAACTTTCAAGTTGAAGAAATTAGGTGATGAATATGAGATTGTTGCATCACCATTAGAGCCGTAGCACTCTCATACGTCTCGCATAGAGGCCCTAGACGTTAAATAAAGCGCTTGGTGGGAGGTAACCCACCCAGGTTTAATTATTTTGTTTTTGTTTTTGTTTTTATTTATTTTCAAGTTATAATTAGGGTTTCACAAGAACCTTTATGGCCAGAATTGAATATTGATAAAATTTTAATCTTATGCCTAATTAGAGACATTGTCTAATTCAGGTTTGGGGGTATCTTGTGGTTTTGAATAACAAGAACATGTGCTTCTAATTTGTGCACATTTGAACTGTGCAGATAAAGATTGGAAACTATTTTGTTCATTGACCGCTCCCTAGACACTTGTTTTGGCCATGGCCTGCAAAGCATGAAGGCTCTGCCAATCTTCGCAGCGCAGACCGCTTCTGAGGTATATGCCTCCACCGCAGGCCCAACAAGCAGGAATCCACTGCAATTTCTCACGGCACAGACCGCTCTGCACACAAGGTGTCCGTGCCATGACACACAGAACGTTGATCTGCTGTGAATCACCGCTAGCTAAACCGCTTGAGAGGCAATGCTTGAACCGCGTCCAGACCGCGGTAGCTTGAGTTAAACGGTGCATTTTGAAGTTTTAGGTAAGCAATTTTAGGCATCATCATTGCCCAGACCGTGGCCCAGGTAAGAGACCTAAACCACGGTAAGGCATGATTTCATGCACCTATATAAGTGTGTTGTCTGGGCTATTTTTCCTTTATTGTTTTTCTTTGGCTGCACCCGTTCCTCTTCTCCCTCCACTTCCCTTTTTGTTTCATTTTTAATTTTTAATTTTTATACATTGAGGACAATGTTTAGATTAGTTTGGGGTGTGAATTTATGTTTATTTTATTTTTCGACCCATTTGTTGAAATCTGCGAAAAAGTGCCCTGTTTTGAAATTTTTTGAGGCAAATGTTTTGATAAAAATATATTCATTGGTGAGGAAATAATTTTGTTTGTCCATAGTGGGTTCTTTGATTTTTCGATACGAATCTAACCGTATAAAGAATATAAAATTCTGGGCAGTGGTTTAAAAGTTATGAATGTTTCTTCGACCAAAGGTCATGGGCGATGCCCTGTTTTTTACAAATCTGCACGTGGACTTTTTACAACGTCTGTTTTCTCATTTTTCTGATTTGAATTTTGAAATATTTTATAAATACAAAGTGTGTATTTATATTTCTAGTTTATTGTGTTAAAATATGGTTAACTTTCGTTAATTAATTTTAGAGATATGTATTAAAGAATAGACGTAGGTCGTTTTAGAAAGTCACCAGTTTTTGAATTATTTGTCCTCTATTTTTCGATGCTTCTTTTGTGTGCTTTAAGAGCCGTAATATATGTTTTAATCACTGAGTTTAGACTAACGTCTTGCCACTTAGAGTACTATATTGCATTTTTCAAAATTTATGACATGCTCTCGATATGATGGTGGATAAGATGCTTAGTTGGATTGCCATGATTAATAGTGGAGATTACCCTTGTGAGTTCACTAAGCCAAAAATCATACATAATTATCATTATAGAGAGAATTATTTTCTTTCTACTCCTAAACACTCATTAGGTTCTTAGCATTAGAAATTGATCTCAATAGGTTATTCATTGGATATTAAAGAACATTTATCATAAAAAGATATCACATGTGAACTTTGCTCTTGTTTTGGTTGAACCATTAGAAGTGATATAGGCAATGTGTGCTTGAACTCACTTAAAAGGCCTTAAATATTTCCTACCTTATTTGTTTGCTCCCTAGCCAATTTTGAAGCCAAACACTATAAGCCATTTTCTTTCATCACCCACATTAACTTAACCCCAATTAGCCATATATTTAGCCATACCTTATAGCTTGGGATCATATTGAGGTGATGAAGATAATTGAAGAGAGTTCAAAATGGGTGATTTGTGATGTGCAAGTACCAAGGCAAAGCAAGAAGATCAAATGCAAAGAAGGTGTTGGAAGAATTATGTAATTGATGTACAAATTCTCATCTAAAAAAAAATGAAGTAAAAAAAAGTTAAAAAAAATAATAATTGAATGAGATGATGAATCAAATCAAATGTAAGTTAAACAGATAGAGCTTTATTATGAAAGTGATGAGAAATAAAAATCAACTCAAGAAGGAGAATTAACGGAAATTGTTCAAGAAGCCTGGATGCAAGTGGAATGAATAATTCGAAGAAATTCGGTCAGGTATGAAGAATGTCGAAGAATTTCTCGATATGATCCTAGGTTTGTTTGCTATCTTTTTCCCGTTATTTCTTAACCTTCACCCAATGGCCCCGTTACAACCAAAGATAAGACCTAATTGATCTTTTGGGGATGCTAGCTCGAGAGTAAAGGTAAACATGTGCTCTATCTTGTTCTTAATGTCTGATTCCGGTCATGAGATCCTTTACATAAAATCAAACGTTCTTTCTACTACATATTCATATGCGATTATATTTTGAATTTTCTTGTACATAAACTCCATTCGCATATGCTTGATGAGTGTATCTGTCTAGGTTCTGTGAGAAATTAAGAGTGATATCCTGTGAGGATTAGAGTCGATGCGAATTATATCTATGGCATTTGACGAATGTTTGACGAATGCGTTTTTGAAGCTAGAGTGTCTTGAGTATGGGTTTTTCATTAAAACTAAGTAGTGCATTCAAATTTATGACTTAATTTTAGTCTTTCTTCAGTGGGTCTAGCATGTATTGGCTTTGAATGGTACATTTGAGTTTGCAACTTGATACTTTTGTTTTTCGTAGAAATATGTTTGTGGGTAGCATAGCTGTAAACCCTCAGGAGACAAAACTCCTCCTACTAGGGACACCTAGAGGTTTAAAGGCTTGTATCATACGCTCAATGCTATCGTGTTCCCTACGAAAGTGGCTTAGCTTATTTTTATTTTTATTTTATTTTTAGATTTTTGTTTATTTTACTCTAGTTTTGCCAGAGGACTAGCAAAATATAGGTTTGGGGGTATTTGATCGGACTATTTCTGTACATGTTTTAGGTCCCCATTTCCTATTATTTGTGCTTTGTTCTTAGGTAAAATTAGGTATTTTATGTGTTTGTTGAGTATGTGTAGGTCATGCCCACACACGAGTCGTGCATTCGAAGGTTCGGGGTCCATGATTTGCAACCCCTTGCTCGCGCAAGAGAGAGCCTTTATGTCTCACACATGTCGATAGCTCATATCACACATTCACTTATAAACTACATATAAATAATTTCCCTAAGCAATGTGGGATTCATTTTAATCCCTAAGCAATGTGGGATTCATTTTAATCCGTACACAATGGGTTCACTTTGAGACTCAATTTCTCATTCACCCATGAACCATTTTGTGAATTTGAGTATACCATTTCGAAGTTCTCACAGAGGAGAATTCGAATCAACTTTTATCTTCAAATTTTATAGAATTTATCGTAATCAATTTGTGCTCTCAAAATGAGAGTTTATCACAAAATTTTCCAACACATACATCAGTTTAAGTCACACATAGAACGAACACCAAGTAGATCACGTAACTTCAGAAATGCTCCCAACTTGAGTGGCTTAGTTAATATATCTGCAATATGTTCTTCACTGTGACAAAACACCAGTTCAATAACTCCATCTTTAACAAGATCACGAAGTAAATGATACCTCACATCTATGTGCTTGCTTTTCTTGTAAAACTTGATTCTTGGAGTACTTGATTGTAGAACTATTATCACAATAAATTTGTATCTGTCCTGGTTGAAATTGGTGCAACATTTCCAGTATTCTTTTCAACTAAATAGCTTGACATGCACATGATGTCATTGCAATAAATTCTGCTTTAGTCGTGGACAAAGTAACAACTTGTTGTTTCTTTGATGACCATGATACAACCCCAAAACTCAACATGAAAGTATAGTCAGAAGTGCTTTTTCTGTCTTCTAAATCACCAACATAATCACTATCACTAAAACCAATAAGATCTGATTCTTCTTCTTTCTTATAAAAAAAAAATACCAAAATCAACAGTACCCTTCAAGTAACTCAACACCCTTTTTTCCAGCCAAAATATGATATTCTGTTGGACATCCCATATATCTGCTAATAAGACTCACAACATACATGATGTCTGGCCTGGTAGCTGTTAAGTACATCAAACTTCCAACGATATGCTTGAATAAAGTGCGTCAACCTTCTTTCCTTCAGAATCCATAGTCAGTTTCACTCCTGGTTTAGTTGGAGTACCTACTGAGTTGCAATTCTTCATCAAAAATTTGTCTAAAATCTCCACAGCATACTTTTTTTTTGAGTAATGAAAATCCCTGTTGCAGATTGTACTACTTCAATGCCAAGAGAGTAGAGCATCATGCCTAAATATGTCATCTCAAATTTAGCCATCATGGATTGTTTAAAATCATCAAACATACTTTGATCATTTCCTGTGTAAATCAGATCATTTACATATAAGCAAATAATTTAAAAAATTTATGAGATGCCAGATTTATTAAAAAGAGTATGCTCGTATGGACACTTTTGAAATCCGACCTTTGAAAAATAGGTATCTATGCGACTGTACCAAGCTCTGGGTGCTTGTTTCAGTCCATATAAAGCCTCCTTCAACCTGTATACCTTTTTCTCAGAACCTTGCTGGACATATCCAGGAGGCTAATCGATATACACATGCTCACATAATTCACCATGAAGAAATGCCGATTTGACATCCAATTGGTAAATGGGCAGAGAATTTTGTACAACTTAAGCCACTACCAATCGGATTGTATCATGCCTAGCAACCGGGGCAAACACCTTCTCATAATCAACACCAAACTTCTGCTTGTAACCTTTCTCTACCAGCCGTGCTTTATATTTGTCAACTTCTCCTTTTTCATTCAGCTTGGATTTATAAACCCATTTCACACCAATGTTTTCTAGCCATGTGGAAGATCAGTCAACTCTCATGTGTCATTTTTCTTGATAGCTTCTATTTCTAAATCCATGGCCTCTTGGCATTTTAAGTCTTTCGTTGCATCTTCGAATGTTATGAGATCACAGTCTGCAAATAAAATAAAATGAGTAGTATCTTCATCAAATAACTCATCTTCATTTACATAATTAATCATCCAAGCTGGCCTTTTTCTTTGACGTTGATTTACTGAATAGATTCACCTGGTAGGTGTTTTTCATTTAAGATAGTTGCATATGGGCTAGTTAGCACATCATGAGAAAATAGTTGATGTTGGTTTGACTGGTGATTGGGCTGAGTAGTCTCCATTTCAAATTTCTTTTCATCAATATTTATTGAGCATGGTTGCTTCCCTAGATCATTCCAAACCCATGCTTCTTCATCATCATCAAAAATGACATCACAGCTAATGATTATGTTTTTTGTAACAGGATTATACAACATATATGCTTTGGATTCTTCACTAACACTAAGGAAAACACATTTCACTCATTTGTCATCGAGCTTATTTCTCTTTTCATCAGGAATGCGGGCATATGCTATACACCTAAAACTCCTAAAATGATCGATGGCAGTTTGTGTACAGACCAAGCTTCTTCTGGTGTCATGTTTTTTACAGCAAAGGTAGGACACTATTCAGCACATGAATACCCCAATTAACTGCCTCAGGCCAAAAACTCTTTGGAATGCACCTATTTGCCAACATGCTTCACACCATGTTCAAAATCGTACAATTATTTCTTCCCGACTCTCCATTTTGCTATGGTGTGTAGGTTGTTGCCAACTATCTATGGATCCCTCCCATACATTGCACAATAGTTTGCAAACTCATGAGAATAAAACTCACCACCATGATCCGTACGAAGAAGGTTAATATCTCTCCCATATTCCTTCTCAACGAATGCCTTGAACTTTTTAACTACACCAAAAGCTTCATTCTTTTCTTGTAAAAAATAAACCCATATATTCCTGCTATAGTCATCTGTAAATGAAATAAAGTACCTCTTGTTGCTGTTTGGGGCTGGACTAATTGGACCACAAGGGTCTGAATGAATCAATTGTAGTGGTTGTTGGCTCTCCATGCTCTTCCTATTGGAAAGGAATCACGATGTGTTTACCAACAACATAATCTTGACAAACTTTGGATGGAGATTGATTTGAGGAATATCAATTACCATATTCTTCTGTTGCAATGTTCTCAAACCATTAAAATTGAGATGACCATAGCATAAATGCCATAACCATGTCGAATCTCGCACTTTATTAAACAAGCAGGCTTAACCATTATTCTGATTGTGCAGAGGAAACAACCGGTTAGCTGTCATAATAACTTGAGCAATTATTCCTTTATCTGGATGTTGAATTGAGCAGCAACCCTTCTGAATAATAATTGTGTATTCTCTTTCTTACAGTTGTCCCATGCTAATTAGATTACTTTTCGATTCTGGAACATAAAAGACTCCAGGAATTTTCAAAGAGCTCCCTATGACTTGCAATTTGACAGTGCCTTGTCCCATGATAGAAATTCTTGAATTATTCCCAAGCTTGACATTATCTTTAAAAGATTCATCCAAATTAGAAAATAAAGACTTGTTACCACACACGTGGTTGCTGCAACCAGAGTCTAAATACCATTTATCTGAATGCGATTCCTCTTGAGTATGGTAAGCCATCAATAGAGTTTCTTCCTCTTCTTCTTGCTTTGCAAAATTTGTCTTCGCTCCATATCCCCTATCAGAATACAGATTTGCAGTGCACTCAGATTGGTAATGATGATACTTGTGACAACGATAACACTCAATCTGAGACTTGTTAACCTGTGAAATCTTGAGTGTTAGAATACTGATCATTGTCACTTACATTCCCTCTGCCATTGGAACTCAATTTCGACCACGTTCTTTGCCTCGTCCTCGACCCCTGCCACAACCTCTGCCTGCTCCGTTCCCAGTGGAGGAATCGAATTCAGTTGACACCTTCAAAGCTTGTTCATTTGTGTGAGGAGGTGCCATTCTCTACTCATGTATTAGTAATGAACTTTGCAATTCATCAATAGATATTGTATCGATGTCCTTTGATTCCTTAATAAAGCAAGCAAATTTGGAAGACATAGACCGTATAATCTTTTCGATGATGGTAACATCATCCAATTGTCCACCATAAATACGCATCTTAATAACAGTGGTTAATGTCCTGGTAAGAGACGCTACTCTTTGGATGGGGAAATAGTTGATTGGGGCGACTGTTTCCTAACAGAGTTGTTGGTCCTTCTGTGATGTTTTGTTGCTTAATGTTGTTGTGCCAACTTGCTCTGTTTTTTGTTTGTCTGTCGTTGGCTGTTGTTTCTTTGTTGGTTGTTTGCTCTTTTTTTGGTTCTTATACTGGGTTTGGTTGTTTGTTTTCCTTGGGCCTTGTTGTTCAAAAAACAAAAAAAAATGTCTTGGAAAAGTACTCATCTACTGACTCCCCCTCTTTCATATGAAGAACTTCAAACTCTTTACGAAGGATTTGAAGTTGCTATCTTTTCACCCTTGTTGTGCCTGCATACTTTCTTTTCATCGAGTCCCAAATATGTTTGGAAGTATCTTTTTAAAGAATAGTCTCCAATATGGCACGATCGATTGCCTAGAATAGATAATTCTTGGCTTTGAGATCCTTCAATCTCTGCTCATCCAAAACCTTCTGTTGAGCTTCAGTCAACACCACACCAGTCTCTACGATGCTCCAATACTCCTTGGAACGAAGAAAAGTTTCCATCAACATGATCCAATGGTCATAGTGACCATCAAAGCGAGGAATGGCGGGTTGCGTAAAATTTTTGTTGTCACATGCCATGACCACTTGTTGCTACAAGTTGTTGCTGCTTCTTTCCCACAGATCAATCTCAACTTAGCTATAATACCACTGTTATAACTGGATACAAAATAGAAAAATACCTTGTGAGACTTCTACAATATTTTTTTAACTGAAAGACTGAATATATACAAGAACAGAGAACAAACTCTAGCTGAAAATAAGCAATAACTAACCCATGATTAACAACTCCTAAGCTCATGGGATTCTTCTAAAAAACTGAAACGTGAAAATCTATTCCCTAAAGAATAGGTACATATACCACTATTATTCTATTGAACATAATAAACTAAAACTTTAACAGATGGGTGGTTTGAGATTGACTTAGGATGTTGGAGGTGATTAATTATGATAATACAAATAATAATAATAATAATAATAATAAGGATGTGAAAATGTGTTTGAAGTGAAGGGTGAGAAGTTGAAAGGAGGGCTCTGTTGACAAATTGGCTCAACTTCCACCTTCCATCTACCATCTACACTGTTGACAATGTGGAAACCAAACCACCGGCTACATTCATGGCAACAATTAACCACCATGTTGAAAATGAGGGAGGGTTGTCTTTGCCTATCTCCTATATATAAGACCCTCAACAAAGTAAGAGGTAAGGCAAGAAGCATGGCAATAAGCAATTCAGTATTTTGTACTGTTGGGGTTTATTCCCTAAATATGTAATCTGTAAATGGATTTATGAAATAAATAAATAAAAAGTTCAATTCATTCTTATTGTATTGTTTATTTTATAACTTGTGCATATACTTAACATCCAAGATTGCCAGATGTAATCTCGAACTGAGTATATGAGTGTCATATACGGATGGATATAGTAAGAGACGTGCAATCTAAAGAGTCCATAGATAGCAAATAAAGTTGGGTACTTTATTTAGCTTTATTTGTGGTTAATCTATAACTGCGGTCCATTTCGTAATGTATGGTGATTCTATCCTGAATCATTCATATGGAGATATGAGAATGGAGGCACCTTGTATGATGTGATCATATAGGACTGGACCATAATCTATATGGATCTCTCAACAAGATCTGTTTACCAATGAGATTTATATATATCAACTAATGATGGCTATATATGGGTGATCTTAATCCTGAGTGTCTTATCGACTCCTTCAGGTTAGATCGTGGTCTTTGATATACCATGAGTGAGGTCGGATGAAGTTTCCGATTAATATGCTCCGTTTGTTGGGATTGCGGTTTGGCTTGTGGCTGGGAAGGTTTGTACACAATAGTGGAATCCACTCATTCTTGTGACAAGTAGGCGGCAGTTCCCTTAAGGGTTGATTCGGGGCTTGGGCAGTATGAGCACTCTCCTAATTTCGTAAGGAAATAGGATTTATTGTCCAATAGAGAATCAATGGTACTTAAAGGATATATGTAATTAGAGGGGTATAATAGATATTATGATCCAGCTCTAATTATGAACTATTATGGAGGATCACACCATGTGTAATAGCTATATCGATGGACACCCAGTTGTATCGGCCTGTGTAAAAGCGTCTACAGTTGAGAGAGTGCAGCATCGGGTTTTTAGTGGAATAACACTGAAGTTAATAATCAAGGAATATCAATTAAAGAGTTTAATTAATGATTCCGAAGATTATTAGAGCTCAAAATATTGTGGGTCCATTAGGTCCCTTGCTAGCCCGATCGATTTAGGTAACATGGGTCACGGTTAATTAATTGGATTGCCCAATTAATTGTGTTACAAAAGTGACACGTGTTTATTCGGGAATTAATTGAATAATGAGATTATTTAATTAATGAATATTAATCGTTAAATTAATTAAATAATTAGATTATTTAATTATATTGATCAATTAAATAATTATATTGATCGTGGAGGTGATTACATTGACCAAGAGTCTGAAGACTTCATGGTTGAGCATGGGATGATTTCCCAACTCACAACTCTTGGTACACCTTAGCAAAATGGTGTAGCGGAGAGGAGAAATAGAACCCCGATAGAAATGGTGAGATCCATTATTAGTTTCTCATCATTAGCAAATTCCTTTTGGGGATATGCGTTACAAACAGTGGCATACATTTTGAATGTAGTGCCATCCAAATCTGTTACTAAGACTCCCCTGAGTTGTGGAATGGTCGTAAAGTTAGTTTGGGACATTTTCACATATGGGGGTGTCCAGCATACGTGCTGAAGAACAGAACTGGAAAGCTAGACTCCAAGTCCGTGGTCTGCTTGTTTGTAGGATACTCCAAGGAGACCAGAGGTGGACACTTCTATAGTCCCGAAGATAACAAAGTATTTGTATCGACAAATGCAACGTTTCTTGAGGAAAATTATATTAGTGATCATAAACCTCGTTCTAAGATTGTATTGAATGAGTTGAAGCCTGGTGAGACTAGTGCTTCATCAATAAGAGTTGTTGATCCACAAACATCTAAGAGTCAGATGGTTCCTGGCTATGATACACTACCACCTAGACGTAGTGAGAGGGTTGTGAGACAACCTGAACGCTATTTAGGTATAGGTGAGGGATAATGTGTTGTCTCTGCTGATAGTGTTGATGATCCATTGACATTTAAGAATGCAATGGAAGATCCTGATAAAGAGGAATGGCTTAGAGCCATGAATCTCGAGATGGAGTCCATGTACTCTAACTTAGTTCTAGGATCTTGTAGACTTACCGAATGGGGTAAAACCCGTAGGGTATAAGTGGATCTACAAGAGAAAGAGAGGAGTAGACGGGAAGGTAGAGACCTTCAAGGCAAGGCTAGTGGCCAAGGGTTATACCCAGAAAGAGGGGGTCGATTATGAAGAGACCTTCTCGCCAGTAGCCATGTTTATATCTATTAGGATTCTCTTATCCATTGCTGCCTATTTTGATTACAAAATTTGGCAAATGGACGTCAAGACTGCATTCTTGAATGACAATCTTGATGAGAGCATCTATATGATGCAACCAGAAGGATTCGTGTCTCTAGATAAATAGCAAAAGGTTTGTAAGCTGCAAAGGTCCATCTATGGACCTAAGCAAGCATCTAGATCTTGGAACATTAAGTTTGATGATGTGATCAAAACCTATGGCTTCGAGCAGAACGGGTCGATGAGCCTTGTGTCTACAAGTGCATAATTGATAAGAAAATAGTTTTCTTGGTCCTATACATAGATGATATCCTGGGAATGATGTGGGAGTGTTGTCTGATGTAAAGGGTTAACTGTCTAGCCAATTCCAAATGAAAGATTTGAGAGAGGCGAGTTATGTTCTAGGGATCCAACTTATAAGGGATCATAAGAACAAACTCATAACACTGTCTCAGGCATCATATATCGACAAGATTCTTGTGCGATTTTCGATACAGAACTCCAAGAAAGGTAATTTACCTTACAGGCATGGAATTCACTTGTCTAAAGAACAGTGTCCTAAGACACATCAAGAAGTTGAGGATATGAGACGTGTACCCTATGTATCGGCAGTAGGTAGTCTCATGTATGCTATGTTATGTACGAGACCGGACATCTGCTATGCCGTGGGAGTAGTCAGCAGATACCAATCCAACCCAGGATTGGATCACTGGGTTACTGTCAAGATAATTCTCAAGTATCTTCCGAGAACGAGAGACTATATGCTAGTGTATTCCTGGCAGGATTTGATCCCTTTAGGATACACGGATTCTGATTTTCAGTCAGACAAAGATTATAGAAAATCGATGTCTAGATCAGTATTCACCCTGGGTGGTGGAACCATTGTGTGGGGAAGTATCAAGCAATCTTGCATTGCTGACTCCACCATGGAAGCTGAATATGTAGCCGCTTGTGAAGCTGCTAAAGAGGCTGTTTGGCTTTGTTAGTTCTTAAGTGATATGGAAGTTGTTCCAGATCTGGATAGGCCCATCACACTTTATTGTGATAACAGTGGTGCTGTGGCTAATTCCAAAGAACCAAGAAGCCATAATAGAGGGAAGCATATAGAGAGAAAGTATCATCTTATAAGAGAGATAGTGCAGAGAGGAGATGTGATCGTCACAAAGATAGCCTCACAAGACAATCATATTAGTCCATTTACGAAGACCTTACTAGCTTAAGTGTTTTTGGGTCACCTAGATGGTCTAGGGTGACGAGACATGCCTCACATGCTTTAGTGCAAGTGGGAGATTGTTGGGATTTATGCCCTAAAGATGTAATTTGTAAATGGATTTATGAAAAAAATAAAAAGAAAAGTTCTATTCATTCTTGTTGTGTTGTTTATTTTATAACTTGTGCATATACTTAACATCCAAGATTGCCAGATGCAATCTCGAACTGAGTATATGAGTTTCAAATACGAATGGTTACAGTAAGAGACGTGCAATCTAAAGAGTCCATAGATAGCAAATAAAGTTGGGTACTTTATCTAGCTTTATTTGTGGTTAATCTATAGCTGCGGTTCATTCCGTAATGTACGGTGATTCTATCCTGAATCATTCATATGGAGATATGAGAATGGAGACACCTTGTATGATATGATCATATAGGATTGGACCATGATCTATATGAATCTCTCAACAAGATCCGTTTACCGATGAGATTCATATATATCAACTAATGATGGCTATATGTGGGTGATCTTAACCCTGAGTGTCTTATTGAATCCTTCATGTTAGATCGTGATCTTTGATATACCATGGGTGAGGTCGGATGAAGTTGCTGATCAATATGCTTCGCATGTTGGGATTACGGTTTGGCTTGTGGCTAGGAAGGTTTGTACACAATAGTGGAATCCACTCCTTCTTATGAGAAGTAGACGGTAGTTTCCTTAAGGGTTGATTCGGGGCATGGACAATATGAGTACTCTCTTAATTCCGTAAGAAAATAGGATTTATTGTCCATTAGAGAATCAATGGTATTTAAAGGATATATGTAATTAGAGGGGTATAACAGACATTATGACCCAGTTCTAATTATGAACTGCTGTGGAGGATCCCACCATGTATAATAGCTATATCGATGGATACCGAGTTGTATCGGTCTGTGTAAAAGTGTCTGCAATAAAGAGAGTGCAGCTTCGGGTTTTTAGTGGAATATTAATTAAAGAGTTTAATTAATGATTCTGAAGATTATTAGGGCTCAAAATACTGTGGGTCCATTAGGTTACCTTGCTAGCCCGATCGATTTAGGTAACATGGGTCACGGTTAATTAATTGGATTGATCAATTAATTGTGTTACAAAAGTGACACGTGCTTATTCGGGAATTAATTGAATAATGAGATTATTTAATTAATGAATGTTAATAGTTAAATTAATTAAATAATTAGATTATTTAATTATATTGATAATTAAAAATTATTAATTAACTATTAATTGGAGGGTGTTAGTTGATATATGGATTTAGGTGAAGATAAAATAATAGGATTATTTTATTTTTACTAAATCATTTATCTAAGTATTTGAATTTAAGTTTAAATTTAAAATACTTATTATCACTTTTAATATATTAGATATATTTGAAAAGAATAATTAAAGATATACATCAATTAATAACACAAGATATTACATTGGATGTAAATTGGTGTGTACACATGTATAAGTGTTTGTATTCTATACAAACAAGGATATATATATGTATATTTTGTGTAAAAGTGGAGCACGCATAAGTTGTTGAAAAATAAAAGGTTTTTTTTTTTTTTTTTTGTTTACTTTGAAAACTCACACGCAGCTGTTGGCTAAGAAAAAAAAGAATTTTTTTTTGTTCAATTGTGTACATTAAAATAACACCAAATATTGAAGAAAGAGTTTATTCAAATTCTCTCTACATTCTCCATTCAAGTTCCTAAGATTGTGATGCGTCTACATGCAGTTACCAGTTCCGGGAGATAGCAAAGAAGATCGAGTGGTTCAGACAAGAGCACATCGTAAAGTGAATGAGTCTCCAAACGTTGGTAAGAGTGGTTCAGACAGGAGCCTATCAAAAAGTGAAGGAGCCTCCAAACGTTGGTAAGATTTTCTTCTACTGATTATATCGATTTCAATTTCCTATGTTTACATATTGTATGTATTAGTTTCGAAAAATAATTATGATCCCAAGTTCACTTGTCCCAGATACAGATTATGATCTATATTAAAAATTTTAAAACCTAGTTCCGCTGCGTGACCGGTGAACGGGGTTCCAACATGTACTTCCAGAGAGAGTTCTTGAGAGTTGAGAGAAAACTCTGTTTTGTATTATTTCTGAAATAATATTAGTTTCCTGCCTCCCGTGGACGTAAGCAATTGTCGAACCACGTAAATATATGTGCTTGTGTGTTGTGTGCACTATTCTGTTTAATTTCTGGCAATTTCCGTAACAAATTGGTATCAGAGTTTTGATTTTCTGTAAAGTCCAGAAATTTCGAAGTGCTCGAATCACTGTTCGGAGGGTACCTTTTGTTCCTCTCAGAAATACGATTCCAACACCGGTGACCGCATCTCAAACGGAGCTATAACGAACTCTCTAGCTTCGCTCAAAGTTCGGTCAACATTGAAAAAAAATTCAGAATTTTTTCTGCAATTTTTCAAACGAAGAAGACGATGTTGTAGCAGGCACGTCATTCGCCATGTCGCCGAACAGTCAGCACCAGTCATCCACCACGTCAGTGATAATAGCCACCGTATCAATCCACGTTAGCACCAATCATCCGCCACACCAGTGACAGATAGTCACCACGTCAGCAGAAACTGCACCACATCATCGCACAGTCGACGTCAGATAGTGGCCACGTTATCCATGTGAGGGTGATCAGCCGCCACGTCACCACACAATCAACCCCAGTCATCTACCACGCCATCTATGCACCATGTCAGTGCCACATCACCATTCAGAATATTCTATTTCCATCAGAGAATATTCCGTTTCCTTCAGAATATTCCGTTAGCCTAACGTAATATTCCCGAGTCAACTCGGTCCAGAAGTGTTTTTTTACCCAACTCAGTGCAATTTTCACATGTTTTTGACTGAGTCGGACCTGTTACCATCTAGTTCGACTGTTTCGGATGCAACCGTGCCATCAGTTTTAGCTAATTCCACTTGTAAGTACTGTTTGTGACTTACTCACACTTTATTAGCTCTGTTTTCGAGCACAATGGATGATCCAAAAGCTGGTGAAAACTTGGAACAATCAACTGAATCTCAGACCTTGACATTAACCAGTAGTTCTCGGCAAAAAAGCTCTATATCTAATGCGAAGTTTGATATTGAGAAGTTTGATGGCACTAACAACTATGGCATGTGACAATGCGAAGTTATGGATTTGTTATTCCGGGAAGGATCAGATATTGCTTTAAGTTCCAAACCCAAGGATATTTCTGATGAAGGTTGGAAATATGTAAATCGTCAAGCCTGTGGAACAATTCGGTTGTGTCTAGCCAATGACCAAAAGTATTTTGTCATGAAGGAGGCTATGGCATCAAGTCACTGGAAAAAGTTAGAGGACAAGTAAATGACAAAAAGCATAGAGAACCGACTCTACCTGAAGAAGAAGCGTTTTTGATTCAGTACAAGAAAGGTATTTCTATGATTGAGCATTTGGAAAATTACAATAAAATTCTAGCTGATTTACAAAATTTAGATGTTGAAATTAGCGATGAGGATAAAACATTACTGTTGTTGAATTCCCTACCTGATACATATGAACACTTAACCACAACTCTGTTATATGGAAATGATGAGATTAAATTCATAGACGTTTCTAATGCTCTGATGAATAATGAGTATCGGAAGAAGGGTCAGCTTGATCACAGAGACTCAACATCAGAAGCACTGACTGTTTCCTGAGGCAGGACAGACAATAGAAGATCTGGAGTATCTAGTGAGCGTGGTAAATCTTGCTCAAAATCAAGAGGAGCATTTCGCTTAAAATCAAGAGGAGCATTTCGCTCAAAGCCAAGAGGAGAATCATCATTCAGATGTCCTGCAAATGACGAGTATGCCTATTGTCATCAGAAAGGGCACTGGAAGAAAGATTGTCCAAACAAGAACAAATCTAATGTGGATGTTGCATAAAAAGCTGAGGATGAAGATGATTAAGCTTTTACAGTTTCATCATCAGACAACCATTCTAATAAATGGATTCTAGATTCCGGCTATTCCTATCATATGTGTCCTAACAGGTAGTGGTTCTCAAGCTTCCAGGAGCTTGACGGGGGAGTTATGCTTATGGGCAATGACAATACCTATCGGACGAAAGGGATAGGAACTATTCACTCAAAGATGCACGATGGTATAACCAGACGATTGACAGACGTCAGGTATGTCCCTGATTTGAAGAAGAAACTCATTTCACTGGGGGTCTTAGACTCCAGCGGTTACAAGGTGACCATGGAAGGTGGAATCCTAAAAGTTGTACGAGGTGCATTCTTGGCAATGAAAGGAACTCGACAGAGAAATCTATATTTCCTGGATGGGTGCACTGTCACAGGGATAACAACCGTCTCCAACAGTTCTGACGATGGACCATATGATACTTCCCGACTCTGGCACAAGCGTTTAGGCCTTAGGGCATGTCGGGGAGAAGACTTTGCAAGGTTTGGTGAATCAAGGTATTCTGAAAGGTGCCAAGACAGGTAAACTTGATTTATGTGAGCATTGTGTCATAGGAAAACAGACGAGAGTCAAGTTCAACACCGCCATTCATCGTACAAAGGCAACACTCGATTACATTCACACTGATGTTTAGAGGCCTTCCAAAAATGTTTCTTTAGAGGTAAGCATTATTTTGTAACTTTCATTAATGATTTCTCTAGGTATGTCTGGGGTATATAAGGATGAAGTTCTAGATATCTTTCTTCAATGGAAAAAGATGAATGAAACCTAGACAAGCAGAAAAATCAGAATGCTTAGATCAGACAATGACGGAGAATACAAATAAGATCCTTTCATGAAATATTGTCAGGGTATTACACTTTGAACTTGGAAGCAACAAGGTCAAGCTCCGAGCTAATTTAGATCTCTAGGAAGAGAAACAAGATCGGGTAGTTGAGAAAGTTGCTATTTACTAGAGCAATATCACTAGGTACTTCAACAGAAAGGTTAGAACCCCGAACTTCAAGGAAGAGGATCTAGTTCTCAGGAAAGTGACCATGGATACCCGGAAGAGGTCGGATGGGGTCATAGGGCCAATTGGGAAGGGCCATAATTTGTCAAGGTAGTGGTCCACAATGGGGCATACAAGCTCGAAGACATGGATGGTCGACCCATCGATCACACCTATAATGCGGATCACTTGAGAAAGTTCTACCCCTAAGCAGGGGACTCAGGAGTAGACTGCCTCAATTTAGGTTTCAATAAAATCCCAAACAACAATGTACTACATCTTGATCATCAATAAAGTTGGCTATTTCTCCATCTCTGATTATGTTCTACATTAATTTCTCCATGTATGACATGATTCTATGCGAGTAAGTTCGCCTCAAGACCAAAGACTAGCCGGGGAAGCCACCTCGCTACTCCTGGTGCATTGGCCAGACACCCTCCCGCCAAGAAGGGTCTAAGTGTAAGAGCATAGTTTTCATTCAGATCTCGAGACCAGAGATTAGCCAGGGAAGCCGCCTCGCTGCCTCTGATGCCTTGGTTGGGCTACCACCCCCAAGATGGGTTTGAGTGTAAGAGCATAGTTGCAATTCATATATCGAGACCAGGAAATAGCTAATATAGCCCTCCTGATGGCTTAGTTAGGCTACTACCCCTAAGAAGGGTTTGAGTGTAAGAGCATAGTTGTAATCCAGATCTCGAGACCAGGAAATAGCTATAATAGCCCTACTGATGCCTTGGTCGGGTTACCACCCCCAAGAAGGGTCTGAGTGTAAGAACGCAGTTGCCATTCAGATCTCGAAACCAGAAAATAGCTAGATAGCCCTCTTGATATCCCGATCGGGTTACCACCCATGGAAAGGGTCCAAGCATGAATAACAGTTTCACCTATGGGGTTGAGGTCGCCATGATGAGATACCTTCCCAAATGCCGGGAAAAAAGGTATCTAGGTTGTTATAACACAGCTTTTGCCAAAAAATTAAGCACTTGATTGCTACTACTCTTCAGTTTACCTATACGCACGATTTCCTAATTCGCTAGTTTAAAGTTTGAACGAGGGATCTTCAAAGGTGCAGGATACGATACAATACAAGGAGACTTTTTCCCAAAGGCAGGAATTTCTGCCAAGTACTTAAAATTGGAAGCTGGATGGTCGCCCAGCTAGCAGGTTTATGCTTGGTGGATTCAGAGCATCCTTTTACAAAATTTCATTGAGTCAAAATTACTTCAGAGGTCATATCTAGGTCGGAGTCAGGAATAAAACAAGGAACTATCAGTCAAGTTCGAAGTTCATGATCAGAAATAATCAAAGTAGGCATAAATGAAAAGAAAAATAATTTTCATTGATAGTAAGAGAGCCTATCCCCTTATAAGGTTACAATAATCATTCAGGGAGACTAATCCCCGGTTCCGGGCTACATATAAGTAAAAACAAAGAAAGAATGGATTAGACTGGTCATGAAAAAAGCGGGGTGCTCACCCCCCTTTCCGGGTAATCGAAACAAGTAAAGAATAGATGGTGTTAAGCTCTGGCGTCATCCTGATTCCCTTCAGCTGCTCCTCCTCCATGATGGTCTTCGCCCTCCGCCCCTCATTCCTGTGGCTGCTCATCCTGATTGGCAACCACTGTTGCTCCTTCCTCTAGAGGTTCCTCAATTACTTGTTGCTCAGCTTGGTCCTCCTCTAAGACCTCATTAACCACCGCTATAACCTTAGGAGGGATGGCCGTATCTGCCAATGACTTCATCCTGTTATTCTTATCCTTCATCCTGTTATTCTTATCCTTCAACTCTTCTCTAAATGTTTCTTTAAGGCGGTCTCTGGCCTCCTCCCGGGCTTCTGGATGCCCCCCCCCAGGCTGAACCCCACTAAAGGTTTCCCTACGACCTGAGGCTGGTAAGACAGGAGGAGGAGGATTCCCCGGGTTGCTTCCCAGCTTCATCCCTACTGGAAAGACCTGTTCTATCAACATCATGACGTGACATCTCTGTGACCATGGCCTTAATCTCCTCTCTATCCTAGCCAGTGATGGTGGAAAGGTCGAAGGGAAGAGGGAGAGATTCTGCGACCTGGTAGGAAGCATAGAAATACCTATTGCGGAATGAGGCATCTACCTCGGCTTATAGTTTGGCTACTTCGGCATGCAGACTCTGGTTTTCAATGCCCAACATTTTGACCTTTGCCTTCCATAAGTTCCTTTGCCTAGCTCGCCGTTCAAACTTGAGGGTTTCTTGATCAAAGGATCACTTTAGCCTCTCGTGGCCGTAGTGGAGCTCGACCAGCTTAACCTCCATTACCTTTTGACTGGAATTCATCTTCTGAAAGAGAGTTTGAGCTTGCGCAAGTAATCCCATGGCCTTCTCAGGTTCAACCTCACTTTGTACAGTCCAGTCACGAAGGGAGGCTACCTGGTGACCCATAGCAACATTGAATTTTAAGGCCTACAAGATGCAAAACCACAGTTAGAGATTGATCAAACAAACAAGCCACAAGTGAAAGAACAAGAAGAGGAAGTTACCTTATCCAAGAGAGAGGACCCCTTGGTAAGCAGGACATCGACAGACATTGAAGCCATCATAGAGAGACCACCTCATGGGCAAGATGTAATGAACTGCTCCAAGATCTCCTCTTGTCCCACCGAGCCTGACTAATGTTGGAGGCAAGTGGGAGAAGCCTTTGCAATGTCAGCCTTAAGGCCCTTTGAAGCCCGAAGTCGGGAGCGTAGATGAAGAGGCAGAGACATCGGGTAAAGTAACTGTGGGAGTAACAGTAGCAGTAGTAGAAATAGTAGCATCAGTAGTGGCAGTAGCAACAGAAAGAGCAGAGAGTGTAGTATCAGCAGCCTGAGAAGCGAGTCTTCTCTGGTTTAACGCCCTAGAAGCTCATGATGCAAGGATTGCCATCCTTGACCTAGCTTGGGAGGGGGAGGGGGAGGGGGAGGGGGCAGGAACAGGCATAATCCCAGCTAAAGAAACAAAAGAAACCTCCCATGCTGATCGGGCAAAAGGGGGAGGAGTGTGGGCTTGCCGAGACTGTAGGGCTTCGTGAGAAGCTGGAGAAACAACAGATACTGTTAAAAAAAAAGAAAAAAAAGAGAGAAAGATGTCAGATCCGAGCTAGCCGACGAAACAAAACGTGATGGGTCAGTGTTACTTACGAGGAGTAGCAACAAAGATTCACAGGTAACGATTCACCTTACGGGAGTCGAATGAGTCAATAGTAGGGAACTTTAACTTTAGGTAATTCCTGGCGAGGATAACCTTCAAGGCCACTCAGAATCAACGGGCAAAGAATCCCGATCCCATACTGGTTTATCGTTAAAAGATGTGGGGACCTCGAATTGAGCTTCCCTAGTCCTCCCCCACTAGAATCCATTACTCTTTCCAGACAGGGTCTTTCTTTGAAGCGCCGGGATGATGAAGTTGAGCTTTTTCTTAGCATTTGCATAGAACTGATCCTAGGGAACACCAGACAGGCTACTGATTTGAAAGAGGTAAGCCAACTCCTCTACTCTGAGCTCCCTAGTGTTCTGCTCAGCTCGCACTGCTCCCTCCACAGCACGAGAAAGCTGACCAGATGCCTCCAAAAGTGGGGTGTTAGCTAGAGGGAAGCTAGTTATAGAGCGCTGAGAGCTCGACGGAGGGTGGGATGAAGATGAAGCCTAACCTCATTCTAGAGAGCCGCTACATGGATCGAAAGCACGTCTAGATAGGATTTAAGATGTCATTATTTCTGTGAGGAATTAAGATGGAGACGTTGTTGAAGATACCATACTTAGATCTCAGATAGGCAATCGAGTTCGGATCAACAGTAGAGTCCGAAATGACTCTAAAGTCTTAGAGAGGAAGCCTATCCAAAGGAGGACTAGCGATTGTGATTTGAACCTTCCTAACAATGCCATCCCTATCTTTCCCATCAGAATCTTCGTCGACTAAGAACAAAGAGTTAACCGGTCTGTTAGAGAACCCAGTCCCGAGGGCTACATTTCTGTTCGATCGACAACGCTGCAGGTTAGGAGGAGAGTCGCTACTGTCAAAGTTCTTACGTGTCTGCTTTCCATGGGCAAGGCTAGACACTTTCTCACCGTCTATGATGGAGTCAACAGAGTTGCGACTAGCTTTCGACATGGTAAGGGAAGTTTTGGAGGCAGATAAAAGGAAAGACGGAGGCGTTGCTCAAGAAGGTAGAGAATTTGGAAATTTGAAATTTAAAGAGAGAAAGTGTGAGAAAGGTGGTGAAGCAGCCCAGTTTAAATAGAGGTTAATGGAGCAGTGACATGGACGAAATATTCGACAGATATTGCCTCGATTCTTGTGAGCTGGTATAACGGAGCCGGACTATTTTGAGAAACGTATCGATCTCTGCTCGCCACGCCACTCGTGCATTTAATGAGAAAATTTTCATCGAGATTCTGGTAGCAACATTAGAGGGAATTTTTTTCCAATTAATATAGAAAATCTGACTCCAACCCCAACTCAATCACCGGTGTTCAAGTTAGAGGGGAATTCTGTTAATAACCAAATTTAGCTAGGGACCAAAGGGGAATTTTTTACTCTCTTAGCCCGAGTCCAAGCCTATGATTACCCACCATGGAACCACGGGTCATGGAGTCGAGCTGTGGAGCCACCTCGTAGAAGCGAGGAAAGGTCATCGAGCTCTATGAAGCATCTAAGGTAGAGCCCGACATGACTAGATTAAGCTCCTTCCACCAACCAAGAATACAGGGAAAGCTCGATGCATGACAAGCCATGCTCCTAGAAGTCGAGATCACCTTGCAACCTCCCCAAAAGCCCACCGTCTTCTCCAAGCACAGAGAGAGACCCATTAAGCAACAATCTCACACTGTAGTATTTCTGTATCTCACCGAGGGAAGATTCGGACCTATCTAAGGAGGAAGGAGGAAGCTCCCCAAAGCTTCGTTACCACCTAATAGCGTCCCCAGGCAATCTCAAGCTCCAAAGGACTAGGAAAGGTCAAACCAAGCTCCTAGTATCAAGACCAAGGCATGGATCTACCTTGCTCTATGAAACAGTGAACGTTACACTCAACAACCTCCATGAGGAATCACACCCTGGAGGCATACGGGATCATATCTACACTCTAACGAACATTAAAACACTACGTATGTGTAGGGAAAGTGTTTGAGTCCAAAAAGGAAATAAACTTATATCCACCAAAGATATTCTCAAATCCATTATTAATCCAAAGTCAATGACTTTTAAATAAAATATCTCGCCCGATAAGGAGGGGTTGGATTCAGAGAATTATGGCGGAAAGATCACAAATTTAACCTATATGGACCATGTATAATTAGACCCAGCAAAAGCGAAGAAGAGGGTAATATTAAAAAAACGAATAGAGGAACAATTGAGAAAAGGAAATAGCATACAAAGAGAGAGAATCGACTCCGACCTAAATTCTGTTTTCAGGACACGACCTTTATCGTTATCTACTTTTCGACAGGCACGAGATTGCCGCTCTACTGTACCCCAGACCCCAGTGAGATTGAGAGTATCTTATAAATTTGTATGCAATATATGTGACAAATAAATAAAGCTATTACATTGTTTTCTTCCACACCATATTAGCATTTGCGTTTAACATCTTCCATTGTTCAATCAGTCAAGGTACCAACCCCGGCCACTACCTCCGTGGTAGTGGTTTCGAAGGTGTTAACTGGAATTTCTCGCCCTAAGTAAATTTTTTGTTAACACTAATAATTTTTTTTTATATAATTCCATTGACCATGAAATTAGGAAATAGAATCGATCCATTTAATATTTTAATTTTATATTATTTTATACATTATTACCTAATCCAGTGTGTATTTTTTTTATATAGATTTCACTAAAACAAACTAGTAAATATTAAAATCTTGTATTTATTACCTATATTATTTATTTTGTTAGGTTAATTATTACTATGATTTTGATAAATTTATTTTATTAGTTTATTATTTAAATTTTATTCAAAATTACTATACGTTAATTTGGTTTGACATGAATATTATAAAATTAAATTACATGTATGTAAATAATTGTGAATTAAATATATTGATTGTATAATGATATTTCAATTAAGTTACTGAAATTTATATTTTATGAGGCATGAACTTTTTTTTTTTTTCGGTTATGCATACCGTTAAGAATAGCCCTAGGTTTTACAACAAAATAAAATATGTTTTCTCATACATTTTTTAATTATGTAATTGAAATGAAAATTATGAAAAAAATTAGATCGATTTGGCTGTAAATAATTTTCTAGTTATAAAATAGACGTGTTACATTTTAATTAGTTAATGTCCATTTTATTTATTTTTTTATATAATTACTTTTAACACCGAACGGTATCATATTTTATTAAAAAGTATCAGATATGAGATTCCACACTTTTTCTTGTACGGGATTCCTACTGATATTATTTAAAGATTGCGTGACCTACAATATTAATATTTATCTTGTCCCCCCGCCCCCCCCCCCCCCCCCCCCCCCCCCCACAAAGCCAAAATTTTGGCTTCGCCCCTGCCCCTACCCAACTTTTTAGAAGCGGATTATTGTATGAGCAAATTATGATATAAATTACTTTTATAAAGTTTACCAAACACCCATTCGATCAAAACTTGAGAAATCAGTGATTATTTATAAAGTAAAAGCAATTCTAAACGTAACCTAAAGCTTGTAAATATACATTAATAGAGTAGAGAACAGAGTCTCTGTAAATTTCTTCAAAGTATATCTCACATGTACGACCAACAAGTTTGGTATTTATAGTTAACAGAAGAATCTTAATCACAAGGTTTACATGAGTTTGATGAATTTCTAACAACCTAACGTTTTACAAAAATATATGACCAGTTTGGTTATCACTCAGCTGATTGTTACTAACTTCCGTTAACTAACATAACAGAGTATAACTAACTTTATCCTATTTTATTAACCACCACAACTCACTGATTATTTTGAGCTCTATTCTCTGTAGCTGATCTCAAATTATTCCAAGTCTCTTTGATACTCAACAAACTCGTTGGATTCTTCACCTTGCAATTGCTTGAAGCAATAATAGATCGAATGTATAACCTTTATAGAAAAGGTAATTTACAAAAAAGTAAATAAATTAATAATTCAATTTACATCCTTCCTGTCGTTTTTTTTTTAAATATAAATATCATATGACATTACAACTCAGTTATTGATAAACATATAGTTTTTATAAGACATGGACGGTAGATAGAACAATATTATATTATATCCAGAGGAATCAGATCTAACTAGTGCCTTGTCACCCTTGAAGAGTGAATGCCGCTTCGATTGGACCGTGAGTACAGTTGACCTTTTGCCACTTCCCTAAGTCAACGTTTGTGATGAATAAGGAAATCCAATATTAATCACAAAACCCTAGTGTTTTCGGTTCGGGTATTTAATCCCTATCTTTTGAGAAAAAAACAGCCGAATTCGTTTCTTACCACGTAAATCTGTGTCTTGCTTTCTCACTTTTCTCTTTTAAATTCATAACATGATCATCAATTTGCATTCACTTGTTTGACCCGTGATCAATCCTACACGATCTAAAAATCACTGTCAACAAGAATTTTATAGGATTCCAGTAATATAGTCCGTTTAGGACGTATTTCCCATTTGGTATTTATCTTCTGAAAGCTTTGAGTTTTTTCTCAATTAGAATTCTCTGTTACTGGAGAGAAAATATGGATATTTCTCTACAGGAGTATGATTATTTTTAAAAAGGCAACAAAAAAGCACACCGACAGTCGGGGCACATAAGTAACCACAACCACAACAAATAAAAGCACAGAGCAACAGACCTAAAGAAACAAATTAAGCCACAAAGGCAACATAACAGAAACCAACAACACAAAACAGAACCAACAAAACAACAATGATAGTAGCAGAGCAGTAGAACAAGCCAACCACAACACCAACCACAGAAACACAAACATATGAAATTTATTGTTAGATATTAATTATGCTGTTTTTAAAATAATAAATTTCAAGTGAGTCCATTAATTATGCTATTTTTAAAACAATAAATTTCATTGGCACATCTATAAGTTTTTTATAAACGTTGTGAGCAACATATGATGTTATATTTTGAGTTTATGAAAACCAAATTGATTGGAGTGTTTAAGTAAGTGAGAGTTGACCGGATAAAGCCCGTTATTAATGTGATCAATATTTGTTGGGCTCGGTGCACCTTTACTACATTAAATATATGTAGGATATGGTATGGGCTATTGTATATGTGTGGGCCTAGTATTCTTATTAGGACTAGCCATCCTATTAAAACCCTTTACGAGTTAGGATTCTAGGAAGTTATACTATATATAGGGGGTCCCTACTCTCACTCACAATGAATGTGTTACAATATTGTCTTCTCATTAGGCAATCTGAGAAAGGTGAGAAGAGAGTAGAAGACTCTCTATTGTTTTAATTATTTTCCTTATTTTATTTTCAGGTTATTGCATTATTATGAATTCGGGATTAAGTCTCTATGAATTGAAAGTTTTCCGCTGAGTTTCCAGGTACGCGTTTATTCATACTTATGTATACAATACAAGAGCCAATTATTTCATTACATAACGCTTACAGTGGTATCAGAGCAGATCGTATAATTGCATATGTTGAATGTTTTTTATGATATCATATCCGTGTTTATTTTTACACATCGGATTGGATTAATTATTACTACCGTAATAAATCTATATTTGTATTCTAGAATAGTTCTGTAATTATGGACCGGCCCGAGACAGGCTGGTCCGGGTGGTCCGCGAAGCAAAATAGGTCGTGCCAAGCACGACTGTGAAGGAGGCAGGCCAGGCCGAAGCCCGGTCTGTGACAGGCCGCGTGCTGGGCCAGCCCGCCACAGCACGCCTAGCCGGCATGTCAGGCCCCTGGACCGGCACGCCAGACCGGCCAGTTTGTTAATTTTTTTTTAAATATTCCCTCCAACGGTTGGAATTCAAAATCCAGCCATTGGCTGACGTCAGTGATGACGTCTCCAGCCATTGGAGGCTCTAAAAATTACAAAAAACCCCATGAAATCTTCTAAATTAAATTTTGACCCACAAATCAAATTTTTCTATAAATACTTTCATCCATTTTATTTTCCATTCACTCTCTCTATCATTCTTTCAATCTCTCATTCTCTCAAATCTCAATCTCTACATTCTTCAATCCTCTACACTTTTTCTTTCAATTTCATTATTACTCTGTCTACAAAATTCTCTAAATTTCCACTAACACACCAAATTTTAAAGGAACAATTTTCTTATTACTTTTGTTCAAATATTTTTTGATAGTAAATTTATATTTTTATGTTTAGACTATAGTTACTAAATGAAAACATTTTTATTTAGTTAGTTAGTTTATCAATTTTTGTGCTTTAATGTTAATATTATTTGTTTAGTATATTAAGATTTTTAAGTTTAGTAGTAATTTTAATATTTGTTATTAGTACATTTATAAATTTAATTTGTATTATTGAATTTAATTTTTTTAATAAGTAAATTATGAATGTTAAGTGTAGTAGTTAAATTTAATATTTTTTATTCATAAATTATGAATTTTTAGTGTAGTTGTTTATTTTAATATTTTTGTGAGTATATTATGAATTTTAAGTGTAATGGTTAATTTTAATAAGTTTTATTAGTAAATTAAGATTTTTATGTGTAGTATTTAATTTAATATTTGTTGTTAGTAAATTTATCAATTTAATTTGTAATAGTGAATTTAATATTTTTTGTTAGTAGATTATGAATTTTTAGTGTAGTTGTTTATTTTAATATTTTTGTGAGTATATTATGAATTTTAAGTGTAGTGGTTAATTTTAATAAGTTTTATTAGGAAATTAAGATTTTTATATGTAGTATTTAATTTAATATTTGTTGTTAGTAAATTTATCAATTTAATTTGTAGTAGTGAATTTAATATTTTTTATTAGTAGATTATGAATTTTTAGTGTAGTTGTTTTTTTTAAGTAAAATAATATTTTTAAGTGTTGTATTATTTTTGTTAATTATTGTTAGTAAATTAAGATTGTTAAGGGTAGTAATTAATTTAAAAATATTTTGTTAGTAAATATTGATTTTTAATTGGACTATTAATGATTATAGTGCTCATATTTTTACTTCAGAAAATGGATCATAACCAGCAGCCTTATTTTTCGGACGGTTTGAACATGCTCAACGATGAATTTGATATTTTGGAGCCGACCCATACTCAAGCGGAACCTTCTGGTTCCACCGTTACACCAACATCACGTCCTAGAAAATTAACATCAGATGTGTGATAGTGTTTCAATATAGTCCAAATGACACTCCCAGAGCTAAATGTAAGTTTTGTCATAAGGATTATGCCACAAGTAAGAGGGGAACCGGACACTTGAGAAGGCATATGCACAAATGTATGCCTGCTCATGGACAGGCAGACACTACAACCCAGACACAACTACAACGACACGCAGATGGGTCCGTTACGACCTGGCAGTTCGACGCCATGCACGCTAGAGAGTGCTTGGCACGATACATTGTACAAACCGATCAACCAATCAGTGTTGGTGAGAGTCCATTTAAAAAAAAAAATCACATATGCATATAACCCCCAATTTGAACATTTTTCTAGAACCACCACTAGAAATGATTTGATAAGATTGTTTGAAACCCAAAAAGATGACTTGATTGCTGAAATACAACATTTAAGTGTCTCTGCTGCATTAACTTTTGATATTTGGAATGAATGTTCCAAACAAGACTATTTATATGTCACGGGATACTATTTAGATTATGACTGTAGGATAACAAAAAGAATTATTGGTTTTCGTCCTATGGATTTTGCACATACCGCATAAAACATTTTTAATGTCATTAGTTCTGTTTTAGAAACTTATGAAATCACGAATCATATCCTTTTGATCATATTAGATAATACATCTGCAAATACTAGCTCTATTGCATTGTTTGTTGCAAGAAATATCCCGCAAGATGGAGGTTATTTCTTCCATCAATGATATGCATGTCATATTATAAATTTAGTTGTATAGATTGACTTAAAGCATGTAAATGACCAAATAGATCACATCAGAGATGCCATTTCTTGGATTTACAGTTCTAATCCTAGATTCAGTGAATTTAAGAGACATAGTAAATTAAACGGTCTCAAACTCCGACGATTCCAAACTGATATGCCTTTAATGTGGAACTCTACTTATTTAATATTGGAAAATTGTTTGAAATATGATACAACCATTACATGTTTTTATAACATGAAATTGGCCGAAACAGATCGTCCTGAAGTAATTATAACAGTTATAGAGAATATGAACATCTAGGCGCTGCAGTTGTCGCCATAGAGACAAAGTTGAAAAAAATATTGAGCTAACATTCCTCTACTTTATGCCTTAAGTGTTATAGTAGATCCTAAGGCTAACACTCTCTAACGGTGTCTTCAGAATAAGCTTTCAGTACCAGTGGACGCATAATTGAATCAAGAAGAAGCTGTTTGTCTCCGTAGATGGTAGAGGTATTAACATGCCTTATGGATTGGGAGCATGCTTAAAACAGGTTGCAAAATCAGACTGTAGATACAGAGCTTATTATAAATTTCAACAATCTATATATTGATGAACTTGCAAGTAGTGGCCAGGGCCATAACTAGGTTATATTCTTACATATGTATTTAGTATTTACTTGTAAGTTGTAATACGATTGCACTCTTTTTCCCTTACCAAGTTTTTATCCCAATGAGTTTTTCTTGGTAAGGTTTTTAATGAGACAATCCAGTAAATATGTAATACTGAATTCCATAAGTGAAAAATAATTAAATATATAAAAAATTGTTCATTCATACTTTCGTAATTACATCTATTTTTATTATTTTGTATTACTTTGTCTTTACTGAATTATTATTTTTCATATTAATTATTTCAAGAGATAAACAAATTAATTTCAAAATTACATTTATATAATTGAATTGTTAAATTGATAGAACAAGCAATTTTTTGTATATTACTTTATTTTTCGTAAACCCTAAACCCAAATTCCAAAAAAAACTTAATTTTAAAAATTGGTTTCGAAAATGGTTATGGACCAGGCTCGTGGACCGACCTGCCACGACTTGTAGGCACGGTCCACCTGAAGTAGGCCACCGGGCCGTGCCGTGCCGTGCCATGCCTAATGGACCGCCCTGGTCCAGAATTACACCATTATTCTAGAATGTGTGAGGTATGTCTTTATACTAATTACTAAAGATTCGTCTCTTACATGTTAAATCGTTAACAACAAAAATTAAAATATAGGTTTTATTTTGTGTTGTTTTGACATGGTTATCTGGTATGAATCTAATGCGGCATATTTTCTGGTGTGTATAAGAATATTTGGTTGTGTAAAAGCTAATTTGAAGGTCTATAACTGATCGTATTTAGGATCCAACACGCCAGATGCAGATCGATGGGTCTTTCTTCAGACCTGCCCTATTACGGGTCAATAGATCCAGACCCGCAAATCAGACCCACCCAGATGGGGTCTTTCTTCGCCGACCTACGCATCATTGGGGCGTCCCGAGTTCATCAGAGCTCTCGTTGGTCGTCGCTTTTCTGACGATATCGTGCCCATCGTCGAGCAAGAAATCCACATGAATGCGGGTCTGTCTTGAGGATTGTAGTTCCTCGCAGATCGTATGGTTTGGATCGATGGTCAGGAAGCAACAGACCCGTGTAAGTCTTGGGTCGTCGTACGCTGGTTGTGCTGCCGTGAGTCATTGCCTTCAGGCGATGGCGTGGTGGCTGCGGCGGTTTTTAGGTTGATTTTGGTTTGGGCCACTTGTTGAGAATTAGATATAGTTTTGGACTATTATGAAATTTTCCTAGACTATTTTGGAATTAGATACAAATATGGGTTGTTTTGAAATTTTTCAATAGCCTGTTTGAATTAATTGTAACACTGAGGTATCTATGTGTATTTGGGTACGTATTGGGGCAGGTTTTTAATTTAAAAAGAAATTTAGGGCCAATTTAGTATTTTGAAAAATATAGGGGGCAATTTGAAATTTACCAAAATTATGATTTCAGATGATTATGTTTCACGTAGTGTAATCATTAAAATTTCATAATAATTATTAGTCTGTTTAAAATTAATAATTGATAGAATTTTCTCATGAATCGGATGACTATGTTTTCACGTAATGAACTAGTCATTAAGATTTTGAGAAATTCGTCGGTAATCGATTATTAATGATTTTGATTCAATAATTGATAGAATTTGCTCGTTAATCGGATGATTATGTTTCACGTAGTGACTAATCATTAAGATTTTGAGAAATTCATCGGTTATCGATTATTTATGAGGTTAAAATTAATAATTTGTTTTTGATATTCTCGTGAATCCAGTGATTATGTTTCACTTAGTGACTAATCATTTCGATTTTGAGAATTTAGTTGACTAACAATTATTAATTTGGTAATTTTTAATAATTGGTAGAATTTTCTCATGAATTTGATGATTATGTTTAATGTAGTGACTAATCATTAAGATTTTGAGATATTCGTTGGATATCAATTATTAAGTTTGAATGCAAAGATGGAAATGCATGTTTTAATCATCTCCGTAGGAGGGTTATCACATGTGATAGGTGATGTTCATCTCTGTAGGAGGTTCATCATCTTGAGGTATTCTTTTATAGAATTGCAATGATGGAATTATATGTATGTGGTGAGTGATGTTCTTCTCCGTAGGAGGTTCTTTATCTCGAGGTATTCACTTATACAATATGTTGTGAATGTTAGACACATGTGATGGGTAAGTTTTTCTCCATAGAAGGTTCATCATCTTGAGGTATTCATTTATATCACGTGATATAAATATTAGAAATTTTGGAAGTTGCCTATAACAAATTTTCATTGAATGAAAGTGCCCAACACGTAATGATGCCTACATATTCTATATGATCACAAATAATATCTACTCAACATAAGTTTAAGAAGGTTATATATTTCTCATTATTTTGCACAACTTTTAAAATAAAAAATATGTGTGACCGTGTTGGATTGATTAAGAGAAATAGATAAATTTATGTTGGATGTAATGATATTGGATTTGTAGTTCTTGGTTTACAAATGTTTAGCCTATAAAATTATTATAGAGTTTGATAGTTACGTTTATACGTAGTAGACTAATCATTAAGATTTCATTATAATTTGTTTATTTCATTGAGAACATTAATTGATTATATTAGAAATTATTATAAAGTTGGATGGTTGTGTTTCTACTTAGTGGACTGACCATTAATATTTTATAATGATCTTTTGATAGAAATTATATAATCAATTGTGTTTAGAATATTTACGGAGTTGGATGGCTATGTATTCACGTAGTGAAATAATTGTTAAGATTCCATATTATTTGTTGGATTATCATTGATTAAGGTTTAGAACTGCATTGAGGTAAAACTATACATGTGTTGATCATCTGCCTAAGAGAGTCATCACTTGTGGAGTTTTGTGAGCATTAAACAATAAAAGTGATGTTTATCCCCCAAAGAGGTTAATCACTTGTAGGAAAGTTTTAACACGTGCGTTGTGGTCTTTGTCCAAAAGACAGATCATGATGTTGTGTTGGATTTCTATGAATGTTAAATCATTATTTATAATGATTATGGCAATCGATGTGGGCATGAGTAAATTGTCATTTAATTCTTTTTAAACACCTCTACTAGTTTTAAATACATGTCATTAAGATATTGGTTGATGGATTTGATGAGACGCTCCAATTGGTTTTTACTTTAGAGATGATTAAAGGATAAATGAAGTTTAGAAAACCCACAGTCGAAAGTTTGTTATGGTCTAGTGCCTTATAAATAGATATAGAATAATCTATTCTATGAGGTTATGTCTTTTGTTTGTAATTTTGATAAAGGTGATAGGGTACAAACACCATAGGAAGTAGTCTGGAAATTTTGACAATTCAACATAACAAATTAAAGAAAATACTGAGGAAATAAAAAAATTTACTATCACAAGAAAAGATACCCCTTGATTTATGTTTTGTAATATTTGATTGGTTATCGATTAAACACTTAGTGGGTTATTTTTTGTGATACATTTTATATTATAAATTCTTCTAGGGATTTCAGTATTTAAAAGAGGCTAAGTAATTTAGAGGTTTTATTAGAATTCAAATGAATTCATAGCAATATTTAGAGTATCTTTAACCTTTAAACATTTTATTGGATGACATTTCCGATTTGGATTCTAAAATGCATTGTACAATTTTCATAATAGGACCGAGAATTTAAATTAATATCTTGAAGTTTATTCAAGATAATAGATTATTTCTTATGATTTCACCTAGTGAGTAATATGGTGATTTTTGTAAATAATAATCTTTATGAGTCTTTGAACTCTTCTCGTATTCTAATTTCTACTTTAGGTTTTAGAATTAGATTGATGATTGTTCTTGTAGTTTAGATATAATCTTTTTAATCACATGACCAAAGGTAGAATATAGATAATTGCTTCGTAAAACATTTTGATTATTATTACTATTTTTTTAAAAAAAAAATCTCAGTTTTAAGTCTTTTGATTAATTGTAAGTGATCTCATAAAATATAAGGATATAACTGCAATGATTAGAAACTATTGGGAATAGTTCATAGAACTTGTTCTGTTTTATTTATGAGAATATATGTATCTATGCATTATACATTCTTAAAGGGGGAGAGAGTAATGTTGTTAAGAATGTATAATTTCAAAGACTTGCATTTAAGAAAGAAATCTTGTGCTTTGTGATATTTATATTGAATAAATGTCATGTTTGTTGAATTGTAATTTTGGATGTCATTGGAGTTAGGGTTTTGACTTAGTTGTCAAATAGAATGTAATTTTGGATGTCATTGGAGTTAGGGTTTTTACTTAGTTGTCAAATAGTTGAAAACTAATGGGTTGAAAGTCATGTGGTCAGATTTATGGCTTGAAGGTTTTACTTGGAAAACGAGTATTAAATTTGCATACTTTAAGACTTTATTGACATAGTTAATCAAGTTTTCAGACAACGGTGTTTAGTTTAATAATGTAGTGGCATTTTAAGACTTGTTAAAAGTTTTATTATACCTTTAAGACATAACCGAGGGTCAGTGGGAGTAAGTTTATTTTCCATGTGCTCTGTGTTATCATTTATATGACATCAAGAATTTTATTTCTAGTATTTCGAGGTGAAAAATCTCGAACAAACATATTTTGATAATGTTATTGAGAAAATATATTAATAGAGCACTTAAAGGATTGATATGATTTCAAGTTTACTTGTTTGAGATACCTTTTGATAAAAGTGATAAACTTACATAGTTTTAATTTCTCAAAGTAAATTGGATTGTTCTCATAAGAAAAAGGTCATGTATGTATCCGCAAATGATAGTTTGATGTAAGCTTAATATATATGTATTGATTCTGTTATTACATTAGTAGACTTTGCATATTTCAAACCAATTTGGCATGTATTATTGAATAATTAAAAAAAAGGTATCATCGTATTTGTAGAGGTTAATTGTTTCATGCTCACATGTATGTATGTATAAAGAAATATGTGGTTTTATATATTGCAACTCTAAAGAATTTTGATTGTGAAATTATATTTTGAGGTAGATTGTGATAATTTCATTGCATTTATTTTCTCTAAATATGATAAGAGATCTCGGAGGTTTAATCATATGGATATTATGGCGAGAGAAAGATTTAAGAGTTGCAAGTTTATAATAGCCACATGTAAAATAACTCTTGATACACTAACCAAGGTATTTGACTCCGGAGGTTTTGTGGAGCATGTTGTATCCTGCATTGGATTGAAATTTTTGATGTGTTTGATTAGTGGGAGTTGTCATTAGATTAACTGCATTTATTCAATACATGTTTGTTTTATGTTCTCGAGAATATATTGTATATGCATGTTAAGATGTTTGCCATATTTGTTATTTTGTGCACACGGATGGTTGGTTATGATAAGAAATCTTAAAGCTTTTAGCTTTGAGGGGGCAATTCACTCATAAGGTATAAAGTTTCCACCGATGAGTGAACATTACTTAAGACAGTAGGATTTTTCCATCTAAAGGGAGGTTAAACTCATGGTCAAAGTGTTTGGTCAGTGAGTGTAAGATGCTTAAGACATTAAGTTTCTCGTCTTAAGTTACTTCACTTGATGCGAAGGTGGACCTATATGGAATAATAATGTTGCCACATATAATTGTCTGTAAATTTGGAGAGTTATTTTCTAAAATGAATTTTTAAATATAAAATAATAATATCTATATACCTCAAGAGAGAGAATGTAAGATTTTTATAAAAATTGTGAGCACCATATGACATTATATTTTGAGTTTATGAAAAACCGAATTGATTGGAGTGTTTAAGTGAGAGTTGACCGGATAAAGCCCGTTATTAATGTGACCAATATTTGTTGGGCTCAGTGCACCTTAGCTACATTAAATATATGTAGGATATAGTATGGACTATTGTATATGTGTGAGCCTAGTATTCCTATTAGGACTAGTCATCTTATTAGGGTTTTAAGAATCCTTTATGGGTTAGGATTTTAGGATGTTATACTATATATAGAGGGTCCCTACTCTCACTCAGAATGAATGTTTTATAGTTTTATTTTCAGGTTATTACGTTATATAGGCGGACCAATATAAAGGGCTGACCCGGCTTTAGGCGGGCCAATTTTTTGCAATTTTTTTCTTCTTATTAGTACAACTCAACTCAACAGCCACCCATTCTCTCTACCTCTCTCATCAGTTCATCACACATTCCAACACAACTCAACTCCTCTCTCTCTAACTTTACTCTCGCCTCCCAAGACTCCCAAATCCCAATTATCTCTCTCTTATAAATTATCTCCATCCCAAATCTCATCTTCCATTTCATTCTAACTAATAGTTATTGTTATTGTCCGAAGATTAACTCATTCTAATTTAGGTATTTTTTTAGTTAAAATTTATTTTTCTAATTAATAAGTTAGAGTTTTTTGTTTGTAATTCATAATTTTAAGTTATTGTTTTGTTAAAAAAATTATGAAATTATTTTATGGTAATAATTTATTATTTCAGTGTTATATTATAAATCATAATATATCTCTTAGATATATTGTTTGATAATTTTAGGTTACAATATCAACACATTAAAGCCAAAAACTATGTTTTCATAGTTTGAGAAAAAAAAAATCAATTATCAAGTAGTTCTGAATCAAGTTCTCCATATAATGTCGGGACGGAGATTCAAGTTTGCCTTCTTAATCTCAATGAAATAAAAAAAAAAAAAAGTTATAGTGCTTGAAAAAATTTCAAAATTTGTTTATAAAGAGACTTCATTGAACTTATCATCAATAAAAACTCAAATCAAAATTCATTCAAATTGATGAATTTCATAAAGGTCTTTACTTTATGTTAAAATAAGGGATCCCTTATGAGAGAATCAATATATATATATTAGCCCACCGTAACAAAAAACTCTAGGTACGTCCCTGGTTTTCAAGTACGCGTTTATTCATACTTATATGTATAATACGAGATCTAATTATTTCGTTATATAATGCTTACAACACCATCTATTATATATTTATTATAATTTTATCTAAATTTTTGTCAATACTAATGGCCAAGCCTCATCTTTTTTGGAGTCACCTAAATTGAACACATAAAGGGATTATTACGCTTTATGAGGTCACTTGGGCTACTTTGTGATGAAGGAATCGAAAATTATATATGTTATATTTAGTTGCATCCAAATTACTACGTATCTAAAACCGTGGATAAAAGTAAAGGATGCAAATTTTCATTTGATTTGTACCGATACAATTCTTCATTAAGTTGTGGATGTGGGGCATATATTAACATTTCTCATATATAATATTATCTTTCTTTAGTTGCAATTATTGATCGAACTTTTCCGGTCTAATCAACTTGAACACAAAGATGTTCCTGGTCAATAGCATACCTAGTAATTAGAAATCATAGAAGCGAGATCTAAACAGCAATTCAGACTAATAATTTTGGTCAATCAATGCAGAGATGACTAATGAGAAAAGGCCGTAGATTTGAAGGGAAGGAGAGAATCGGGAACAAGAAAAACAAACTTTGTTGTTCAATCTCCGGTTGTTCAATAGATTTTCAGGGGATAAGAGGAAAATATATAAAAATAAAATATGAAATTGATTTAGCAGTAAACCTTTCGTTCTTACATTCTTGAGGTTGTGGGTTCAAATCATTTATATCCGAATATATAAATATATATACATATATAAAATTTGTGAAATTTAATAATATATATATTATAAATTGATTAACTTATAAATTAGAAAATGAACATTTTTGTAAGTAGCTTATAAATTTGATTATGCATATATTTGTAAGCAACTTATAAATCTGATTTTGTATATTTTTTAATGTAGCTTGAAAATATAAAATACTAAAAACGCTTGATTGTATTGTCTTTGAACCCATATCTCTACAATTTTATGCATGAAAATGACATGCAATTTTACAGTAGAATAAATATAAATGAAAAATGGAAAACAAATCTTACACGCACATGATAATAATTTTCACACACATATTTGTATTTAATCTATTGATTTGTTTTCGTAGTTTGAACACACAAAAGTTTGAAAACCTCAAATATGTCAAAAATGACTATGATATAGATTAATGAAAATAGTATGACCATAATCCATAAGCTATTTGTAAATCCAATAACTGAAATTAATTGCTTGTCATTATCCAAATAGTGTAAGCATAATAGCATCTTCAATGTCACGTAAGATAAATAGACGGTCTATTAAAAAATATATCTACAATGTAGCCGTGTGTATACAGACTTACGTTTATATGACAAAAAATATATATTAGATATTATCAATATGACTGTTTAATTTCAGATGACCTGTTACACAACTAATTTTTCGGTTGATTCAACAAGTATTTAAAATTAACATTAATTTTTCATCTATTTTCAATAAGAGGAAAAAAAAAATTGGACACCCCATTAAAAATAAATGTGTTTTAAATAGAAGTATTGAAGACCAAATTTTAAAAATAGGGGTCCTGTATAGGGATTCCCTTCACCCAACAAGTACTGTAAGAACAGTTGGTTTTTTACCGAAGGAAATCTCGGACTCGAAGTTACTATTTCGTTTAGAGAGACTAGGATAGTGCTAAAGGTCCCCCATTTTTTCTGTTCCCCTGATGTATGGAACAACAAAAAAACTTGACTTCAACGATACTGAGCTGACCAGACTTGTTTGGACTGCAGTTCGTACTCTGGAGAAGAGAAGCATGACTTATCTTTTCAATGAGACGAAAATGATAGAACTCAGCTTCTTTAGCCAGATTTCAGGCTATCGCAAGCGATGTAAGTGATATTTGTACCCCTTTTTTCCTATACTATTATTATTATTTTTTATATTCTGACGCGATTCCCTTTTTTCTTCTAAGTGTATGACTCGAACATCGTTTACGAATTTCAAGCTCGTCAAGTGAAGTCAATTCTTCAAGCGAGCCGAAAAAAAGCTTCTCGTCAAAGCAAAGAGGGCATTGCCCCACCTGAGTCAGATGAGGACCATGATGGGGCTGACGTGCAGATTCCTGAAAGTTTCCCCGAGGAACATACCCGATTGACCGTAGAGGAGTCTAGTGGTCTGAGTGGCCATACTCAGGAGTTGTCTGAAGATGGAGGGAGGCAGAGTGATAGTCTTGAAGGACCTAGTGAATAGAACTTTTCGGACGTGGTCCCTACCGACCGGTTAGATGCCGGTGATGGAGGTAAAACCTCTGAGGGACAAGTACATACAGATCTCGACTTTTTTGAATCCTTCCGGGATGATATTCAGAAAGATCTCGCGGTTGATCTCAGCTTCCGTACTCGGGCTGAGAAAAAGATTACGGTCGATTCTCCCGCTCGTCCTTAGAAGATCCCTCGGGTGGTCTCATTCATTGACTCCAGTGATGAAGATACCGGGGTTGAGATTCCCCCTAGCATTGATGTTGAAGCATCGGCGGGTGCAGAGACTTCTGACCCGAACAAGAGCTCATTTCCCTCCGAGATTGAAAATCTAAGGGCTAAACCCCCGGGCGGTCTTTCCTATCATTCTCCCCAGGATATGCTCAGGGCGATGTCATCTGGTCGGGCTTTTATCTTGGATGATCATTGGAGTCATCTCAGGGACGCGTCTTTGACGAGTCGTCTTCAAAATATTTTCAACGGTGCTTATTATGTAGGTTTTATTCCTAACTCTTGCCTTGCCCGTTTGCTTGCTTGATTTTTAATTTTGTTTCCTTGTAGATGGTGGCCGAGTTCGTTGAGCTGGTTCAGATGCAGCAACATCAAGCTGATCGAATAAGGCGTCTTGAAGCTTAGCTGAAAGAGAGTGAGGATAGCCATGCTCGGGTCGAATCGGCTTATCAAAAAGAGGTTGGATGTGCCCAAGTGTTTGTCGGCCACTGTTTGGCGAAGCAAGTGGAGGCTGAGGAAAGAGCTTCTTTGGCAGATAAGAAGGCTATGTCACTTCAAAACCTGTTGTCATCTGCCCAAGAATCAATGCTTAAAGCCGATCAGGAAGCGGAGAAGTCTAAGTCGGCATATGAACAGAAGATCGAAGACTTGGAACGCCAGGCTTTGACGGTCGAATCCTTATGCAAAGAGGCCAGGCTAGAACTCGAAGTCCCGACCGTTTCAAAAGTTCCCCTGCCTACGATGCCCCTCTCCTTCGGGAATTTCAGCGAGGGCTAGTTTCAGCTTGTGAGTTTTTTAAGGTCAAGAATCAGACAATTGAAAAAGCCTGAACCAACTGGGAGTTGTAGATCAAGAATCACGTGGATCGGTCCTTGGAATCTCTTTGGACTCAGATGAAGAAGTGGAGAGCTCATTGCAGTAGCCGAGGCAAAAAGCCTCATCCCATGCATATGAAGGTTCCATCTGATCACTCCCTCTTTACCTTTAACGCCAGTAAGGAATCAGTCGTGGAAGGTGTGGTGCCTGATGTCAGACCGATCCCAGGAGAAGATTACAACGAATGGATGGATGATTCAGTCGATACGATTGCTTGGCCTTCCAATGAAAGTCTGCTCTGCGAATATGAAATGGTGCCCGACCATCGGTAAGAGTTCTAAATCCTCATAACACCTTAATTTAGAAATTTCATTTTTGTAGATACTGTAACAATTCTTTGTAACAATTCTTTGTAAAGATTAATGAAATTCTGAGTTAACTGTAAATCTGAAAATCTAGTGGTTTGATCTGATTCATTGCTCAAGAAATTTCACCGAGTATATTCTTTAACTTGATTCTATTGTTGCCGAGTATCTTATTAAACTTGCTATTGCAATTTATACCAAGTATATTATTAAACTGGCTATTGTAATTTTTATGCCAAGTATCTTATTAAACTGGCTATTGCAATCTTTATGCCAAGTATCTTATTAAACTGGATACTACAATCTTTATGCCAAGTATCTTATTAAACTGGCTAGTACAATCTTTATGTCAAGTATCTTATTAAACTGGTTTCGTTACCCGAATAATTTTCAACACCAAGTATCTTATTAAACTGGCTTGTATTATTAACCGAGTCATCTTAAAACACACAAGTAGATTTATACTTATGTTTCATACTCGGTTTCTACCCAAGCATTACATCAAGGCTCACCATGACCATATGTTTGAGTCCTTACACATTACCGAGATGTCTCCTCAGTTTTTCTGTGCAAGGGTTTGCCGAATCGTTAAGTTTTTTGAACCGATTAACACAGCTACGCATTTCACCAGAATTTTTCCGATAGCGCCCCGAGCTTCTCTAGAATCTAGTGCATCGGGTTTGCCTTTTTCCTAAGGTCAACTGACCTTGCTCGGCTAGCATGCTCCTTCGAGCTTCTCAACCCATTCGGGAATCAATGGTCCATAGTATTTTATTTGCATGTTCTTATTATCATGCTCGTCTTTCATATGTTCTTATTATCATATGCTTTATTTTTCAGAAATCCCGAGTTTGATTTATAACTGCAAATCCAACAAAGATTTTAAATTCCAAAGCTAATAATTGATCTGACTAAAATTGTCCTAACTAAGGGAAACAAAAAAAAAATTAAGGATAGAAAATGTTTAGGTATTGGGCATTGCATGGTCGAGGTAAAACCCCTTCATTGGGTCGTGTAATCCAATATGCTCTATGGCCAGCTATTCCTTCAATTTTGTACGGGCTTTCCCACTTATCAGCCAGGGAACCTGCAGCTTTATTTTTTATGTTCAATGACACCTTCTTGAATACCAGGTCTCCTAGTTGGAATTTCCTGACCCGAACATTAGAATTATAGTGGCGAGCTACTCCTTGCTGATATGCCACATTTCGTATTCGGGACTTCTCCTTTTTCTCTTCTAGCTCATCTAGACTTTGTAATAGCATATTAACATTCTAATCTTCATCATATAGCCTGACCCGGGGTGATGCGTATGACGTTTCTATGGGGATAACAGCTTCTGTTCCAAACGCTAAAGTGAATGCAGTCTCTCCTGTTGAAGTTCTTGCTGTCGTCCGATATGTCCAAAATACTTCAGGTAGCTTTTCAACCCAACTTCCTTTCTTGGCATCTAGCTGTGCTTTGATTGTGTGCTTGATGATTTTGTTCACTGCTTCAACCTGCCCATTTGTTTGAGGGTGGGCAGGTGTGTCATAGTAATTGACAATCCAGTACTCTTTGCACAGCTGTCTGAATTTCAGGTTATCGAACTGGGTGTCGTTGTTAGTGATTATAGTGTTTGGAACTCCAAACCTGTAAAGTATATTCTTTTTCATAAAATTTGTTGTATTTGCTTCTGTGATATGCACCAATGCTTCAGCTTCTGCCCACTTTATGAATTAGTCAATGGCTACTATGGCATGCTTTGCTCCACCCCCTGTCCCCACATAGCAAATGGCCATGGGGATGTGAGGTTTTTGAGTTGTTCAGGGGGTTGTCAGATATCATTAGAAATCATTTGGCAAGTGTTACAACTCTCCAAACATTGTTGTGCATCTGAGAATAAAGTGGGCCAATAATAGCCTTGCCTGAGTACCTTGTGTGCTAAACTTTTACCCCCAGTGTGGTTTCCGTAAACTTCTCCATGGATTTCCTGTAATATACGACATGCATCCTCGTCTGATACACATCTTTGGAGTGTTCGGGAAAACCCCCTTCTGTATAGTTCTCCTCCAACCAACGTGTACCTTGCTGATCGATACCTGATACGTTTTGCTTGTAAGGGATCTTCAGGGAGCACGCCTTCTTCCAGGAACCTTCTCAGCTGAGTCATCAAACCATCTGGTGGTGTTCGGATTTTTGAAATTTCAAAGTTTTTTGGTTCAGCTGTGCTCGGTTTGAGGAGATGTGCAATCAGAATAGTTTTTAGCCTGATTGAGGTTGTTGTTGATGCTAGTTTGGACAAAGCGTCTGCCTTTTCATTCTCCTCCTTGAGGATCTGGGCAATCCTATATTATTTGAATTTCTGATTGAGCTGTTTTACAATGTCACGGTAGGCTATCATGCCTTCATCCTTGGCTTGGTATTCGTCCAGGACTTGGTTGACAACTACCTGTGAATCGCTAAATATCTAGACTTCATCTGCCTCGAGAGCTATGCAGACTCTGAGTCCAGTTAGTAACACCTCGTACTCAACTTGATTGTTAGTTGCTTTGAAGTCAAACCTCATGGCACATTCGACATCATCTCTTTCTGGAGTGTATATTAGGATCCATGCCCCGCTGCCGTGAGTGTTTGAAGAGCCATCAACATATAATTTCCATGGGAAAGTTTTACCCAACATTTTTTTTGCTTCCAGGTTTGGTTCTATGAACTCTGCTATAAAATCTGCCAATGCTTGTCCTTTAAGAGATGTCATGGGACGTAGTGGATATCAAATTCACTTAGCTCGATTGCCCATTCGGTTAGTCTTCATGAAATCTCTGGCTGCTGTAAAATTTGCTTCAACGGACAGTCAGTGAGAACCTGGATTGTATGAGCCTGAAAGTATAGCCTTAGCTCCCTTGCGACTGAAACCAATGCTAGGGCCATTTTTTTTACCTGTGAATACCTGGTCTCGGCTGGTAAAAGTGTCTTGCTGGTATAATACACTGGCTTCTGTACTCCATCTTCTGTTCTGCCTAGGATTGATCTTGCTGCTAGCTCTATAATTGATAAGTATAAATGGAGTATCTCTCCCATTTGTGGTTTCGAAAAAATGAGAGCCTGCCACAGGTACTCTTTGAGTTTTAAGAAAGCCTGCTCGCACTCTTCATTCCATTCGAGTCCTTTTCCTTTTTTGATTACTCTGAAAAAGGGTGCGCATCTATCTGTGGCCTTTGAGATGAATCTTACTAAGTAAGCTAAACATCCTGTTAAGGGATGTACTTCTTTTAATGTCTTTGGTGAGGTCATTCTCTGCAAGACTTGGATCTTTTCAGGATTGACTTCGATTCCCCTTTGGTGAACTTGAAAACCCAGGAACCTTCCTGAAGGAACTCTGAATAAACACTTGTTCGGATTTAGCTTCATTTGGTATCTCCTTAAAACATCAAATGTCTCTCGCAGGTCTGAAGTATGCTTGTCTGTCGAGATGCTCTTGGTCAGCATTCATCAATGTACACTTCCATGTTCCTTCCTATTTACAGTGCGAAGATTCTGTTGACCAGCCTTTGATATGTTGCCCTTGTATTTTTTAACCCGAAGGGCATTACTGTGTAACAGTACAAACCCAGATCAGTTGTGAATGCTGTTTTTCTTTGTCAGCCTTGTTCATCCGGATTTGGTTATATTCCGAGTAGGCGTCCATGAAACTGAGCAATTCGTGGCCTGATGTAGCGTCCACCAACTGGTCTATCCTCGGAAGTGGAAAACTCTCTTTTGGGCATGCTTTGTTCAAATTTGTGAAATCTACGCACATTCTCCATTGTCCATTTTTCTTTTGGACGAGGACTACATTAGCTACCCATTAAGGGTAGTTGATCTCTCTAATCGACCCTACAACGAGTAGCTTCTCCACTTCCTGTTTGATTGGCTGACTTCTCTCGAGATTGAATGACCTTCACTTTTGTATCTCTGGCTTTGCATTCGGGTCTACTGCGAGATTGTGAGATATTATTCGGACATCTATCCCGACCATGTCTTCATAGCTCCAGGAGAACACATCCTTGTATTCTTTGAGCAGATCGGTGAGGCTTTGTTTAATCCTTTCTTCCAAATTGACCCCGATCTTGATCTTCTTATCTGGTTCATATTCTTTTAAGATAATTTCTTCGACCAGTTAATTTTTAGATTCCTTCGACTCTTCCCTTGGATCAAATTCTAATGATAATGACTCTTTGTTCTGACTCAGCTGTGTTATAGTGCATATTTTTTCATCACTTTTGTCTTTGTATTCTGATAGATTAGCTATTCTGGCCATCTCTTGGGATCCCTTGACTATACCGACCCCCTATTCGGTTGGGATTTTGATCATCAATGCATAGGTGGCTGTTATGGCCTTAGTTTTATTCAAGATTGACCGACCCAACAATGCATTATAAGGCCAATTGTCTAAGTCTACCACCACGAAATCGAGTAATACTGTTCTCTGACAGGGTGTTTTACTGGTAACTTTGCCGTCCCGAGAGACCTGACCTCAATTCCTCCGAATCCTCTGAGTGGGGTATAAAAAGACTGTAAATTCTTTCGGTCCAACATGAGTTGATCTTAGACGGCTACATTGAGAATATCTGTCGAACTTCCATTATCTATCAGGATTTTTTGACTTCCTGGTGACCAATCCGGGCACTTATGACCAGGTCAAACGAGTCAGCTTCTGTGAATATTATTGGGTCTCATCCTTCCTTTACCCTTTTCGGGTCTGGTTCGACCGAGTTGACATCGAAGTTCTATCTTGGTTCCACTGTTTCTCTGATTTTCTGTGTTCGCTCTCAGTTACTACATCCCTTGGATGGTTCTCCAAAGATTGTTTGTATTCGTTCATTGGCTTTGGGTTGGCCTTTTGATTTCGACCGGAGCTGTGATCTGTCTTGGTCTCTTTCTTTGTCTCTAATCTTTCGTCCCTTTACAAGATTATATCCTGTAAATGTCCTTCCCGAATGAGGGTTTCTATATAATCTCTGAGCTGGTAACACTTGGAAGTCTCATGACCGGTTTCTTTATGGAATCTGCAGTATTTTGTTGTATCTTACCGAGCAAACTGAGATTGTCGGCGTGGCTCTTTTACCAAATTTTTCTTTTCCAATATGGCCAGGATTTCCTCTTGCTTTTTCCGAAGAGGGGTGTAGTTGACGTATCTACCTCAGAATTTCTCCATGGTCTGTTCGATATTATGCCCGTTTCCCATGTCCTTGCTTTTTTCTTTACCGTTTCCTTTCTGTTTTCCCTTTTGGTTTTGTACCTTGGACTCGACATCCCTCTATTTGGGTTTTCCTCCATGCATGTAGCATCCTCATGTGGCTAACTCTTATTCTTCGGCTAGTGCATATCCTCCCGATATGTCCATCATATCTGAATATCTGGTTAGACGAGCTCTTCTCGGGTCAAAAGATAGTCGTCTATTCTGTAGGTTGTTGATGAATGCAGCAATTATCGCTTCATCATTTGCACTACCGATTTCTGATACCGCTTGGCCGAATCTTCCCAGATATTTCTTCAATGGCTCATCTTTTCCTTGTTTTATCTGATAAAGGTAAGCCACTGATTTTTTCCTGTGAATGTTGCCCATAAATTATCTTGAGAAACTCCTGCTTAGTTCGCTGAAGCTTCTGATACTTGCTGGGGGAAATCTCCCGAACCATCTTAAGCCTATGTCTCCTAGAGTTTGTAGAAAGTTGAGCTATAGTAATGGGTCGATGTGGCATACTGAGCCATAACACTTTTATACCGCCTGACGTGTTCTTTAGGATCCATATCCTTCTTGAACTTCTCCACGTGCGGCATCATGAATCTTTCTAGGAATGAAGTCTGCAGGATGTCCCTAGTGAATGGACTGTTAGAATCTTCGTCAGACAAGTCGTTATATCCATAACGTCTGGCCAGCGCGGCTATTTGACACCTATTGTTTTCGACTTCTCGAATTAGGATCTGAATTACATCTCTATCTCCCACCGAATCTCTATGATGGTTAAACCGTCGAGTGACAGTCATTCCTCTCTCTGGTTCTTCGCTTTGCTGCCAAGTCTCACGGATTGATTCTTGTAATCGTATGGTTCTGTGATGGCGCTTGCGATGGTGCCAATAGATATCTTCCAATGACGATCGATCCCTATACCGGTCGTGCTTGCGGTGTTTTACAAGGGCTATCTGATCATGGTTCTGCCTCTAGCTTGGTTGTTCCTCTTCGGGTGTCTCACGTCCGGCCTAATTAATTGGAACAAAGTTTCTTTCGGCTTATGGTGCATTTACTTCTAGCCCTACTATAACCGAACGAAGCCTTGTTGGTGGGAGGTTAGGAGGTTGTACATCTCCTACAACTAGTAGATCAACTCGTTCCTTTGTTGCGTCTGCCACCAGTTGTTGCAGTGCCTCTCGAAAGCGTTGTGTCAGGTCTTCGCTGGTCAGAGGAACTTGTTGGATCCCCGCCAGAGATGTTGGTTGGTTCTCCGTGGTTGCAATGAGATCTCGCAAACTACTACCAACATGGATATTATTTGGAGATTTTTGGACATCCCTAGGACTACTTTTGCTTCCTGCCATTACCTTCAATTAAATCGGAGGTTTACCCCTCCTTCTAGCGCCAATTGTTGACGTCGATTTCTGGATGTATGAGAAAAGTCAACAAGATTGGATATTAGCTGTAATTTTAAAGAGAGAGAGAAAGATAAAGTAATCGGACGCATGTTTTATGTGGTAAAACTCCGATGACCGGATAAACGTCCACGGGTGGCTGAATAATCAACCGAGGCAAAATCCACTATAAATAGAATAATTACAATTCTCAATCTCTCTTTTTCTCTCTGTATTTTTCTATATGATTTCTATGTTTTTTGTGACGAGGTTATGGGTCTATTTATATGTTCATAGAACCCTGATCCTCTTTGTAAAAGTAACTAAAGATCTTTGTATTTAACTATTATTGTTTACTTGTTCGAAGTAGTCTGTCTTCTTTCATATTTCAGAGACTTGTATTGAGATCGAATGGGACTTTAGTGACATAGTCCAGTTAGGACTTATTTCCTTATAAAGGCGTAGTCTTTTGAAGAAATAAAATTGCTGCCTGATTAGGAACTCTTTCTGCTTGACATTCTGTTCTTCTTGGAATTCTTCTTTGATATAGATACATATGCATTTTAACGACTCTTGACTCGTGAGCTACATGCTGGGCTTTTCTATTCGATTTTCTCCATGTTTGCCCCGAGTAGAACATGCTATTAGCTAGTCCCGAATGACGTCATCTGATCCCGAGTAGAATGTCATCTGACCCCGAGTAGTATATGACGTCAGTTGACCCCGAGTAGGTTTGTTTAATACTTGTTTACTCGGGCTTCTCTTCTTTGGTGATGTTTTGTAGGATATTTTCTGAATGCTTATTCGGATGTCCACCTGACAACTCTATCCTCTTTGTCAACGACGTGTACGTCTAATAAAATTTACATACGACAATCGTTATTATCCTTATGAAATCAAGTTAAAATCATTTATATTTCTTATTTCATCTCAAAATTAAACATTCTATTTAAATATTAATTTGATTTATAAAATCTTTTAACAATATTTGTATTGTTCTTATGGATTTTTTTTTCCAATTTAAATATTCTACTTAAATATTCATTTAATATATGCAATTAATGAAAAAAAAATGAAATATGGTCTAAACCTATGTACATTTTAATCATTGTAACTAATCTCAACATTTTTACAATAAAATTATCAAATATATGTATACTGCTTTTGACCAGTGATTTTAAAAATACAATTAACCAAACATCTGCTGATTAATTTCATAGCTTATTATTCCTTCAGCATAGCTAACAATGATTAATACAAAAAATACAGTAATACCAAACTGTCCCTAAATATGCTCATTCATATTTCACACATTCGCACTAATTTGGTGCTAGACTTATAGTATTAATTGGCAACAATTAGCAAAAAGAACAGCATTAAAGGAAAATATTTAAACTTAAACTTAAACTTTAGCAATAAAGAAAAGATGATTTTAAGAATCTTACGTTGTTATTTTTTCCCGTTTTCTTTCCTTTTTTTTTTCTCTCTCCTTTCACTTTACGTGATCTTCACTTTTCGTTCTATTTCCTTGATATGTGATTGATTAAAGGGAATATATTCGATTAGAATTTCAAAACAGTTTACGATCAACCACTCAACAAATGAAACAAACGCCATTTACGTTAATTAAGAATAATAAAAAACAAAAACAACTATTCAACCATGTCAATATATTATAATTAAAGTTATGGACGAGTGTGACTCAATATAATTATGATTAATATCAAACTATCCATTTTTAAATGTGAGTCTTGTTCAACAACTAGATGCAGTTTTTATGCATAATCTTTAGTATCTTGAATTAATTATGGATAGATTTTTTATATTCATTGTGATACTTTCATATAAACTTATAAACGTTAATATTATTGTTGGTTTGCTATATATTTTCTAAAAGAAAATTTATAATATTTTAACTAATTATAAAAAAACAAATAAAATAAATTATTTTAAAAAAGTGAATAATGTCTTTATTGAGCAAAATATGATAAAAATACAATATACATTTTTAAATCACATATATAGACATGAATACTTTTATCAAGTTTAATTAACAATGATTTTTTATATTCTTTTGAAAAAAAAATTTTATTGACATGGAAAAAATATATAATTTTGCTAAAAGTATATATATTATATTTAAAAGTCGCTGAAAATTTATAAATATCTATGAAAGTTTCAAGCCTATGAAATTCGGGTGAAATAAAGTTTATAAAAGTTTTTTTAAATGAAAATCTAAAGAAATTCTTTTAAAATGAAAGTTTTTCTTAATTTTATAAAATTTATAAAAGTCCTAAAATTTACAAGAGTTATCCACTTAAAAAAGTCATTAAAATCTTTTGAAATCCTACTTAGGCTCCCTAAAAGTGCAAATAACTTTATCATTAGATAAATAGATAAAAGAGAGAGAAAGGGAAAAACTTGTATATGAAACGTGTTGAGATGTGAAAGAAAAATAGTAAGAGGAAAGACAAAAATTATTGGTTGGAGTAACTAGTATTTATTATTATTGTTGTAAAATTATTTCTATATTAGCAGAAATTCTAATTCAAAATTATATATAACAACAATTATATCAAAATTTTTTGTTTTCCAGTTTCATGTTTGAGTGTTATATTTCAATTGTTCCCAATATTTATTTGTTTTCTACGTGAATATACAAATTTGTAAGTTTTTGTCTTGAAGAAAATATTCGGTTGTCATGAGAGTATTTTGCAGAGCAGACCGTGACTTTTGAAGTGTCAAATTGTTTTGTTTTAAAAAAAAACAAAAGTGGGGACTTGTTAGTTGTTATTATTATATTTGTATAATTAGCAAAATGTGACTATATTTTAATGGTTTGGTGTCTCTTAAATTATGATAAGTATTAAGCACGAAAGTGAATCAAATAATGCGCCACAAATTAAATTATAATGTGTTGATTCAAAATAAAATAAAAATGATAATATGTTTCTTTTAATGCGTTTTTTTCTGGCTGATAAGCTTGTCAAGATGTGGCTTGATGATCTCCAAGACTTGGCCTATGATTTGGATGATTTACTTGATGAGTTTGCTATTGAGCTATTACTTCATCAACTGCAGCTGCTGCTTACCAGAGACCGCCCACCACGAGCGTGCAAACTGCCAACTGAACCTGTTACTTATGGGAGAGTTGAAGACAACCAAAATACTTGAAATGGTGTTTTTTTTGCCAACTGCAGTTGCGGCTCCGTTCCCACGGGTTATTTTGCCATCCATAGCCAAGCATGTTTTCTCCGTTGGCCAATTCTTAGTATTTCGACAGTGAAACGGTGCACACTAGGAGAGTTTCACTAGTCAATGCTTATTGTGCTAGAGCTAAGATAGTACACACCGTTAGAAAATTTGTGATAAACTAACGGTTTTAGAGTATTATTTGAGTATGATCGATTTCATAAAAATGAAAGATCAATGTATATTCGAATTCTCTTTCGTGAGAGCTTTGAAGTTGTATACTCAAACTCACAAATCGATTAATGGGTGAATGGAAAATTGAGTCTCAAAGTGAGTCTATTGTGTAGGAAAAATATACATCCCACATTGATTGTGTAAGGCCCAGTTTGGCATTGCTTGTGCTGTGGGGAGAAGTGCTTTTGAAATTACTGTAGGGTAAATTGCTTTTGGAATTACTGTGGGAAGAATCAGCTGAGTGTTTGGTAAATTGATTTTCAAAAGTGCCGTGAGAACTAAAAGCAATTTCAATGTGTTTAGTAAACTGAAATAAAAAGTGTTGTGAGTGTGTAAAATTACTAAAATGACATAGACATCTAAATGATATTAATGCGCTATACTTTACATTTTTCTTGTTTATTTGTGGTTAGTGTTAAGTGTTATATAATTATGGTACTTTATTGAATTAATTAGCCCCATTTTTTATTATACTTTATTTAATTTATTAGTCCAATTTCTTTATTTCTTTATTTCTTTATTTCTTTATTTTATTCTACTTTATTTTTTAATTTCATTTTTATTCTATTTTATTGAATTAATTATCCCAATCCAATTTTTTTATACAGTTATGGCAACATTTTTTTTGTATAAAAATATAAGTCTAATTTTTTTTTTAAATTTCATTAAAGGTAAGGACAAAGTTGGAAAGTTAGTAAAATTTCATTTAATATCACTGTAGCGCGTTTTCTAAAAGCAAAAGTCAAAATCCAAAATCCAAAATCCAAAATCCAAAAGCATGTATTTGTAGCTTCTCAAAAACTCAGTTGGGAGAAGGTAAAAGTGACCAAAAGCACTTCCCAACGATTTTACCAAACATCCTGTCTTAGGTCCAGAATCATTTTTGGCTCCAAAAGCAGCTGGGGAAGCAATGTCAAACTGGACCTAAAACACTTATATGTAGTATATAAATAGTTGTGTCATAGTAGCTTATCAACATGTGATAGTAGCTTATCCCTACTTTTTTTTTTCTCTTCTCGTTTTTTGTAAAAATCAAACTTTATTTTTTGTTAAAAATCCAGGGAAGCAATGTCAAACTGGACCTAAAACACTTATATGTAGCTTATCAACATGTGTGATAGTAGCTTATCAACATGTGTGATAGTAGCTTATCCCTAATTTTTTTTTCTCTTCTCGGTTTTTGTAAAAATCAAACGTTTTTTTTTGTTAAAAATCCATTTTAAGATTTGTTATATATATATGAGAATCATGTTCTGTTCGAGAGAGTTGTTAGGATACAAGATCTGTGTTATGTCCCAATTGATGTGGAAGTAGATAGATGTTAAATAATATGTTAAAAAAAAAGAATAGGTGTTTGATGAAATTAAAGAACATCTAATATATTTTTTTGACAAGAAAGAATATCTAATATTGATAATAGAAAAAAGTCTAAAGTGTTTTTGAAAGAAATAAAAAAGTATAAATAATATAGTCAATTTGAAAGTCTGTTATATTATATATATATATATATATATATATATATATATATATATATATATATAATGATTTTGTTCTTTTTACTAGAATAATTTTGTGTTCTTCTGACAAATAATAAAAATTAATTTAAAACTTATATTTTTCACAAACAAATTTGTCTCATGATTTTAATTTATTTTCCATACTTAGCAATAAATTAATATTTTCTTAAAAAAAAGATGAAAATATATTTAAAAGGGAATCTTGGGTTTATTAAAATGGAAATAGTTTTTATAATATATATTAATATTAAACCATCAATAGGAAAAAAATTATAAAAGATTAAAACAAGAAACGAATTAATAATTATTGGTGGGTGTACTAACAAAAAATTAATCCTCTTTGTAATTTTATTCAAGGGTATTATTGGATTTTTTAAAATATATTAATTTAGGGATGTACGTACAGTTTTTTAAGGGTGCAAATATCATCACTCTTAAATATAAAAAAAATCATTTTGGGGGTCGGATTTATTAAAATCCAATAAACATATCAAAAATATTTTTAGATAGTATTAACTTACGCCCTAAATACCATAAAATAAAATATACATACCGTATTTATTGTCCTTAATCACAATAAATACATAGACAATAAATGCACTCTAACTTTCCTTTATGATATTTTATCTTATACCTTTAGGTACAAGTTAACTCTACCCTATTTTTTTGGATATCTTATTGGAAAATATCTTATATTTTTCTAATTTATAGAAAAGAAAACTAATTATAGAAGAATTATTATTGGGTCTCATTAATTCTCATTAAAGTTCTTTGAAAAATAATGATAATAAATCTCGTTAAAGTCAATATCTATATTTTTTAACTGAATATTATAAATCTCTACAAATAATCACACCTCCCACGAACAGAGAAAAAATTATATTAGAGTTCTTCTCTGAAAAATTAAAATGTGGAATCCAACTTTTTTTTTTCTTCCTTTTCTTATGCTCTTTATTGTCGTTCATCTTTTGTTTGTCAACCAAAATACCGCCATGGCATTGGTTAACAATGATGCAATACCTCTTATCAGAAAATCTTGTGCTGTAACCAGGTATCCAGATACATGTGTATCTGTTCTAGAGGGAGATCCCTGTAGCAGAATTGCACCCGATATAAAAAACTTAACGAGGATTTCCATGGATATAGTTTATAAAGAAGCCATTGAGTTAAAATCGCTCTTCATCAAAGCCAGAGAATGCGTCACTGATCCAGTTTTGAAAAGGAATATAGATTTTTGCATCAGAGAATTTGAAACATGTAGCTTTAATATGAAAACATACGGAATTCCTAGAGTTGAAAATGGAGATTATGAAGGAGCAATTAATGAAGTCTTTTATTGTATTGATTGTTCTAGTAATTGTACTAATGCTGGCACCAAATTGTTCAACAAAGAGATTGAAACCTTTTTCAATTTCAGTACTGTTGCGATAGATTTATCATTATCGGTGTGATAGGTTTATCAAGTATGTTACCTTCTGGAACGAATATGTGATGAATTCTTATTAACTATAATTATAATAGACAAGTCAATTCACTTTATGTTGCAAGTGTGGACTGTTCCACATCATTTGATCCACAGCTTGATTGCAAGCGGTGGAAGTTTGTTAATCAATTGCTTCATTCACGTGGAAGCAAGTTATGCAATTACTTCATTGATAAAAGGCAAAATTAGATAACAAATTACAATTAGCACCCTTTGATTTATTGTCTATATAAACATTCATTTTGTGGATTGACTAACTGACCAAAATTTGAAATCAATATACAACTAATTTTATTCTCTCGTATCTCATCTTTCATTTATATATATATATATATATATATGTTATTATTTATTCTATAACATGTTCTTCATTTGTTCTTCATTTATACATTTCATTTTAATTTATAATACGTTATCAGTACGAAAAATCTATTTTGTAAAAATGATCCTCTAATGGGTGATTTACTTACATTTCGGATCTATATTCAGTTTCGTATAACAAAATGGCTTATGCCTTCAACGGAACCTATATATATATATAGTTCTAGATTTGTTTATTTGAAATCATTCATGTTTATACACATATCTTACATCTCAACATTTTGGATATGTAATCAGTTCCGTATGATAAGATGACTTATGCCGTCAACGGAACTCATATATATAATTTTGGTTTTGTTTATCTGAAATATTTTAATCTTATGCTCATATCGGGAGAGCTCATGTCCCCGAAATGTTTTAATCTTAAGCTCATATCGGGAGAACTCATGTTTCCGAAATGTTTTAATTTTATGCTCATATCAGGTGAACTCATTTTTACATTTTAATTTACAGAAAAAATGGGGAACTGTAAGCATGTATAAACTTGCGAATTTGAAGTTTGATGCACTCAAAGTATCGGGAGAAAACTATATGTCATGGGTCATTGATGCCGGATTATACTTAAAATCCAGGGTCTTTACTATACCATTGATGATGGAATCAATGCTAACGAACATGACAGATCCACATCCATGGTCATAATCCGTCATCATTTGAATAAAGATTTGAAAGCTCAATATCTTACTATCACAGATCTTGAGGATTTGTGGAAAGAGCTAAAAGACCGTTATGATCACTAGAATGATGTTACGTTACCTAATGCATGGTACGGATGACAGCATTTACGGTTTCAAGACCATAAATTAGTCTCTGATTACAATTCTGATTTATTCAGAATCACCACAATGTTGGAATTGTGTGGTGAAGAGATATCTAAAAAAGATATGTTGAAAAAGACATTTACAACTTTCCATGTCTCAAATATAATATTGCAACAACAATATCGAGAATGCATATTCTCAAAATATTCAGAGTTGATTGCATGCCTTTTAGAGGCAGAAAAGAATAATGAACTACTGATAAAAAATCACGGATCACACCCGACTGGTTATGTAGCATTTCCAGAAGTGAATGATAATATTGTCAGAAACCGTAGTCGTGGTCGAGGTCATGGTAATGGGCGTAGGTCGTGGTTATGGTCATAATATTAGCCAGGGCCGTGGCCATAATTTCAAAAGAGGACGTGGTTATTCTGGATCAGGTGGTTATAATCAGAACACTCAACAGAAGTGGAATACTTATGAGTCCGATCAGTATAAAAGAAAAGATGTTCAAAATAGGCCTAATGCAAACAAGAATGTTTGTTTTAGGTGTGGATGTAACAATCATTGGTCAAATGAATGTAATACACCTAAACATCTAGTGGATCTATATCAAGCCTCAATTAAAGGAACGGGAAAGAAACCAGAAACTCATTTCATTGAAAATTCATATCCTAGAGATATTACTCATCTGAACGTTACAGATTTCTTTCCAGACCCTAAAGACATGCCCGATGTTTCAATTGGTGATGGGAATGTCCATACCAATTAAATACTACTTACAATAGTATTATTTGTTCATGTAAAATATTTCTTATTGCAATGTATACTTTTTGAATCATTTTGTCTAATATGCACTTTATTTTTCTTTATGAAGCATACAAAATGAATCTAAACGATAAATTAGGAGTTGTTGAAAAGCTAGAAGCTGAGATCTATGTCTAGTTGATAGTGCAATAAACTTCTGCAGAGTCAGAAATATTTTATAAATTTAACTTTGCTCAGAGCAAATGTTAATACAGTATCAGGTCCAGTGGATGTGATAGAAGGCTCTGGAAGAGCCACAAATTGTTACCAAACACTATTAAAATTTGTATCAATGATGCATTATATTCAAGGAGACCCATAAGGAATCTACTTAGTTTCAAAGACATACGGAGAAATGGATATCATATTGAAACTATGAATAAAGATGATATTGAATATCTATGCATTACTTCACATAATTCAGGTCAGAAACTCATTATAGAAAAGCTGTGTTCTTTATCTTCTCGATTATATTACACCATTATCAAAGGTACGAAAACTTATGCAGTTGTGAGTCAGAAATTCTCAGATCCAAAAATGGTTGTACTTTGGCATGACCGTCTTGGTCATATAGGATCTACAATGATGTGTAGAATCATTGAGAATTCTCATTGACATCCATTAAAAAACCAGAAGATTCTTTTAGCCCATGAGAATTTATGTATTGCATGTTCCCAAGGGAAATTAACAATCAAACCATCTCTTTCTAAAGTTGGTTTTGAATCTCCATCATTCTTACAAAGAATTCAAGGGGATATATATGGACCTATTCATCCACCAAGTGGACCATTTGGTTATTTCATGGTCCTAGTTAACGCATATGTTAGATGGTCACATGTTTGCTTATTATCAACACGTAATGTTGCTTTTGCTAGATTGCTTGCACAGATTATCAAGATTCGTGCTCATTTTCCCGGTTATTCAATTAAGTCCATATGTCTGGATAATACTGGTGAATTTACTTCTAAGACATTCGATGAATATTGTAAAGTAGTTGGGATTGATGTTGAACATCCAATTCCACAAGTTCATACTCGGAATGGATTAGCATAATCACTTATTAAATATGTCCAGGTAATTGCAAGGACATTATTATTACAAACGCAATTACCAATTTCCGTATGGGGGCATGTTGCTGCATTAATTCGGCTTCAGCCCATTGCTTATCATCAGTTTTCACCAGTACCACTTGTACTTAGTCATCAACCAAATATATATAATTTATGTACTTTTGGATGTACGGTATATGTTCCAATTGTACCAACAAAAAGACCTAAAATAGGACCCCAAAGACGATTAGGAATATATGTTGGTTTTGATTCACCATCAATTATTAGATATCTAGAACCCTTGACTGATGATCTTTTTACAACACGGTTTGCTGATTGTCATTTTGATGAAACCAGTTTCCCATCATTAGGGGAAAAAAAAATCTTCCAAAGAGAAGCGTGAACTTTCTTGGAAAGTTCCTAGTCTGATTTATTTAGATCCATACACATCTCAATGTGAGAATGAAGTACGTAAGATAGTACATCTTCAAGTAATAGCGAACCAGTTACCATATGCATTTACAGATGTTATTAGGGTAACAAAATCATACATTACAGCTGTTAATGTCCAAGCACGAGTGATTATTCCAGAAAAACAATCTAAACAAATAATACCAAAAGAATCATCTATTGCACGCCAGAAGCGTGGTAGACCGTTTGGTTCAAAGGATACTGTTCCTCGTAAAAAGAAAAATAAATTCACTTTCTCTAATTTAACTTCATGAGAGTTAAGTGTCCCAAAAGGGACGCAAGTTACTAAAGAAATAGAATCCTCGGGGAAAGAATTTCTGAAGAGGTACAACAATATAAAAATGATGAAATTTCTATAAATTATACAAGAGAATTGTGGAATTGAAAAGAAACAATCATTGATGATGTATTTTCATACACAGTGGCAACTGAAATCATAAATGATGATTATGAACCTCATAATCTTGATAATTGTAGACAGAGGTTCGATTGGCCTAAATGGAAACAGAATTGACTTTATTATCCATTTGTAAAGTATTTGGATCAAAAATCCAGACGCCTAAAAACGTCAAACCTGTTAAGTATAAATAGGTTTTTATACGGAAACGTAATGAGAAAGATAAGGTCGTGAGATATAAGGCACAACTCGCAGAGACCTGACATCGATTTTGATGAAACATACTCACCAGTGATAGATACAATTACGTTTCGATTTCTGATAAGCATGGTGGTCTTGGAAATACTGGAAATATGTCTAATGGACGTAGTGACCGCTTATTTTTATGGTTCACTAGATTTAGATATTTACTTGAAAATCCCGGAAGGATTTGAAATGCCAGAAGCATGTAACTCAAGGCCTCGTAATTTGTATTCAATAAAATTACAAATGTTGTTGTATGGATTAAAACAATCTGGACAGATGTGGTATATCTGTCTCAGTGAATAGCCAGTGAAAGAAGGATATATTTATAATCCTATATGTCCATGTGTTTTCATTAAGAAATCATAATATGGAATTGCTATCATAACAGTTTATGTTGATGATATGAATTTAATTGGAACTCCCGTGGAACTCTTGGAAACCGATGAATACTTGAAAAAGGAATTCAAAATGAAAGATCTGGGAAAGATAAAATATTGTCTCGGCCTCGAGATCGAGCGTAGATCAAATGGAGTACTTGTCTATCAATCCATATATATTGAAAAGATCTTAAAAAGATTTCATATGAATAATGCTCATCCATTAAGTACCCCTATGGTTGTTAGAATTCTTGATCCTAAAAGGGATCCATTCCGACCAAAGAAAATGGTGAAAAGATACTTGGTCCTGAGGTATCATATCGTAATACAATTGGTGCTTTATTATATCTGGCTCAGTGTACTAGACTAGATATTGCATTCTCTGTGAATGTACTGGCTAGATTCAGTTCAGCACCAACTCGAAGGCATTGGAATTAGATCAAACATATTTTTCGTTACCTTTGTGGAACGAAAGATTTAAGATTATTTTATACAAAATCTAACAATTTTTCATGTTTATTTGGTTATGCTGATGCCGGGTATCTGTCTGATCCCCACAAAGCTCGTTCACAAACAGGACATGTATTTACATATAATGGCACGGTAATATCATGGCGTTCCACAAAACAAACTTTGGTTGCTACATTCTCTAATCATTCTGAAATAATCGCACTTCCTAAAGCAAGCCGATAATGTATTTGGCTAAGGTCAGTTATTCATCATATTCAAAATACGTGTGGATTTTCATCATCTACAGCAATGTCAACACAGATTTTTGAGGATAATGAGATTTGTATTGCTCAAATTAGAGGAGGATATATCAAGAGAGATAGAACCAAACATATTTCTTCTAAATTCTTCTATACTCATGAGCTTCAACAGAGCCGACAAATTGATGTTCAACAAATAAGGTCTAAAGAAGATCTTGCAGATTTGTTTATCAAATCATTGCATATATCAACTTTTGAGAAGCTAGTATATGGAATAAGCATGCGTCGATTTTGTAAATTACAAGACTAATGCTGAAGTTTTATGAGGGGGAGCATTCAATCAAGGGGAGCAAAATTTTGAATGGACTGTGTATACTATACTCTTTTTCCCTTCAATTAGGTTTTGTCTCACTGGGTTTTCCTGACAAAGTTTTTAATGAGATAGTTTTTTTTAAATTTCCAACCCCGCTAGATCTAGAAGATCATTATATATATTTTTTATCTAGGTTTTGTCTCATTGGATTTTTCTTAGAAAGTGACAATACAAGTTATGGAAAATCCAATGGAAAATTTTGTAACTGTGGATTGTTCCACAACATTTGATCCACCGCTTGATTGCACATGGTGGAAGTGTGTTAATCAATTGCTTCAATCATGTGGAAGCAAGTTATGCAACTGCTTCATTGATAAGGCAAAATTAGGTGGCAATTTACAATTAGCACCCCTTTAATTTATTGCCTATATAAATGTTCATTTTGTGCATCGACTTAGTGATAAAATTTGAAATCAATATATAAGTAATTTTATTCTCTCGTATCTCATCTTTCATTTTATTTATGATCTCTCCTTATTATATATATATATATATACATATGTTATTATTTATTCTATAATATATTTTTCATCTGTTCTTCATTTATTCATTTCATTTTAATTTATAACACTTTAATAAATATTTTGGTTACTATTTTTATTTTATATTTTCGTATGAATTCTTTTGTTACAATTGTTTCACTTTTAGACTTTGTATGCATAATGCATGTAAAAAATCGATATGAGTACCTATCATGTGAAAATTATGGAATTCCCATAATTTTTAAAAGTTAATTTATGAAGATGCTAATGGTCAAATCAATTAATGTAAATAATATTGGTACCAACGTCAAGAGGTCGATCCTCATAGTAGAGCCGTAACCATTTTAAAAAGCTTAATGAAAATATTCGTCAGTATAATATACGAAGAATCTATTAGGTTAAAGTTGCTCTTCGTTAAATCCAGAGAAAACCGATTGGTGCACCATATGTATAAGCGGTTTTTCTATCGGTTTATACTGATATAATTTATATCAGTACGTTGTATGTGACCATTGATTATGTAGTAGCTTTGATAAGTATATACACATTGAATCAAAATATATAAATTTAATGGTTCACATTTAACGTACTGACGAATTTATATCAGTACAAACTGATTTGAAATTATATATATAATAGTTCTCCAGAATCTTTCATTTTTAGAATTTTAAATATTATATTATTTGACGGTCGAATATATCGGACGGTCATAGATTAATTAAAAATTAATACAACCGAGCAACTAAAATTGAGAAACCTGCCCGCTTGATTATGGAAAGAGCAATTAATTCTCTTAAAAATTAATACAACCGAGCAACTAAAATTGAGAAACCTGCCCGCTTGATTATGGAAAGAGCAATTAATTCTCTTGATTCTTTAATTGATTTTCCATAACCATTATATTTTATTTTAAGCATTTATTTATCAATAATTTTTTAATTATTTTTTGACCGTGCGATCTTCTTCAGATTTCCCTTTCTTTTTTTCCTTTTTGAAAGCATACTTCACTTTCAAGTTGCAAAAAATTTCCTGCAATTTTTTTTTCTTGACAAAAATAGAGCATTCCTTCGACTATTTTTCCATAAACAAACTACTTTCCCTGAAAATAATATGTGGGATAGAAGATTGCAAAAGGATCAAAGTCAATTCGAGACCGAGAAAGAAGGTGGAACTCCTTGTTATGCTTGTTATCATTTAGACATGATTGCCATAAGTAATATCAATACACTAATTGCAAAAGTGATATTTTTTATTTTTATTTTTATTTTTGCTGGAAATTTTGCTTTTGTTTTGATTTATTTGTGTAGTTTGCTGGAAGTTTTAGACATCTTTATAGATTGCTAAGTTAGATATTTTGCTTTGTCTGTTAAAAACTACCAGAAATCTAGAATTGTATTTTGAATTTACTGTTTAGGAATATGTAATTGTCATCCAAACATGGGGTTTTATTTTTGTGTATTTGGATTCTTGTGACCGGCAGATATTAAAAAAAATATTAATAAGTAAATGTTTAAAATAAAATATAATGGTTATGAAAAATCATATAAAGAATTAAGAGAGTATTAATTGCTCTATCCATAATCAAACAGACAGCTTTCTTTAGTTGTTTGGTTGAATTGATTTTTAATTAGCTTATGAATATTAGATATATTCAACGGTTAAAATATACTGTCCTAATTCTATAAACGAGGGACCCCTCTTATGAGCTATATATATATATATTTTTTGTTGGTAAATAACTTATAATCACTATTAATTATTATTCATCATATATAGCAATGTTTTTTGGAATAAAATCTTATACTTTCCAAATTTATAGGAAATAAAGTTAATTATATAAAAATCATTATTGGGTCTCAATAATTCTCTTAAAAGTCAATATCTAAATATATTTTTTAACTGTATTTTCTGAATCATTATAAATAATCACACTTCCAAAATAAAATTGCACGAGTTCTTGTAATTCCTCTCGAAAATTAAAATGGCAAATCCAACTTATTTTAATCTCCCTTTTCTTGAGTATTTCCCTGATAGGTATATAACTGTAACAATACTTATAAGGTACTTATTCAGCTCATCGATTTTTGCTATGCAAGTATTATTTGATATAATTACATTGTTTTTTTTGGATAAAAAGTGATGAGGTGGATAAGTACAATGCAGATATGCTAACCGTTACAATGAGAGAGAAAGGTAGATAGAGAAGCTCTGTTTCCCTGGATCAAAAAAGGAAAATGGACTTTAGGGAGAAGCTCTTCTCCATTTTCGTTGACAACTTACACCCTAATGCGGATCAGATGTGTCTATGGAATTTGTTCAAAACCTTTGGCAAGGTCCGAGATATCTATAGATCAACTGAAGGTAACTCTAGAAGGTGTGGTTTCGCGTTTGTGAGATGGAGGAGGCAAAAAGAGTGGCAGATATGACTAATTGTATGCATGTTTATGGGTGGTCCATCAGTTCTACAGTAGCTCAATATGGATGGAACAGTAGAAGACCAGTGGGTGCTAGGATGGCTGATAGGAAATGAACATATGATGGTTACAAAAGAGGCTAGAAATAGGGAGTGGAGGGTTTGAGAGGTCAGAACAGGGGAGGTTCATCGTTTGCAAAGGTTTTAAAAGGAGAACATATGAAGGCAGAGGATAAGGAGAGCGAGTTGGAGGAGGATTCAATCGTTATTTCTGAACTGGAAGGATGTGGATAGCAAGTGGTTAGATAGAGGTGCCATTGGGCTGTTGAAACAGTTTGCTAGTGTTTCTAGAGTGAACAAGAGACTGGCTAATAGAGGATTTCGTATCTCTTCAAAATAAGACCAAATCGAAAGGAAAGAGGAATTTAGAGAAAGGAAAGAGGATTAGTGTTAGAAAAGGAAAAAGAAGACCCTCTTTTTATCAGTATTTTAGTGGAAAGATGGATTTGGAGAAAAAGGTTGCTGTCAGTTCTAGTTCTGATACGTCAACTGAATTGGATCGTGAAGAGTGGCAACTTTTTAATTTTAGAGGATTCAGGGGTGAATTTTAGAATCTCAACTCTATGGCGAATAAGACCAAATCGATTGAGGTGATTAGGTCGGAGCTACCCAACTTAGATGATGGGATCGAGGTGGAGTCTAGTACTTCAAAGGAAAGCTTGGGCCATGGTGCCAAAGGCCCAAAATAGTTAGTGGTGTGAACTAATGATAAAAATAAGGTTCTTATATCAGACCAAGAAGGAGGGGTGGTTAGTCTTCCATTTCAAGGCCCAATTCAATTACCTTTGGCTGGCTTTCAAAAAGGTTTAATCTTCAGAAAAGATCTAGCAGTTTTGCCTTTTTCGGTGGAGCTTGAAGGAATGGAGACAAGAGAGTCCTCTTTAGCAGAGTCCCCGATGAGGAGAACTAAGGTGAGAGGTGTTGATTCAGGGTTGCATGCCATGAATGGAGCGGTTAATGTTAGAAGAAAGAAGTGGAGCTTAGAGCAAGAATTAGCTAAGGTGATAGAAAAAGGAGTGGAGCTAGGATATGTGTTCAATCTTGACAGGGCAAGAGAAATACCGTGGAAGGGGAGTGTGATTGAAGAGGGGGATACCGTAGATGACAAAGAAGGTGGGAGCCTTAGCTCTCAATGGGATTTGGAGGTTGAAGTTGCTAAGGTGATTGAGGTAGGAGCAGCCCTGGGTTTCGACTTCAATGGGAAGGAAGGTGAAATTGGTGAATTGATTTCTAGATGGGAAATTGATGACAATGAGAGATTGGCTGAAATTGAGAACAATTAAGTTTTCTTTTCTTGATTTTTTCTGGGCTATTTTTCTTTTATGATTTTAGTCTCTTGGAATGTTAGAGGTTTAGGTAAGGGTGAGAAACGTAGAATGGTTAGAAGCTTAGTGAATGGATTGAAGCCGGGGATGGTACTTATTCAAGAATCGAAGTTGAAGGCTTTCGATTGTAAGGTTGTTAGTTCGTTGGGGGGCGTCTGGCTTAGTAAAGGGGTTGGAGTGGAGGCCATTGGTGCTTCCAGTGGTTTGATCACTCTAAGGAATGGAGACTTCTTTTCAGTGGAAGCGTGTATCACGAATGATAGGTGTATTATTTTAGCTGGGGTGTTAAAGAAACTGAATACAAAAAAATTGTTTTTTGCAACATTTATGTTGCGTCTGTGGATAGTGATAGGAGGGAGCTTTGGGATTTCATTCTTAGAGCGCAACAGACCTTGGTGGATCCGTGGTGTTTAGGGGGGGGGGGGACTTTAACTCTGTTCTTACCCCGACAGAGCGTGTGGGGGTGGGATGCGATATGGGGACTATCCGTAGTTTCAATAGATTCATTTTACAGGCAAATGTGGTAGATTTGCCTTTACACGGTATGAGATTTACGTGGTCTAATAATTGAGACTGGGAAGCTTGGGCAAGACTTGACCGTTTTCTCATATCACAATCGATCCTTATTTGGTTTCCTAATTTAATCCAAAGAGGTCTTCCGCGGAGTCTTTCGGATCCTAATCTGATGGTCTTAAATGTTCGGCCATTAAGTGGGGCGCTTCACCGTTTAGGTTCCTTAACTAGTGGTTAGATGACAAAGAACTGATGAAGGATGCCCTTTCTGGGTGGAATGAAACTGTGATACGGGTGGCTCAAAAGGGTTTGTCTTATTTTCAAAGGTCAAGGCAAAAATGGTACATGCCAGTGAAGGACAAATTGGACCAGCCAGCTATATATAGCGGAACATAAGTTGTCGTTGTTGGAACCCCCGTTCACTGATCGCGCAGTGAAAATGGGTTTTAATTTTTTTTTTACATATCGTAATCTATATCTGGGGCCAGTGAACTTTTGATCGTAATTATTTTCGAAATAAATACATATAAAAATTATTACACTAATAAAAAATATACGTAAATACAGGAAATTGTAATCAATAAAAAAAAATTAAAAAAAATAGAACCATACCAATATTTGGAGGCTCCTTCACTTTTCGATTTGTTCATGGTTTATACCACTGATCTTCTTTGCTATATCTCGGGATTGATAACTGCAGGTGTACTCGTAATAGATTCAGGATCTTATAACGATAGATTCAGGATCTTATAACGAGGATGAAGAGAAAATAAGAATAAAGAAACTCTTTCTTCTTCTTTTCACACACGTGCGCCAATCAGAATCAATGATGTATGTGTATATCTCACGCCTATTGCAATTGCATCTCATGCATGAAAAAACCAATTTGAACTGGTGCGTGTCTTTTCTCTCTATCACAACACACTTTAGCGTCTCACGCACTAATGTGCAACCATGTAAGTTTTTTTAAAAAAATTTATATATATATATATATAAAAGCCGTGCGTTTTCATGCACAACATCTTATTTTTTAATAATATATATCATATATATGAATTTTTTTTTTAAATCTAATCAAATCTAATTTGATTTTTTTTAAGAAAACTTTCAAATAAAAATATCCTATATCTTTTATTTGATTTTAATTTTGAATTCAAACTATTTAAATTCAAAAATAAAATATTTAATTTAATAAAATAAAACTATCACATTATCTTATTTTATTCAAAAATAAATATCAACATACACCCTCCATTTAGTGATTAATAACATAATTAAATAATCTCATTATTTAAGTTATTTAATCACCATTAGCCATTTATTAAATAATCTTATTATTCAATTAATTCCCGAATAAATACGTATCACTTTCGTAACACAATTAACTGGACAATCCAATTAATTAAATGTGACCCTTGTTACTTAAATCGATCGGGTTAGCAAGGGGACCTAATGGACCCACAGTATTTTGAGCTCCAATAATCATCGAAATCATTAATTAAACTCCTTAATTAATATTCTTTGATTATTAACTCCGGTGTTATTCCACTAAAAACCCGAAGCTGCACTCTCCAAACTGTTGACGTTTTTACACAGACCGATATAACTCGGTGTCCATCGAAATAGCTATTACATATGGTGTGATCCTCCACAATAGTTCATAATTAGAGCTGGGTCATAATGTCCGTTATACCCCTCTAATTACATATATCTTTTAAGTATCATTGATTCTCTAATGGACAATAAATCCTATTTCCTCACGGAATTAGGAGAGCGCTCATATTATCCAAGCCCCGAATCAACCCTTAAGGGAACTACCATCTACTTCTCACAAGAAGGAGTGGATTCCACTATTGTGTACAAACCTTCCTAGCCACAAGCCAAACCACAATCCCAACATACAGAGTATATTAATCAGGAAATGCATCTGACCTCATCCATGGCATATCAAAGACCACGATCTAACTTGAAGGAGTCGATAAGACACTCAGGATTAAGATCACCCACATATAGCCATTGTTAGTTGATATATACGAATCTCATTGGTAAACGGATCTTGGTGTGAGATTCATATAGATCATGGCACAATCCTATATGATCACATCATACAAGGTGCCTCCATTCCCATATCTCATATGAATGATTTAGGATAGAATCACTGTACATTACGAAATAGACCGTAGCTATAGATTAACCACAAATAAAGTACCCAGCTATTGGTATCAAAGCCTGGTTTTATTTTCGGAACATGAAATTTTTTTCGATGCTCCTGTATGTATGATTGTGTATGCACAATTTAAATTGACTGTATGATATTTTTGTATGTATATTTAATTTTTTAATTTATAAAAACATGATTGATCGTTAATTATATGGTACTGTGGATTTAGGGTTTATGAGTTGTATTAATTTTTTTGTTTATTATTTTTTATACTGTATTTGTATTGGAAAAAAAAAATGTAACCTATATTGAAGACCTGGAAAAATCACGAAGAAGGATTCATAAGATGAATCGGAGTGACCTGAAGAGACTGGAAGACCCGAAAAATACAAGAAGATAAAGGAATGCCTTGGGGGTATTTTTGTAATTTTAGATTCTAATTTTTTTTAGGTTAAATAATCCACAGTACTCGGTCAATTCATGTATGCTTTATATTATGTGATGATAAAAAGCATTGCCATGCATACTATGTCATTTAGATTAGATGTGCCTACACAAATATATTTGATATGTCATATATGCATCATAGCCCGATATTTTATGTATTTTTTTTAATGTGATTAAAATGGATAAATACATAAATTGGCTATGAAAATGTGATTAGTTTTTTAATTGTTAAAAAACTTGGTAATTCTCATTAATATTAATCTAGTTATTAAAGAGTTTAATAAGTTAGATTAATAAGGTCATTTATAGTAATTAGGATTAATTTGATTAATTGCCTAATTATAAATGAACCGAATATTGTGTTAGCGTTTTAATAGTTAAAACTTGGTAAACACTGTCATAATAATCTGAGCTTAGTAAATAGTTTATAAATACTTAGATTATTCACTAATAGATTATATTTTTAATTGTTAAAAATCATTAATAATTTATTAGTTAATTAGAACTTGTTTCTAATAATGAATTAGTTAATGCACTAGATAACTTGATTAAAGTTAGCCGTTTGATCATGTAGAGTCTAGGTGCATTAACGGATAATAGAAAACCCTAGTTTTAAAATAGTGAGTGGGAGAGGGATATATGACATATATATCTCGCGGCCTCCATCATTAGTTCAACACCGTAAGATCCGAGTGGGGTCTCGTGACAGCTTTGCTTTCATCCTCCCTAAGGAGGGTTTCCACAAAGGCCAATACCAAGGTTGACTTCCTAACAGATAGGATTTCTGAGGGTATTTCAGGATTGACCGACCCTAAGGCGGCAATTCTCGAGTTAAGCTCGTGAGATCTGAAATTGTAGGTTACACTCACGAAGGTTTTGATTGATTAAGTTTGTTAATTAAAAAACCTGACTGAATAAACGATGGTTGAATGATATGAAATAAGAGTTATTCTAGAATATCATTTGATTGAGAATGTCTCGATCCAATATGTAAAGATTTGACCGACCCTAAGGCGGTACTTCTTTGTGGTATGTTAGATTGTCGTGGTATAGTAACTATTTTTAGGGTAGTTCTAGTTCGTTAAACATGTTCATGCATTATGTTTAAATTTATACCAAACCACTCGCACTTGTTTTAAATAAATGACTGAATGAATGTTTTATTTATTTCAATAATGTCTTTTGCATTACTTCAAATTCTCGCATTATGTTAGATTGTTTTTTGTGTTGTCTTTTGTCTAGTCTGGTGGTTTCCTTTCTTGTTCTACTTCTTTGTGTTATCTCTCTGTTTCCGATTTGTGTGGGTGTTGATTTTGGCTACTCTGTTTTTTCTTTCCTTCTTATGGCCATCAATAAAGCTTGCCATTTAAAAAAAAAAAAGGTATGCTTACAGTTATATACCTACTAAAGAACAACTTTTTCTCTTACTGTTGTTCATTTTTTGTCTGTTAACCAAAATATCGCCTCACCAACAGTTAACCACAACAGTTAACAATGATGTGATGCCTCTTACGAGATATTTGCATATCGGTTTCAGAGGGAGATCCTCGTAGCAGAATTACAACCGATTTAAAAAGCGTAACGAGGATCTCTATGAATATAATATATGAAGAAGCCCGCTCTTCATCAATGTCGGATAAAATGTCACTGATCCAGTTTTGAAAATAAATATAGGATTTTGCTTCAAAGAATTTGATAGATGCAGCTATCATGGGAAAACATAAGGAAAAGAGATTATGCCGATGCATATGGTCAAGTCGGTTTTTGTATAGGTGGTTCTAGTAGTTGTAAAATTATTGGCACCAAATTGTTCAAGAAAGAGATTGAAACTTATTCAATTTCAGTTTCGATGTGCTAGATTTATTAAGTATGTTGCCTTCTTGAACGAATGTGTAACTTCTTATTAATTATGATAATAATCAAGTTAATTCAAAAAAATCTTTGTTATAATTTTAACAAAAAAGCTATGACATCTAAAAAATGAGACCTAAACAAAAATAAGATCTGGAAAGAAAAATGACTGATATCCGGAACAAATAAAAACTAACTCTGGCATCTAGATTGATTAAAAAAAAATAGAGATTTAGAAAACATTAAACTTTAAAACTTCAATTCTCACCCACTTCCATCAACAAATTTCATCCAAATAAAATACAATCCAACACAAACACTGAAAACACAACAAAATCCCACATTCATCTAACCATGTTTATTGATCCCATAAAAAAAAAACAAAATTAGAAAAAAAAATTAAAATCTCCCAAACAGCCCCGATCATATCACTGAACGTGCCGAATACCATTTTTATTTAGGAATATACATTAAGATAAGTTTCAACAATTTTCAGACCATTTCTTACAAGTCTTGATTGCAACTTCTTCAAAAATTTGGCCGAATACCATTTTTATTTAACCCAGTCCAAAATTGCTCACCCTTAAACAAATTTTTTATTTTCAGAAATACTCTTTTTGGAGTATTCTGATAATTCAAAACAGCTTTTCTTCATTAACACGAATCTATCCTATACTCTTTTGACTTTTGACTTTCGGGCATTACAAAATTTTCAGAAACCACCTTTTTTTTTAGTTAATTTTCCAAATGTCACAAATAGTTCTTAATTTTTTGGGGTAAAATTTTCTGTTCGTTTTCATTTTTTAATTTAGTGAGGTTCGAAATCATTTTTTTTTTGAAATAGATATTTATTAAAAGACCATCAAGTCAAGGAGCTACACAAACAGGGCAACTCCCTCCACCATACCACCAAATGCAACAGACAAACAAGAAAAAACCCCTGTATAGAACACAACTACACAAACAAAGAGAACAAAACAAAGGAACAAAAGCCAAAGCAAGGCACCCCGAAAAGAACAAAACCAGAAGCCTGAACACTATTTTTATAATTTTCTCTTCTTTTTTTTTTTTTCTGTTTTTGTTTCTGTAGGTTTCATAATCAAATAGTTCTTTGATTTTTGGCAAAAATCAAATATTAATGGAAGCATTACTCAGACTTTATAAATTTCAGTTGAAGGTCTCGGTTGGTTGATGTCGATGGAACGGGTGATTACTGTTCCATTGTAGTGGCTGTTAGGGTCATTTCCGACAACAATGGTTTATTCTTCTTCATCTATATAAAAGTTGGTAATTATTATGAGAATGTTTATATAGATGCAAAGAAGAGAAACAATGTTATGTACTTATGTCGGGTGATCGCATTGACAAAACCAACATAGTATCCTAGCGCCGCAGCAGCAGCAGCACCACCTTCAGAATTGGAGAGTCGGCAGCTTAAGTGAGTAATTTTATTTTTTTAGAAAGTTTCAAGTTTTTTACGATTTGTAATTGTATTTACTATATTTTATGGTTTGTAATTGTATACACACTTATTACTTATATTATATATATATATATATATATATATATTATTTTCCTTGTAATTTATATTTTATTGGATGCTTTTAGTTTATTTTAATTTTAGCTAAGGTCTAACGCCCCACTAAAATTAAAGACCAAAAACAATTTTACAAATAAAAAAATATTAAATATTAATTAAACATTCAACCCAACACTCTAAATGAAGTGGTACGAACCATGTCGTGCCATATTTTAGATATATTATTGTTTGATTAATGTTTTTTTATTCTCTTTTTGCGGTATTATCATAATTATTTTTGTGATTGTGTTGAAATTAATTTGGCGATAAATTCTCTGAAGAAACGGAGAAAGGTATAGCATTTGGTTTTAGTTAACTATTTGAATCGCCTTTTGCCAACCTAGAATTCCCTTATTATATAAAAATCCTAAATTAATTGTAATGTTATAAAAATCTTAATCATAAAATTCAAATCTTTCATATATTTGCTTTAATACATGACCTATTATATTCCTTTTATATACGTATGAGAATGTCTATATAGGTGTAGAGAAGAAAAACATGAACATGTTTTATAAATAAATAAAAAAATGCTGAGTATCAAATCAATGTTATTTATTTTTATTTTTAATAAAAAATCATCACATAATTGATCGAGAAGAAAGCATGTCCCCGAAATTAGACAAAGTTTCAACCTCCTTGCTAAATAGTTTTGTGTCCTTATCTTGACAATCAGAAGCAGCTATTGCACGCCAATGAATATCTTTATTTGCATCTTTATAATCTCCACTTCAAAATTGGGAATACCTGGAAATTAATAATATGATAGCTCCCGTAGAAGATTTTAATACAAGCTTCAATGTTCTCCTTCAAAAGGGGATCAGTCACATTAGTTTCGGCTTTCATAAAGAGTGAAACCGTTTCATCAATTTTTTATTATATAAAATATCAATCGCAGTCATATTTAAGTGTTTTAGATTTGTTGCAACTTTAATGTTTGATTGTTTGGACATTTTGTACTACTACAAGATTTAGAACTAAGATCAGCTACCTCATTAGTATTATCTGTTGCTACTGATGCTGAATCTTGATTGTCAATCTGAAAAAGATGGATGGCAATATAGAACACAAAGAGAGGAAGAGAAGGGCAAACTATATTGATTTAGATTTATTGATTGATTATAATTAAGTTGCAATAATCCTAATGGAATTGTATCTTATATATTAGTTGTAAAAATCCAATTTGAAAAATAGTATCTAACAAATATGTATACTTCAATTACAATTAATGAGAATCGATAAATATTTATCTAATAATAGTTTTCTTATAGGGTGTATTAGATTGGATTTGGATCTCCCGTTACCTTATCATGTACTCACCTAAAGCAATATATTGATTTATTTTATTTTTAGTAAGGTAAAAACATAAAAATTAATATAAATAATATAGATCGTTGATTTTCTATATTAGATACGTAGACTGATAATAGATTATGGAAGTGATATATATTTTTTTGAAATATGACATAAATTTGGGCTTTTTTTCGAAAAATAAGAGACTCGAACCCACGACCTCGTGGCGTAGGTATGAAGGAGTTTACTATCAAATTAATCTCATCTCATCCGAATGTGAGAATAATTAAGGTGAGGAGAAGATCTCGATTCGCATTAGAATACTAGAAGGTTGTCAAAATAAATGTATAAAGGGAAAATACATATATATATATATATATATATATATATATATATGAGACCATCTCCAATGTAAAAATGATTTGGATATTGATGATCGTTTACATAAAAACAATGTCAAGAGATTTGTTTTCTAGGTGTTATAAATATGGACGTGATAAATAATCAATTAAAAATCTGGTCATCAATACTTATGTTTAAAACATAATGATGTGTCCATTTTATTTTCTATTTACTTTTTAATTTTATTTTCTTAGTCAAAATAGATGAAAAATTAATGTCAATTTTAAATGTTTGTTCAATCAATATAAAAAAGGGTAGTGCAAAAGACCGTCAGAAAGTAGACGGTCATATTGACAATGTTTAATATTTTTTTTTACGACATCATCTTGATGTTGAATATATACAACTGTATTGGAGGTACGATTATTAATAGAATACCTATTTATCTTTTGTGATATCTATTTTTTTACAAACCATTTTTATATCGGAGATACTACGATGAATTCTAATTAACAATTTCCTCCTATGAAAGAAACGACGTCGTACATACATGTACATTTTTTTTGGAAATATTAACGATTGATGGTGAGTGGTGAGAGTGGGCACGCCATTAAAAATCGCCCAAGTGTCCGATAGCTTTTATGTAGAGTGGCTTACGTGTTTAGAAATGTTAGCAAGCTGATGATGTGTCCTTGCACGCGAGTCTCCCTGGCTGATATGATTGAGCACGTGCACGTCAACCATTTTCGCTGACGTGCTTGAACACGTCATCAAAGTATGGAAAGGACGAGAAAGTCCTTGTAGAAATTGAGTTCCTGTAAACCTTCAAAAATCGTAAAAATCACAGAGAAGAAGAAGAAGAGGACGACGACTATTACGAACAAGAAGGAAGAACCCGAAATCGAAAGCGAAATACAAGCAATTCTCTTTGTCTTCCATGTTTCAAATAATTAACCGGTAATCTCTTCGTGTTCTCTTTCAATTTGATTCGATTCGATGCTTCAAATCACTCTGGCTTCAATGAATTTCTCATTCTGGTCTTCAATTGTCGAGAAAAAAACATGAGCATGCATGGTATTCTTTGTTTTGAAGTGGGTACACAACAAAAGTCTTAAGTTTTAAACTAGTGAAAGCTTTTTAGGTATTTGAAGGTCTGCTAGGGTATGAAATTAGTGTGAATTTTGATCTAATGGTTCATCATCTATTGGGCTTAATGTTGACATGAAAAATGAAAATCTCCTCCTACAATAAGAGGGCTTTTTAAAGAATTTTTAGATTGTGAAGTCTATAATATAACTTGTTAGTGTAGGTACAAATTATGAGCGTTGATACTGTATTCTTGTTACAAAAGTTTCCAAGTTTGCTGTAATCAATTGATTCTTTGTTTGTGTTCCCAGATTTGGAGCCAATTGAATCCGAAAAGGCAATGCATTGCTATTGCACATCTTGAGCTTACTATGATATTGTTGTGTATCTGTTAATGATTAGGTACATCCATTGGCTTCCTTATTGTTTTGAGTTTTGACCATGAAGTTCAAGCACAGAATTACCAAATATATGCAAGTTCATGAGATGTTTGAAGATGTGTTCAAGCCTCGTGAGGTGAGCAACATTGTATTATTAGTTCAACTTTTACTTTTTGACCAGCGTAACCAAGATTCAATATAAGGGTGAATTTAAATAAATTTTTTTTTATGTGAACCTCTATAATACAAGAAAAATAATTTATATATATAACATATACACACCTACTAAGCAGATACGATGAGTAAAAGATGTATTTAAAAAAAAAATACATTTTTTAGTAAATATAAAAACATAACATAAATAAAAAATGGAGTGCAGATACAATCAAAGTACACTAATTAAATTGTATCCTACTATATTTTCAATGTTCTCGTAAAGCGTTAGACACTAGTCGGGCGGAGACCCAGCACCTAGCGTCTAGATCGATTAGACGGTGATTAATCAGAAAACATAATTTATACAAATTCCAATTATCAAATCCTAAGGAAATTCTTTCCAAATCCACAAATGCCTGATTAGTAAATTATCAATCAAATTCAATCATAACCCAATCAAAATCCCCTAACTCCCATCCAAAATGCAACCACAAAACAATCCAAATCCAAACATAAAGACACAATCAAATCAAAATGACAAATTGCAAATTCTATCAAACATCAATAAGTTAACAAACTAATGGATATAAAAAAAATAAAAACTAACAATTTTAGTATATACTTTCTAAATTTCTTTCATTACGTTTGAAAATCGCCAAATCAAAGTTTGATTCTTCAATTTATGTCATTGATCAGGTACTCAAGTCGGAGAAGAATGACATGTCGGTGTCACCAACTACCAACTACCAGAACAAATTGGTTTAGGTTTGTAAGTTGTAAGAACTAATAAGTAAGGTTTTGAAATTAAAAACAAGGTTTTTATTTTTAATTGGCTAGTCTTGGTCAACGGCTTTGATCCCGCCTGGCCGCCTAGCCGATTAGTCACTGCCTTACACAATTAGTCAGAGACCACGGAATGATGCTGATTTTGGTTAGTTCTCCTCAGTAACCAGCCGCTTAGAGGAATTAATGCGATTAATCGATCACCTAGACCGATTTCTAGAACACTGTTATTTTTTAAAAGATCAAAATTTTCAATTATAACACCTGGATAAAAAAATATGATAATATAAAATTTATAAATTAAAATTAGATTAATATAATATTTCAAAATGAAATTATATAATCAAACACATGTAATTCATAAAGAATATCTATTTTGAAGACAAAAAAATTTTTAAATTGAGAAAGAAGTTGAATCAATTTTGGAGAAAGAGAAATAAAATTGGTTTAGAAGTTTCTTTATAAAAAAAGAAAATATAACAAGGACAATATACGAACAAATCTATTATTTGGTGTTATAAATGACATTTTGATAAAATTATATTTGTTTTTGATAAATTTATATTATATATATATTTTAAAGCCCACCCTAGTTCATCTGTAGTTACGTACCTGGTTTTTACCGGATTAAACAAAGATTATATCCACACCAACTTTGTGTATAATATATGCATATATAATCATTATTCAAAAATATATTAGTCGATGTCATATCTTTGGATTACAACATTATACCATTATTTTAAATATATTTTAGAATAATGATTATATATATATGGCTTGTGAAATGAGAACATTTAGCTGTTATGCTCTGCTGCCTCTGCTTATATATATAAAAGAAGGGAACTGCATAAAACAGTTGTAACTTCAAACTGTGTTTTTTTTTAAACAAAAGAAAGGAAAACATATCCAACACATTTTTCAACATTGATGTGCCCAATAATTGTTGCCTTTGCCATAAATACCCACAAAAAAGAAGAGAAAAAAGAAGAGAAAAAAGAAAGCCATTGAATTTGTATTATTATTCTTGTATAAAATAATGGAAGGTTTAAACTACTTCATTGAGTTGCCAGAAGAATGTGTGTCTGCAATTCTCTCTCTCACTTCTCCGTTGGATGCGTGCAGATCATCGTTGGTTTTCTCCACTTTCCGATCAGCACTGGAATCAGACATGGTTTGGGAGAGATTCCTGCCGTCTGATTATTCTGATATGGTCTCAAGATCACTCACTCCCTTGAACTTCTCTTCAAAGAAACAGCTTTTTCAATATCTTTGCAATCCACATCTCATTGATGGTGGTAAATCGGTAAGCTCCTCCTTATATAACCGGATTTTAACATTCATCCGAGCCTGAATTCTCAGTTGCCAGACGTTTTCAACCAATGTTTTGTATAGTGCAGAGCTTCAACTTAGAGAAATCATCAGGGAAAAAATCTTATCTTCTGTCTGCAAGAGCACTTTCAATCACTTGGAGCAATGATCCAATCTATTGGTGCTGGGTACATATGACCGAATCAAGGTTATTGATTTTCATTTTTTTTTTCTTATTAAGATACATATATATTAAATACAGACATCCACATCTTTTTCAAAATGGCGTCATGGTTACAACATTATAGCTTGTAACAGGATTATTAGAATATCTGTACCCGATAATTCTTGTTAAAATATGTATCTCCAACTTCTCTACAGGTTTTCAGAGGTTGCTGTGCTTAGAACAACCAATTGGCTTGAAATTGAAGGGAAGATCAAAACTGGAATGCTATCATCAAACACAAAGTATGGAGCCTATCTTGTGATCAAAATCAGGCATAATGCATATGGACTTGATTCGGAAAAAGCTGAGTTATCGGTCCAAGTAGGGGATGGTCAAGCCTGGACTGGTTCAGCTTATCTGTTTGGTGATAATCCAGATAGGAAGAATGTTGAACATCTAAGATCATCATTAAGGTTGATTGAAGTTGATGATGATGATGAACAAATTCTAAGAGAAAGGGAAGATGGGTGGATGGAGATTGAGCTTGGAGAGTTCTTCAATGGTGAATTAGGTGATGTTGATCGGGATGTAAAAGTGAGTTTTAAGGAGGTGAAGAGTTATCATCTCAAAGGAGGTCTCATTGTTGAAGGCATTGAAGTTAGGCCTAAACGCTAATATTAATTACATCACCAAGTATATAAATTTGTATTTTCAAATGTTATAAATGTTCTACCGATTGTAATTTTTAACTTTATAATGAAATAATTATGATAAGAGTCCTCCAATTTGTAATGTGATCACGATCACAATCACGATAACTCAACAACTTGTTATATGACCATTCACAATCATTCACATCACTAATCATAATCACAATAATTAATTACCACAAATTGTAATACACTAAAATTAAGAAAAAATACAATATAAATTACACCAACACTTTAGTAGTCTGGAAGACCATTTCTAGATCATTAGAGATTATTGAAAAAATCATCAAAAGTCCAAGATGTATTTTGGGATCCCTGACCTTGTTGCCGAGCTCGTTTTGCCCTAATTTTTAATTGTTGTTGTGACAGGACCCACCCCTCCTCTCTTGAGTACGAGGGAGACCCTGTGGGCTGAACTTTTACTAACATTATAAAAGAACTTTCTACTAAAATTTTCATAGAAAATACTTGCTTTTAAACATAAAAAAAATGTAAGGAAAATATTGGAGTACAAAATGTACATAACTGCAATTTCTTTTCATATTTTCGTTCGTTACAAAAAGTTTGTAAAAAATGACCGATCGGACCAAAACCGACCGCTTTAAAAACTAACACATCAGTCCGTCCCGACCAGAAATCCGAGCAGGCCGAGTAAGAAACCCGAGTAGGCCGAGTAGACCGAATAGGCAGAGTGGGCCGAGTAGGTCAAATGGGCCGAGTAGGCCGAACAGACCGAGTAGAAATCCGACCACACATTTATAAATATGTACATGAAAATTAAAAATGCATGACTTTTATGCTTCATGATGTCATCGAGTGGCCCACCTCAAAACTTCTGAGTCCGCACAACCGAGCAGCTACCTAGATAAATATTTAAGAGTGAAAGGATAAGCGCTAACGCCCAGTGAGTGAATGGAAACTTTTAAAAATATTTTTGAACAACGTTTCAACATGCATTCAGTAATACATAGGAAAATAATATATATACTTTCGTACTTAATAAACTGAATAAACTGAATGCATCTCTTTTCTGAACAAGAATAAGATACTTTATAAAATCTTAATCTGTACCAAATTCGTACCCAGGGATATCCTCAATACCTAAGCCGAATTACTTCGGGCAAACGCAGAGTCAGGAATAACTTCTGGTCATAGCCGTGCAGGGCAACTCAATTACTCTTTCTCTGGTCATGCACTTACAAAGCGACTCATGACATACACATGTGTAGATTTGCCCCAAAAGCCAACCATAATCATAACTGGGGAAGGATACATACATGATGCTTTTGTAGAAATCATAATCTCTTATTGATAATTCATAAAAATAATATAACTGATTATGAATGCTAATATAAGCATAAAATATACTTTCAGTTCTCTGTATCATCACCATCAATCATAAAAAGTAATAAAAAGCTTAAATGATTTGCAACAATTTATCTTAAGCATAAACTGAAACTTTTGAGTTAAAAACAAAACTGAAAACTTATTCACTCACAACTTAGACGTCAAACTTAATTCGGACCGAGTATGCTAGGTTTCCTTACTTCGTCTTCTTTCCTTCTCCTTCTCTTTCCTTTCTTCCGTTGGATTCTACTGCTTTCTAACTCTCACAACGTTTATTCTTCAATATATATATATACTTATGGAAGGACACAGCTGAAATTGTGAGCTAACTAATGAAGCTCACAGCTCCCTGTCAACCATACAATTCACTTAGCTTACTCACCTGATGCCTTTTCTGCTTCACGCTTATCCAATTTTTTTTAATTTTTTTTTTCAAATTTGGCCTTTCAATTGGGCCTGAAAGACATGGGTGCTACAATTCACCCCTCCATATAAGAATTTCATCCTCAAAATTTACTTACTTAGCTGAAACATATAGGGATACTGAGTCCGCACCTGATCTTCATATTCCCAAGTCGCCTCTTCTACCGCATGATTTCTCCATAACGCTTTTATAAGAGGAATAACCTTTGTACTTAATACTTGTTCCCTTCTATCTATAATCTCAATAGGTTCCTCTTCATAAGTTAAATCTTCTCTTAACTTCACTGGTTGTTTGGTTAAAACATGCGTAGGGTCGACTATATATTTTCGAAGCATAGAAACATGAAATACATCATGAATTCTTGAAAGCTATGAAGGTAAAGCTAAACGGTATGCCACTGCTCCTACTCTGGTAATGATCTCATACGGACTAATGTATCGTGGACTTAACTTCCCACGCCTTCCAAATCGAATTATACCTTTCCAATGTGAAATTCGTAGGAGCACATAATCACCTACTTTAAATTCAAGTTCCCTTCTCCGCTTATCTGTATAGCTTTTCTGCCTATCTTGAGCAATCTTTAATCTGTCTCTGATTATTTTAATCTTTTCTGTTGTGACTTGAACAAGTTCTGGACCTAGTAACTTTCTCTCGCCTACTTCATCCCAACACACCAGTGTTCTGCATTTTCTCCCATACAGAGCTTCATAAAGAGCCATTTCGATGCTAGCTTGATAACTATTATTGTAGGAAAATTCTATCAATGGTATATGTACATCCCAACTTCCTTTGAAATCCATCACACAAGCCCGAAGCATATCTTATAATGTCTGAATAGTGCACTCCGATTGACCATCAGTCTGCGGGTGAAAAGCAGTACTAAAATGCAGTCTAGTTCCCAAGGCTTCTTGTAAACTAGGCCAAAATCTAGATGTAAACGAGGATCTCTATCTGACACTATGGATACCGGTGCGCCATGAAGACGAACAATTTCATCAACATAAATTTTGGCTAATCTGTCAAGAGAGTAAGTAATATCGATTGACAGAAAATGTGCAGACTTTGTAAGTCGATCAACGATCACCCATACACTGTCGTGACCACTCTGACTACGAGGAAGTCCTACCACAAAATCCATGGTAACCTGTTCCCATTTCCATTCAGGAATAGGAAGTGGTTGCGATAGTCCTGCTGGTTTCTGATGTTCTTCCTTGACTTGATGACAAATCAAACATTTAGAGACGAATTCTGCTATCTCTCTTTTCATACCTTGCCACAAGTAATGCTCTTTCAAAGTACGATACAGTTTAGTACTTCCTGGATGCATTGCATAAGCTGAAGAGTGAGCTTCCTTTAAAATTTTATTCTTGAGTTCCTTAATGTTTGGTACACACAGTCTGTTACCTAGAACCAATGTACCATCACTTCTCACTACAAAATCAGCTCATAAGCTTTTCTGCACTTCTCTCTTCAATTTAACTAAATAAGAATCTTGAGTTTGTAATTCCCGTATACGATCAATCAAAATAGGTCTAACCTGAAAGGTATCCAGTAATGCTCCACAATCTTGTGCTTCTAGCTTAACTCTCAACATTCTTAATTCAGCTAATAATGGAAGCTGAATCATCTTCAAATGAGCCATAGAACTTGGAGACTTTCTACTGAGTGCATTTGCCACCACATTTGCCTTACCAGGATGATATTCAACCGTACAGTCATAATCTTTAATCAACTCAATTCATCTTCTTTGTCTCAAATTCAGTTCCTTCTGAGTGAAAAGATATTGTAAGCTTTTATGATCTGTATAAATTTGACAAGTGACTCCATATAAGTAATGCCTCCAAATTTTCAGTGCAAACACATCTGCAACAAGCTCTAGATCATGGGTTGGGTAAAACTGTTCATGCTTCTTTAATTGTCTTGATGCATAAGCTATCACTTTCCCATGTTGCATCAAAACGCAACCCAAACCATGTTTAGATGCATCACTGTAAACAACAAATCCATCACTTTCGGTTGGAAGAGCAAGTATTGGAGCAGAAGTCAATCTCTCATTGAGTTCTTGAAAACTCTTTTCACAAGCTTCTGACCATTCAAACTTCACATCCTTTTGAGTTAATCTTGTTAATGGTGAAGCTATTTTAGAAAATCCTTCTACAAATCTTCGATAGTAACTTGCTAAACCCAAGAAACTTCTAATTTCGGTCACACTAATTGGTCGTTCCCAATTCACTATAGCTTCAACTTTTTGAGGATCAACATAAATACCATCACCCCAAAATTACATGGCCTAAAAATGTAACTCTATCGAGCCAAAATTGACACTTGCTAAATTTGGTATAAAGTTGATTCTCTCCCAGGACTTGTAGAATCATCTCTAAATGCTCTGTATGCTTCTTATCATCCTTAGAATAAATCAAATGTCATCAATGAACACGATGACAAATTTATATAGATAAGGATCATTAAATTGCTTCTTAAAATCCTCCCAAGTAAATCCTCCCAAGTAAATCCTTCAGGAGTTCTTCGTTGAACTGATGCCCACCAATCATATGCTTTTTCCTTTAGCAAAAACGTAGCAAAAGAAACCTTCTGTTCATCGGTGCACCTCATAACTTCAAATACACGTTCTAGTTCATTCAACCGATCTCCAATTCCATCAAAATTCGTAGCTCCTAACTTTCGTACACGCTCAATTGAATTTTAAGGCACTCGCGTTTGGTACTGGACCATCGCAGTCAACAGTTCTGCAATCCTATCCATTGTTCCTCCCTAGGTTCTGGTACATGAGGTTGAGCTATAGGTGGCTGAGGGTGTGATTCTATCTCATTTTCACCTTGGTTACCACTTCACTCTCCAAAGTCAGCTACCGGTCTTGTGCATGGGCGGCCAACTCGACGCATGATGCTGTTACAAAATCAAAGTTATGCTTAAATGCATGAAACTAAATACAAACAATTATTCTGTGGTCTAAGGAATTATAAACCATGGCTCTGATACCAAGTTGACGGGACCCACCCCGACTCCTCTCTTGAGTACGAGGGAGACCCTATGGGCTGAAATTTTACTAGCATGTAAAAGAACTTTCTACTAAAAATTTCATAGAAAATACTTGTTTTAAACATAAAAAAATGTAAGAAAAATATTGGAGTACAAAATGTACATAACTGCAATTTCTTTTCATATTTTCGTTCGTTACAAAAAGTTTATCAAAAATAACCGATCGGACCAAAAACCGACCACTTTAAAAACTAACACATCAGTCCGTCCCGACCAGAAATTCGAGCAGGCCGAGTAAGAAACCCGAGTAGGCCGAGTAAGAAACCCGAGTAGGCCGAGTAGACTGAATAGGCCGAGTGGACCGAGTAGGTCAAGTGGGCCGAGTGGACCGAGTAGGTCAAGTGGGCCGAGTAGGCCGAGTGGGCCGAGTAGGCCGAGTGGGCCGAGTAGGCCGAGTAGGCCGAACAGACCGAGTAGGCCGAACAGATCGAGTAGAAATCCGACCACGTTCCGACCATGCCTACCGTCCCGACCATGCCTACCGTCCCGACCATGCCTACCGTCCAGACCATGCCTACCGTCCAGACCATGCATATCGTCACGACCATGCCGACCTCACATTTCTAAATATGTACATTAAAATTAAAAATGCATGACTTTTATGCTTCATGATGTCATCAAGTGGCCCACCTCAATATGCCGACCTCACATTTCTAAATATGTACATTAAAATTAAAAATGCATGACTTTTATGCTTCATGATGTCATCAAGTGGCCCACCTCAAAACTTCTGAGTCCACACAACCGAGCAGCTACCTGGATAAATATTTAAGAGTGAAAGGATAAGCGCTAACGCCCAGTGAGTGAATGGAAACATTTAAAAACATTTCTGAACAACTTTTCAACATGCATTCAGTAATACATAGTAAAATAATATATCTACTTTCGTACTTAATAAACTGAATAAACTGAATGCATCTCTTTTCTGAACAAGAATAAGATACTTTATAAAATCTTAATCTGTACCAAATTCGTTCCCAGGGATATCCTTAGTACGTAAGCCGAATTACTTCGGGCAAACGCAGAGTCAGGAATAACTTCTGGTTATAGCCGTGCAGGGCAACTCAATTACTCTTTCTCTGGTCATACACGGGCAGAGCGACTCTCTGGTCATACAAGTGCAGAGCGACTCTATTACTCTTTCTCTGGTCATGCACTTACAAAGCGACTCATGACATACACATGTGTAGAACGGGCCCAAAAGCCAACCATAATCATAACTGGGGAAGGGTACATACATGGTGCTTTTTTAGAAATCATAATCTCTTCTTGATAATTCTTAAAAATAATATAACTGATTCTGAATGCTAATATAAGCATAAAATATACTTTCAGTTCTCTGTATCATCACCATCAATCATAAAAAACAATAAAAGGTTTAAATGATTTGCAACAATTTATCTTAAGCATAAAATGGAAACTTTTGAGTTAAAAACAAAACTGAAAACTTATTCACTCACAACTTAGACGTCAAGCTTAATTCGGACCGAGTATGCTAGGTTCCCTTACTTCATCTTCTTTCCTTCTCCTTCTCTTTCCTTTCTTCCGCTGGATTCTACTGCTTTCTAGCTCTCACAACGTTTATCCTTCAATATATATATATATATATATATATATATATATATACTTATGGAAGGACACAGCTGAAGTTGTGAGCTAACTAATTAAGCTCACAGCTGCCTGTCAACCATACAATTCACTTAGGCTTACTCACCTGATGCCTTTTCTGCTTCACGCTTATCCAATTTTTTTTTCCAGATTGGGCCTGAAAGACATGGGTGTTACATGTTGATTCACAAACTCCCATTTTACTAGATCAGTTATGGTATTCAAATCCATCATCACAATTTTAGCTTCACGATACTCCATATTTCTCTTCAAAATATTGTTAGTTATTTCCCTATGCATAGCGTTTCTGGTATAAACTCCCAACATATTTTCTCGTCCTTCTTTCAAAGTGTCGTAGTCGGTTGAATTTTGTTCCTCAACCTTCCTCTTCAATTTTGGTTTCTTTACCCCAATGGACCGTTGAGATGAACTTCCCCTACCGTCATCACTACTTATATTTTTAAAAAATGAAGATAGTCCAGAATATGCTATTGTGAGAGACTCTGGAGTTGGAGAGTCTTCTTGTGATGAAATGAAATGATCAGTTTCCCTTTAAAAAGGTGATGTTATAGAATCGTTGTCTACAAATATTTACATATATTTTAGGATAGGCCACACATGATCAAACTTGAATCCATGTTTATATTTGTTATCCTAGGCTAATAAAAATTATGTCTGGTTCATCTACAAAATGATACAAATATACTGTTGAAATCAAATATGAAATATAATTTTTCAACAATTTGAATTTTAACAAATACTCACAATATCAACGTCGAAGACACCACTAGGTTTAAGACTTTTAATCTATTATAGGCATCCTCGCATTTTCCCCATTGCAGTAAGGATAGTCTGCATGCGACGCTGCAAACTTCTTTTGTTACGAAGTTCAGTGATAAAAGATGGCCTGTTGTTGTTGTAATCAGTCTCCACTCAAGCCCAGAACATATCCTTTGATTGGTAAATACCTATGATCTGGTTTTGCGAAACATCAAGATATATGTAACAAAGTTGTGTGTCTTCTGCATGTGTGTATGAAGCACTTCTTTTTATAGACATTTTATGGAAAAAAGTGATTCGAAGGGAAAAGTGACTTGGAGAGAAAAGTTCTTTGATGGTATAAGAGATTTGAAGAGATATGTTTAATTTAGTGTGGGTTGATATTTATAGAAACTAGGAGGTACTCTTTTCAGATTTCATCATACGGTTCAGATGGTGAGAAATCCATCCATTGGTTGGCATTTGAAATCAGATTTCTTATCCTTAGATTTTGGGAAATGTGAAGATAAGAATTATGGAGAAGTGTAGATAATATTTTCGAGATTTAATCCTACAGGTTAGATGATGATGCAATCCGTCCAATGATTGACATTTAATAGCTCATATATTTTATCTTCCTATTTTGGGTAAAGTGAATATCAGATTTCTGATTAAGATATTTTTGGAGAGAGGTGCTATGATTTTTTTTTTTGAATTAATGTGTTTTTGTTTGTATCTACTTTTTTCACGTGGGCTTGCAGCTATTGTCGGCCACATGGACAAAGAGAATATATTATTTTTGAGATTTAATCCTACAGTTCAGATGGTGATGCAATCCATCCAATGGTTGACATTTAATAGCTCAGATATCTTATCTTCCTATTTTGAGAAAAGTGAAGATCAGATTTCTGGAATCAAATGATTTCTAGATATTATTTTATCCATATATACCTTTTCCACATGGGCTTGTAGTTATTGTCGACCACATGGACGAATATAATATATTATTTTCGAGATTTAATCTTATTGTCATATGGTAATGTAATCCATCCAATGGTTGAAAATTAGGATAACTAATATGACAGGACCCACCCTGACTCCTCCCTTGAGTACGAGGGAGACCCTATGGGCTGTACTTTTTACTAGCATGCTAAAAAAATTTCGATTAAAATTTCCATAGAAAATACTTGCTTTTAAACCTAAAAAGAATATAAGGAAAATATTGAAAAAAAATGGAGAGTACAAAATGTACATAACTGCAAGTCATTTATTGTCATTTTCGTTCACTACAAAAAGTTGTCAAAAAATTGGCCGATCGGACCAAAAATTGACCACCTTTAAAAACTAACATGTCAAAAGCCTGATCAGAAAACCGATCAAGCCAATTAAGAAACCGACCACGGCCGAACAAGAAACCGAACACTTTCGAACAAGAAACCGACCACGGTCGAACAAGAAACCGACCACGGTCGAACAAGAAACCGACCACGACCGAGTAAGACAAATAGGCTGAGTAGGCTGAATAGGCCGAGTGGGCCGAGTAGTCCTATCGGCCGACCACATCTCAAATATGTACATAAAAATTAAAATGCATGACTTTTATGCTTTATGATGTCATCGAGTGACCCACCTCAAAACTTCAGAGTCCGCACAACCGAGCAGCTACCTGAAAAAAAAAATTTGTTTTGAAGTAAAAGGATGAGCGCTAACGCCCAGTGAGTGAATGAAAACTTTTAAAAACATTTCTAAACAACTTTTCAATATGCATCCAGTAATATATACTATATCATTTCATCATGTCAAAAGATTTCCATAGTAGAAGATAATATATCTACTTTCGTACTTAATAACTAGATGCATCTCTTTTCTGAACAAGAATAAGATAATTTATAAAATCTTAATCTGCACCAAATTAGTACACATGGATATCTTCAATACGTAAGCCGAATTTCTTCGTGCAAACGCAGAGTCGGGAATAACTTCTGGCCATCCATGCGTAGAGCGACTCAATACTCTTTTACATCTGGTCATACATGTGCAAAGTGACTCATCTGACATACACATGTGTAGAACGGCCCAAAAAGCCAACAATAATCATAACTAGGGAATGGTACAAACATGGTGCTTTTGTAAAAATCATAATCTCTTCTTGATATTTATAAAAGTAATAGCTAATATTTCTGAGTGCTAATATAAGCATAAAACATACTCAGTTCTCTGTATAATCGTCATAAATCATTAAAAGAAATAAAATGCTTAAATGATTTGCAGCAATTAATCTTAAACATAAAACTGGAAACTTTTGAGTTAAAAACAAAACTGAAAACTTAATTCACTCACAACTTAGACGTTAAGCTTAATTCGGACCAAATACGCTAGGTTTCCCTACTTCGTATTCTTTCCCTAACAATCACACAAAATCCAATTAGAAATTGGAATTCATAAAAGAATCAACTGAAAATCTACAGTATCAAAAGAGAGCTCCACTGACTTCTCTTCATTTTTCTTCCTTCTCTTTCCTTTCTTCCGCTCGATTCTACTGTTTTCTAGCTCTCATAATGTTTATCCTTCAATATATATACGTATGGAAAGATAGTTGAAGTTGTGAGCTAGTTAACTAAGCTCACAACTGTCTGTCAGCTATACAGACTATGGTGGCTTACTCACCTGATGGCTTTTCATTTCACGTTTATCATTTTTTTTTCAATTTGGGCCTCTCAATTGGGCCTGAATGACATGGACCTTACAGAATATCTTTTATCGTATTGTAATATTATGTTAATTATGGGGTGAAATGTTAATTGTGGAGAAATATTAAAAAAAGAAGAAGAAAATAAATATTTAGAGGAATATTTTTTTAATGTAAAATTTAGTATAGTAGATTGGATATGAAATTATAAAATAGTCCAACAGTTGTATTATTTTAGTACAAAAGTCGCAATAAAACCACTATTCATACAGTAGATACCTTAATATTGATGGGCCAACAATAAACTGTACATACCGGTCACACCATTTAGAATTTGATTTGATGATTTCAGTCATCATCTATAGGCATCTATACCCCGTAGGCACCCAAAAAGTAGATTTGGCTACGTATGATTTGGTAAATTTCATGTGAATGACACAACTCACACAGGACTGTCACCTAAAAGTTGGATATATAGTGCTTTCTTTTACACTCTCCAATTCAAGTGAGGCCATTAATTATGCTAATTCTAAATAATAAATTTCAATGGCAAACCATCTATTATATATTTATTATAATTCTACCTAAATTTTGCTAATTCTAAATAATAAATTTCAATGGCAAACCATCCATTATATATATTATAATTCTACCTAAATTTTGGTCAATAATAATAGCCAAGCCTCACCAATTTTGAAGTCAACTAAATTGAACACAAAGAGATTATGAAGTTAGTTTGGCAACTTGTGATGAAGGAATTGAGAATATAAAGATCCAAATTATAAATTTATAAGTTGCATTCAACGTACCATGTAATAGCTAAAACATCGGATAAAAGTAAAAGATGTGTATTTTGATTTGATTTATACGGATATAAATCTTTATAAAGCTATCGATAAGGTGTACTTACATATCGTACATATTAACATTTTCCATATCCTATCCAAACGATCTACGATATACGTAATCTTCTTAGTAGTATTGGTCAGACTATGGTCGTGTACTGTTCAAGGGCGTCAAATTCCTTTGTGGATTTGTTGGCTAAACGAGGTTCTGATGGTGGGAGGGAGGTCCTTATTTGGAGTGATTTTTGATGTCTCGTTTGCTATGGCCTGTCTTGTCGTGGGTTTGGTTAAGTTGCCCTATTTTATGCTTTTCTTTCTGGGTTTCGTTACTGGCTTACTGCTGTGTTCGTTGTGTATTAGTAGATATTTTTCCTCTGTTGTTGTGGTCTTTGCCTCTATTTGTTTCATCAATAAATCTGCCTTTCGACAAAAAAAAAATCCATATCCTTCTACAATCGCAATTATTCATCAACCTTTTATATATAATCGCAATTATTCATCAAACTTTTCATCTAATCATTATGTGAATTCAAATATGTTCTTAGTAATATCATACCTATTAATTAATCAATTGAATACATTGAAGTGAGTCCTAAACGTATAGCAATTCAATGGAATACTAAAGAGATAGTCCAAAAAAGGTAAAAAGTATCCGAAGTTTATACCAAAAGATATATATAAAAGAAGAATGATTCAATAGTTTTTTTTTTTTGTTCTTTTTGTTGATATCATTGGTGTAGTTTTCAATTGCACCTTTCAATTTTGTTCTATTTTTTATCAATTGGATGACTTCACAGAAAAGAAACTACAAGAGAGAGTTGGACACCATATTCTTTTGGTCGAAGAAATAAAAAGACAACCTATCTATAATAATTTTCTAGTGAGATCAGTTCTGAAAAAAAAAATTCAAAACCAAAATTATATAATGATATGGAACTTTGGTCGTGAAATAATTTCCAGGACCGGCACCTAACCGGAAAAAGTAACTCTTTTTTTTTCTTTTGAATATTTCTATTTTAATCCCTCTAGTTTAACGTAATTCTATTTTAGTCCTCTAGTTTGTAAAATTTTCATTTTTAATCCTTCCATAACTGTTTCCATTAAAAGTACCATTGCTGACATGGACAGAGGATAAAATGACCATGCTGCCCTTGAATTGTGCTTATACCATTTAAAAGACTAATATACCCTTAAATTTGTCTTATATGGACGACATGGTAATTATGTATTTAATTAAATTTTAAAAAATAAACAACAATTCATTCAAACCCTTAGATCAAACCCTCCACCATAACTCTCTCTCTCTCTCTCTCTCTCTATATATATATATATATATATATATATATAACAAAACAAAAAATAAACCATAAACCAAATCAAAATCATTAACACCAAACCAAAACGAAAAATCAGAATTCCAACACCAAAAACCAAATAAAAAACAAATCAAAAAACCCAATTCCAATACCAAATCACCACAATTAGCATCATCACCAAACCACCACCACCATCACCAACATCAAGCCAAGAAACACCACACCAACACCAAACCTCGAACCAGATTTGGACCACCACCAAACCCAGATTCGGATCACAATCGTTAACATCTAACCATCTATAACACCTTCTCACGACGAATGGAGCCCCGTTCTCAGCCACCGAATTCGATTCGAATTGAACCTTCAATTGAACCAAACACAAACCAACGAATAGTTATACTTTTTTTTGGTGATGGTGATGGTGATGAGTTTTGATTAATTTTAATTAGTTTTCTTTTTAAATTTAAATAATTTCAAATTTATTTAGTTATACTTTTTTTTTCATTTTTTGATTGGTTTTATATATTTTAAATAGTTTTTTTTTTCATTTTTCATTTAATTAATTTCAAACCTACCATTATACCCTTTCATCAGAAAGGCTTCTAGAAACTTTGGCTTTGAATTACCGTCCTACCCTCGTTGGCATAATGGAATTCTGAGAAACCCTAACGGAATTGGACGATAGGGACTATAAAACGGATTGTCAGTGAACCAGTGGACTAAAAAAAACAATACTCAAAATAAAGGGTCTGAATTCTGGATTACATAAAACTAGATGGACTAAATAAGAATATCCATTTTTCTTTTGTAGTAATTAACCAATCCGTTCCCAACACGTGACACTCATCTAGATTTTTTTTTCTTTTGTAGTCATCAACAATCGGTTCCCAACACGTGTTAGGGTCAAGAATATATTTCCATATATGAAATCAATGGATGTGCTCATGTCTTCATTTCATGTCGTCATCTAAACCGGACCCAGAATCGTAAAATGTTGTCATTTTAACGATATGCATGAAACATATATGTTAAGATAATTTATATAAACTGGTCATCAGTGAAGGGAGGTAGGTAGAGAAAAGAAATAAAATGAGTTTGGATTTTCTTCCTGAAGATTGTTTTGCACACATTTGATCATTCACATCGCCTAGAGATGCATGCAGGCTCTCGCTGGTTTCATCCACGGCTCGATCCGCTGCAGATTCCGACAATGTGTGGGAGAAATTTCTGCCGTCTGATTATCAGGAGATTTTGTCAAGATTAGTATGGAAGGTGGTCTATTCCTCCGAGAAAGACTTGTTTTTCAGGTTATGTAATCCCCATCTAATTGATGGAGGTCGAAAGGTAATTTAAAAAGAAAATCAGTTTATATCCTTTCTGTCGTTATTTATTTTATTTTATTTTTTATTTTAAATATTATATGACATTACAACTCAGTTATTGATAAACATATAGTTTATATAAGAAGATAGAACAATATTATATTATATCTAGAAGAAATGAGTCTAAATAGCACATTTTCAATAGTAAAACTATCACCCCTTTAATAACTCATATTTTATTAGCACAAAAATAGATGGTGAGACCAAAATGCCCCAACTTATTCTTTTACTTTTACTTATTATTTTTAATTTTCTCTATTTTTCTCTCTCATTCTTCATCTCCTTTCACAATTCATAGAAACTCTTCTCTCTCATTTTTTTTTGTTTAATTTGTTCTCACCGTCTATTTTTCCTTTGTATTTTTTCTTGCAAATTCGAGACTTACTGGGACATATTCGAGACTTATTTGGTCAATTTCGAGGCTTATTGGGTCAAATTTGAGATTTATTGATCAAATTCAAGAGTTATTGAGCAAAATTCGAGACCTATTTTAAAAATTATGGGGTATTTTACAAATTCGAGACTTACTGAGATAAGTTTTTTTTTTGGGTTTGGTTTTGGTTTTGGTCTTATTCTTCAACGTTGGAGGTTTTTTTGACATCCATCAATGGTGAAAGTGACCAGCCGATGACGGTGTCGATTGACTTTGGCTATAGTCGGTCGGTTGACTTTGGCTATAGTAGGATCTAGATGATCAGATGACGCCGAGTTCGTTGGCACCATCAGTTTCGTCATATTTGTGATGGATCGTTACAGATCTAACAATGAAGGTTCAACGACGGTTCGGGTTTGGCTTCGTTTCTTTATCCATATAGCTTGAAACTAAAAACAAACACTTCGATTACAACGACTGCCACCTGATGAGCGTTTTTAAGGTAGTTTTGTCTGTCAAATCACCAGACGGTGGTGACAACTCCATTGATGGAGCTCTTAGAAGAAAAAAGAAAAAAAATGGTGCTAATTGTGCTTATCACTCCCCAAAAAGTGCTATATATTTTTTTAGCCCATATTTGGATAGGGTTATGTTGGACCAAAGTTATGAAACTAGACGTATAGTTTTTTAGGGTTGTGGATTGACATAACTTTGATCATGAAATTTATTTTCTGGACCTACATGAATGGAGAATTTTTATTGTTATATATATTTATATATATCAAATATGGATGCATAATTTGTAAGTATATATATATATATATATATATATATATATATATATATATATATATATATATATATATATATAATCATGATCATTTTTCATTCAAGCCAAATTATATATGGTTCATATAATAGAAAATAGATGTAAAATGCGGGAATTAATTTTGAGCACAAAAGGTAATTAGTAATAGTATATTAGTTATTTAATACAAACTATGGGAGAGAAAGGTAGAGAGAGGTTCTCTGCTCAGGGGAAACATGGGGTGACGAAGGACTTTAGGGATTCTCTGGTTTACATTTTCATAGATAATTTGAATCCAGATATGGATACCTCTTGCCTATGGGGAATTTTCAAGCCATTCGGGAGAGTTAGGGATGTGTTTCTTTCTAAGAAATCTCATGGGCGGATAAGCAACTTCGCTTTTATTAGGTTCGGCTTGTTGTCAGAAGCGGAGAAAGTGGTAAGGCTTACAGATGGTATGCATGTCTACGAATGGCCAGTTAGAGTGAAAGTTGCAGAGTATGATTGGTTTAACAGAAGAGGTCCAAAGCCATTACTTTAGGAGGGGTCTAGGCAAGTCTTAAGGGAGGGGCTTTGGTCTAAGAAACCTTCTCTTGTAAATCGGTCTTTCTCGGAAGTTGTGACAGGGAAGAAAGACGGTGATAAGTTGAAAGTCACTCACAAGATTGTGAGGATGAAATGGGAAAGCTCAGGAGACGAGGAGGCTTGGATTGGCAAATGTGCGGTGGGCATTCTGAAAAACTTCTCTTCTGTTGCTAGAGTTAATCAAAAGCTGAGAAACAGAGGACTTAGGTTTTCTTCTTTATACTTGGGCGATAAAAGTATAGTGTGGGTGTTTGATTCGATCAATGATTGTGAAGGGTTCATTAGGAATAAGTTCTTTTGGGAAAGCAGTTTTTCTTCCATGGGCAGGTGGACTGACTCGGCAATCCCCACTTCAAGGTTGGCTTGGATAAACTGTGTTGGGATCCCGCTTCGGGTGTGGTCGGAATCATTTTTTACAAAGATTGGGTGGTCTTTGGGGGAACCATTTTTAATTGAGGAGGAAACGAGATTGAGAAGTAGAGTCGATAGAGGGAGATGTTTGGTTCTTATTCCTCAACGTGTCGTATGTCCTCAATCTGTTACAGTCTCAGACGGTAAAGGCTATTTTGAGGTTCTAATTTCAAAAGACACGGTGCCGGTGGATTATCGGTGGTTGGTAGACAGGCTGGGATTGTCTTCTAGGGAAGGGCAATCTGTTCCAAATTTGAATCCAAGTTACTCCTCCGGGGTAAGTTATGACAGAGTTGGTAAGGGTTCTGACGGAGAGGGGAGAGTGGATGGGGTTCTGCCCAAAAGTTGTGCTATGAAAAGATCCATGCTTTGGAAAAGAAAAGTTTACAATAAAGAAGTGGAAGGGTCTGTCAGTCCTTCGCCTGCTAAGTCAAGGATGGGAAAGAAGGATGGTGATGGGTGTGGGCTCAAGAACAAAGGTAAGGCTATTCTATCTAGGTTACCCAAGGTTACACATAAACTTCTTTCTTATCATCAAGGAACCTTAAAATTGGATAAGAGGAAAGCTGCTGGAGGGGTCTTTGAGAGAGTAGAGATGAACAGCTCTGAGTCTTCAGATGTTGGGCAAAGGGCGGGACGAGTTCAACTTTTTTCTGAATTTTTGGGTGAAACATCAAAAAAGGTTGACGATAAATTGAATGAGATGGTCGGGCCCAATATTATGGGATGTGGGCCGGACAAGATCTCAGTTCATCTAGGCCCAATTCGAATATACTCTCAACTAGGCTTAGTCTCTTCTTTTAAAGATGATGTGGATAAGGCTTTAGTTTCTTTTAAAGACGATGTGGATAAGGCTTTGGTTGCAGATAGTCATAAAATAGATTTGGTCGAATTCACTGAAGGGGTTAACAGATAAGGTGATGGAGTGTTCTGTCGTGGGTGAGTCAGGTGGCGCTGAAGATGGGTTGGTTGGAGATTCAATGGAGATTTTCAGAGAAGGTGAGAAGGATCTCCCTTCTAAGGGAAAGTTAAATTTAACCAGTTACGGAACATAGTAGAAGACAAGACATTCGGAGTCAGATTTAGCTGTTGTGGATGTCTTGGGAAATAGGCTGGAGTGGAGTGTGGAAGAGGAGATAGCTAATATTATTGAGACGGGTGTGGTGTTGGGTCTCAATTTCAGGGGCAAGGTTAAGGCGATTTCTAAGCAAATTGCTAGGAGGGAGAAGGAAGACGATGATCTAATTCATGCAGGATCTTAGCTTCTTTCTGCGTGCGTTGGGGGTTCTTATTTTTGTTAATGTTAGTGTTATCTTGGAATGCCAGGGGCCTTGGTAGAGGTGAGAAGAAGTAGGTGGTAAGAAGTTTGGTGGACACGCACAAACCGTATGTGGTTTTCCTTCAAGAGACAAAGCTCTCAGGTTATGACAACAAGGTGTTCAATTCGATCGGTGGGGTTAGGCTAGGCAGAGGTATAGGAGTCGATGCGGTTGGTGCTTTGGGTGGCCTTCTTACTCTGTGGAACGATGAGAGTTTTATTATGAATGACTGTATTTCCAATGCCAGATGCTTGATTCTGGTAGGGGAACTTTCATCTTTGTAGAAAGTGGTTGACTTCTGCAATGTGTATGCTCCTTCTTTGGAAAAGGATAGACAGGAGCTATGGGATTTTATTCTCAAAGCCATGAAGGCTTTTCCGATTCCTTGGTGTATCGGTGGAGATTTTAACACTGCGTTGGATCCCTCAGAGAGGTTGGGTGTGAGCTACAATGCGGGGTCTGTCAGAAACTTTAATTCTTTTTTGCTCAGTGCAAAGGTTGTAGACATCCCATTATCCGGCATGGCTTTTACTTGGACTAACTCAAGAGAAAAGGCAGCGTGGGCGAGACTTGATCGCATTCTTTTATCTCCTTCTATTCTCGACTGGTTTCCCAATTTAACTCAAAGAGGTCTTTCGAGGAATTTAACGGATAATTGTCCTATTTTACTTTGGGAACCGTCGGCTGATTGGAGGCCTTGTCCTTTTCAATTTTATAATTGCTGGTTAGAAGATTCTAGTATGATGAAGGATGCAATGGATGGTTGGAATAGCTGTGTTGTGAAAGGTTCAGCAGGGTTTTCTATTTCGGCCAAACTTAAAGCGTCTAAGGTTCGCATGAAGAGGTGGCTTGCTCAAATCAAGAGGGATTCTTTTTCTCTAAAAGGCTCTATGGAGCGTCTGGCTGATATAGATAAGGATGCGGTGAGCGTTGGTTGGTTTGAGGCTCTTAGGAAATCTCAGACAACTATTTTATCTGACTTGTGGAATGGCCTTAGACGTGAGGAAATTGTGTGGAGGCAGAAATCGAGAGTTAAGTGGCTTAAGGAGGGGGATCATAATTCAAAATTTTTCCACTTCATTGCAAACAGCCGCAAGAGAAGAAACTTTGTTAGGAATCTTGTTGGCAATGGGGTTACTATTTCTGATCCGAATCGCGTGAAAGACAATGATTTTTATCGTTTTTTGAATCAATTTCGAAACGAGGGATGGGTAAGACCTTCGTTGGATTCTTTAAGCATTAGGAAGTTGAATGTGGTTGATCGGGAGATGCTAGAAGAGGATTTTTCTTGTTCAGAGGTTTGGGAGGCGCTAAGCGGTTGCGATGGGAATAAATCAACTGGCCCAGATGGGGTAAACTTGAACTTTATCAAGGCTAATTGGGAGTTTGTTAGGGAAGATGTGATGATATTCATGAAGGATTTTTTCAAAGATAGCTTTATTGTTAAGAACATCAACAAAACATTTATAGCTCTTATTCCAAAAGTCAAGAATCCGACAGCGGTGGGGGATTTTCGGCCTATTACTCTTGTGGGATCGATCTACAAAATTCTTTCGAAGGTTCTAGCCAATAGAATCAAGAAGGTGATGGATTCTGTCATTGGTGAGTCCCGGATGGCTTTTGTTAAAGGCAGACAGATCATTGACAGCTTTGTAATAGCGGAGGAAATTATTAGTAAGTGGAAAAAAAAGAAGGTGGGCGGTTTAGTTGTTAAGATTGACTTTGAAAAAGCCTACGATAGTGTTGATCATGCGTTTTTGGATGCTATGATGGAGAAGATGGGGTTTAGGGCAAAATGGAGAGGGTGGATCGGCCACTGTATTTCTACTCCGTATTGTTTCGTTTTGGTCAATGGCAGTCCCACCAGGCAATTTCGCATGGAAAAGGGATTAAGGCAAGGCGATCCCTTATCCCCTTTTCTGTTCAATATTATGGTTGAAAGTCTTAGTTGCTTGATCATCAAGGCGAAGAGTTTAAACATGGTCGCTGGGGAAGATTTTGGGAATAGTCAAGTTCACATCACTCATCTTCAGTTTGCTGACGATACGATTTTTTTCATCAAACCGAATGAGGAGTTTGTCAGAAATCTGAGAAGGATTTTACTGTGTTTTGAGTTAGTGTAGGAGTTCAAAGTTAATTTTCACAAATTAGGCATTTCGATGGTTTGTCAGAAGGTGGGTTCGGAGGCTAATTGGACAGCTATTTTAAAATGTAAGAGTGCCTCCCTTCCCATTTCTTACCTTGGTCTTCCGCTTGGTTCTCGCCCGGGGTCGAAGGCTTTTTGGAACTTAGTGATTGAGAAAATTGAAAGCAGACTGGCTCGTTGGAAACGTAATTTTCTGTCAAAAAGTGGTAGGGTGGTTCTGATTAAAGCTGTCATCTCCAGCATCCTAAATTATTTCATGCCTCTTTTTAAAGTTCTAGTTGGTATAGCTCAAAGGATCGAAAAGATTCAACGAATTTTCCTTTGGGGTGACGACTTCGTGAAGAGGAAACTGCATGCTGTGGGATGGGAAGAGGTTTGTAGGAGTAAGTCGAAAGGAGGGTTGGGTATTGGGAGGGTGCTTGTGAAGAACAAAGGGTTGCTCGCTAAATAGGTGTGGCGCTTTGGAAGCAAAATTGCACCATTATGGAAACGTGTTATTTGTGCAAAGTATGCTGTGGGCGTAGCCTTTTTACGGTGGGACTGGAGGAAGGCCAAAAATCCCTTTGTTTTTGTCAAAACAGTGGCCAGCCTTTCCAAGCCAGGTTCTAGGGCTGCTAGCGTCTTAAGTGGTGGTATTTCATTTATAATTGGGAAAGACACAATGATCGACTTTTGGGAGGATATTAGGGATGATGCGATGCTTCTAAGAGAGTCATTTCCAAGGATTTTCGCTCTTGTTGTTCGTGAAGCAGGTCCTATCTGCTGCTTTGGTGATTGGGAGAGGAAGAAATGGGTGTGGAACATTCAGCTTAGAAGAAGATTGTTTGGGTAGGAGATGGATCAATGGAAGGTTTTTAATTCTTTCTTACAGTGTATCACAATCAGAAGAAATGTTTCTGATGCTATAGCTTGGTCTTACTCCCCTAAAGGTACATTTTCAGTAGCCTCTTTTTTTTCATGAAATGATGGATCACAGGGATATTGAGTCTTGGTTGGACAAGTTTAGTTAGCAGTGGCTTTGTCCTCCTAAGGTCGTGCTTTTCGTCTGGCAGCTGATGAAAGGCAAAGTCATGGTGAAGGAGAAGCTTCAAAAGTTTGGTATCATTCAGGCGGGTGATGGTTGTTGCCCTTTTTGTACGACCGAGGATGAAACTGCTAACCACCTTTTTCTGCAGTGCAAGAGGGCGTGGAGGTGGGGGACCTCTTGTATGGAATGGTGGGTTATTAGTAGCTGTCCTAACATATCGATTATTGGTTGGGCAGAGTGTTGGGATTTTTTGTGTCCTTCTCGCAGTCAAGGCATAGCTTGGAAAACTCTATTTTTCGCTGTTGTGTGGACGATCTGGGAAGCTAGGAACAAGAAGGTGTTCCATGATGAAGACATACAGACGGTGGCAGCTGCTGACACTATTAAGTTCAGAGTGGGGTGGTGGTTCAAACACCGTGGTAAGGGTTGCAATGAGCCTATCACGTCCATCCTCATTAATATCCCTGAGCTCTGTGTGGATTCTTTCAAGTTTAAAGTCAATAAAATTGTTGACTGGACTTCTTCTAGCAACAATGGGTTGAAATTCAATGTTGACGGTTCGGTGAGAGAGAAACCCGACCCATCGGGTATCGGAGGGGTTTTGAGGGATTCGAGGGGAAAAATAATTTTTTGTTTTCTTTCTTTGTCAGGGTTTTAGATTCTAATCTGGCGGAACTTTTGGCAATTGAGAAAGCGTGCAGCCTTTGTGTCTCGACTCAGAATCTTATTGGCCCGGAATTGTTATTGTTAGTGATTCTAAAGTGGCAGTGTCTTGGGTGAACGACGAGAGTTTTGGTTTTCTCAAGTATGTCAACTTAGTCTACGACATTCGCGATCACCTTCAAAAGCTGGGTGGTACTGAGGTCTCGTTCAGTTCAAGATCGTCTAACTCCTTTGCAGATAGCTTGGCAAAATGGGTTCCAACTCTTCAGAGGATTTTGTTCACTGGGGAGAGCTGTGATTTTTGTGCTTCTTGTTCCACTTTTTGCTTTGTTTTCTTGCTTCATCCTTTTCTGTTTGGGTCTTGCCCTGGCGCTTTGGTGTTTTTCTGTTGTTGCTGTTTAGTTGTCTTTTGGTTATCGTATATACCTGCTGTTAAAAAAAAAGTAATAGTATATTAGTATGCAGTCTAGTATTATTATAAACAAAAAATGAGAGTAAATTAAGGAGTAATAGATAAAAACAAACAATAATATATTTTTTTAGGCACAAAAACAATAATATTTAATGTGATAGTTTTATCAAGGTTGTTTATGTGTGCACAGGCTGTGGAACAAATATGAATTTTTCTTTTATCAAAATTTATAAAATTCATATTTGTTCCACCACCTGTGGATGCAAATATGACCATGAAAGACTACCATATTTGATATTCTACCACTGGTTTCTCATAACTACTCTTCGAACAGTAGTGAACTTGTATTGATACAAATTGTATTCTACCACTGGTTTCTCATGACTACTCTTCAAACAATAGTGAACTTGTAATGATACAAATGGTATTCTACTATGGGTTTCTCATAACTACTCTTCAGAAAGTAGTGAACCTGTAATGATACAAATTGTTGTGTTTAAGTGTGCACTAAGATGGGTCTGTTTTAGGCAAGCACGGGCATGCTGGTGCTGATGGAGTGCTGAGAGACTTTAATGGGAAGATTTTGTGTTTGTTCTCTTATCATTTGGGTATTCTTGACTCCAATGCTGCTGAAATTTGGGCAATTAAAATTGCTTTGGGGCTTTGCATTTCTAATGAGAATCTTAGAGGCCGTGCCATTTCCATAGTTAGTGATTCGAAGGTGGCAGTGTCTTGGGTGAATAATGAAACTTTGGGAGCCTTGCTCATTTTAACATCATCTCTGAAATTCGCAGTAACATGAAGATTCTTGGTGATGTTGAGGTGATTTTTGAATCTAAAGCCTTCAATTCGTTTGCGGACAACTTGGCTAAGATGGGTTCCAATTTTACTGGTGATTTTGTAGATTGGGGTGACGTGTGATGTTTGTTGTTTGTGTTTTGTGTTTTCGGCTCTGCTCGGTTCTGCTGTTCTTTGTTTTAGCTAATGTTTTCTGCTTTTCTGCTTTTCTTGTTTCTTGGCTGTCTGCTTTGTGTTGAGTCGTTGGTTTTCTCCTTCTTCGTTTGCTGCTGTTTCTGTGTCCAGGTGTTTCTGGTTTTGTCAGCTGTTATGCTGTTTTTGTTTTGTTTTTGCTCTGCGTTTTTGGGCGGTTGTCATTTGCCTTCGCTTGCCTTTGGATTGTTGCTCAAGGTTGCTAATAAAGCTTAACTATTAAAAAAAAGTGTGCACTAAGATGAAATAGACTATGTCATGCCTGTCTAATATTTTCGTTCTCTATTGATTATTGACAATCAATGTTGATGATATATTTATATATATATATGATGATATTGATCGACAGAGTTTTTCGATAGAAAAATCAACATGTAAGAAACTTTATATGTTAAGTGCAAGAGAGCTTTCAATTACATTTGCGAAAAATCCTCTCTACTAGTCCTGATCCAGGTTTTTTTTTCTTATATATTAATTTCATCCTATAATTATTTTCACAATAATTTTAACAATAAAAAAATGAACCAACAAGTTGTTGCGAATTTGACCGTGTTTAATTATCCTAATTAGATTTTTCTTAATTTCAGATTTGCAGAAGTTGTTGAACTAAGAACAATAACTTGGCTAGAGATCCATGGCAAGATAAACATCCATATGATATCTGAAAACAGTTTACGTGGTTTATCTCATCGTTAAATTTGTTGATTGTGCTTATGGATTAGACTCGTTACCATCAGAGGTTTCGTTTGAGGTTGGCAACGTCAAATTGTGAGGGATGGTTTATTTACGTTGCCAAGAAAATAAGAAACAAGATATGGAAAGTATGTATTTTCTAAATCACGTCGAAGCTCTGAGATCTAGGGTTTCTCAAGGAGGAGAAGGAGAAAGGGTTGTGAACGAAATTGAAGATTGTGTTAAAACTGGATACAAAATAGAAAAATATAGTGTGAGACTTATACAATATTTTATTAACTGAAAATTGAATATATACAAGAACAGAGAATGAATTCTAGCTGAAAATAAGTAACAACTAACCCATGATAAACAACTCCTAAGCTCATGGGATTTTCCTAAAAAACTGAAACATGAAAATCTATTCCCTAAAGAATAGTTCCACCACTATTATTCTGTTGAACATAATAAACTAAAACTTTAACAGTACTCTCCCCTAAACTGAATGTCATTCATACATCAGTTTAAGTCAGACACAGAACGAACACCAAGTAGATCACATAACTTTATAAATGCTCCAAATCTGAGTGGCTTGGTTAATATATCTGCAATCTGTTCTTCATTTCGACAAAACACCAATTCAATAATTCCATCTTTAACAAGATCACTAAGGAAATGAGACCTCACATTTATTTGCTTGCTTCTTCCATGTAAAATTAGATTCTTGTATAACTTGATTGTAGAACTATTTTCACAATAAATTTGTATAGGTCCTAGTTGAAATTGGTGTAACATTTCCAGTATTCTTTTCAACCAAATAGCTTGACATGCACATGATACCATTGCGATAAATTCTGCTTCAGTCATGGATAAAGTAACAATTTATGTTTCTTTGATGACCATGATACAACCCTAAAACTCAACATGAAAGTATAGCCAGAAGTGCTTTTTCTATCTTCTAAATCACTAGCATAATCACTATCACTAAAACCAATAAGATATGATCCTTCTTCTTTCTTATAAAAAATACCAAAATCAACCTTCAAGTAACACAACATCCTTTTGCAGCCAAAAGATGATATTTTGTTGGACATCCCATATATTGCTAATAAGACTCACAACATACATGATGTCCGACCTGGTAGCTGTTAAGTACATCAAACTTCCAAAGATATGCTTGAATAAAGTGTTGTCAACCTTCTTTCCTTCAGAATCCATAGTTAGCTTCACTCCTGGTTCAGTTGGAGTATCTATTGAGTTGCAATTCTTCATCAGAAATTTGTCTAAAATCTCCAGAGCATACTTCTTCTTTTGTGTAATGAAAATCCCTACTGCAGATTGAACTACTTCAATGCCAAGAAAGTAAAGCATCATGCCTAAATCTGTCATCTCAAATTCAGCCATCATGGATTGTTTAAAATCATCAAACATACTTTGATCATTTCCTGTGTAAATCAGATCATCTATATATAAGCAAACAATTAAAAAAAATCGTGAGATGCTAGATTTATTAAAAAGAGTATGCTCTATGGACACGTTTGAAATCCCACCTTCGAAAAATAGGTATTTATATGACTGTACCAAGCTCTGGGTGCTTGTTTCAGTCCATAAAGAGCTTTCTTCCACCTGTATACCTTTTTCTCACAACCTTGCTGCAAATATCCAGAAGGTTGATCGATATACATCTGCTCACATAATTCACCATGGAGAAATGCCGATTTGACATCCAATCGGTAAATAGGCCAAGAATTTTGTGCAGCTAAAGCCACTACCAATCGGATTGTATCATGCCTGGCAACAGGGCAAACACCTCCTCATAATCAACCCCAAACTTTTGCATGTAACCTTTCGCTACCAACAGTGCTTTATATTTGTCAACTTCTCATTTTTCATTCAGCTTGGTTTTATAAATCCATTTCACACCAATGGTTTTTTGGCCATGTGGAAGATCAGTCAACTCTCACGTATCCTTTTTCTTGATAGCTTCTATTTCTAAATCCATGGCCTCTTGGCATTTTAAGTCTTTCGCTGCATCTTCGAGTGCTATGAGATCACAGTCTGCAAATAAAATAAAATGAGAAGTAGTATCATCATCAAATAACTCATCTCCATTTACATAATCAATCATCCAAGCTGGCCTTTTTCTTTGACATTGATTTTGCTGAATAGATTCACCTGGTAGGTGTTTTTCATTTGAGATAGTTGCATATGGGCTAGTTAGCACATCATGAGAAAACTGTTGATGTTGGTTTGACTGGTGATTGGGTTCAGTAGTCTCCATTTCAACTTCCTTTTCATCAATATTTATTGAGCATGGTTGCTTACCTGGATCATTCCAAACCCATGCTTCTTTTTCATCAAAAATGACATCACGACTTATGATTATGTTTTTTGTGATAGGGTTATACAACCTGCATGCTTTGGATTCTTCACTAACTCCAGGGAAAACACATTTCACTCCTTTGTCATCGAGCTTCTTTCTCTTTTCATCAGGAATGTGGGCATATGCAATGCACCTAGAAATCCTGAAATGATCGATGGCAGGTTTGTGTGCAGACCAAGCTTCTTCTGGTGTCATGTTTTTTACAGCAAAGGTAGGACACCTATTTTGCACATGAATACCCCAATTAACCGCCTCAGGCCAAAAACCCTTTGGAATGCACCTATTTGCCAACATGCTTCACACCATGTTCAAAATGGTACGATTCTTTCTCTCCGATACTCCATTTTGTTGTGGTGTGTAGACTGCTGCCAACTGTCTACGTATCCCATACATTGCACAATAGTTTGCAAAGTCATGAGAATTGAACTCACCACCACTATCCGTACTAAGAACTTTAATGTCTCTCCCAGATTCCTTTTCAACGAATGCCTTGAACTTTTTAAATACACCAAAAGCTTCATTCTTTTCTTGCAAAAAATAAACCCATATATTCCTGCTATAATCATTTGTAAATGAAATAAAATACCTCTTGTTGCTGTTTGATGCTGGACTAATTGAACCACAATGGTCTGAATGAATCAATTGTAGTGGTTGTTGGCTCTCCATGCTCTTCCTATTGGAAAGGAATCACGATGTGTTTACCAACAACACAATCTTGACAAACTTTGGATGGAGAATTGATTTGAGGAAGATCAATTACCATATTCTTCTGCTGCAATGTTCTCAAACCATTAAAATTGAGATGACCATAGCATGAATGCCATAACCATGTCAAATCCCGCACTTTAGTAGACAAGTAGGCTTGATCATTATTCTGATTGTGTAGAGGAAACAATCGGTTAGCTGTCATAATAACTTGAGCAATTATTCCCTTCTCTGGATGTTGAATTGAGCAGCAACCCTTCTGAATAATGATTGTGTAGTCTCTTTCTTACAGTTATCCCATGCTAATTAGATTACTTTTCAATTATGGAACATAAAAGACATCAGGAATTTTTAAAGTGCGCCCTCTGACTTGCAATTTGACAATGCCTTGTCCCATGACAGAAATTCTTGAATTATTCCCAAGCTTGACAATATTTTTAAAAGATTCATCCAAATCAGAAAATAAAGACTTGTTACCACACACTTGGTTGCTGCAACCAGAGTGTAAATACCATTTATCTGAATGCAATTCCTCTTGAGCATGGTAAGCCATCAACAAAGTTTCTTCCTCTTCTTCTTGTTTTGCAAAATTTGACTTCGCTCCATATCCCTATCATAATACAAATTTGCAGTGCACTCAGATTGGTAATGACCATACTTGTGACAACGATAACACTTAACCTGAGACTTGTTAACTGTGAAATCTTGTGTTAGAATACTGATCATTGTCATGTACATTCCCTCTGCCATTGTAACTCAAGTTTCGACCACGACCTCTGCCTGCTCCGTTCCCAGTGGAGGAATCGAATTGAGTTGACACCTTCAAAGCTTGTTCATCTGTGTGAGGAGGTGCCATTTTATGCTTATGTATTAGTAATGAACTTTGCAATTCATCAATAGATATTGCATCGATGTCCTTTGATTCCTTAATAAAGCAAGCAAATTTGGAATACATAGACCGTAGAATCTTTTCGATGATGGCAACATCTTCCAATTGTCCACCATAAATACGCATCTTAATAACAATGGTTAATGTCCTGGTAAGAGAGGCTGCTCTTTGGATAGGGAAATAGTTGATTGGGCCGACTGTTTCCTAACTGAGTTGTTGGTCCTTCTGTGATGTTTTGTTGATGTTCTGCTGTTGTGCCAGCTTGCTCTGTTTTTTGTTTGTCTTTCGTTGGCTATTGTTTCATTGTTGGTTGTTTGCTCTTTTTTTGGTTCTTTTACTGGGTTTGGTTGTTTGCTTTCCTTTGGCCTTGTTGTTAAAAAAAAAATGTCCTAGAAAAGTACTCATCTACAGAACTTCCCTCCCCCCCCCCCCCCCAAGGCCTTGTTGTTCAAAAAAAAAATGTCCTGGAAAAGTACTCATCTACTGACCAACCCCCCATCCTTCATATGAAGAACTTCAAACTCTTTGCGAAGGACTTGAAGTTGCTGTCTTTTCACCCTTGTTGTGCCTGCATACTTTATTTGCATCGAGTACCAAATATGTTTGGAAGTATCTTTTTGAAGAATAGTCTCTAGTATGGCACGATCGATTGCCTGGAACAGATAATTCTTGGCTTTGAGATCCTTCGATCTCTGCTCATCCAAAACCTTCTGTTGAGCTTCAGTGAACACCACATCATTGGCTGGTTCATTAAAACCAGTCTCCATGATGCTCCAATACTCCTTGAAATGAAGAAAATTTTCCATCAACATGGTCCAATGGTCATAGTGACCATCAAAGCGAGGAATGACGGATTGCGTAAAATTTTTGCTGTCACATGCCATGACCACTTGTTGCTACAAGTTGCTGTTGCTTCTTTCCCGCAGGTCACTCTCAACCTGGCTATAATACAACAGTTATAACTGGATACAAAATAGAAAAATACCGTGTGAGACTTCTACAATATTTTATTAACTGAAAGACTGAATATATACAAGAACAGAGAACAAACTCCAGCTGAAAATAAGCAACAACTAACCCATGATTAACAACTCCTAAGCTCATGGGATTCTTCTAAAAAACTGAAACGTGAAAATCTATTCCCTAAAGAATAGGTACCACTATTATTATGCTGAACATAATAAACTAAAACTTTAATAGATGGGTGGTTTGAGACTGACTTAGGAAGTTTTTATAATGTTGGAGGTGATTAATTATGACAATATAAATAATAATAATAATAATAAGGATGTGAAAATGTGTTTGAAGTGAAGGGTGAGAAGTTGAAAGGAGGACTCATTGTTGAGGGCATTGAAAATAGACCAAAACATTGATTTCATACGGCCTTTTTCCTTTTAATAAAATTGAGTTCTATTGTTTTGGTTTTGAAAAATTAATAAAATTGAGTTCTATTCTTGTTTGGGTTTTGATAAATTGTGATCTTCTTTTGATTTGAACTCGCTAAAGTTTTGAAGGATCTTATAACATGACACTAGTATCATTTTATTTCCTTTTCCATAATGATAAACTACTTTCTGCACCCACTTTTTTTTATTATTATTATAGCATATACTAATTAAGGATAATTTTTGTATAACAGCCAAGAAAGTCGGACTCTCTCTCGTCTTTCTAGCTAATGTCAAGTACCTGGAAATCCAATTCGATTTTGGTGTATTAGAACACCAAAAGGTTGTTTAAATAAATAACCCTATAAAATATTTACTATATATGACGAATTTTAATTAATAGTGATTTAAATGTCATTAATTACTCAGACAATTTTAACACCAAAAGGCTGTTTAAATGAATAATGCTAGAATGCATAAATACTTTATCAATTTATACAAGAATGACGCGTGAAATATTACACTACTTCGGTTATCGGGAAGGGGAGAAACTCGAACTCACGAACTCATGAACTCATAACATAGGTGAGGGGAGTAAGAATGACGTGTGACATATGAATTGTAACCAATATGAAACACTACAGAGTTTTCAAACTTATCGTTTGTCATTTGTCAAGCAAAGTCTATTCGATATGTACAAGAAAATGAATCAAATAATTAGATGAAGGAGAACGAAATGGTTTGCATTGAAGAACTCGATCTCATGTGTTTGTATATCTGCTATTATAAAGGTTAAATTTTAATATATATTTTGTGGAGCTGGTGATTGTAATAACACTGGCAAAAATTTGTTATAACAACTTGATAATGTAAATCGTAATTCCAAAACAAACCTGGCTGGTATCTGGAAATTAGAAAGCAACAATACAAGAAAATCACGATAGAAATAATTTTAGAACCAAGGCCCGTGTTTCACATGGTATGCTTAAGACAATTTCGCCAGACAACACCGTATGTGTATTAGGCGATTGTCTCCCAGGATGCAACGGTTCAACAGTGGTAGGCCTAAGCACGCCACTACCAGCGAATTCAAACCGAGTATAAACTTACCAAGAAAACAGAGAAGAAGAATAGGAATTCGGTTGCTCAATTTTTTATTTTTTTTGTATTTCGGTCATCTGAACAGAATATTAGAGCTATTATATACCCAAACCAAAACACTAAGGTTTTGGGATTAATTCGGGATTATTTTGGAAAATTACGTTTTTAATTTAATAAGGAAATAATTTAATTAGATAATATTCTCTAAAGAGATTTACTTGTAATTAAAGCCGATTCTGTATTTTTAGTGATCAAGTAAGAAATCAGAATCAAAACAATTAAAGCTTTCCTTATTCATTACAATAAAAAAACGTTGACTTAGGTAAGTGGCAAAAGGTGAGGGGTCATTCGTGTCCGCAGGTCGCGCCAGCACAGGAGTCATGCATTCGAAGGTTCGGGGTCTATGAGCAAGTTGCAACCCAATTTAGTCACGTTTGTAAAAGTCGTAAACAATTTAGAATTTAAAAAAAAAAGTTCAGGACCTACTTGGTAATTGCCCAATATATGTATTAATCTTACAAATTTCACATTAAATGTCATAAAGTATTTTTGATTATATTGATTAATTATAAACACAGAAAGATAAGGAAATTAAAAAGAGAATGTCATAGTTTAAGCCTCAACAGATGTCTAACAGATGTCGCAATAAAAATATAATGAGGCAATTAAGGAGCAGCTTTAATGCCATTTTATTGTAGACTGGGTTTTTGAATTTAAATTGAGCTCCAAGAATACCCTAATTATTATTACTTCTAGCTGTACTCTCATAATCAATATTAAAATTGAAGGCTAATTTTTTTTTTCCTTAATTATTAAATAATAAAACTTTAAAGAATAACTTCTGGTGTAATCTGACGAGATAAAGTTGTAATATTTCAATTCCCTAAAATAAAAAAAAAATATGGTTTAAACTTCTACTACGTGTTCAAACCTAGTGTTTAATCAATATCCAAAAAAAAAATGGTTGAGATTTGATGTCCATATAAAAATTAAATCTCAGAAGTCAATACTAGAAAATACAAGAAAAGAATGTATTAGAATGGATGTGAGTTGTTAAGAAATTTGACTGGATTAGTAATAATTACACATACTTACTTATTACTTGCATAATATATTTGGAATGATTGGGTTGACATCCATCTTTTTAGTCAAAATTTAAAATGATCTTACTCATACTTTGATTACTTACATACTCTCACATTGATTACAAATTAAGTACATAATAAGCATGATTTTCTTCCTTAATTGAAAAGATATTTGAATCAAGACAATGCTCTCAATAAATAGATCATCTCTGTTGATCTCTTTTTTCAGACCTAGTTACATAATTTTCTTCTCTTCCTTCCTGTTCTTCTCGTTGGGGTGTTTCAAGCTCTCTCCAATGGAAACCCTCATTTCCAAACCTTGTCGCTCAGAAAACTCTAGCATCTCAGCAGCATCTCCTGAAGAAGATACCAAGAAAAACCCTAATTTAGAAGAAGTTGTGAGAGGGTCTCATCATCATCATCATCATCATCATCATGAGCCCTACAAACCCAGATCAGGTTTTGATCATTATCATCATCATCGTCATCAACAACAACAACAACAACAACAACATCATGATGATCAGGTGCTGGAACTCAAGCTTTTCACCATGGATTCGTCTTCTTCACAGGTGATGATCAAAGAGCCAGTTTCGTCTTCTTCGATCCACCACGAAAGCATAGGCACAGCAGCTGGTAAGAGATCATCATCAAAACAAAGAGGCTTCTCATGCAGTTTTTGCAACAAAAACTTCTCAACATCTCAAGCTTTGGGAGGCCATCAAAACGCTCATAAACAAGAGCGAGCTTTAGCAAAACGTCGAAAAGATGAGATCCATATGGGGTCGTCATTAGGGCACCACAACCATTTCCCTTATTATAACACTACCTATTCAACCCTATCTAATCAAATTCCATCTTTTTATGGATCTTTCAATAGATCATCACCGTCGTCGTCATCATCACCACTCGGGGTTAGTATGCATTCGATGATTCGAAAGCCTTCGTATCCATGGATTCCACTTAGTACTTCTGATCGATTTAGTCATGGTAATAAAGCCGCCAACATGATGATGATGATGAATTCAACAAAGCAGCAGCAGCTAGCTTATAATAATAATGATCATAAACTGAGGCTGGAGGGTATCATTCAACAGGCTCAAAAGAGTGGTGGTGGTGGCGGTGTTGGCGGCAGCGGTGATTTTCCAAACTTTGCAAGTTCAATCATTGACAGTAATAATGCAGAAAATGGTAGGGCAAGCAATTTGGTTGAATTTCTTAAAGAGAAGACTCCGTTACAAACTAGTAATAATCATAATCATGATCAAGATGATTCTGCAGGACTTGATTTGTCTCTTAAACTTTAAATTTTATTGTTAGTATTTGTTCGAGTTTGATTTTCATTTTTTATTTATTTTCTGGATTTTGGAATTGAACTTTAAAGTATATGTACTCCATCTATGTACTTTTCAGTTTCAGTAATTTGATTCAATTTTATTATAATTTATATATGTCAATCAATTAATTAAGCTTTTCTACTTGAAACATATTTCCGTTTTTGAATATTAGCAATAATTTTTAGTCTCGGTAAAAGTTTATATTTTATGTAAGTGACTTTTTGGAAGTACGATTTTTTAGTTAATTATCATGGTATCTTTTTTTTAAGAAAAAATTTCTTTCAGTTAAGCATGAGTTGTAAATTAATTAGTTCAATTCTTGCTGTTTTCAGTCATGTTAAATCAAGTAATTTTTGCTAATCTTCTATATTGGCAAAAACAATTATGACTTGTTTTACACGTTTGAATTAAACCCACGTACTCAATCTGAAAATAAGGTAATAATATTTATTGAATTGATCAATAATTTTTAACTGACAAGATCCGAAAATTTTAAATAAAAAATCGCACCATTCATTAGACATCTAGTGGAGATTAATTACTATTATATATGATTCAAATCTTATTTATTTAAGAAAATTCACTCTTTTATAAGACATCACCTTTAATTAATAAAATTATATATACATACCATATTAATCCAAAAAATAATAATATATTGCCTGTATCATTTATCTGATTTGTCTCTCAAATATTTTGTGATATAATTAATTTGCACGTTTAAAATGAGTACATTGGATCTCTTTATATCTCACCAACTTAAAAAGATTATGCAAATCTTCTGCTTAATATTCATATGAAACCACAGTATAATATGGTTTAGTAGTATGAACGCTAACAATACAAGTTTGAGTCGCTGTCAATGCAAGTGGTATATATAGGGATGAAAAATTATATAGCACTTTTTTGGGATTGATTTGTGGAATTAGCACCTATTTAATTACTTTAGTTTAAATAGCACTAAAAATGGGATTGAGACAAAAATACCCTCCCTCTTCTACAATTTTCTCTAACCATTCTTTTTTTTTTTCAAAATCTCCATTGATGGAGCTCGAGCTCTACCGTCGATGTCATCACTGGTGAGTTGATCGACAAAACCACCGGCAAAACGTCCGTCGTGCACCACCCGTTGTAACCAACGTATCCGTTTTGAGTTTCGAGTTGTGTGGAGAGAGAAACGAAGTCAAACCCGAATCGTCTCCAAACCTTCATCGTCAAATCTGCGACGATCCGTCGCGAATCCAACGAAACCAATGATGCCAAAGAACTCAGCTTCGTCCAATCTTCTAGATCTGACTAATTTCGGAGTCAATCGGTGCCGTTGTCGGATTGTCAATTTCACCATTGGTGGTCTGTTACATGTCGTGAGGAAGAAGAAAGCAAAAAATAAATCGATTTTCGCCCAGTAAGTTTCGAATTTTTTTAAATAAGTCTCAAATTTTACCAATAAGTCTCAAATTTAACCTAATAAGTCCCGAATTTATAGAATAAGTCTCGAATTTTACCTAATAAGTCTCGAAAATGTAAATAAGTTTCGAATTTTACCTAATAAGTCTCGAATTTGTGAGAGAAAAAAATACAGAAGAAAAACCTGGGTGGATTTTGATTTTGGTCTCGAATTTTACCAACAAAATTAGAACGAATTAAAACAAAAAAAAAATCAGAGAGAAGTTTCTGTGAGTTGTGAAATGAGAAGGAAAAGGAAAGAGAAAAATAGAGAAATTAAAAATGAAAAATAGAAGAAAAAAATCAATGAGGGTATTTTAGTCTCACCACATATTTTAGTGCTAATAAAACAAGAGTTATTAAAGTAGTACTAGTTGCACAAAACAAAATTGAAAAGTTCTATATACCCCTATTTCCTCTCTCTCTCTCTCTATATATATATATATATATATATATATATATATATATATATATATATATATTCAAGTCAATGTGTACTAATATAAACTTATCATTGCGCTGGATGTGAACCATTAGATTTATATACATTGACTTAAAGTGTATACACTTGTCAAAATTTATCCTTAATCAGTGGTCCACATGTAACGCACTGATGTAAGTTATACCGGTACGTACTGAGGAGAAAATGACTATATATATAATGTCATATCTTTTATGTTTTCCGGGGGTTATAAAAGTAGAAATTTTCAAGTCAGTGCTCACTGATATAAATTCGTCAGTGTGCTAGATGTGGACTATTAGATTTACGTATTTTGACTCCAAATACATACACTTGTTAAAACTTCTCTATCATTAGTCATCAGTGCGCACTAAATGGAAAACCACCGTAATAAAAGAATATATATATGATTAATGGACCATGAAATGGGATTGGTACGAGAAAATGTTATTTGAATTATAATAATTAAATAAATTCACAAGAAATTTTTACAAGAAACGATTAATTAACAAACAAACAAAGATGTAATATTAATCATATGCTCAAGGCAATATTTAACTTCCAATGAATGGAACTCCTGACGTTGCAACTGGCAACCGGTTTTTTTTTTTTTTTTTTTTTTTCTGTTGAAAGAAACATACACCAGAAATTTTCTTGTATCGAAGACTTTTCGATCGCGATAATTGCAAAATCTGCACTTTTTTCGGGATAGTAAGACAAGTATGGGGAAATTTAGGAGGAGCATATTTCAATGCATAATATGATTTTACAAAGCATTTTATCTCTCGGTAGAAATAGTTGTACACCTTCCTTCTATATCTAATGGAGAGATTCAAATCTCATCATACGCATTTTACAAATATGTGTGAGGAGTTTTATCTCGGTTTATGGATATACTGAGCCTTTTTTTTTTAAGTATCGTTAACTTGTATTATACATTTTTTTTAAGTATCTTTAATTTGAGTCCATTTTAACTGTCTATAAAATATTTATTAGGTATATATAATATTAGGTACATAATTATATAGCTCATTATATATAAATTGGGTTGTGTTTATTGCTTTTAAAAATGGGTCATGGACGACCGTCCGTTTAGACCAGCCCAGAGCTGACCTTGGGAAATTTGGGAGAACATTACAAGATGCGTATTTTAATACAGAATACGATTTTATAATAACAATTTGCTTAGAACAACCAGATAAGCTTAATTATATATATATGTGTATATATATATATATCAAATTTGGGTAATGCCGATACAGTCGCAAAATTTGTACTTATATAGGGGTTAGTAATGGAAACTTTTTGGGTTTTATTGAAAACTAACCCATTTGGGAGGTTCAAGTCAATAACTAACCTCTTTCTGAAAAAATTGTAAAACTAACTCTTTTTTTATGTGTAAGTACAACTATACCCTTACGTACTCACTTTTTCATTCTTTATATATATTATCCCACCTCAACACCGTTCTCGCTTCTTATTTCCACCTCTCTCTCCACCACAACACCCAATTTCGGTTTCTCTCCCATTATCCTCTCTCACATTTTTTTTTGTTCTCTCTTCTTTCATTTCGAAGTTCAGTAATTATTTACATTGTCCACCATTGAGCAACTCAAAAATATTCATCCACAACATATTCAAGCTTTGAGGTGAGTTTTTTTTTGTTGAAATTTTTAGTTGAATCTCGAATTTAATTGTATTTGTGTTAATTTGTTGTAGAAATAGTTTACATTTACATAATATAGCATGAGTCTTGTGTCAATTTGATGTTGTTGTGATCTATTTAATGTTTAAACATAAATCTAAAGTATATTTCTATTTTCATCTCTTCTTTACTTTCCTTTATGCATTAGGGTTGCTTATTTTTGTGAAAATTATTTTCATCAATATAATAGAGCATGGGTCTTGATTGAATTTGATGTTGGTGTGATCAATTTTAATTTTATACATAAATTTATAGTTTATTTCAAGTTTGAATATATATTTTTAGTTTAATTTGTGCATATGGTTGCTTATTGTTGTGAAAATAGTTGACATGAATGTAATGGAGCATGGGTTTTGTGTGAATTCGATGTTCGTGTGGTTAATTTTCCATTGTTGAATTGAATTTACAGAATTGACATTTTTTTTTTAAAAAAAAGTGTTGATCAGAGTGATTTCTATACCTTTTGAGGTCCCCATTTCTAGCTTTTGTTCTTGTTTTCGAGTATTTTTTGGTATTTGATGTGTTTGTGAGCCTTGTATAGGTACATGTTCCCTACGGAAGATATTTGAGCTTAATTGAAGAGTTTTTGAGGTTAAAGGACAAAATTTGGAATAGCTTGTGCAGACAGCCCAACTTCGGAAGGTCATATCTCTATTCTCTGATCGAACTACGTTTCCTTTAACCAATTTTCAGAAATCACCGGAGGTCTTGTTTCCAACGCACTTTACAGATCGTGATTCCAAGGTTTCTGGAGAAAGTTATGACCGTTTTCGTAATGGTGCGCAGAGAAGTGCGGTACTCAACCACGCGAGACCAAGTTGCGTACCACGTTTTGTACCGTGTTTTTGGGCAGTAAGCTCCAAAAAGTGATGTGCGGTACGCTGTGTTGATACGTACAGTACATCAGGGTAGAAATGTATTTTTCAGCCATTTTAAGAGGGGTATTCTTATCTTTTCACTCAAAAGTCTTGCCCTAACCTCCCACACTATAAATACCCCTTTTTCTCCTCATTCTTGAGACCTCTCTTCCCCTCTTTTCACCTTCTCACACCTCTTCTCTTCTTCTTCCATTTTCTTTCATCTTGTGCTCCCATGGAGGTTTTTCCTCCATGGGAGCTCACCATACACCTCCACCTCACCACTATACACTTCCTCCATCCATCTTAGAGTAGATTATAAAGGAATTAGGAGCCAAATTCGAGTTAGGAAGGCTAGGAGCATCTTTGGAGGACTTGCCTTCAATGGTTTGCTCTTATTTGTTCATTTCTTTGTATTTCTTGTTGTCTTTGATGTGTAACACTGAATTTGAGAATTTGTAAACCTTTCACATGTGCTATATATATATATACATATATGTATGTATTTTTGTACTTAAATTCATTTGGGTTTTGTTTTACTCTTTGATATATGTGTTCTTATGCTCTTAATATCATATGTATGTGCATGAATTGTTAGAAATTAATATGTGCCCATGATTGGGTTTAGGAGTAGTTGTAATTTAGAGTAGAAATTAGATATTCATGATTGTTGATTGATTGATAGATGACTTGAAATTTCATGTATTGATTAATTTGAATAATAGGGATTTTAGCCCCCAAAGAGTAGAAAAGGTTTCAGTTCAGGCTTTTAGTTGCTAAATTGATCTTGATTCATATCCTTGTTCTTAATGAGTCTTTGTATTAAGACACGATTATCCATCCACTTGACAGGATTGGGTGATGAATTGATTGTGGGAATATTCCCTAATCAAGAGGAGGAGCCTTTAATCTAAATTGAATGTTCTTAATGATATAACAATCACTTTGTTGCATGTAGATGTTAGGTTAACTTGTTTCCCATGTTTAGCCATCCTAGGGAGTTAACTAAACCAAATCTTTGAACTAGAAGTAAAGACCACCGACATTTCTTTTGTGCTCATGTAGTTATATGGAAGTTTTGAATGCTTAAAGCTTTTGCTTAATTGATCACTTTGCAATTGATCCATGGTTAGATGCTATGTACCGAGAGGAAACGCGTTTGACAATGCTTAGATAAACATTCACTATGTTTGACTAGAAAGTGCTAGAACCATTAGACTAGTGTATAGGGTTCGATTTGTATTCCACGTGCTTAATGGGTTCATATATATTGTCTGGATTGCTCGAGAGAGATTTCAGGTATATATGGATATTATCTCTAAGACATCGAGAGAGATTAAAGATTAATTAAGGAGATACGAGCCTATGATATACTTGCACATTTAAGGATTAGGTGAGTCTAGAACGTAATTAGGAGGATTGTCACGGTTGAGTCGTTTCCCTAGTGTAACCACATTTCATTCATTTCTCCATTCCATCTATCATTGTATATATTATTTATATAAGTTATTTAGTTATATTATTATTCACTTTTCCACACACTCAACACACGAGTCCGCTTGGAGTGTTGTAATAATAGCTAGAACTAGAGACGAACGGTGAATCCCACCTCTCTGTGGATCGATCCCTTGCTTGCTGCTGTGGTAGTCTCTGTGACTTGCGCCCCTGCGAGGCCGAACTTAAATGTTCATATTTGACGACACTGCAACGACGTGTTCCGATAAAGTGTCAAGCACAGTTTTTCCTAACAGTGTTGGGAATTCCCAACGCTGTTGGGTATTCCTAACTACATTAGGAATTCCCAACTCAGTTTGGAATTCATAACGGTGTTGGGAATTCCTAACTGCGTTGGAAATTCCCAACACAGTTAGGAAATCTAGTGGCATCAAGATTTTAACTTAGTTTGGATTTAGAATATTTTATAAATTTACTATACCATGAGTACAAAATATTTGTTTAAGAATTTAATCATGGATTTCTTATTCATTTGAAAGGTTTCATGGATAAAGTTCGGTTCATTGTTTTATACGATGGTGAATGGAGTGAAAGTGGTGGGAAGTCCACATGAATTTGGGAATAGTGATGTATTTTCTATTGGGGCAGACAATGAAGATGAAATTGAAGGTAGTCGGCCATAAAAAATGAAGTATTAGGGTTTGGGATAAAATCATCAAAAATACATGGAAGTTACACATCATTGGAGAGTGTAGTCAATAATGTTAAGGAAGTTAGTGTTTGTGATTTATTTCCTCGTAAGGAAGAGTTGACTATGAAGATTAGTTTGTTGTCAATTGCTAATCATTTTTAGTTCAAAGTGAACAATTCCACCAAAGCTTTGTTGGTTTTGAAATGCAGGGTCGAAATTGTAAATGGCGTATTTGTGCAACAAAGATTAACGATTGTGAATCATTTTGTGCTTGAAAATACCAGCCCGAGCACACATGCTCTCTTGACGCCCTCCACTTTGATCATCGACAAGCAAGTAGCAAACTTATTGGACATTGTATAAAATCAAAGTTTGAGGGAACTTCACAGTCGTACAGACCGAATGACATAATTGAAGATGTGAAAAAATATTGTGGAATGACATGTAGTTATAACAAAGCATGGAGGGCTAGAGAGGTCGCATTGAGTTTAGCTAGGGGTGAACCAGAGGACTCATTTATTGTTGTGATCAATTTATAGTTTAAACATAAATCTAAAGTTTTTTTCCTTTTTTTAATCTCTTATTTACTTTCCTTTATACATTAGGGTTGCTAATTTTTGTTAAAATAGCTTTCATCAATATAATAGAGCATGAGTCTTTGTTGAATTGATGTTGGTGTGATCAGTTTTAATTTTATACATAAATTTAAAGATTTTTTCTTGTTTGAAGTTTTGTATAATATTGACAGTATTGGATTGTATGGATACACTATTACATTATTACATTTTGTATGTAATGTTAAATAGATTCATAATGAAATTTATATAATGTTAATAGAGTTGTGTAATATTAACATTTTGGAATTTCTGGATTTTATGGATAAAATCAGACAGATTATACAAAAATCAACTTTTTAGACAAAATCTGCACGTTATGTTACTTGGATGTGTGAAAAATATATGTTGTGTAGTGTAATAACAAATCTGCATAGTTTGTACAAAATCAATGCTGCAATATTTGAGTATAAAAATCTGTACAGTTGTAACAAATCATACAATAATGTGCACAATTGTAACAAATCATACAATAATGTGCATATTACAATAATGCACAGTATTTAAATTACAAAATCATACAATCTGTACATCCAAGTTGTAATATAATCTGCCCGTCCAAGGATTCATACAATTGTGTAATTCATCAAAGTTGAAATGTTCTGGAACCTTGACTAACAAATCAACATCTTCTCTCATTCTATTTTCCTGAAATGTTACAAAACAATATTAAAAAAATACAATTCATCTTACTGAACAACCTTCATCAGTCTTCCATCATTATTTCATATTCGACTCAATGATGATAGTCAAAAATTAAAAACCTAACTTAGTTAGGAAATCGCAACAGTGTTAGGAATTTCCAACGTTGTTGGGAAACCCCAACGCTGCTGCGAATTCCTAACAGCGTTGGGAATTCCTAACGCTGTTGAGAATGCGTTAGGAATTCCTAATTGAGTTGGGAATTCCCAACATGGTTACGAATTCCCAACAACATTTGGAATTCCTAACTGAGTTAGGAATTCCAAAAACACCAACTAGTAAACTTCATTTCATTACACAAACTAGGAACTCAACAAAATCGAAACTCCATAGTCACAATTTGCATATGCTTGCCTCTATGGAGAATGAAAACACAATTCAATTCACTACAACATCATGACAACGCAATTCAATTCATAACAACACAATTCATAACAACACAATTCAATTCATGACAACATATGCTGAAAACACAATTCAAGACAACATATGCTGAAAACACAATTCAAGACAACACATTTACAGCCGTAAACAGAACAAAAAATAAATCCATAGCAACTCAAACCCAATTCACACTTCTTTCAGTATTTACCAAAGCATCAAAATACAAAAAACAGTGAGAATCCATGGGGTTCGAATATAGTCAAGCCACAAACCACAAATATATGAACAAAAATAATAATAACGGTTTCTTCAAAGGTAATATCTAAAGTATACAACGGTTTCTTGGATCCTTGATGTATTATAGCTACTTGCTCTGCAATTGATAAGACAATTTGACCTGAATTTCATGGGAAAAAGAAATCACTGTTGAGTAGAAATAAAACTCTAAAGACTCCAGAGAATTTGTAACAGCAAAAAGTGGCAATAATCACTGATCTATCTTAAAATACCATAATATTATAATCTGGCTCTTGAAGGTACACCAATTCAAGAATATTGCAAAAGAAAAAGTGAATAATATAGAAAAATCGTTTTCTGCAAAACAAAATAAATCTATATATATTCAAAGCTTCACATTTTCTAGGTCTAAGCATATGACAAGACATGGAGATGAATGGATCCCCACAAACAACACTAGACAATCGTAATAATAATAAACTAATAATAATGATTAAGGATGTTCCAAAACCCTTGGCTTCAAACTAGTGGATCCTTATAAATTGTTAAACAAGAAACCAAAGTTTTATAATCTCAATGAGCTATTTCACATAAAAATAATAATAGATCAAGCATTCAATTTCAACAATTGTATAATATGTAAATATAAATAAAAATAATAATAACGGTTTCTTCAAAGGTTGTATAATCTTCCCAGATCTAAAGAGAATGAAAAAAAAAATCAAAAGAAAGATTCTAGATATTTCAAAATAAAAAAATTAGGGTTGAACAACCACATTCATAAATAACAATTCAAAATTAAACAACCATTACCTTCAATCGTCGACTAAAACCTTTGTCGTCGTCATTGTCTTCAAGCTTGCGGTGCCATCGTCGTCATAGTCTTCAACCTTCCACAGCTGCCGTCGTTTCGGAGCAGTCAACGTCGTCTTCAGCCTGCAGGAGAAATCGCCGTCTTCAACCTTGTAGAGACGTCGTAGTCATCAAGCTTCTAGAGACGGAATCTTCAACCTTTAAATCACATCGATAATGTCGCCAGAAAACCAGACGTCGCCTTTTATTGATCTTAGGTCAATTTCATACAGGAAAGAATAGGGATTAGGTTAGCTTTTGGTATATTTCAAACAAGAGAGGGATTTTGAGAGAGGAGACGGGTTGTGGTCGGTTTTGGTCGATTAGAACAGAAAAGGGAATTTGGTCGATTGCAAAGGATTCTAGGGATTTAGAGTGTTTAACTCTACACCTCTATTGATAGTTTTGCAAGTTTTTTAAAAAGAAGTTAGTTATTAACTTCAACCTCCCAGATAGGTTAGTTTGCAATAAAACCCAAACTTTTTTGGAAACATTATGAGGTATATATTTCAATATGTATGGAACTAGCTACTTGAAATAATTTATTCCATCTATGTATCAAATTTGGGGCTTTTTCAAGTCTCCCCTTCCCTAAACCTTAAATTATTATAATATTTCAAACAAAATAAAATAAAATAAAAACACAAGGTTCTTATGTTAGGTAAGGTTCCTTTGCAATAAAATGTGCTTCTATCACCCAGATTTCCCTTATTAACTCTTTATAAGTTATAAATGTCCATATTTTACGATTTTTTTGGAATTACCCCATATTTGATACAAAGGTTGAATAGAATATTTTTATTTTTTTGGTAGCTTCCATGACCTTTTTTTTTGGGATAAAATTGCATTTTGTAATAAAATATGTGTTTCGTAATGTTTTGTTCAAATTTTCCTTATTAACACCTTATAAAGGTCCATATTTTACGATTTTCTTAAAATTACATAAAATTTGATACACAGACAGAATATATCATTTTTATTAGTTCTATGACCTTTTTTTATTAGTTCTATGACCTTTTTTTATTGGATAAATACACATTTTTCTATGAAATATTCATCACGTAATATTTTGCGTAAATTACCATTATTAACCCATTATAAAATTGCATATTTTGTGGATGTCTTAGAATTACGCCAAATTTGATACAAAGGTAAATTATATTATTTTTATTAGTTCTATGAAATATTTTTTTGGATACAATCATATTTTGCAGTGAAATATGTGCATCATAATTTTTCACTCAAATTTCCACTATTAACCCCTTATGAAAGTTCATATTTTGTGATTTTTTTGGAATTATCCAAAATTTGATAAATTAATTAGTTGTGTAAAAATGGACCAGGTCCAAAGAGCCCGGTCCGTATGGCCTGCCAATAAAAATGGCCGGATCAGGTTCGTCTGCGTATAGCATGTGCCTGCCCAAGACCGGCACGGTGGTGTGCCTCGTGCCGGCCCAAAACCCTAAACTTCTCATAATCTCATCTATTCTTCGGCCGATCTTTCTTCTTCTCAGTTCTTACTTCTCAAAATCTTAGTTCTCATTCTCAAGTCTCAAGTCTCAAATCCTCCGATTGGCATCTCCGGTTGTCTGCTGCCGTCTCAACTCCGTTCCTCAACAAAGGTTTGTCTCGACAATCGACTTAGTCTCTCTTCTTCGTGTTCTAATTTTCTTCTTCTTTTTTCCTAATTTGTTTGACTTTTTTTTTATTCACATCTAATGACTATTGTCCACCGATCTGGTCTCTGCTAGTCTGATTTTCTTTCCTTCATCTCCAGCCAAAGCTTCAACGAGATAGCCTTCAGAGTTCAAGCTTCAGCTCATCCATTCTGCTCTTCTTCAGATCTGATTGCTTCTTTGGTTAGTTTTTGTCTTATTTATCTCTTCTTCTTTCTTTATTTGACTATTTCTGATTTTCTTCGGCTTAAGATTTTTTGTTTTCGTTTTGGTTATTTGCTTTCTCTGATGGGTAATGCGTTGTTTTCCTGACACTTTTGGTTATTGTAATGTCTTTGTTGATTGTTTCTCTTTGAAAGTTTAAATGTTAAATTTTTGTTAAATTTTGAAAGGCCAAAAATGGCAAGCTATTCACCATGAATTCTTTTGTTTTGGTCACTTTTAACAGTTAATTATATGTCCAACATGCTTGAAATGGTTGAAAAATTATTGCCCTGTCTTGTATAAAATTGAAGAGCATAATCAACATATAATGAAACAAAAATTGGAGTGGGATTAAACTGCCAAATCCCACAGCTGCATCTATTTAGAAACATTAAGGCTCTGTGAAACTGCAGCAGTCAGGTTATACAAATTTGCACCTCAACAAACATTACTCATATGCAATATCTGCAATATGTCATTTTACGCCCCTTTTTTATTTTACAAATTGCATGGATTTCAAGCAATAATACAACATATTTATTTGTCAACTCCTTTTAACTCATCATAAGAAGGAGTCGCAATCTCACACAGCCATCATGTATGAATCAATTAAGCATATGTAATGTAATCAAGTGGTTAAAAGTCTGCCAACTTGCTTAGTTAACTATCATTGCTAAGTATTGTTTCGTTTATGAATGTAGGAAGTTGGAATTATTTTACTGCCTTTATTTATTTGATTTGGATTGTAATTTTGAATATGGAGTTTGGATTTGGATTGTAAGTTTCATTTAAAGTTTGGATTTGGATTGTAATTTTTCTTTGAAGTTTGGATTTGTGATTTAGAGTTTTTATCTCGGAAAATTGAATTGTATGTCACATTGTCACTTGTGAAAATTGTATTTTATGTATGTCTGTAGTATGTCAACAGTGGCTTCAATTTGTGATTTTTTTGAATGAATGTTATTAGTTAATAGTTATGTTTGATTTGAGCTTGGGCAGTTTGGCTATTACAATTTATGAAACTTTGGTGCTAAATTAGAATCCAACAAGGCAACAACTACCCTTCAAATTTTAAAATATATTAAAAGACTCATTAAGCCTATCAAGCCAAAAAGACCCATTAGGCCCAAAACCGAAATGAACCGAACCGAACCGATTCAAATCAGTTTAGTTCAATTCGGTTACCATTTCTTATTCGGTTTAAACCGGTTCAATTTTTGGTAAACCGAAATATTTTCGGTTCAGTTCGGTTTTACCCAAGACTGAACCGCGCCCACCCATATACCCTCCAACAATTGAATTTTAAAATTCAACCGTTGGACCTAAAAAAATTACAAAACACCAACTAAACTCTTATATTTTATAGTTTCACCCATAATTCTAATTTTTCTATAAATACCCTGATCCATTCCATTTTTCAATCACTTGCTCTCATTCTCTCATTCTATCATTCTCTCTCCATTCTCCAAATCTCTACACATTTTCATTTAATTTCAATGTTACTCTCTCTCTCTCTACACATTTTATAATACTATTATACTAATTTCCTATTATTTATCTATCTATTGTTCTCTTCATTTTCCACCAACACACAACACTTTTAAGGTACATTTTTCTTTAAATGTTATTATTTCTTTACATGAGTAAATTTATAATGTTATGTAATCTCTTTAGCTAATTTTTTTTTAAAATATTTTTGTTTATTTAGTAAATTATTTTTATTTTTTTAGTAGTTAATTAATCATTATTATGTGTACTTGTGTATTAGTTAATTTTAATATTTTTTTGTTAGTATATTAAATTTTTCAAAGTGTAGTAGTTAATGTAAATATATTTTGTTAGTAAATTATGATTTATAAGTATTGTAGTTAATTTAAATAAATTTTGTTAGTAAATTAAACAATTTCATTTGTAGTAGTTTATTTGAATATATTTTGTTAGTAAATTATGACTTTTATGTGTAGTAGTTAATTTTAACATTTTTAAGTTAGTAAATTTATGAATTATAAGTGTAGTATATAATTTAAATATATTTTGTTAGTAAATTATGATTTATAAGTGAAGTATATAAGTTAAATATATTTTGTTAGTAAATTAAACGATTTCATTTTTACTAGTTTATTTGAATATATTTTGTTGATAAATTATGATTTTTATGTGTACTAGTTAATTTTAACATTTTTCAGTTAGTAAATTTATGATTCTTAAGTATAGTAGTTTATTTAAATATTTGTTTTAGTGAATTATGATTTATAAGTGTAGTTGTTAATTTAAATATATTTTGCTAGTAAATTAAACAATTTCATTTGTAGTAGTTTATTTGATTATATTTTGTTAGTAAATTATGATTTTTATATGTAGTAGTTAATTTTAACATTTTTAAGTTAGTAAATTTACGATTCTTAACTTTAGTAGTTAATTTAAATATATTTTGTTAGTAAATTATGATTTGTAATTGTAGTATATAATTTAAATATATTTTGTTAGTAAATTAAATAATTTTATTTTTAATAGTTTATTTTAATATATTTTGTTAGTAAGTTATGATTTTTATGTGTACTAGTTAATTTTAACATTTTTCAATTTAGTGCTTTATTTAAATTTATTTTATTACTAAATTAAACAACTTAATTTGTAGTAATTTGACCATTAATGACTAATGAGTTTATATTTGTATTTTAGAAAATGGATCCTACCCAACAACCTTTTTTCTCGGATGGTTTTTACATACTGAATGATGATCTTGATCTTTCAGCACCAATGGAAACCCAAGCGGGACCTTCCAGTTTCGCCGCTACACCAACATCACGTCCTAAAAAAATTGCATCAATTTTTTTTGCAGTGTTTTGATATAGTACAAATGACACTCCCAACGGGACTACGGGCACCAGAACTTAATGTAAGTTTTGTCCTAAAGACTATTCCAGTAGTAGGAATGGAACCAGCCATTTGAGAAGCCATATGGAGAAATGCATGCCTGAACATGGACAGATATACACTAGAACCGAAACACAACAACAACGGCACCCAGATAGATCTATTACGACGTGGTGGTACGACCTTGCGCACGCTAAAGATTGTTTGGCACTATTCATTGTACAAACTGATCAACCAATCAATTTTGTTGACAATGTTTTTTTTTTCAAGAATTGGTCGCATCTACATTCAACCCCCAATTTAAATTTATTGTTTCTAGAACCACCACTAGAAACGATTTGATAAGATTGTTTGAAACCCAAAGAGATGACTTGAGTTCTAAATTACAGCATCTCAGTGTCTCTGTTGCATTAACCTCTGATATTTGGAATGCATGTTCCAAACAAGACTATTTATGTGTCACTAGACACTACTTAAATTTTGATTGGAGAATAACAAAAAGAATTCTTGGTTTTCGTCCTATGGATTTTGTACATACAGCTTAAAATATTTTTAATGTCATTTTTTCTGTTTTCAAAACATATGAAATTACAAATCGTATCCTTTATATTATATTAAATAATGCATATGTAAACACTAGCTCTATTGCATTGTTTGTTGAAAGAAAAATTCGGTAAGATGGAGGTTATTTCTTCCATCAACGGTGTGCATGACATACTATAAATATAGTTGTACAGACTGGTTTTAAGCAAGTAAACGACCATGTAGATTGCATCAGAGATGCTATTTCTTTGATTGACAGTTCTAATCCTATATTCCAAGAATTTTGTAGACATTGTACATTAAACGGTCTACGCCCCTGACAATTCCAAAATGATATGTCGCTAAGATGGAACTCTACTTACTTAATACAGGAAAATTGTTTGCCATATGATACAACTATTACAGGTTTTTATATCATGAAGCTGGTTGAACTTGGCCAGCCACAAGCACAAGCACTGACATCAGATGATTGGTATGTGGCAAGGGTTTTTGTTGAATTTTTAAAGATTTTTTACAATGTCACCATAACTCTTTCTGGGGTCTATTACCCTACATCTTCTCAGGCAATCCATCAAATAGTGGAAATGTCTGAAGTTTTTAACAGTTATTGGAAAGATGTTCATTTAAGCATTGCAATTGTTGCCATGGAGACAAAGTTGAAAAAATATTGAGCTAACATTCCTTTACTTTATGCCTTAAGTGTTATAGTAGATCCTAGAATTAAATTGTCTAGTTTAGAAGTTTTGCTTGAGTTTATTGGTACTAATTAGGTAATAGATTATTCAGAATAGGTTCTTGACATTCGAAACAAATTGTTCAAAGTTTTTCGTATTTATGAGTGCAGGTTTGGCGACATTGACACCCAGCCATCAACAAAACCAGAGAAACAGTCGAAGCAAACAAGTTGGAGCATTCTCAAACGTCGAAAAAAGGACAAATCAACAAGTGCTTCTTCTGGTCAAAGATCCGGCTCATCTTATTGTGCTGAACTGAATAGGTACCTTGAAACACAGTTCGATGCTGTCGAAAACAAGGAAGATTTTGATTTGTTATTATGGTGGAAGACCTATAGCTACAGGTATCCGATTTTATCATACCTATCACATGACATATTGGTTATCCCCATGTCCACGGTGTCTTCAGAACAACCATTCAACACTAGTGGACATATAATTGAACCAAGAAGATAGCTGTTTGTCTCTAGAGATGGTGGAGGTATTAACATGCCTTCGGGATTAAGTGCATGCTCAAAAGAGGTTGCAAAACCAAATTGTAGATAATAAACTTATTCTAAATTTCAACAATCTATATGTTGATGAGGCTTCCGGTTCCGGTAGTAACCAGGTCTAGAACTAGGTTATACTTATACATGTACATTTACTTGTAAATTGTAATACGATTACACTTTTTTTCCCTTACCAAGTTTTTGTCCCACTATTTTTTTCTTGGTCAGGTTATTAATGTGACAATCATGTAAATATAGAATACTTAATTCAATAAGTCAGAAATAAATAAATAATTTTTCATTTCATATTTTCATAACTTCATCTATTTTATATTTTTGTAATACTTTATCTTCATTCATTTTTTGAATTATTTTATTATCAAAAATAATGAATCTATCTAACTAAAACAATTGGAATGAAGAAAATACAAATTATATTTAATTTTTTCATAATAATTAATAATGAAGATAAATAAATTGCAATGAAAATTACATTTGCATAATAGTATTGTTAAATTGATATTAAGTAATTTAAAATTTAATTATGTATTTTCCCTAAACCCAAAATCCAAAAAAAAAAAAAGTGGACCCTCTATGTGGTGGCCTGCCGGTCCTGCCCTGCGTGTCGGTCCGATTCGGTACGCCGGCATGGCCCTTCGGAGACAGGCTCCCGTACCGTGCCAGGCCACGTTTTTTGAAAACGTGTTGTACCTGGTCTGGCCCGCTATCCGGAGCGGCATGGACTAGACCCGATTCGTTTTTGAAAACAGGTCAGGTGTGCCTAACCGAGTTGGGCAAGACCAACCTAGATATACAACAATAACATTAATGGATTAGAGTATTTTTAGCAGTTCTATTCTAAAAAGATATATAAAATTACAGTGTGCAATGAAATATGTGTATATTGTAATGTTTAACACCCAAATTTAATTTCCCTCACTAACCACTTATATTAAAGTCCATATTGTGCAATATTCTTGGAATTACCTAAAATTTGATACATAGGTAGTATAATGTTTTTCTCTAGCTCTTTGAATAACGTTTTAGATAAAATCGCATTCTACGATGAAATGTAGTCCAATGATTGACATTTAATAGCTTATATATTTTATCTTCCTATTTTGGGTAAAATGAATATCAGATTTCTGATTAAGATATTTTTTGAGAGAGGTGCTATGAATTTTTTTTTTTTGAATTAATGTGTTTTTGTTTGTATCTACTTTTTTCACGTGGGCTTGCAGCTATTGTCGGCCACATGGACAAAGAGAATATATTATTTTTGAGATTTAATTATACAATTCAGATGGTGATGCAATCCATCCAATGATTGACATTTAATAGCTCAGATATTTTATCTTCCTATTTTGAGAAAAAGTGAAGATCAGATTTCTAGAATCAAATGATTTCTAGATATTATTTTATCCATATATACCTTTTCCACATGGGCTTGTAGTTATTGTCGACCACATGGACGAATATAATATATTATTTTCGAGATTTAATCTTATTGTCATACGGTAATGTAATCCATCCAATGGTTGAAAATTAGGATAACTAATATGACAGGACTCACCCCGACTCCTCTCTTGAGTACGAGGGAGACCCTATGGGCTGTACTTTTTACTAGCATGCTAAAATAATTTCGATTAAAATTTTCATAGAAAATACTTGCTTTTAAACCTAAAAAGAATATAAGGAAAATATTGAAAAAAAAATGGAGAGTACAAAATGTACATAACTGCAAGTCCTTTATTGTCATTTTCGTTCATTACAAAAAGTTGTCAAAAAATTGGCCGATCAGACCAAAAACTGACCACCTATAAAAACTAACATGTCAAAAGCCTGATCAGAAAACCGACCAGGCCAATTAAGAAACCGACCACGGCCGAATAAGAAACCGACCACGGCCGAATAAGAAACCGACCACGGTCGAACAAGAAACCGACCACGGTCGAGTAAGACAAATAGGCTGAGTAGGCTGAATAGGCCGAGTGGGCCGAGTAGTCCTATCGGCCAACCACATCTCAAATATGTACATAAAAATTAAAATGCATGACTTTTATGCTTCATGATGTCATCGAGTGACCCACTTCAAAACTTCAGAGTCCGCACAACCGAGCACCTACCTGGAAAAAAAAATATTTGTTTTGAAGTAAAAGGATGAGCGCTAACACCCAGTGAGTGAATGAAAACTTTTAAAAATATTTCTAAACAACTTTTCAATATGCATCCAGTAATATATACTATATAATTTCATCATGTCAAAAGATTTCCATAGTAGAAGATAATATATCTACTTTCGTACTTAATATCTAGATGCATCTCTTTTCTGAACAACAATAAGATAATTTATAAAATCTTAATCTGCACCAAATTAGTATACATGGATATCTTCAATACGTAAGCCGAATTTCTTCGTGCAAACGCAGAGCCGGGAATAACTTCTGGCCATCCATGTGTAGAACGACTCAATACTCTTTTATATCTGGTCATACATGTGCAAAGTGACTCATCTGACATACACATGTGTAGAACGGCCCCAAAAGCTAACAATAATCATAACTGGGGAATGGCATAGACATTGTGCTTTTGTAAAAATCATAATCTCTTCTTGATATTTATAAAAGTAATAGCTAATATTTCTGAGTGCTAGTATAAGCATAAAACATACTCAGTTCTCTGTATAATCGTCATAAATCATTAAAAGAAATAAAACGCTTAAATGATTTGCAGCAATTAATCTTAAGCATAAAACTGGAAACTTTTGAGTTAAAAACAAAACTGAAAACTTAATTCACTCACAACTTAGACGTCAAGCTTAATTCGGACCAAGTATGCTAGGTTTCCCTACTTCGTCTTCTTTCCCTAACAATCACACAAAATCCAATTAGAAACTGGAATTCAAAGAAGAATCAACTTAAAATCTACAGTATCATAAAAGAGCTCCACTGACTTCTCTTCATTTTTCTTCTTTCTCTTTCCTTTCTTCTGCTCGATTCTACTGTTTTCTATCTCTCATAATGTTTATCCTCCAATATATATATACGTATGGAAAGATAGCTGAAGTTATGAGCTAGTTAACTAAGCTCACAACTGTCTGTCAGCTATACAGACTATGGTGGCTTACTCACCTGATGGCTTTTCATTTCACGTTTATCATTTTTTTTTTCAATTTGGGCCTCTCAATTGGGCCTGAATGACATGGACCTTACATAATATTTTTTATCGTATTGTAATATTATGTTAATTATGGGGTGAAATATTAATTGTGGAGAAATATTAAAAAAAGAAAAAGAAAATAAATATTTAGAGGAATATTTATTTTAATGTAAAATTTGGTATAGTAGATTGGATATAAAATTATAAAATAGTGCAATAGTTGTATTATTTTAGTACAAAAGTAGCAATAAAACCACTATTCATACAGTAGATACCTTAATATTGATGGGCCAACAATAAACTGTACATACCTGTCACACCATTTAGAATTTGATTTGATGATTTCAGTCATCATTTATAGGCATCTATACCCCGTAGGCCCCGTAGGCACCCAAAAAGTAGATTTGGCTACATATGATTTGGTAAATTTCATGTGAATGACACAACTCACACAGGACTGTCACCTAAAAGTTGGATATATAGTGCTTTCTTTTACACTCTCCAATTCAAGTGAGGCCATTAATTATGCTAATTCTAAATAATAAATTTCAATGGCAAGCCCTCTATTATATATTTATTATAATTCTACCTAAGTTTTGCTAATTCTAAATAATAAATTTCAATGGCAAACCATCCATTATATATATTATAATTCTACCTAAATTTTGGTCAATAATAATAGCCAAGCCTCACCAATTTTGAAGTCAACTAAATTGAACACAAAGAGATTATGAAGTTAGTTTGGCAACTTGTGATGAAGGAATTGAGAATATAAAGATCCAAATTATAAATTTATAAGTTGCATTCAACGTACCATGTAATAGCTGAAACATCGGATAAAAATAAAAGATGCGTATTTTGATTTGATTTATGCGGATATAAATCTTTATAAAGCTATCGATAAGGTGTACTTACATATCGTACATATTAACATTTTCCATATCCTATCCAAACGATCTACGATATTCGTAATCTTCTTAGTAGTATTGGTCAGACTATGGTCGTGTACTGTTCAAGGGCGTCAAATTCCTTTGTGGATTTGTTGGCTAAACAAGGTTCTGATGGTGGGAGGGAGGTCCTTATTTGGAGTGATTTTTGATGTATCGTTTGCTCTGGCCTGTCTTGTTGTGGGTTTGGTTAAGTTGCCCTATTTTGTGCTTTTTCTTTCTGGGTTTCGTTACTGGCTTACTGCTGTGTTCGTTGTGTATTAGTAGATGTTTTTCCTCTGTTGTTGTGGTCTTTGCCTCTATTTGTTCCATCAATAAATCTGCCTTTCAACAAAAAAAAAATCCATATCCTTCTACAATCGCAATTATTCATCAACCTTTTATATATAATCGCAATTATTCATCAAACTTTTCATCTAATCATTATGTGAATTCAAATATGTTCTTAGTAATATCATACCTAGTAATTAATCAATTGAATACACTGAAGTGAGACCTAAACGTATAGCAATTCAATGGAATACTATAGAGATAGTCCAAAAAAGGTAAAAAGTATCAGAAGTTTATACCAAAAGATATATATAAAAGAAGAATGATTCAATAGTTTTTTTTTTGTTCTTTTTGTTGATATCATTGGTGTAGTTTTCAATTGCACCTTTCAATTTTGTTCTATTTTTTTATCAATTGGATGACTTCACAGAAAAGAAACTACAAGAGAGAGTTGGACACCATATTCTTTTGGTCGAAGAAATAAAAAGATAACCTATCTATAATAATTTTCTAGTGAGATCAGTTCTGAAAAAAAAAATCAAAACAAAAATTATATAATGATATGGAACTTTGGTCGTGAAATAATTTCCAGGACCGGCACCTAACCGGAAAAAGTAACTCTTTTTGTTTCTTTTGAATATTTCTATTTTAATCCCTCTAGTTTAACGTAATTCTATTTTAGTCCTCTAGTTTGTAAAATTTTCATTTTTAATCCTTCCATAACTGTTTCCATTAAAAGTACCATTGCTGACATGACCAGAGGATAAAATGACCATGCTGCCCTTGAATTGTGTTTATACCATTTAAAAGACTAATATACCCTTAAATTTGTCTTATATGAACGACATGGTAATTATGTATTTAATTAAATTTTAAAAAATAAACAGCAATTCATTCAAACCCTTAGATCAAACCCTCCACCATAACTCTCTCTCTCTCTCTCTCTCTCTATATATATATATATATATATATAACAAAACAAAAAATAAACCATAAACCAAATCAAAATCATTAACACCAAACCAAAATGAAAAAATAGAATTCCAACACCAAAAACCAAATAAAAAACAAATCAAAAAACCCAATTCCAATACCAAATCACCGCAATTAGCATCATCACCAAACCACCACCACCATCACCAACATCAAGCCATGAAACACCACACCAATACCAAACCCTGACCCAGATTTGGACCACCACCAAACCCAGATTCGGATCACAATCATCAACATCTAACCATCTATAACACCTTCTCACGGCAAATGGAGCCTCGTTCTCAGCCACCGAATTCGATTCGAATTGAACCTTCAATTGAACCAAACCCTAGAAACAAACCAACGAATAGTTATATTTTTTTTTGGTGATGGTGATGGTGATGAGTTTTGATTAATTTTAATTAGTTTTCTTTTTAAATTTAATTAATTTCAAATTTAATTAGTTATACTTTTTTTTTCATTTTTTGATTGGTTTTATATATTTTAAATAGTTTTTTTTTCATTTTTCATTTAATTAATTTCAAACCTACCATTATACCCTTTCATCAAAAAGGCTTCTAGAAACTTTGGCTTTGAATTACCGTCCTACCCTCGTTGGCATAATGGAATTCTTAGAAACCCTAACGGAATTGGACGATAGGGACTATAAAACGGATTGTCAGTGAACCAGTGGACTAAAAATAACAATACTCAAACTAAAGGGTCTGAATTCTGGATTACATAAAACTAGAGGGACTAAATAAGAATATCCATTTTTCTTTTGTAGTAATTAACCAATCCGTTCCCAACACGTGACACTCATCTACATTTTTTTTTCTTTTGTAGTCATCAACAATCGGTTCCCAACACGTGTTAGGGTCAAGAATATATTTCCATATATGAAATCAATGGATGTGCTCATGTCTTCATTTTATGTCGTCATCTAAACCGGACCCAGAATCATAAAATGTTGTCATTTTAACGATATGCATGAAACATATATGTTAAGATAATTAATATAAACTGGTCATCAGTGAAGGGAGGTAGGTAGAGAAAAGAAATAAAAATGAGTTTGGATTTTCTTCCTGAAGATTGTTTTGCACACATTTGATCATTCACATCGCCTAGAGATGCATGCAGGCTCTCGCTGGTTTCATCCACGGCTCGATCCGCTGCAGATTCCGACAATGTGTGGGAGAAATTTCTGCCGTCTGATTATCAGGAGATTTTGTCAAGATTAGTATGGAAGGTGGTCTATTCCTCCGAGAAAGACTTGTTTTTCAGGTTATGTAATCCCCATCTAATTGATGGAGGTCGAAAGGTAATTTAAAAAGAAAATCAGTTTATATCCTTTCTGTCGTTATTTATTTTATTTTATTTTTTATTTTAAATATTATATGACATTACAACTCAGTTATTGATAAACATATAGTTTATATAAGAAGATAGAACAATATTATATTATATCTAGAAGAAATGAGTCTAAATAGCACATTTTCAATCTTAAAGAGTAAAACTATCGCTTTTTTAATAACTCATATTTTATTAGCACTAAAATAGATAATGAGACCAAAATGCCCCAATTTATTCTTTTACTTTTACTTATTATTTTTAATTTTCTCTATTTTTCTCTATTTTTCTCTCTCATTCTTCATCTCCTTTCACAATTCATAGAAACTCTTCTCTCTTTCACAATTCATAGACCAAAATGCCCCCAAATCGCATTCTACGATGAAATGTGGGCCTATTAATTTTTCGCCCAAAATTTCCATTACTAACACCCTTATAAAATTACATATTTTGTGACCGTTTAAGAATTACCGAAATTTGATACATGTGTAGAATAGACTATTTTTGTTAGTACTATGAAAACAGTTTAGATAAAATTACATTGTGCGATAAAATATGCGCCTCAGATTTCATCCAAATTTCCCTTGCATTCCCTTATTTTTGATCGGACGATAACTACATCTATTTGAGGTCCCCATTACCTATCATTTGTTCTCATTTTCGAGCGTATTTTTGTATATAATGTGTTTGTTGAGCTTTGTCTAGGTACATATTTCCTACATATGATATTTGAGCTTGAATGACAGTTAGGAAGCCACAGTTCGGGGTCCATATCTCCCTCCTCAAAATGAACTGGGTTTTGTAGCACCTATTTTTAGAAAGCCCCAGAAGTATTCTTTCTAGAGGTTTTTGCGGATTACAATTCTGGGTTTTCTAGAGAGAGATATGCATGTTTTCGTAACGGTGCGTAAGGCTGGAAACATGACAGCAGCTGAGAGCTACATGCAGAACACCCAACTTTCAGGGATCATATCTTCTTCCTCATATTGAATAACATTCAGATATTCATATATTTAGAAATCCTCAGACATCTTCTTTCCAGACGTTTTTATGGATCACCATTCCGGATTTTCTAGAGGGAGATATGCACGTTTTCGTAACAGTGCGCAAGGCTTGAAACTGATTCCAGACCATCATCTTGCCTGGTGTGTCATCTTGCAAGACCGCGATACACCTGATTCCAGACCATGACATGTAGGTTTTAGGCCATTTTCAGAGGGGCAAATGTGTCATTTTGCACCCCAATTCATCCCCAAACTTTCTCCAACTATAAATACATCATATTCTCCTCTTCTCTGGACAACAAAGACAAGAGAGCCATTATTTTCTTCATCTTCTTCACAAATCAAGAGAGAGAAGCTTCCAAAGCTCCCATGGAAGTCCTCCTCCATGGGAAGCACAACACCACCCATTTCTACACATCTTCCACCATTTTTGAGAGTTGATTGCAATGAGATAGGAGTGGTCCACGACCAATTTCGAGTTATGGATTCATGGGACACTTGGAGGGATTTCTTCAAGGGTTGTCTCCTTTAAACTCATTCTCTTTGTATTTCATGTTTTCTTGATTGTGTAATCCCCACTTGAGAAATATTGTAAACCTTATTTGTGCTCAATATATGTTGGTAGATTTTATATTCATTTGGGTTTTGATTTGTTCTTGTTATTATTGATTAATCCTTTATCTTGATATGCATGGGTGTGGAGATTGGAAATTGATATGTGTTCATGGATGGGGTTAGGAGTAGATTAATGTAATTGTAGGAGTAGCTGTAATCAAATATCCAATTTGTGTGTGTATGTCTTTGAAATGTCGAAATGCCATGTATGGATGGGTATTGAGTGTTTATGGGTTTTTGGTTGTGCCTAGGAGGACCGATCCTAGTATAATCTTAATCAATTAGCTCTAAAGAATGAATGAAATTTGTTCTATGTAAAACCTTGCTAGAGTAGGTTTTGGCTTATGTTCATATGCTTAATGGTAAGGACTTAAGGCACAATTACTTCACCGAGACCTTGGGAAGTGATTCGTGTCTCAAATCCCTTAGTTGAGATTACCAGCACAATTACTTCACCAAGTACTTGGCGAGTGATTTGAGTTTGTATATCTCTCAATTGAGAGAACAAGCTCTTAGCTTGAATTGAATGTCCTTAATTGAAAGGAATTGTGCATTCATGAGATTGGAGAACGCTGTAGTCATCCAATGGTAAGGACATCTCGGATTAACACCCCCCCGGTGTTCGATTCTAGGTTACGGATGAGGGGTCTCCTTTCTATCCATTTTGTATTCTTTCCTTGTATCTTGAATTGGATGTACTTAATGCTTAACAACCACTATTTGTGCACTTATGTATGATGAGCTTTATGAACCTTGTATGATAATTCTCATGCATCTCTCATTTCCACCCTTTTATTATTTGTCACTTTAATCACCATTCTCACCCCTCCATATTCCTTTGTTTCTATTTGCATTCTTTTTAGATTCATTTCCTTTACATACACCCACAATATGCATACACTTCTCACACACACCATTCTCACCACATATCTATTCTTATTTACATGCTTTCAATAAACACTAGAATTTGAGACGGTCGACGGAAACCACCTCCCTGTGGACGATACCCTCGCTTACCGCTTTACTAGTTTTCAAAACTTTAGAGCACATTGCATAGGATATTTTATAAATATTCTTTTGATAATTGCAATTTGGTAACGACATAAAAAGCGAGTATCAAAATGGCGCCGCTGCTGGGGAGGTGCCTATTCATTGATTGTTTTTTGTTCTAGCTTAAGTTCTGTAGATATTATATTTAATTGCTTTACGGATATATATGTATACGGCTAGGATTTTTCTTTTTATTATTTTCTTTTTATTTTAGCATATGTGTTTAATGTTATTGAGTTGTGGTGTGCTAGGAAAGGAAATTTTCAGGTCAGATGGACCATACAACTCTTGAAACATAGTAAGAGTGCACTTATCGCACCCAACAACCCCCAAGTGAAACGGTAGCGCCACAAAGGCCACGTGGTTGCAACCACAATAGGTATCCTCTAATTTTTATGCCTAATTGGAGTGCTTGTGGTTAGTTGTTGATTTGGGGCAGAAATTGTTCTTGTGCTTAATGTCTTAAACGCTATATTTGTTGTGTTTGTGATGATTGTGTTCTTATCTCTGAATCTTTCTAAACATTGTCCATATTTTATGAGTTGAGCAACATTGAAGACAATGATGAGTTTAGGTTTAAGGGTGTGGATACTTTTTTTTTTTTTTTTTGCTTTTGTTATGTTTAGAAAATTTTCAAATCTCTGCACAGACCGGTCAATTTTAATTTATTTTTTTATAAATAGTATCCGGTTTTGTTGAGTTGTTATTCTTTGTGTGCCGGTAGAGACATATCATGTATACATTTAACTCCATGCATCACTTTAAATATGCTTGTACAGTGCCAATCTTTTGATGTTAAGATGGATAAGACCTCTAAACTTAATTGGCTTGGGAAAATTGTGGAGACTACCCTTGTGAGATTTTGTGCCTTATTAACGTTCAGTTTTTAGGGTGTATTTTGTTTCTACTCTTAAACACTTTTCTTGTTCTTCAAATGTTTAGATTGATCTCTATAGATTTTGCATTGGATATTAAAGAACAATCCTCTTAAGATATCACATGTGTGTTTGTTTTGCTTTTGTATTGGTTGATCCTTGAGAAGTGATGTTAGGCAATGTGTGTTTAAACTACTAAAGGCCTAAACACTTACTCTTACCCTATTTGTGTGCTCCCTAAGCCAATTTGAAGCCAAACACATGAGCCATTTCTTTCATTACCCACACTTTCAAAGAACCAAGCTACTATATATAATGAAACCTTACCTAATTAGCTTGAGACCATTTGGTGATGATGATGGTATTGAGTTTTTGGGGTGTATTGTAATTACTATTATAGTTGAGAAGAAATCAATGAGTTTCTTGGGTTAGATCGTAAATGCAATTGCAATAAGGTTGAATGTAAAGATTAAATGTATATATTTGTATTGAAATTCGAAGAAATGAATGGTAGAAGAAAAAAAAAAGAAAAAAAATTGAATATTTACTCAAAAGAAAAAGGAGTAGGAAAAAAAAGTGTTAGAACAACAAAAGGTAGCCTATATGTAGACCACAAAATATGTATTTTAGATTATGTTATTGCATTGTTGATGGTTAGCAAAGTCCACGATAAATACATCTGAGGATTATGTTATTACATTGTAGATGGTCAGTAAAATCCTTATGTTGGTCTCAGGCTGTTTGTTTTCACTTTCCCATTTTTTCTTAGCCTACACCCATGGCCACATTACAACCCATGAAAAACCTAGCGAATCTCTTGGTAATGCTTGCTTGAGAGTGAAGTTGCATGTGCTCTATCTTTATTCTTAATGTTTGACTCGTTCATGAGATCTTGTGCACTTATATGAGCATTTTTCAATTTATGATTATGCGAATACATTTTGATTCCCTATACCTAAACTCTATTTCACATATGTTGATGAGTGTTATCGTCTAGGTTTTGAGTGAAAATATATGACTAAAATCTGGAGAGGATTAGAGTCGAGGCCAATTTTATCTTGGGTATTCGAGTGTAGTTGTTTTGTAAACCGAAAGCATCCTAAATATTGACATACTTGCATTGTGGGGTGCATTGTTATTAATTGGTATATTTGAGATTCTAGCCTACACTTGTTGTCTTTGCTTGGCATGTTTGGATTGCAACTCAACCATTTTCTTGTAGAGTAAATGTTTGTGGGTGTTGTAGCTGTAAACCCTCAGGAGACTATACTCCTCCTACAAGGGCCGCCTAGAGGTTCAAAAGGCTTGTGGCATACGCTTAACGTCACCATGTTTCCTACGAAAGTGGCTTTTCATTTATTTTAATTATTATATGTGTTGTTTATGTGTTTTACATTTTTAGTTTTACTCAAAGATGAGCAAAAGATAGGTTTAGGGGTATTTGATCGGATGATAACTATACCTATTTGAGGTTCCCATTACCTATCATTTGTTCTCGTTTTCGAGCGTACTTTTGTATATAATGTGTTTGTTGAGCTTTATGTAGGTACATATTCTCTACATATGATATTTGAGCTTAAATGACAGTTAGGAAGCCAAATTTCGGGGTCCATATCTCCCTCCTTTAAGTGAACTGGGTTTTGTACCACCTATTTTTAGAAAGCTCCAGAATTCTTCTTTCTAGCGGTTTTTATAGATTGGTTGAAAACACGACAACGGCTGAGAGCTTCATGCAGGACATCCAACTTTTGGGGATCATATCACCCTCCATAGATTGAATCACGTTAAGATCTTCATATATTTAGGAATCCCCAGAAGTCTTATTTCCAGAGGTTTTTACGAATCGACATTCTGGGTTTTCTAGAGGGAGATATACGCGTTTTTGTAACGGTACGCAAGGCTGGAAACTGGTGTCGCTACCGCGACACTAAGTCATGAAAAAATCACTATCGCCTGTAGCCTGGTGTGTCATCTTGCAAGACCGCCACACACCTGATTCCAGACTGCAACATGTCAGTTTTAGGCCATTTTTAGAGCGGCAAATGTGTCTTTTTGCACGCCAATTCGTCCCCAAACTTTCCCTAACAATAAATACATCAATTTCTCCTCTTCTCTAGACAACATAGACAAGAGAGCCATTATTTTCTTCATTTTCTTCACAAATCAACATAAGGAAGCTTCCAAAGCTCCCATGGAGGTCCTCATCCAGGGGAAGCTCACCACCACCCATTTCTAAACATCCTCCACCATTTTTGAGAGTTGATTGCAAGGAGATAGGAGTGGTCCACGACCAATTTCGAGTTATGGATTCATGGGACACTTGGAGGGATTTCTTCAAAGGTTGTCTCCTTTAAACTCATTCTCTTTGTATTTCATGTTTCCTTGATTGTGTAATCCCCACTTGGGAAATATTGTAAACCTTATTTGTGCTCAATATATGTTGGTTGATTTTATATTCATTTGGGTTTTGATTTGTTCTTGCTATTATTGATTAAACCCTTATCTTGATATGCATGTGTGTGGAGATTGGAAATTGATATGTGTTCATGGATAGGATTATGAGAAGATTAATGTAATTGTAGGAGTAGTTGTCATCAAATATCCCATTTGTGTGTGTATATCTTTGGAAGGTTGAAATGCCATGTATGGATCGGTATTGAGAGTTTGTGGGTTTTTGGTTGTGCCTAGGAGGACCAATCCAGGTATAATCTTAACCAATTAGCTCTAAAGAATGAATGAAACTTGTTCTATTCAAGACCTTGCTAGAGTAGGTTTTGGCTTATGTTCATATGCTTAATGGTAGGGACTTAAGGCACAATTACTTCACCGAGACCTTGGGGAGTGATTCGTGTCTCAAATCCCTTAGTTGAGATTACCAGCACAATTACTTCACCAAGACCTTGGGGAGTGATTTGAGTTTGTATATCTCTCAATTATGAGAACAAGCCCTTAGCTTGAATTGAATGTCCTTAATTGAGGAGGATTATGCATTCATGAGATTGGAGAACGCCGTAGTCGTGGTAAGGTCTCCTTTCTATCCATTTTGTATTCTTTCCTTGTATCTTGAATTGGATGTACTTAATGCTTAACAACCACTATTTGTACACTTATGTATGGTGAGCACTATGAACCTTGTGTGATCATTCTCATGCATCTCTCCCATCCACCCTTTTTTATTTATCACTTTAATCACCATTCTTACCCCTCCATATTCCTTTGTCTCTATTTGCATTCTTTTTAGATTAATTTCCTTTGCATACACTTCTCACACACACCATTCTCACCACATCCGTATTCTTATTTACATGCTTTCAATAAACACTGGATATTGAGACGGTCGATGGAAACCACCTCCCTGTGGACGATACATCGCTTACCTCTTTACTAGTTTTCAAAACTTTAAAAAACATTGCGTCGGACTTTTTATAAATATTCTTTTGATAATCGTAATTTCGTAACGACACAAAAAGCAAGTATCAATTTTCATATTTTGCAACTTTTTTATAGTTACCCAAATGTATGTGTTTATCAATTAGTGGCATGATTGAAACCTTAAATGTGTTGCTAGTTCTAAATAATAATTATTATCGAAACTCTAAATGAACCATTCTATCAAATTAAATATTATTATTGTTTTTTTTTAACTGGAAGATTTATAACAGGGGCACCAAGCCAAGCAACAAAACATGCAAAAGCAACACAGAAGGAGCCAGCGAAGCATAACAACACCAATAGAATCAAAACCCAAAAAGAAAAGAAAAAACACCAGGCAACACAGCCAGAGCCAGAAAAATAGAACACAATAGAAACAACTGAAACCAAACACAAGCAAAAACACAACAGGAACCCAAAAGAAGGAGAGCATAGACCAGAGAAAGAAAGATCAACCGTTCCCCCAAGCAACCATGTCACCGCTGTTAGACGACCCCAATTTCTCCAAGTTTTCCATAAAGGAATTGGAAGATCTAGGATTGAAACAAATACCGACATCTCCCATGGAATGGATAAGACATTTGATATTGTACAGGAGATATATGTAATCAAAGCTACCAAAATCATTGTTATAAATCCAAGAAACAGCAACCTTTGAGTCGCTGGCTATGATGATCTTCTTCTCCACCAGAACAGGTTTATAGGCGCAAAGCTTGCAAGGTTTGAGAATGGTCATTACCTTCACCTTGTTCAAATCTTGAATGCCAATATAATCTAAGAAAGTGCACCGAACCATACCTTTGAAATCACGAAGCACCCCTCAATACTTGCGTGCCTAGGCTTACCCCTAGACAACCTGTCAATGTTAAATTTGAGAACGTCGTGAGGAGGAGGAGTCCAATCATCATGCGCTTTTACACACTTAGCCTTTGATCGGTCTATTTCTGTACATGTTTTAGGTCCCCATTTCCTATTATTTATACTTTGTTCTTAGGTAAAATTAGGTGTTTTATGTGTTTGTTGAGCATGCGTAGGTCACATTCCATTCAAGAGGTGTTAGATGTTATTTTGGAGAAAAAGAGCAAGAAGTCGATTTTTGGCAAGTTCAGAACAGTCATATTGCAGGGCCTATATCTCTCATATCCGATGGAATTGTATGTCCTACTACCTATGGATTGAAATCCCAAGAAGTCTAGTTTCCGGTGCACTTTACGGATCACAATTTCGATATTCTTAGAAGATGTTATGCACAATTTAGTAACCGAAGGTCAGTGCTGGATAGTCAATCGCGGCCTAGACCGCCGTCCAGGCACAAGACCTAGCCAACGGTCTACGAAGCAGTACTTGGCAGAGGAATTCCGCGGTCTGGACCACGGTGACCTCCGGAGCTACCCAGATCGTGGTTTGTCGGATTTTTGGCAAAAATCCATTCCGAATTGGTCCAGAATTGTTTCAAAACTTTCCAAATCAAATTCTAATAATTTTAGAAGACCAAAACATGTTTGAGAAACTTCCAAAACTCAAATTATGAGTCAAATATCAAAAGAGGAAATTCAATTTAGGAAAGAATTCTCATTCCTTGTTTCATTCTACTTTCCCACTTGATGGATTTCCTAAACCTAAGAAGAATTGAGGGTTCACAAAGAAAAATAACCTATAAATACTTCCTATTCTTTGCAATTCAAAAAAGATTCCAGCCGTCCCCCACCACTCCATCACCATACACCTTCCATTCATATTTACACATCGAAGATTGAAGACGAAGAAGAATTCATCAATGGGTTTTATTGTTTCTTTCTCTTCTCTTTCTATTTTCGCAATGTGTAACTAATTCCATAATGGGAATCAATTTGAACCTCTATGAATGCTCTTTGTTAGAATTGACTATATTTAATTAAATTAAGTTTTGATTCATTCAATTTATCCCATGCCTTAATTCTTTCTTCTTGTTAATGCATGATCATACGTTGGCATGAATTTAGGGTTTTGATAATTTAATGATTGAGGTTGGAGTATTGATCTATACGTAATCTTAATTAATATTCAATTGAATGGATAAAACTGATCTTAGAATTGATCTATGCAAGTAGGTTTTGGTTCATTGTTCTTGCACTCAATGGGTTCTCGATTATAGTTTGCACCATTGATCTATGGGTAAATTGTAATTGAGAACACTTGATTCATCCCAGGATCATACGGTAACAATCATACTTAAGATAAGAACAAACCTTTGACTTGATTAATATTATGTTTTCACAGTCAATTCAAAACATTGAGTAGACATAGTAGGGGAGCATTGATGACCTAGTTTTTCTTCCATTGATCACAAACCAATATTCTAAATTGCTTTCATTAGTTTAATTTAATTTAGTTTTAGCTTTAAATCAAACTCAACAATCTTCTTGATACTTTAATTATAATTAGTTTTAACCATATAAATCACTTTTCCTCATGGGAACGATCCTTACTTGCCGCTGTACGATATCTTCACGATTCGTGCACTTGCGAGTATTGTTTTTTATAATACGATTTACACACAATCAACCTTATGTCGCTCAATACAAAAATCCTTGAGATTGATCATTGTCAACGAAATGGGCTCTTTCGAGCCCCTCCCCAAGTACTTAAACCACCAGGTGACCCTATGCTTGACCATATTTGAAGCTGAAATTAAGTCAACATCTGAACCTTTTAAAATCAAATGGTTCCTAGATTCCTAAATCGTCCAAATGATAGTGAAAAAGAGAGCACACCAAGTTGTTTTATGCTTTAAAGAAGGGTAGAGGCCCAGGAAACCTTCCTGCCAATCGTTGAAACTCGAATTGAAACAACTAAAAATAGCCTACCAACCTATATAAAGATTCCAAAGCCTTAAGGACCAATTACAGTGGAGAAAAAGGTGATCTATTGTTTCGATTCCACCTTTGCATATCACATGGTCTAAATCAGTGATCTAGTGCATGCCCAACCTCCTCATGGCAGAATTTATAAGAACTCTACCCCTATGCAGTTGCCAAGCAAAGACTTGAACCTTTGGAGGACAGAAACCTCCCCAAATAAAGTTGTCCATAGAAGAAATAGGGAGAGGAGACCTTTTAAGGCATTTTCAAAAAGAACCAACCGAAAAAAGACCCTCTTTACCAAAGGACCATGCAATTTTGTCAGAAGTTCATCTCCAAATTTGAACACTCTCCAAAGCAGAGCAAAAACTCTTCCACGCCTTTATTTCTTAACCAAACAAAGGGCGCCTAAAAGGAAGAACCCACCTCCACAACTTCCCTTGCCACCTCCCGAAATCCTTAACTAAACCATTCTTCTCCTGAGAGAGCGCAAATATCATAGGAAAAGCATCCTTCAGGGCTAAAGAATTCCAAATGATGTCATGCCAAAATCGAGCCCGATCACCTTTACCAATAATCACATTTAAACCCTCAGCCATACATTTGGCTATCGAAGAACCCTACTCAAAAAGACTTCTAACATTGTTCATAAAAGGAGAAGTCTCCACTTTACTAGACCAGTTCCAACTTAACTTACTAGGTTCCACCCCATACTTCACACATAAGATTTTTTTCCAAAGAGAATTTGCTTCACAACCGAAGTGCCAAATCCACTTGGCAAGTAAACTTTTATTTTTGTCAAGCATACGCCTAATACAAAGTCCATCATTCTTCTTACTCTTGCACACCAAATCCCAATTAACCAAATGAACTTTTTTCTTATCCTGACTATCTCCCCAGAAGAAACTGTGTTGAAGCTTCTCTATTTTCTTAATGATCCCCATCGACAATTTAAAGATAGCTATATAATATGTAGGTATATTAGAGAGGAAAACCTTAATGAGCACAAATCTACCACCTTTCGAGAGGAATTTCATCTTTCAGGGAGCAAGGCGTTGCTCAATCTTCTGAACCACCAGATTATAAAAACTCAGCTTCCCTGAATTTGCTCCTAACGGAAAACCAAGATAAGTAATCGGCAAGGAAGCTTTCCTACATCTAAATCCTTCATCCCACTTCACATTCGAAAAATCTCTTACCCACTTTAACAATGCATGACTTATGGAAGTTGATTCTAAGCCCTGAAACCAGCTCAAAACAGCGAATAATTCTTTTTAACTACAAAAGACTATGCAACGAGGGCTCAATGAAAACAATTGTGTCACCCACAAACTAAAGATGTGAGATTTTAATCTCCTCTAAACCAAAGTCCAGCCCTTTCAACAAGCCTAAATCTGAAGTTTTCACAAAAAATCCCATTAAAAGCTTCTATGACAATGTTGAATATGAAAGGAGACAGAGGATCCCCTTGCCTTTGACCTCTCTCCATCCCGAACTACCCCGTAGGGCTGCCATTTACAAGTACCGAAACAGTCGGTGTCGTGATACAATTGGCAATTCAATCAATCCATCTAGCTCCAAACCCCATGTTCTTCAACATGGACAACAAAAAAGAGTGATTGACACAATCGTAAGCCTTCTTAAAGTCAAGTTTGACAAAAATGCCCCACACACTATCTTTCCTCCACTTGTGAATAATCTCACTGGCTATCACAAAGCTGTCTGTGATTTGTCTATTTTTTAACGAAGGCCATTTTTTAGAGTCTCCTATAATCGAGTTCATGACCTTTTTTAAATGCACAGCTAATACCTTAGCAAGAAGTTTATATAAGGAGCTCACTAAACTAATGGGCCTATAGTCGTTCAGAGACACTGGATTACGGATCTTAGGAATGAGAGCAATAAATGTTGCATTAAGATCCTTGATGATAGAGCTATCTATAAATAATTCAATAAGGAAGTTCATGAAGTCAAATTTGATCGATTCTCAATTAGCTAATAAGATCATTTTATGCTTTACGTCCCTTATCAATTCATATACTTTCATGCTCATTTTTCTTTGCAAATGCCATATTTTGATGTTCCATATAGCGTTTGATGGCTTTTTCCATTCTAGGAATGATCGTGAACGAATTCGGCAGATGTTCGTGGCCAAATCAACGATTCTAGCTGGTCCAAGAGTGTTCCACGTGGTACGCATATTGCGTCAGAAGAAAACCTGTACCGTGTGGTAAACCACATGCATCATCAGAAGATCCATCATTATTGCCACGCGGTTCGTGAACCGTAACCATACCTCACCTCGAACCGTGCAAGTCACTAGGAGATCATGAATGAAACTCTCCAAGCGGTATACGTATCGTATCAGAAGAAACTTTGTACAACATCTCATCACAGCAAGTTCTTATGAAGAGCCACGCGGTACGCCATGTCAAGGTCAAAGAGCAGCCACACTTGGAGCCTACGATTTACCGCGTGATGTACTGCGTGCACCTACAGAATGTGATGCTCTATTTCACGAATAGAGCATGTGAAAACTTGTGGGCCCTCCTTTCTTATCCCTGATTGGATATGGTGAAGGGATGTTTCGTAAAGTAGAGGGGATGTCTTTGGGATCCTAGACATAAGTGGAGGAGTAAATTTGGGAGGATATAAAAGAAAAGATAGGGTAGAGAGAGAAAAGAGATTTGAGAATTAAATCTCACATGACCAGCTCTTTTTCATGTTTTTGAAGTTCTCTCTAAGTATCTTGGATTGAGTTCATCAAGGTTTGGAGTAGCTAGGGTAGGGTTTGGTCAAACAAAGAAAGCTAGTAAAGCTAAAGCTTTAAGAGAAGGAGTTCTACAACTTAGTTCTTTCTCTTCAACTCTATTGCTCTTAGTTTCTTTGTGTTCTTTTATGGAATATATTGATGTCAGTTCATCTATGGTTTATTTGTGTAGAATGAGCTAAATATCGTAGTGCTAGAACAAGATGATGCTAAACCCTTGATTTGTTTATGAAAGTCTCTTTGATTTCTCTATTTGTGCTTGTGGAATTATATGGATGTTTTGAGTGCCTAAAGCCTTTATTTGCTTGATCATTTTATAAGTGTTCTAAGGTTGAATGACATGTACCGAGAGGAGATGCATTCGATAATGCTTAGATAAATATTCATTATGCTTGACTAGAAAGTGCTAAAACCACTAGGCTAGCGCACATGGTACGATTATTTTTCCAACATACTTAATGGATTCATTTATATGTCCCGGATTGCTTGAGAGAGATTTTGGGTATAAATAGATGCTATCTCTACAACATCGAGAGAGATTAGAGATTAGTTTAAGGATTACTAACCTACAACATTTGCACGCACATGCGAGAGATCATAAGAGTCAAGAGTCGCATTGGAAAGGTGAAGCGGATTCGAGTTCTAACACATTTTTACCACATTCATCTATTGTTGTGTTTGATATTATATTTTGTGTTTGTGATAATTTGCCTTTGTATAAATCTTGGAAACTCAAGTTTTTAGATTGTTCAAATAGTATGCAAGCCTTTAAAATCCAGTAGTCATAACCTTTATCCTAGTGGGAACGATCCTTACATTGTCATTATACTACCACTCCGACCTCATGCAATTGCGAGAGTCAACAAGCGTAGTTTGACACTGTCATTAGCCTTGATGAAGTTCATATTCAAACCTTTGGGACCCGGTGCTTTATTACCATCACAGTTTGATAAAGCTTCACGGACCTCCTTTTCACTAAACTTCTTTTCAAGCTCTGTCTTTTCCTCTGCTAAAAACTTTTTATTTATGAGCCCAGAATAATTCTTGAACCTTCCTTAAAAACATGGCCACATCAGCTTTCACAAGACCTGGATCCTTACACACAATCCCATCTATCACCATCTATCCGATGAGATTCACTCTTCTCATGGCATTAGAAACATTATGGAAAATTTTTGTATTTTTATCCCTCTCTAAAAACCACTTAACACAGGGACTTCTGCTTCCACTACTGTTTAAAAACTCTCAGAGCCTTCCAAAGGTCAGAAATTAAAATAGCCTTTTCGCCTCTTAGACACTGTGACCAACCACCTTGATTAGCTTTTGCATAAACCTCAGCTAATTTGGTTTCTAGATCCTCAAACGCACTGATAATCTTTTTGCCTTCAGCTATCCACTGTTTCATTTTGGATTTATAAGCCATGGCCTTCGCAAACAACTGAAAGCCTTTCGAACAGGTAACCTTTCTTTCTGTCCAACCTCTCAGTAGCATCAGGCATTATTTTATTATCTTCTAGCTATGAAGAACTGAAAGGGCTTAGGACCCCAGTCAACCGATTGGACCTCAATACCAATTGGATTATGGTCTGACAAACTCTTAGACAGACACTTTTGAATCAGATTTGGAAACCAACCTAATAAAATAGAGGAGAGTAAAAACCAATCCGGCTTCGCCCACAAAGCTCTTCCCTGTGATTGGTCAAAGTGAAAGTGCCTCCCATAAGAAGGCATGTCAATTACCTTAGCTTGAAGAAAAAAATTGTTAAAATTTCTCATAAACCCAATATTGTCGACCCCCATCTTCTTTCAGTCGAAACCAAAATTGCATTAAAATCGCCTCCAATACACCACAGCTTAGGCAAGGAGACTTGAGCCTCAATTATACAATCCCACAAAGCCTTTCTATCACACTCCACGTTTGAGGCATAAACATTGCAGAAAACTACTTTCTTATTTAAGGATACTAGTTCGCCAGCCAAACTAACACAATTTTGGTTAGAAATGCAAGCAATAACCTTGAAAAGGTTGGCATTCCATAAGGAAATCAATCCCCCAGTTGAGCCAATCGCTTCCACACCAACATCTTTAGCTAAAACTAGACCCCCCAAAGATCTGACAACTTGATCATTAAACAGCCTTAGTTTCGACTCTTGGATAAAGAGAATCGTAGGATTATGAAGAGTAACCAAATTCTTCACTGCCCTACACTTTTCACCCCTCCCCAGACCTCTAACATTCCATGATAACACTAACATAGAAAAAAGGAGACCCCGACAGCAAGAGCCTAAGCCTATCTCTGTAGTTCCTGGAACCTAGCGACATCTTCCTCCTCTCCAGTAGCTATTGTTTTGAAATCCCTGTATCTTGCAGACTGAAGTTGAAATCCAAAGCTATCCCTGTTTCAATGACTTTTGCTATCTCAACTTTCAAATTCCAAGAACCATCGCCACCTTCTAAATCCTTAAAACACTTAATATCATAGCTAAGTGAAGCCCCCATCTCAATCACCTTAGCAATTTCTTCGTCTAGCCTCCATACATTCGAATCCCCTTGTCTACAATCTTCAGTCCTTGGTTGCGTATCTTAAGACATGGACACAGTTTTCTACACCCTTCTTTTTAACTTCTGTAATGTCTGTATTTATTGATTGACTTATTTCGTGAACAATCCATATGTTGGGGTTTTTATGTAAGGGTAGCTTAGGCTCTCAAGACCTCAAGAGAAGAAGCACCAAATGTAAAATTCTAAGTGCTTGCTTGCTTTGAAGAGATAGTTGCACACACTCACATCTCATGCATAATTCTTGTTAATATATGTTGTGTGTTTATATGTGTGCTTTCATAATTTGATAACTCTTCTTGCATGTTTATTTTTATCACATCTTTGCATTTGAAATGACATGCATTATGTGTTGCTCTTACACATACACACATTCTTCTAGCATTTGAATTGTTATATTTGACTTGGTATGCTTATGTGTTTCATTGTCTTACCTTGCTTTCATTGTGTGTTTTGGTGTGGGGGATTTTTTCAAGTAGAAAAATCCATAAAAGGGCAATGCTCGGGTCTATGCACACGTGCACTACCTGTGCACTATCCACGCAGTAAGAAGATTGAGAATTTCAATATCTCGGTGTCAGGTCAATGCGCGGACACTTGCGCTCAGCCCAGCACATTTCATTAGATGAGATTTTCATCTCTCTGGTTGAGGCCAATGCACGGGTATTTGCGCGTCATAGCATGAGTGTGCGCGGGTCACTGTGCGGGTCCGGACCCATACACTGTTGGAACCCCGTTCACCAGTAACGCAGCGAAAATGGGTTTTAAAAATTTTAGAATATATATCGTAATCTGTATCTGGGACCAGTGAACTTAGAATCGTATTTATTTTCGGAACAAATAATATATTAATTATTACACTAATAAAATATATATGTAAATACAGGAAATTATAATCATTAATAAAAAAGAAGAAGTGGAAAATAGAACCATACCAACGTTTTGAGGCTCTTTCACTTTTCGATATGCTCCTGGTCTGTACCACTGATCTTCCTAGCTATATCTCGGGACTAGTAACTGTGTATGGGCGCGTCACGGTTCTCAGGAACTTAGGATGGAGGGTGTAGAGAAAAACGAATGAAGAAACTGTTTCCTCTTAAAAAAAAACTACCTAGAACACTTCTAGTAGTTAAAAAAAAATAGTTTATTTTTTTCTTAATGCAACGACTTGCACACACTAAAAACAAAAGTGTTATTTTTCTTTTATGTGTCTGACAAAAACCAAAACCAATTCTTGTACCTCTTTATTTTTTTTTGTCAATATATATATCTATATAAGTGTGATGTGCGTTTTCACGCACACCTTTTTTTTTTAATATATATCATATATATAATATTTAAAAAATTTGTTCAAATCTATATTTGATTTTTAAAAAATTTCAAATAAAAAATATCTCATATATTTTATTTGATTTTATTTGAATTCAAACTATTTAAATTCAAAAATTAAATATTTAATTTAATAAAATAAAATAATCATATTATCTTATTTTATTAAAAAATAAATATCAACATACACCCTCAATTTAGTGATTAATAACATAATTAAATAATCTTATTATTTAATTTATTTAATCACCATTATGCATTAATTAAATAATCTCAGTATTTAATTAATTTCCGACTAAATACGTGTCACTTTTATAACACAATTAATTGGACAATCCAATTAACTAACCGTGACCCTTGTTACCTAAATCGATTGGGCTAGCAAGGGGACCTATTGGACCCACATTATTTTGAGCTCCAATAATCCCCAGAATCATTAATTAAACTCTTTACTTAATATTTTTTTATTATTAACTCCGGTGTTATTCTACCAAAAACTTGAAGTTGCACTCTCTCAACTGCAGACGCTTTTACACAGACTGATACAACTTGGTGTCCATCGGTGTAGCTATTACAAATGATGTGATCCTCCACAGTAGTTCATAATTACAGCTGGGTCATAATGTCCGTTATACCCCTCTAATTTCATATATCCTTTAAGTACCATTGATTCTCTAATGGACAATAAATCCTATTTCCTCATGGAATTAAGAGTGAGGAGAACGCTCATATTGTCAAAGCCCCTAATCAACCCTTAAGGGAACTACCATCTACTTCTCATAAGAATGAGTGGATTCCACTATTGTGTACAACCCTTCCTAGCCACAAGCCAAACCGCAATCCTAACATACGGAGTATATTGATCGGGAAATGCATCTGACTTCACCCATGGTATATCAAAGACCACGATCTAACCTGAAGGAGTCGATAAGACACTCATGATTAAGATCACCTACATATAGCCATCATTAGTTGATATATATGAATCTCATCAGTAAACGGGTCTTGGTGTGATATTCATATAGATCATGACCCAGTCCTATATGATCACATCATACAAGGTGCCTCCATTCCCATATCTTATATGAATCATTCAGGATAAAGTCACTGTACATTACGGAATGGACCAGAACTATAGATTAACCAAAAATAAAGTACCCAGCTTTATTTGCTATCTATGGACTTTTTAGATTGCACGCCTTTTACTGTATCCATCAGTATATGACACTCATATACACAGTTCGAGATTACATTCGGCAATCCAGGATGTTAATATGTGCACAAGTTTATAAAATAAATAGCATAACAAGAATGAATTGAACCTTTCTTTTTATTTACTTCATAAATCCATTTACAAATTACATACTTAGGGCATAAACCTCATTAATCTCCCACTTGCACTAAAGCATGTGAGGCATGTCTTGTAACCCTAGACCATCTAGGTGACCCGAAAACACTTTACCCGGTAAGGTCTTCGTAAATGGATCAGCATGATTGTCTTGTGAGGCTATCTTGGTGACGATCACATCTCCTCTCTGCACTATTCTCTCTGATGAGATGATACTTTCTCTCTATATGCTTCATTCTCTTATGGCTTCTTGGTTCTTTGGAATTAGCCACAACACCACTGTTATCACAATAAAGTGTGATGGGCTTATCCAGGTCTAGAACAACTTCTAGATCACTTAAGAACTTACAGAGACAAACAACCTCTTTAGCAGCTTCACACACGGCTACATATTCGGCTTCCATGGTGGAGTCAGCAATGCAAGATTGGTTGATACTTCTCCATACAATAGCTCCACCACCCAGGGTGAATACTGATCTAGACGTGGATTTCCTAGAATCCCTATCTGACTGAAAATCAGAATCCGTGTCTCCTAACGGGATCAAATCCTGTCAAGAATACACTAGCATATAATTTCTCGTTCTCCGAATATACTTGAGCATAGTCTTGACAGCAACCCAATGATCCAATCCTTGTTGAATTGCTATTAACTGACTACTCCCACAGCATAACAGATGTCCGGTCTCGTGCATAATATAGCATACATAAGACTACCTACTGCCGATGTATATGGTACACGTCTCATATCCTCAACTTCTTGAGGTGTCTTAGGACACTGTTCCTTAGACAAGTAAACTCCATGCTTGGAAGGAAAATTACCTTTCTTGGAGTTCTGTATCAAAAATTGCATAAAAATCTTATCGATATATGATGCCTGAGATAGTACTATGAATTTGTTCGTACGATCCCTTATAAGTTGGATCCCTAGAACATAACTTTCCTCTCCCAAATCTTTCATTTGGAATTGGTCAGCTAGCCAGCCCTTTACATCAAACAACCCTCCCACATCATTCCCAATGAGTAGGATATCATCTACGTATAGGATCAAAAAAACTACTTTCTTATCAATGATGCACTTGTAGACACAAGGCTCATCGATGTTCTGCTTGAAGCCATAGGTTTTGATCACATCATCAAACCTAATGTTCTAAGATCTAGATGCTTGCTTAAGTCCGTAGATGGACCTTTACAGCTTGCAAACCTTTTGCTCTTGATCTGGAGACACAAATCCTCATGGTTGCATCATATAGATGCTCTCATCAAGATTGCCATTCAAGAATGCAGTCTTGATGTCCATTTGCCAAATTTCATAATCGAAATAGACAGCAATGGATAAGAGAATCCTAATAGACTTAAACTTGGCTACTGGCGAGAAGGTCTCTTCATAATCAACCCTATCTTTCTGCATATAACCCTTGGCTACTAGCCTTGTCTTGAAGGTCTCTACCTTCCCATCTACTCCTCTCTTTCTTTTATAGATCCACTTACGCCCTATGGGTTTTACCCCATCCGGTAAGTCTACAAGATCCCAGACTGAGTTAGAGTACATGGACTTCATCTCGAGATTCATGGCTCTAAGTCATTCCACTTTATCAAGATCTTCCATTGCATTCTTAAATGTCAACGGATTATCCACACTATCAGTAGAGACAACACCTTGTCTCTCACCTATAGCTAAATAGCGTTCAGGTTGTCTCACAACCCTCTCACTACGTGTAGGTGGTAGTGTATCCTGATCAGGAACCATCTGACTCTTAGATGTTTGTGGATCAACAACTCTTGTTGATAAAGCACTAGTCTCACCAGACTCCAACTCATTTAATACAATCTTAGAACGAGGTTTATGGTCACAAATGTAATTGTCCTCAAGAAACTTGCATTTGTCGATACAACTACTTTGTTGTCTTTGGGATTTTAGAAGTGTCCACCTCTGGTCTCCTTAGAGTATCCTACAAACAGGCACACAACAGACTTGAAGTCTAGCTTTCCAAATCTGTTCTTCAGTACGTGTGCTGGACACCCCCATATCCAGAAATATCGCAAACTAGCTTTACGACCATTCCACAACTCTAGGGGAGTCTTAAGAACAGATTTGGATGGCACTACATTCAAAATATATGCCGCTGTTTGTAATGCATATCTCTAAAAGAAATTTGATAATGATGAGAAACTAATTATAGATCTCACCATTTTTATCAGGGTTATATTTCTCCTCTCCGCTATACCATTTTACTGAGGTGTACCGGGAGCTGTGAGTTAGGAAACTATCCTATGCTCGACCATACAGTCTTCAAACTCTTGGTCAAGGTACGTCACCTCCACGATCCGATCGTAGTGAATTGATAGTCCTACCTAATTGATTATCAACTTCAACTCGGAATTCTTTGAACTTTTCAAATGTTTTCGACTTTCGTTGCATCAGGTAGACATATCTGAATCTTGAGTAGTCATCTATAAAGGTGACATAATACTCATAACCACCCCTAGCTTTAACATTCATCGGTCCGCAGATGTTTGTATGTATAAGCTTTAGCGGTTCTTTAGCTATAAGCTCTTTTCCAGTAAAAGGTCTCTTAGTCATCTTACGTTCTAGACAAGATTCGCAGACAGGTAAAGTGCCAACCTTTAACTCACTTAAAGGTCCACTTTTTACTAATTTGTATATCCGGTCAAGGTTGATATGACCAAGCTTTAGATGCCAGAAATACGTGTCATTATCTGGAGAAATCTTATGTCGTTTAGTTTTTGGTTTTTCAACCTTAAACATTTCGGTGTTGAGCAGTCTAGTATGTATTAACGGTCTTAACACATACAAATTGTTTTCATTAATTTCTGAACAAATATTCAGACCATTCTTTCCAATAATAACCGATTTATTATTAAAAGAAACAAAATATTTTTATTCTAACAACTTAGAAACGGAAATCAAATTCCGTATAAATCCAGGAATATAAAAAATATTGTTTAATAATAAAAAACTATTTTTTTATTACAAAATTGCAATCTTATTGCTCCCACTGCTTTGGCCAATACGATATCCCCTGACACCGTACGCATTGACAAAGCTCTCTCCTCTAGCTGTGTCCAAGAATCAATCCACTGCAGAGAAGAACAAACATGATTAGTGGACCCCGAATCAACTATCCAGGGTGAAGAATCATCTTCCACTAAACAAGATTCAAGAACAAGTAAATCATATTTACCTTTCATCTTTTTATTCTTGGCTACCTCCTCCAGGTACTGAGGACAGTTCCTCATCCAGTGCTTGATCTTGTTACAATGGTAACATTTTCCTATGTCTTGTTTAGTGGAGGTGCCCTTCTTTTTGCTTTGGGATTTCTTGGGTTTGGGCTTGCCCTTTGCCTTCCCAGCGGACCTCTTCCTCTTATTATTATTAAAGGAATATGGTTCAGTAACATTTGTCTCACCGGTCTTGCCTTTGTTGTCCTTAATCAAGGACTCAAAGGTAGTGAGCTCATTGAGCACCTGTGTAAGACTGAACTTTAACTTGTTCATCTCGTAGTTGCTTTTAAACTGATCGAAACTCTTCGGAAGAGTCGTCAGTATGATGCTCACTTGACTGGGTCGTCAATGGCCCTGCCATTGACTTCTGTTGTGTTGAAGTAGGACATCATGCTCAAGACATGTTTCCTAACTGACGTACCTTTCTTCATACCAGCGAGCATAGTGGAACGAACATCTTCATGTCGCTTTTTCTCGGAGGGCTGCCCGAACATAGCTTGCAATGACTCCATGATTTCGAATGCTGAAGTCATTGTTTTGTGCTTTGTGACAAGCATGTCTGTCATTGAAGCCAACAGATATGTTCGGGTCTTCTCATCAGATGAGACCCATCGCTGGTATGCCTCACGAACAGTTCGTGTGGCATTGGCAGTAGGCGCTGGAGGACATTCCTCCGTAAGCACAAACTTGAGGTCTTTGGTGACCAAAATTGCATTAATATTAAGTTTCCACTTAGTGTAGTTATCACCAGTTAATTTGTCATTTGTGAGAATTTGAAGTAATGCAGAATACATTTCTGAAATAAATAAAACATTCATTCAGTTATTTATTTAAAACAAGTGCGAGTGCTTTGGTATAAATTTAAATATGATGCATGAACATGTTTAACGAACTAGAACTACTCTAAAAATAGTTACTATACCACGGCAATCCAACATACCACAAATGAGTGCCGCCTTAGGGTCGGTCCAATCTTTACATATTGGACCGAGACATTCTTAATCAAATGATATTCTAGAATAACTCTTATTCCATATCATTCAACCATCGTTTATGTAGTCAAGTTTTTAATTAACAAACTTAATCAAAACCTTCGTGAGTGTAACCCACCATTTCAGATCTCACGAGCTTAACTCGAGAATTGCCGCCTTAGGATCGGTCAATCCTGAAATAACCTTAGAAATCATATCCGTTAGGAAGTCAACCTTGGTATTGACCTTTGTGGAAACCCTCCTTAGGGAGGACGAAAGCAAAGCCGTCACGAGGCCCCACTCGGATCTCACGGTGTTGAACTAATGATGGAAACCGTGAGATATATATGTCATATATCCCTCTCCCACTCACTATTTCAAAATTAGGGTTTTCTATTATCCGTTAATGCGTATAAACTCTACAAGATCAAACGGACAACTTTAATCAATGTATCTAGCGCATTAACTAATTAGAATCAAATTCTAATTAACTAATAAATTATTAATGATTTTTAACAATTAAAAATCTAATCTATTAGTGAATAATCTAAGCATTTGTAAACTATTTACTAAGCTCAGAATATTATGATAGTGTTTACCAAGCTTTAACTATTAAAACTCTAACACAATATTCGGTTCATTTATAATTAGGCAATTAATCAAATTAATCCTAATTACTAAAATGACCCCATTAATCTAACTTATTAAACCCTTTAATAACTAGATTAATATTAATGAGAATTACCAAGTTTTTTAACCATTAAAAAACTAATCTCATTGTCATAGCCAATTTATGTATTTACCCATTTTAATCACATAAAAAAAAACATAAAATATCAAGCTATGATGCATGTATGACATATCAAATATATTTGTGTAGGCATATCTAATCTAAATGACATACGTATGTATGACAATGCTTTTATCATCACATAATATAAAGCATATATGAATTGACTGAGTATTGTGGATTATTTAACCTAAAAAAAATTGGAATCTAAAATTATAAAAATACCCCCAAGGTATTCCTTGGTCTTCTTGTTATTTTCGAGTCTTCTTGTTATTTTCGAGTCTTCCAGTCTCTTCAGGTCACTCCGATTCATCTCATGAATCCTTCTTCGTGATTTTTCCAGGTCTTCAATATAGGTTACATTTTCTTTTTACAATACAATAAAAGTAAAAAAAATAATAAAAATAAACAAAAATAATAATAATATAACTCATAAACCCTAAATCCACAGTACTATATAATTAACGATCAATCATGTTTCTATAAATTAAAAATTTAATATAAATATAAAAATATCATACAGTCAATTTAAATTGTGCCTACACAATCATACATACAGAAGCATCGAAAAAAATTTCCTGTTCTGAAAATAAAATTGGCTCTGATACCAATTGGTGGAACCCCGTTCACCGGTAACACAGTAGAAATGGGTTTAAAAAAATTTATAATACAGATCGTAATCTGTATCTGGGACCAGTGAACTTGGGATCGTATTTATTTTCGGAACAAATACATATACTAATTATTACACTAATAAAATATATATGTAAATGCAGGAAATTGTAATCATTAATAATAAAAAAAATGAAAATAGAACCATACCAACGTTTGGAGGCTCCTTCACTTTTCGATATGCTCCTGATCCGTACTACTGATCTTCCTAGCTATATCCTAGAACTAGTAACTGCGTGTGGGCGCGTCACGGTTCTCAGGAACTTAGGATGGAGGGTGTAGAGAAAAGTGAATGAAGAAACTATTTCTCCTTTAAAAAAAAAAACTACCTAGAAAACTTCTAGTAGTTAAAAAAAAAATAGTTTATTTTTTTTCTTAGTGCAACGACTTGCACACACTAAAAACAAAAGTGTTTTTTTTTCTTTTGTGCCTTTGACAAAAACCAAAACCAATTCTTGTACCTCTTTAATTTTTTTTGTCAATATAAGTGTGCTGTGCATTTTCACGCACACCATTTTTTTTAATATATATCATATATATATATATATATATATATATATTTATATATATATATATATATATAATATTTAAAAAATTTGTTCAAATCTATATTTGATTTTTAAAAACTTTCAAATAAAAAATATCTCATATCTTTTATTTGATTTTATTTGAATTCAAACTATTTAAATTCAAAAATTAAATATTTAATTTTATAAAATAAAATAATCATATTATCTTATTTTATTAAAAAATAAATATCAACATACACCCTCCATTTAGTGATTAATAACATAATTAAATAATCTTATTATTTAATTTATTTAATCACCATTATTCATTAATTAAATAATCTCTTTATTTAATTAATTCCCGAATAAATACGTGTCATTTTCGTAACACAATTAATTGGACAATCCAATTAATTAACCGTGACCCTTGTTACCTAAATCGATCGGGCTAGTAAGGGGACCTAACGGGTCCACAATATTTTGAGCTCTAATAATACTCAGAATCATTAATTAAACTCTTTACTTAATATTCTTTGATTATTAACTCCGGTGTTATTCCACTAAAAACCAGAAGCTGCACTTTCTCAACTGCAGATGCTTTTACACAGACTGATACAACTCGGTGTCCATCGATATAGCTATTATATATGGTGTGATCCTCCACAGTAGCTCGTAATTAGAGCTGGGTCATAATGTCTGTTATACCCCTCTAATTACATATATCCTTTAAGTACCATTGATTCTCTAATGGACAATAAATCCTATTTCCTCATGGAATTAAGAGTGAGGAGAACGCTCATATTGTCAAAGCCCCTAATCAACCCTTAAGGGAACTACCATCTACTTCTCATAAGACTGAGTGGATTCCACTATTGTGTACAACCCTTCCTAGCCAAAAGCCAAACCGCAATCCCAACATACGGAGTATATTGATCAGGAAATGCATCTGACATCACCCATGGTATATCAAAGACAACGATCTAACCTGAAGAAGTCGATAAGACACTCATGATTAAGATCACCTACATATAGCCATCATTAGTTGATATATATGAATCTTATAGGTAAACAGATCTTGGTGTGAGATTCAAATAGATCATGGCCCAGTCCTATATGATCACATCATACAAGGTGCCTCCATTCCCATATCTCATATGAATGATTCAGTATAGAATCACTGTACATTACAGAATGAACTGCAACTATAGATTAACCACTAATAAAGTACCCAACTTTATTTGCTATCTATGGACTCTTTAGATTGCATGTCTCTTACTGTATCCATCAGTATATGGTACTAATATACACAGTTCGAGATTACATCCATCAATCCAGGATGTTAATATGTGCACAAGTTTATAAAATAAATAACATAACAAGAATGAATTGAACCTTTCTTTTTATTTACTTCATAAATCCATTTACAAATTACATGCTTAGGGCATAAACCCAGACATGCACAACCCGTGCATTACGCTAATCTGGCAGATTTTGTTAAAACGAAAACACTTCATTTTTTACCCATATAAATATGTCTCTTCATATTCAGGTCATTTCAAGAGTTTCATTTTTCATTCTTTTCTCTTAGAACATCCTTTAAGAGAAAAATATCTTCTAAAAACTCACCTTTATACACTCAAAGCTTTTCCTTTGATCTTAAAAACATCATCTTGCATCATCTAAGTCTATTTAGAGTGCATCCATACATGGTTAAGCATCATCACATCTTGTTTGGTAAGTCTCTCACTATCTTCATATAAGTTAAGTGTTTCCCTTACAAAGCCATCTGTTTTATGATTTATATGCTCTTATAATATAATCTAGACACAAATAGAGATTGTTTGTGATGAAATGATTGAGTGTTGTATTGTGATAGCTTCATAGGATTGTTTGATCTATGTTAGCTAAGCTTTATGAACATGTCATTTAGCTCTTGATATTTTGGATTGTTTTTTATGCCATTTTATCATCCTAGATAAGCATCTAAGGTTCCCTAACCTTGTTTTTTCTTTGAATATCTTCATATATTCACATAGGCCATTTTATCTCTTCATTGAGAAGTAAGTCTTGTGTTGCTTCCGGGAGTAGATTGTTTCAAGCACAAGCAAATTGGACTAGGTTCACTCATACCGAGATTCAGTAGTGGTTGTGGGTTATTTACCGAGATTCAGTAGTGGTTGTGGGTTATTTACCGAGATTCAGTAGTGGTTGTGGGTTATTTACCGGGATTAGGTTGTAACACCATTATCATTAGTGGATTCGATGTTCAAGTGTGGCTCACTTAATAGCCCATGGTTTTCCCAATTAGAGGGTTTCCACGTATATCTCAAGTGTCTTTTATTATTCCATATTTTTTGCACTTGTGATATTATTATGACTAGTTAGAGGTCTTTTCGTCTAAATTGGCCTTCACCCCCCTCTAGATTAATATTAAACACACCATAATATTTGTTTCAATTAGTATCATAGCGGGTTCCTAGACATACATAGGTGATCCTTGCTCTTTTTGGTGTGTTTTGCATTTTGTGTGATTCTTTGATCATTCATACATTTGGATTCATTTCATTCATTCATAAACACTATGAGTGGAAATGGTGGCAACGAGGGCGCTTCTAACACAAGACCTTCCCTTCTCACCGGGTTGAATCATGCCTCTTGAAAAGGCAATATGGAGTCGTATATTTATCAAATCCATGATAGGGCATGGATGGCAGTTGAAGACGGCTACACACCATCGATGATGACTTCTACGGATGGAGGAGAGGATGTACTTAAGCCAAAGGCACAATGGAACGCATAAGAGTTTGAGGCATCAAAATGGAATAGGAAAGCAATGCAAACCATCATATGTGCGATGGATGAGAATTAATATAAGTTGGTTCAAAACACTAGGATAGCTAAGGAGGTATGGGATATCCTAGAGGTTGGGCATGAGGGAACCGATATGGTTAAGGAATCAAAGCTTCAAGTTCTCCAAACACAATTTGAATTGCTCAAGATGGAAGAGAACGAGTGCTTCAATGACTTTGAAGTGAGATTGATAGACATTGTGAACCAAAATCATCCACCTGGTGACCCTTATTCGGATAGAAAGATCAAGCAAATGATTATGAGATCTCCACCCGATAGATTTGAGTCCAAGGTAACGGCTTTAGAAGAGAAAAATGCTTACAAGGATATGAAGCCGAGTGAGGTGATTGAGAGGCTTCTAGCTTATGAATCTAAGAAGTGTCTACCTCCACACCTCCTAAAAAGCAAAAGGGAATTGCTTTGAAAGCCTCCAAAGATGAGAAGGAAGAGACATATGACTTGGATGAAGAAATGGCCTTATTGATGAGAAAGTTCAAAAAGTTCTACAAATCCGAGAAGAAAGGTTTCGGATCCAAGGGCCAAGACTTGAAGAAAAAGACTCCCTTCAAAAAGCTTGAGCCTAGACAAGAAAAGACCAAAAGGTAAAGGGTCCGATGCTACGAATGTGGTGGGATAGGTCACTTTGCTCCCGAATGTGCCAATCACAATGTCAAGAAAAAGGGAAAAATGATGGCATCCATATGGAGTGGAAGTGATAACTCCAATAGAGGAGATGCGTCTTTGGAGGATGAAGAACTCATGGCTAACTTCATAGTATTTTCATCTTCTCACAAGAGTAAAGATTCTAGTGAAGAAGAGGAAAATGAGTCAAGTGATGATGGATCTTCATCACAATCCATAAATGGAAGTGTGGATAGAATGGATCTCAAAGACTATATGGTCAAGTTTGAAAGTTCAAGGTTAAAGAACAAGGAAGAGATTAAGAGATTAAAAGAAGAAAACCTAGAGCTTTCAACTCAAGTTGACCAACTAAGTGAAGAATTGGTGAGAACCATGGAGAGTGAAGACAAGCTAAGAAAAGAGTTAGACTTATCTAAGAGGAGTAAAGAAGAGTTGAAAAAAGAGCTTGAAGATGCTAGAGAGTTGATGGCCAAGATGAACTCTAGCACTAAAAAACTTGACCACATGTTAGATGTTGGAAAGAGGCCAAGTGATAGGAAGGGGCTTAGGTTTGAAGAAGACAAGATGTCCCCCACTCTAAGCAAGACCATATTTATCAAGTGCATGGATCTCAAGGAGTCTTCACCTCATCAATCACCTAGGAAGAAACTTGACTTATGAGAGTGTTCAAGAAGTGCTCAAGTGAATGTGGCATCAAGAAGCCTACCTCAAGATCATCCTACAAGAACTCCTCAAGCTCATAAAGGGAATACACCTATCATGCAAGCTCAACCAAGGAAGTAATCAAGTCATGTTCAACAACAAAGAATGAGAGATCCTCAACAACAACCAAGACAACCACAAAGACATGGGAAGACCATAATGCATCCTCAATGTTATGGTATGATTCCTAACTTCATTTCTACATGTCATTTTTGTGGTATTGATGGTCATATTAGACTAAATTACTTTAGATATATTAAATTGTGTAGAATTGAAAGCATGATAGAGAAGAAAAAGGTTAAAGCCAAGATGCATGTCACTAGGAAAAATGAAACACTTCTGCATGATCCTAGGACATCTAGAGCCCATGTACCATTGACCACTAAGAAAAAAAAATGTTTCACCTAGATGGATTAGAATAGATGAACACTTTTGCCATGTTGTAAAAAGTGCCTTGAAAGCCAATTCTTCTAATTTTTGGTCTTTAGATAGTGGGTGCTCTAGGCATATGATGGGTGACAAGAGTTTCTTTGAGACTCTTGTCATGGAGGATGGAGGATGGAGGTAATGTCACCTTAGGTGATGGATCCAAAAAGAAAGTTAAAGGGAAATGAACCATTTCAATTCCCGGATTACCCTCCTTGTCCAATGCTTTGTATATTGATGGCCTTAAAGCAATTTAATAAGCATTTCACATCTTAGTGATGAAGGACTTTCCGTATTGTTTGGCAAAAATGATTGCTATATTCTATTGCCCAATAGACAAACCTTGTTAAAAGGCATGAGATCTAGCGACAATTGCTATTGTCTTGAAACTAGAGTAGTCACTTGCAATGTGTCAAAGGATGAGCAAATTAAGTTGCGGTATGAAAGACTTGGCCACATGAACTATCAGGATTCATAAATCTTAGATAAGTTCAATGTTGGACGAGGCCTACCGAAGCTTGGGAAGAAAGCCAATAGTGTGTGTGGACTTTGCCAATAAGGGAAACAAACCAAGAGCATGCACAAAAAGGGCAAGTATCTCTCTACCAAGGAGCCTCTAGAGCTTCTTCACATGGATCTTGTGGGTCCCATGCAAACCGAGAGTTTAGGTGGAAAGAGATACATTTTTATTTGTGTAGATGATTTCTCTAAGTACACATGAACTTATTTTCTTAGAGAAAAATCCAAAACTTTTGACAAGTTTAAAATGCCTTGTACTAAAATTCAAAATGAAATGAACTCAAACATTAAAAGAATTAAATGTTTAAGAGTGACCATGGGAAAGAGTTGAGAATGTCCATTTTGAAAACTATTGCAATAGTCTAGGCATTTCTCATGAGTTTTCGGCTCTGATGACACCTCAATAAAATGGAGTTGTTGAGGGAAGAATATGGTCCTTCAAGAGATGACCCTTGTGATGTTACTTAGTAACAATGTTTCTAGGAACCTTTGAGTCGAAGCCGTCAATTTGGCATGCTATATAGAAAATAGAGTCTTTCTAAGGCCCTACACTAGGCAAACCTCCTATGAGTTATGGAAGGGTAGAAAGTCAAATGTTAGCTACTTTCACATCTTTGGAAGCAAATGCTACATTTTAAATGACCGAGATGAACTTGACAAATTTGATGCTAAGAGACGAGGGTATTTTTATTGGCTATGCCTTGAATAGTATAGCCCATAGAGTTTTCAATTTGAAGACTCGAACCGTCATGGAATCGTCTAATGTTGTCATTGATGATACAAGGCTCAAGTCTAATGACCATGATGAGGAGGTAGATATAGTTGAAGACTCTCCATTGGAAAAGGTTATGGGGACTCCTAATAGTGGAAAATCTAATTTTGATAATGATATCATACAACCTATTGATATAGTTTCTCACTTGAACTCTAATGAACCCGCTTCATGGGTTAAGAAACTCCATGATAAAGATGATATCATTGGAAAAGTTAATGATGGTGTTAAAACTATGAGTCAAATGGCTAATTTAATTAGCTACACTTGCTGTACCTCTCAAATAGAACCCAAGAAGGTTGATGAAGCCTTAAAGGATGAATTTTGGGTTCTTGCTATACAAGAAGAGCTTAACCAATTTGAAAGGAATAAGGTTTGGACTTTAATTCCTAGGCCTAAGAACACTAATGTGATAGGCATAAAGTGGGTCTATAGGAATAAATCCGATGAGGATGGCGACATTGTTCGAAACAAGGCTAGGCTTGTAGCACAAGGGTACTCTCAAATTGAGGGTATTGACTTTGAGGAGACATTTTCTCCCGTTGCTCGGTTAGAGTCCATTAGGCTTCTTTTATCCATCTCTTGTTTGTACAAGTTCAAGTTGCATCAAATGGATGTTAAGAGTGCCTTTCTCAATGGCTTCTTGTAAAAAGAAGTGTTTGTTGAGCAACCCAAGGGGTGGATCCTAACCACCCCAATCATGTCTATCACCTCAAGAAAGCTTTATATGGGTTGAAACAAGCACCAAGGGCTTGGTATGAGCACCTCACTTAATTTCTTGTAGACAATGGTTATACAAGGGGTAGTGTTGACAAGACTATTCATAAAGAAAGACAAAGATAAGCTCTTTATAGCTCAAATCTATGTTGATGATATAGTTTTTTGCTCCAACAACAATACCAAATTCCAACAATTTGTTGATGTCATGTCTCATAAGTTTGAAATGAGCCTTGTTGGTGAGCTAAGTTACTTTCTAGATTTTCAAATTAAGTAAATGGATGATGGGATCTTCATATCCCAAGCTAAATATGCCAAAAACCTAGTGAAAAAATTTGGCCTTGAAAATGACAAACATTGTGATACACCCATGAGTACCACTTTGAAACTAAGCAAGGAAGCTAGTGGTAAAAGTGTGGACCAAACTCTGTATAGTGGCATGATTGGTAGCTTGCTCTATTAACTGCGAGTAGGCCCGATATCTCTTTTAGTGTGGGTGTATGTGCTAGGTACCAATCGGATCCTACGGAGTCTAATCTCTCTTCCGTTAAGAGAATCATTCGATATGTGAATGGGACATCCAACTATGGGATTTGGTACTCTTTGACACTAATGCTAGTCTTGTAGGCATTAGTGACGCGGATTGGGTAGGAAATTGTGATGATAGGAAAAGTACATCCGGCGGTTGCTTTTTCCTTCGGAACAACCTAGTCTCTTGGTTTTGCAAGAAGCAAAATTCAATTTCCTTGTCTGAGGTTGAGACCAAATACATAGCCACGGGGAGTGGATGCACACAACTCCTTTGGATGAAGCAAATGCTAGTTGACTATGGATTCAATCAAGGTACTCTTACTCTCTTTTGTGATAACATGAGTGCTATTAATATTTCCAAGAATCCGGTTCAACATTCTAAAACTAAGCATATTGACATCTGCCATCATTTCATTAGAGAACTAGTTGAGAATAAATGCATAGTACTTGAGCATGTAGGTACTAATGATCAACTAATGGACTTATTTATTAAACCCTTAGATGCTACTCGATTCAAAACTCTTAGTAGATCTATTTGGATTTGTCTCATGGAGTGATGAGTTTTTATATTTGCCCCCATATGGGGAACTCAAGCAAAGAGAGCTATTGTATACTTGTTGCATGTAAAAATTTGGAAGTATTTATGCTCCTTTATTAATTGTTTGAGTAGCTTGGTTGCACTTATATCATATTATATTTTATTTTCTTCAATAAGTATGAAATCTGTTTTGATTACAATCCATGTCATATTTATGTTCAAACATGCATTTTTGGACTAGAAGATCTACATAGGAAGTACATGTTAAATGACCTATAGTTATCTCCATGACATGATGATTCTTTAATGACATGTAAATGAAAAATGAAATAGCATGAATTGATAATTGCATTTGTTAAGTGCTAAACAATGTGTGAAAATGCTAGTGAGACTCAAACGGTTAATCATTGTCTCTCATTCTTTATTAGTTGAACATGTCTACCATCATATAGGTATCTTACCCGGAAAAATCAAATAGGGTGCAAACTCACTCATGTCATATTTTACTTATAAAGTTGGATATAGTGCTCTTAAAACTTGACATATATGAAAAATCTATATCCTTGCTTCTCTCATGACAAATGGTGAAATTGGGTTGAAGTCTATTGGAAACCTTTGTTATTTGCTTTGCCAAATACCATTGTTTTGGATTTGAATGCAACATATCTTGTATGCAAAGCATTTTTGATTCACACATTCTCTTAATATAAATCTTCTTGTTTCTCTCCTATTAATTGAGTTGCATAAATATGGCGTCTACGATTATGCAAATATCTTCTATGCTTATTTCTCTCTTTGCCTTGAGTGACCCAGTTAGGGACTACTCCTTTGCCTATATCATGACAAAAAGGGGGAGTAGCATATGGTTTTTAAGGGGTAACTTGGTAAGGGTGAGTAGTACAAATAGGGGAGATTACATTTAGGGGGAGTAACCCTTTGAGAAGGAGCACACTCACATACATTGCATTCACATACATTGTATGATGTTGTCCTTATTTTCCTAAACGCAAATGCTTTTTATTTTCAATTGATCATCTCACATACACTTGGTTTGGAAAGTGTATTTGTTTTTGCTTTGTGTGTAGGGTTGATAATTCTACATGAAATTGAAGATTGAAAAGAATTGAAGTTTTTTTTTATGTCTTTTTGTAATGTAGAATATCTTCCCAGTGCTTTAGTTGTTCTTTTGTGAGGATCAATGTGAGTGGTGGTTTTGTCACGAAATAGCCAAAGGGGGAGATTGTAAAGTCCTCATTTATTGATTGGCTTATTTCGTGAACAATCCACATGTTGGGGTAGTTTAGGCTCTCAAGACCTCAAAAAAAGAAGCACCAAAGGTAAAATTCTAAGTGCTTGCTTGCTTTGAAAAGATAGTTGCACACACTCACATCTCATGCATAATTCTTGTTAATATATGTTGTGTGTTTATATGTGTGCTTTCATAATTTGATAATTCTTCTTGCATGTTTAGTTTGATCACATCTTTGCATTTGAAATGACATGCATTATGTGTTGCTCTTACACACACACACACACGCACACACACACACACACACACATTCTTCTAGCATTTGAATTGTTATATTTGACTTGGTTTGCTTATGTGCTTCGTTGTCTTACCTTGCTTTCATTGTGTGTTTTGGTGCGGTGGATTTTTTCAAGTTGAAAAATCTATAACAGGGCAATGTGCAGGTCTATGCGCGGGTACCCTACCCGTGCACTACCCGCACAATGAGAAGATTGAGAATTTAAATCTCTCGGTGTCAGGTCAATGCGCGGACACTTGCGTTGGTCTAGACCTGCGCAGTCCCGTGCATTTCACTAGGGTGAGATTTTCATCTCTCTAGTTGAGGCCAACGCGCGGCCATTTGCGAGGCATAGCGCGAGTGTGTGCGGTTCACTGCCCGGGTCCGAACCCACGCATTACGCTGATCTGATAGATTTTGTTAAAACGATATCACTTCATTTTTGACACATATAAATATGTCTCTTCATATTCAGGTCATTTTAAGAGTTCCATTTTTCATTCTTTTCTCTTAGAACATCCTTAAAGAGAAAAATATCTTCCAAGAACTCACCTTTATACACTCAAAGCTTTTCCTTTAATCTTAAAAACATCATCTTGCATCATCTAAGTCTATTTAGAGTGCATCCATACATGGCTAAGCATCATCACATCTTGTTTGGTAAGTCTCTCACTATCTTCATATAAGTTAAGTGTTTTCCTTACCAAGCTATCTCTTTTATAATATCTATGCACTTAGAATATAATCTAGATACAAATAGAGATTGTTTGTGATGAAATGATTGAGTGTTATATTGTTATAGTTTCATAGGATTATTTGATCTATGTTAGCTAAGCTTTATGAAAATGTCATTTAGCTCTTGATATTTAGGATTATTTTATATGCCATCTCATCATCCTAGATAAGTATCTAAGGTTCCCTAGCCTTGTTTGTTTTTTGAATATCTTCATATATTCACATAGGTCATTTTATCTTTTTATTGAGAAGTAAGTCTTTTGTTGCTTCCGGGAGTAGGTTGCTTCAAGCACAAGCAAATTGGACTAGGTTCACTCATACCGGGATTAGGTAGTGGTTGTGGGTTATTTACCGGGATTAGGTTGTAACACCATTATCATTAGTGAATTCGAGGTTCGAGTGTGGCTCATTTAACAACCCGTGGTTTTTTCCAGATTGTTTTTTATTATTCCGTATTTTTTACACTTGTGATATTATTATGACTAGTTAGGGGTATTTTCGTCTAAATTGACCATTAACAAAAATTGGCTAAAATAATTTGATTAAAATATATTCACCCCCCCCCCCCATCTAGATTAATATTAAACATGATAGGACCCACCCCGAATCCTCTCTCTAGAGTACGAGGGAGGCCCTGTTGGCTGCCCCGACTCCTCTCTCTTGAGTACGAGGGAAACCCTATGGGCTCTACAATTTACTAGCATGATAAAAAGGATTTTCTGATGAAATTTTCATAGGAAATACTTGCTATTAATCAAACAAAATGTAAGGAGAATATTGGAGAGTATAAAATGTACATAATTGCAATTCCTTTACATATTTTTGTTCGCTTACAAAAAGTTTATCAAAAATGACCGTTCGGACCAAAAACCGACCAATTTAAAAACTAAGTAACCAGTCATCCCGAGTGGGAAACGGAACAGGCCGAGTAAGAATCCGAGTAGGCCGAGTAGACCAAATAGGCCATGTGGGCCGAGTAGGTTAAGTGGGCCGAGTAGGTTAAGTGGGCCGAGTAGAAATCCGACCATGTTCTGACCATGCCTACCATCCCTACCATGCCTACCGTCCCGACCATGCTTGCTGTCCCAACCATACCTATCGTCCCGACCATGCCGACCTCACATTTCTAAATATGCACCAAAAAATTAAAAATGCATGATTTTTATGCTTCTTGATGTCATCGAGTGGCCCACCTCAAAACTTCTAAGTCCGCACAACCAAGCAGCTACCTGAATAAATATATAAGAGTGAAAGGATGATCGCTAACGTCCAGTGAGTGAATGAAAACTTTTAAAAACACTTTTCTAAACCACTTTACAATAAGCATTCAGTAATACATGGTATAAGATAATATATCTACTTTCGTGCTAAAACCTATCTTCCTCTCTTCATTGCCTGTCTGGACTAACTCGGGGCAATTTCTTTTTAAATGTCCAGGTTGCCCACATTGATAACAACCTGATCTCCCCAAATGACACTCACCATCATGGTGCTTTCCACAAGTCTTACATAGAGGACGCCAACTTCTACCCATACTAACACTCGGTTGCCGACTACCCATTGGCTGCTGGACTGAGGCTTGGCTAGAACCAGGTCCACGACTCTGTTGATAATTACTAGTCTGACCTGAAAAACTGCCTATTGCCATAGGCATTTTGTTATAAGAGCCTCCTACTGACCAGTTACTGCGCTTTTGCTTCTGTTGTTCAAATCTGTGAGAGTCATTAAGGCCTCTCTCCACTCTCAATGCAGCTTCAAACAACTTACCAAACTCAACATGTCCAGAAGTAGTCACTATTGTCTTAATTTCCGATCTAAGTCCATCCTCAAATTTTCTACACTTATTTTCTTCATCAGTGACTACATACGGAGCAGCCCTCGAAAGTTCTGTAAATTTCTTCTCATACTCTTCTACTGTCATAGATCCCTATACTAGTTTGAAAAATTCAGCTCTTTTTAAATCTTGGTAGAAACAGGGATAATAATGATCATTAAATTGCTTCTTAAAATCCTCCCAAGTAATTCCTTCGGGAGTTCTTCATTGAACTGAGGCCCACCAATCATATGCTTTCTCTTTTAGCAAAAACGTAGCAAAAGATACCTTTTGCTCATCTGTGCACCTCATCACTTCAAATACCCGTTCCAACTCATTCAACCAAGAACTAGAACTATCTGGATCTCCTGTTCCATCAAAATTCATAGCTCCCAATTTTCGTGCACGCTCAACAGAATTCTCTGGCACTCGCGTTTGGTGCTGAACCATGGCAGTCAACAGTTCTGCAATTCTATCCATTGGTTCCTCCCTAGGTTCTGGTACATGAGGTTGAGCTATAGGTGGTTGAAGGTGTGATTCTATCTCGTTTTCACCTTGGTTATCACTCTTCTCTCCAAGGTCAGCTACCGGTCTTGTGCGTAGGCGGCCAACTTGACGCATGATGCTGTTACAAAATCAAAGTTATGCTTAAATGCATGAAACTAAATGTAAACAATTTTTCTGTGGTCTAAGGAATTATAAACCAGGCTCAGATACCAAGTTGACAGGACCCACCCCGACTCCTCTCTCTTGAGTACGAGGGAGGCCCTGTGGGCTGCCCCGACTCCTCTCTCTTGAGTACGAGGGAAACCCTATGGGCTCTACATTTTACTAGCATGGTAAAAAGGACTTTCTGCTGAAATTTTCATAGGAAATACTTGCTATTAATCAAACAAAATGTAAGGAGAATATTGGAGAGTATAAAATGTACATAATTGCAATTCCTTTACATATTTTCGTTCGCTTACAAAAAGTTTATCAAAAATGACCGTTTGGACAAAAAATCGACCAATTTCAAAACTAAGTAACCAGTCATCCCGAGTGGGAAACGGAACAGGCCGAGTAAGAATCCGAGTAGGCCGAGTAGACCGAATAGGCCATGTGGGCCGAGTAGGTCAAGTGGGCAGAGTAGGTTAAGTGGGCCTAGTAGGCTGAGTAGAAACCCGACCATGTTCTGACCATGCCTACCATCCCGACCATGCCTACCTTCCCGACCATGCCTGCCATCCCGACCATACCTATCGTCCCGACCATGCCGACCTCACATTTCTAAATATGCACCGAAAAATTAAAAATGCATGATTTTTATGTTTCTTGATGTCATCGATTGGCCCACCTCAAAACTTCTGAGTCTGCACAACCGAGCAGCTACCTGGATAAATATATAAGAGTGAAAGGATGAGCGCTAACGCCCAGTGAGTGAATGAAAACTTTTAAAAACACTTTTTTAAACCACTTTACAATAAGCCTTCAGTAATACATGGTATAAGATAATATATCTACTTTCGTGCTAAATAAACTGAATAAACTGAATGCTTCTCTTTGCTGAACAAGAATAAATACTTTATAAAATCTTAATCTGCACCAAATTCATACCGGGGATATCCTCAATACGTAAGCCGAAATACTTCGGGCAAACGCAGAGTCATGAATAACTTCTAGTCATACCCGAACAGAGCGACTCAATTACTCTTTCTCTGGTCATGCTCGGGCAGAGCGACTCTCTGGTCATACAAGTGCAGAGCGACTCTATTACTCTTTCTCTGGTCATGCACATGCAGAGTGACTCATGACATACACATGTGTAGAACGGCCCCAAAAGCCAACCATAATCATAACTGGGGAATTGTACATGGTGCTTTTATAGAAATCATAATCTCTTCTTGATAATTCATAAAAATAATATACTGTTTCTGAATGCTAATATTGTTAGGGTTTATGCCCTAAGCATGTAATTTGTAAATGGATTTATGAAGTAAATAAAAGGAAAGGTACAATTCATTATGTTATGTTATTTATATTATAAACTTGTGTATATATTAACATCCTAGATTGCTGGATGTAATCTCAAACTGTGTATATGAGTATCATATATAGATGGATACAGTAAGAGACGTGCAATCTAAAGAGCCTACAGATAGCAAATAAAGCTGGGTACTTTATTTGTGGTTAATCTATAGCTGTGGTCCATTCCGTAATGTACATTGATTCTATCCTGAATCATTCATATGAGATATGGGAATGGAGGCACCTTGTATGATGTGATCATATAGGACTGGGCCATGATCTATATGAATCTCACACAAAGATCCGTTTACCGATGAGATTCATATATCAACTAACGATGGCTATATATGGGTGATCTTAATCCTGAGTGTCTTATCGACTCTTTCAGGTTAGATCGTGGTCTTTGATATACCATGGGTGAGGTCAGATGTATTTCCTGATCAATATACTCCGTATGTTGGGATTGTGATTTGGCTTGTGGCTGGGAAGGTTTGTACACAATAGTGGAATCCACTCCTTCTTGTGAGAAGTAGATGGTAGTTCCCTTAAGGGTTGATTCCGTGCTTGGACAATATGAGCGCTCTCCTAATTCCGTGAGGAATTAGGATTTATTGTCCATTAAAGAATCAATGGTACTTAAAGGATATATGTAATTAAAGGGGTATAACGGACATTATGACCCAGCTCTAATTATGAACTATTGTGGAGGATCACACCATATGTAATAGCTATATCGATGGACACCGAGTTGTATCGATCTGTGTAAAAACGTCTGCAGTTGAGAGAGTGCAGCTTCGGGTTTTTAGTGGAATAACACCGGAGTTAATAATCAAAGAATATTAATTAAAGAGTTTAATTAATGATTTTGAGGATTATTGGAGCTCAAAATACTGTGGGTCCATTAGGTCCCCTTGCTAGCCCGATCGATTTAGGTAATAAGGGTCACGGTTAATTAATTGGTGTCACGGTTAATTAATTGGATTGTCCAATTAATTGTGTTACGAAAGTGACACGTATTTATTCGGGAATTAATTGAATAATGAGATTATTTAATTAATAGATAATGGTGATTAAATAACTTAAATAATGAGATTATTTGATTATGTTATTAATCACTAAATGGAGAGTGTATGTTGATATTTCTTTTTGTATAAAATAAGATAATGTGATTATTTTATAAAATTAAATAATTAATTTTTGAATTTAAATAATTTGAATTCAAAATTAAAATCAAATTAAAGATATGAGATATTTTTATTTGAAAGTTTTTAAAAATCAAATATAGATTTGATTAAATTATTAAATATTAAATATAAGATATTTTTATTAAAAAAAAATATTGTTGTGCATGAAACGCACAGCAACTCACACACACACACACACATATATATATTTAACAAAAGACAAAAAGTTGTCTTTTGGCTTTTGGTTAAAAGAAAAAAAGTTTTTGTGAGTTATTTTGTACAATTGTGTGCATGAACAAACACCACAAAGAGTGAAAAGGTTTTATGTACAAGTGTTGTTCATTAATATAAAGAAAGAGTTTCTTAATTTTTTCTTTTCTACACCCTCCATCCTAAGTTCCTAAGAACCGTGACGCGCCCACACGCAGTTACCAATCCCAGGAATAGCTAGGAAGATCAGTGGTACGGACCAGGAACAAATCGAAAAGTGAAGGAGCCTCCAAACGTTGGTATGGTTATATATATATATATATATATATATATATATTATTGATTACAATTTCCTTTACTTACATATATATTTTATTAGTGTAATAATTTTTATATGTATTTGTTTCGAAAATAAATTACGATAAAAAAATTCACCGGTCCCAGATACAGATTACGATCTGTATAAAAAGTTTTAAAAACCCGTTTCCGCTGCGTGATCGGTGAATTTGGTTCCAACAATTGGTATCAGAGCAAAGACAGTGGCGACTGGCCGATCCCCGGGAACTCTCACGCGTGATCGTGTGACGAAGCGTGGCTCTCCGCCCGGGGGCTTCTTAGAGGAGTGCTCTGATAGGTATCTGTGGGTGTCACCCCAAGGAGTTGGGACCGTGCCGACACCCATGAGATGAGAATTGGTATCAACAATTGGTATCAGAGCCAATTTTATTTTCGGAACAGAAAATTATCTTCGATGCTCCTGTATGTATGATTGTGTAGGTACGATTTAAATTGACTGTATGATGTTTTTGTATGTATATTATCTTTTTTTAATTTACAAAAAAAAAAAAACATGATTGATCGTTAATTATATGGTACTGTGGATTTAGGGTTTATGGGTTGTATAATTTTTTTTTTATTATTATTTTTTTTAACTATTATTGGATTGTAAAAAAAAATGTAACCTATGTTGAAGACCTGGAAAATTCACGAAGAAAAATTCACGAAGAAAAATTCACGAAGAAAAATTCATGAGATGAATCGAGGTGACCTGAAGAGACTAGAAGACTTGGAAATTACAAGAAGACCAAGGAATGCCTTGAGGGTATTTTTGTAATTTTAGATTCCAATTTTTTTTAGGTTAAATAATCCACAGTACTCGGTCAATTCATTTATGCTTTATATTATGTGATGTTAAAAAGCATTGTCATGCATACGTATGTCATTTAGATTAGAAGTGCCTACATAAATATATTTGATATGTCATACATGCATCATAGCCTATATTTTATGTATTTTTTTTAATGTGATTAAAATGGAAGAATACATAAATTGGCTATGAAAATGGGATTAGTTTTTTAATTGTTAAAAAACTTGGTAATTCTCATTAATATTAATCTAGTTATTAAAGAGTTTAATAAGTTAATATGGTCATTTATAGTAATTAGGATTAATTTGATTAATTGTCTAATTATAAATGAACCGAAAATTGTGTTAGAGTTTTAATAGTTAAAACTTGGTAAACATTTTCATAATAATCTGAGCTTAGTAAATAGTTTACAAAGACTTAGACTATTTACTAATAGATTAGATTTTTAATTGTTAAAAATTATTAATAATTTATTAGTTAATTAGAAATTGTTTCTAATAATGAATTAGTTAATGCACTAGATAACTTGATTAAAGTTAGCCGTTTGATCCTTTAGAGTCTAGGGGCATTAACGGATAATAGAAAACCCTATTTTTAAAATAGTGAGTGGGAGAGGGATATATGACATATATATGACATATATATCCCGCGATCTCCATCATTAGATCAACATCGTGAGATCCGAGTGGGGCCTCGTGACGGCTTTGCTTTCGTCCTCCCTAAGGAGGGTTTCCACAAAGGTCAATACCAAGGTTGACTTTCTAATGGATAGGATTTCTGAGGGTATTTCGGGATTGACCGACCCTAAGGCGACAATTCTCGAGTTAAGCTCATGAGATCTGAAATGGTGGGTTACACTCACGAAGGTTTTGCTCAAGTTTGTTAATTAAAAACCTGACTGAATAAACGATGGTTGAGTGATATGGAATAAGAGTTATTTTAGAATATCATTTGATTGAGAATGTCTCGGTCCAACATGCAAAGATTTGATCGACCCTAAGGCGGCACTTTTTTGTGGTATGTTGGATTGTCGTGGTATAGTAACTATTTTTTGGGTAGTTCTAGTTGGTTAAACATGTTCATGCATCATGTTTAAATTTATACCAAAGCACCCGCACTTGTTTTAAATAAATGACTGAATGAATGTTTTATTTATTTCAGCAATGTCTTCTGCATTACTTCAAATTCTCGCAAACGACAAATTAACTGGTGATTACTACACAAAGTGGAAACTTAATATTAATGCAATTTTGGTCACAAAGGACCTTAAGTTTGTGCTTACGGAGGAATGTCCTCCAGCGCCTACTGCCAATGCCACACGAACTGTTCGTGAGGGATACCAGCGATGGGTCTCATCTGATGAGAAGGCCCGAACATATCTGTTGGCATCTATAACAGACGTGCTTGTCACAAAGCACGACGCAATGACTTCAGCATTCGAAATCATGGAGTCATTGCAAGCTATGTTCGGACAGTCCTCCGAGCAAAAGTGATATGCAGTTGTTCGTTCCGCTATGCTCGCTCGCATGAAGGAAGGAACGTCAGTTCGGGAATATGTCCTGAGCATGATGTCCTACTTCAACATGGCAGAAGTCAATGGCGGGGACATTGACGAACCCAGTCAGGTGAGCATCATACTGACGACTCTTCCGAAGAGTTTCGATCAGTTTAAAAGCAACTACGGGATGAACAAGTTAAAGTTCAGTCTTACACAGTTGCTCAATGAGCTCGCTACCATTGAGTCCTTGATTAAGGACAACAAAGGCAAGACCGGTGAGGCAAATGTTGCCGAACCATCTTACTCTAATAATAAGAAGAGGAAAAGGTCCGCTGGGAAGGCAAAAGGAAAGCCCAAGCCTAAGAAAGCCCAAAGCAAAATGAAGGGCACCTCCACTGACCAAGACAAAGGAAAATATTTCCATTGTAACGAGGTCGGGCACTGGAAAAGGAACTGTCCTCAGTATCATGAGGAGGTAGCCAAGAAGAAAAAGATGAAAGGTAAATATGATTTACTTGTTCTTGAATCTTGTTTAGTGGAAGATGATTCTTCACCCTGGATAGTTGATTCAGGGTGCCACTAATCATGTTTGTTCTTCTTTGCAGTGGACTGATTCTTGGACACAGCTAGAGGAAGGAGCCTTCTCAATGCGTGTGGGGTCGAAGGATGTCGTATCGGCCAAAGAAGTGGGAGCAATAAGATTGCTATTTTGTAATAATAATAGTTTTTTATTATTAAACAATATTTTTTATATTCCTGGATTTACACGGAATTTGATTTCCGTTTCTATGTTGTTAGAACAAAAATATTCTGTTTCTTTTAATAATAAGTATGTTATTATAGGAAAGAATGGTCTGAATATTTGTTCAGGAATTATTGAAAACAATTTGTATGTGTTAAGACCGTTAATACATACTACACTGCTCAACACCGAAATGTTTAAGGTTGAAAAACCAAAAACTAAACGACATAAGATTTCTCCAGATAATGACACGTATCTCTAGCATCTAAGACTTGGTCATATCAACCTTGACCGGATAGACAGATTAGTAAAAAGCGGACCTTTAAGTGAGTTAAAGGTTGGCACCTTACTTCTCTGGGAATCTTGTCTAGATGGTAAGATGACTAAGAGACCTTTTACTAGAAAAGGGATTAGAGCTAAAGAACCGCTAGAGCTTATACATACAGACGTCTGCGGACCGATGAATGTTAAAGCTAGGGGTGGTTATGAGTATTATGTCACCTTTATAGATGACTACTCAAGATACAAATACATCTACCTGATGCAACGAAAGTCAAAAAAATTTGAAAAGTTCAAAGAATTCTGAGCTGAAGTTGTGAATCAATTAGGTAGGACTATCAAGTCACTACGATCGGATCGTGGAGGTGAGTACCTTAACGAAGAGTTTGAAGACTTCATGGTCGAGCATGGGATAGTTTCTCAACTCACAGCTCCCGGTACACTTTAGCAAAATGGTGTAGCGGAGAGGAGAAATAGAACCCTAATGGAAATGGTGAGATCTATGATTAGTTTCTCATCATTACCAAATTGCTTCTGGGGATATGCGTTACAAACAGCGGCATACATTTTGAATGTAGTGCCATCCAAATCTGTTCCTAAGACTCCCCTAGAGTTGTGGAATGGTCGTAAAGCTAGTTTACGACATTTTCACATATGGGGGAGTCTAGCACACGTGCTGAAGAACAGAACTGGAAAGCTAGACCTCAAGTCTGTTGTCTGCCTGTTTGTAGGATACTCCAAGGAGACCAGAGGTGGACACTTCTATAGTCCCAAAGATAACAAAGTATTTGTATCGACAAATGCAACGTCTCTTGAGGACAATTATATTAGTGACCATAAACCTCGTTCCAAGATTGTATTAAATGAGTTAGAGCCTGGTGAGACTAGTGCTTTCTCAACAAGAGTTGTTGATCCATAAATATCTGAGAGTCAGATGGTTCCTGATCAGGATACACTACCACCTAGACGTAGTGAGAAGGTTGTGAGACAACCTGAATGCTATTTAGCTATATGTGAGGGACAATGTATTATCTCTGCTGATAGTGTGGATGATCCATTGACATTTAAGAATGCAATGGAAGATCCTGATAAAGAGGAATGGCTTAAAGCCATGAATCTCGAGATGGAGTCCATGTACTCTAACTCAGTCTGGGATCTTGTAGACTTACTGGATGGGGTAAAACCCATTGGGTGTAAGTGGATCTACAAGAGAAAGAGAGGAGTAGATGGGAAGGTAGAGACCTTCAAGGCAAGGCTAGTGACAAAGGGTTATACCTAGAAAGAGGGGGTCGATTATGAAGAGACCTTATCGCCAGTAGCCATGTTTAAGTCTATTAGGATTCTCTTATCCATTGCTGCCTATTTCAATTTTGAAATTTGGCAAATGGACGTCAAGACTGCATTCTTGAATGGCAATCTTGATGAAAGCATCTATATGATGCAACCAGAGGGATTCGTGTCTCCAGATCAAGAGCAAAAGGTTTGCAAGCTGCAAAGGTCCATCTATGGACTTAAGCAAGCATCTAGATCCTGGAACATTAGGTTTGATGATGTGATCAAAACCTATGGCTTCGAGCAAAACGTCGATGAGCCTTGTGTCTACAAGCGCATCATTAATAAAAATGTAGTTTTCTTGGTCCTATACGTAGATGATATCCTACTTATTGGGAATGATGTGGGAGTGTTGTCTAATGTCAATGGCTGGCTGGCTAGCCAATTCCAAATGAAATATTTTGGAGAGGCAAGTTATGTTCTAGGGATCCAACTTATAAGGGATCGTAAGAACAAACTTATAGCACTATCTCAGGCATCATATATCGATAAGATTCTTGTACGATTTTCAATGCAAAACTCCAAGAAAGGTAATTTACCTTCCAGACATGGAGTTCACTTGTCTAAAGAACAGTGTCCTAAGACACCTCAAGAAGTTGAGGATATGAGACGTGTTCCCTATGCATCAGCAGTAGGTAGTCTCATGTATGCTATGTTATGCACGAGACCGGAAATCTGCTATGCAATGGGAGTAGTCAGCAGATACCAGTCCAACCCAGGATTGGATCATTGGGTTACTGTCAAGACTATTCTCAAGTATCTTCGGAGAACGAGAGATTATATGCTAGTGTATTCCGAACAGGATTTGATCCCGTTAGGATATACGGATTCTGATTTTCAGTCAGACAGGGATTCTAGAAAATCCACGTCTGGATCAGTATTCACCCTGGGTGGTGGAGCCATTGTGTGAAGAAGTATCAAGCAATCTTGCATTGCTGACTCCACCATGGAAGCCGAATATGTAGCTGCTTGTGAAGCTGCTAAAGAGGCTGTTTGGCTCCGTAAGTTCTTGAGTGATCTGGAAGTTGTTCCAGACCTGGATAAGCCCATCATAATTTATTGTGATAACAGTGGTGCTGTGGCTAATTCCAAAGAACCAAGAAGCCACAAGAGAGGGAAGCATATATAGAGAAAGTATCATCTCATAAGAGAGATAGTGCAGAGAGGAGATGTGATCGTCACCAAGATAGCCTCACAAGACAATCATACTGATCCATTTACGAAGACCTTACCGGCTAAAGTGTTTTCGGGTCACCTAGATGGTCTAGGGTTACGAGACATGCCTCACATGCTTTAGTGCAAATAGGAGATTGTTAGGGTTTATGCCCTAAGCATGTAATTTGTAAATGGATTTATGAAGTAAATAAAAGGAAAGGTTCAATTCATTCTGTTATGTTATTTATTTTATAAACTTGTACATATATTAACATCCTGGATTGCCGGATGTAATCTCAAACTGTGTATATGAGTGTCATATATAGATGGATACAGTAAGAGACGTGCAATCTAAAGAGTACATAGATAGCAAATAAAGCTGGGTACTTTATTTGTGGTTAATCTATAGCTGTGGTCCATTCCGCAATGTACAGTGATTCTATTCTGAATCATTCATATGAGATATGGAAATGGAGGCACCGTGTATGATGTGATCATATAGAACTAGGCCATGATCTACATGAATCTTACACAAAGATCCGTTTACCGATGAGATTCATATATATCAACTAATGATGGCTATATATGGGTGATCTTAATCCTGAGTGTATTATCGACTCCTTCAGGTTAGATCGTGGTCTTTGATATACCATGGGTGAGGTCAGATGTATTTCCTGATCAATATACTCCGTATGTTGGGATTGTGGTTTGGCTTGTGGTTGGGAAGGTTTGTACACAATAGTGGAATCCAGTCCTTCTTATGAGAAGTAGATGGTAGTTCCCTTAAGGGTTGATTCGGTGCTTGGACAATATGAGCGCTCCCCTAATTCCATGAGGAAGTAGGATTTATTGTCCATTATAGAATCAATGGTACTTAAAGGATATATGTAATTAGAGGGGTATAACGGACATTATGACCCAGCTCTAATTATGAACTATTGTGGAGGATCACACCATTTGTAATAGCTATATCGATGGACACCGAGTTGTATCGGTCTGTGTAAAAACGTCTGCAGTTGAGAGAGTGCAGATTCGGATTTTTAGTGGAATAACACCGGAGTTAATAATCAAAGAATATTAATTAAAGAGTTTAATTAATGATTCTGAGGATTATTGGAGCTCAAAATATTGTGGGTCCATTAGGTCCCCTTGCTAGCCCGATCGATTTAGGTAACAAGGGTCACGGTTAATTAATTGGATTGTCCAGTTAATTGGATTGTCCAGTTAATTGTGTTACGAAAGTGACACGTATTTATTCGGGAATTAATTGAATAATGAGATTATTTAATTAATAGATAATGGTGATTAAATAACTTAAATAATGAGATTATTTGATTATGTTATTAATCACTAAATGGAGGGTGTATGTTGATATTTATTTTTGAATAAAATAAGATAATGTGATTATTTTATTTTATTAAATTAAATAATTTATTTTTGAATTTAAATAGTTTGAATTCAAAATTAAAATCAAATTAAAGATATGAGATATTTTTATTTGAAAGTTTTTAAAAATCAAATATAAATTTGATTAAAATTTTAAATATAATATATTTTTATTAAAAAAAGAAAATGTTGTTGTGCGTGAAACGCACAGCAACTCACATATATATATATATATATATATATATATATATATATATATATATATATATATATATATATATATATATATAACAAAAGACAAAAAGTTGTCTTTTGGCTTTTGGTTAAAAGAAAAAAAGTTTTTGTGAGTTATTTTGTGCAAGTGTGTGCATGAACAAACACCACAAAGAGTGAAAAGGTTTTATGTACAAGTGTTGTTCATTAATATAAAGAAAGAGTTTCTTAATTTTTTCTTTTCTACACCTTCCATCCTAAGTTCCTGAGAACCGTAACGCGCCCACACGCAGTTACCAATCCCAGGAATAGCTAGGAAGATCAGTGGTACGGACCAGGAGCAAATCGAAAAGTGAAGGAGCCTCCAAACGTTGGTATGGTTCTATATATATATATATATTATTGATTACAATTTCCTGTATTTTTATATATTTTATATATTTTTATTAGTGTAATAATTTTTTTATGTATTTGTTTCGAAAATAAATTACGATCAAAAAATTCACCCGTCCCATATATAGATTACGATCTGTATAAAAAGTTTTAAAAACCCGTTTCCGCTGCGTGATCGGTGAATTTGGTTCCAACAAATATAAGCATAAATATATATTTTCGGTTCTCTGTATACTCACCGTCAATCATAAAAAGCAATAAAAATCTTAAAATGATTTGCAGCAATTAAAGTATAAAACTGTAAACTTGAATTAAAAACAAAACTGAAACTTAATTCACTTACAACTTAGACGTCAAGCTTATCTCAGACTGAGTATGCTAGGTTCCCTTCGTCTTCTTTCCCTATCAATCACGAGATCCAATTAGAAACTGGATATCAAAGAAGAATCAACTTAAATCCATAATCACGAGAGCTTCATTGACTTTTCTCTTTTCTTCTCTTTCCTTTCTTCCGCTTGATTCTACTGCTTTCTAGCTCTCACAACATTTATCCTTATATATATATATATATATATATATATATATATATACTTATGGAATGACACAGCTGAAGTTGTGAGCTAATTAACCAAGCTCACAGCTGCCTGTCAGCCATGCATTTCACTTGGCTTACTCACCTGATGTCTTTTCTGCTTCACGCTTATCCAATTTTTTTTTTTTTCAAATTGAGCATTTCAATTGGGCCTGAAAGATATTGAGTGTTACAAAATACACCATAATATTTGTTTCATTTTCTACCCTCCTTTTCAGCCATCAAAGAATCGTCTTCAGAAGTGCCCCTTTGATCGCCTATGAGTCTCGAGCTGCCTTTGAACATACTATTCACACAAACGTATAGATTTTTCCTAGCTACTTGATTTGTCTTAACAGGCTTGGATGGGCCATGGTTGCAGTCCTTTTACGAACCCACCATGTGATTATCCGCAATAGTCGTTTCCTTCCCTGAGCTTCGGTTATTAAGACCAAAAAGGCTGGGCTACAACAAGGTCCAACCGTCTATCCACATCGGCCCGTTAAGTGACTTCTGAAAACCCCTCATACCTTTTGGAATTTTCCCCTCTAAAGAAACCAGGATTGTAACATTGCCCCTATCTATGCCTATCTTCTGACACCGAGGAATTGGACCCACTACTACTATTAGCCTTTAAGATGTCAACCTTTCTTTTCTCAATGGACAACTTGGCTTTGGGATCAAATATAGCTGAAGTCAAAACAGGAGACTTCCTCTAGTAAACCTTTTTGGATTTATCTTTGTCCATCTTGAGAGAAAAAATAACTTTCTAGGGGTGATGATTGGAAAGGTTGGAAAGGTTTAGATGAGCAGTTCTATCGCCATACATATCTTCCTTGCTTCGTACACCTACTTCATTGTCTTGCTTCGTACACCTACTTCATTGTCTTGGAAACAACCTCCTAGAATCCCTTCTCTGACGCCTTTTGCCCGAGACTGGTAGCTCAGCTACATCTTCTTGGAGGCAAATGTCAGACCTGGCCTTCTTTGAATAATTTGAATTTATTTACGTGGACGTTCTTACCAGCCCGAGATGACTTTCTAGCCATTCTTCGGTCACCGGACTGAGCTCCTCAACCGCCGAAACTTTGAACGCCATTCTTCGGTCATTGACTTGACCATACGCCAGACAAATTCGAACATAAGGTAACAAAATTAATAATCTTCCTCTATCCAAACGTATCCTTTGAGAGGTCTCAACATCACACAATAAAATCTCCCCAAAGGCATTTCCCACATTTTTGAAGAAAGGTTCTCCCCAGCAGTCCAATAGAGCCCCCATGACATTAACCCAAACTAACTTAGCTTTAGAGGTGTGAGATTTTGTCCATCTGACCATATCTCTAAAGAAATCCTCCCATAGAAACCTGCTGTAGATAAACTCATCGCACTCCCTCTGTGATTCAAACACCCAAATGATTTTTTTTTCTCCCAGATAATGAGAAGAAAATGAGAAGCCTTTGTTCCATAATCTTCTATTGATAGCGGCAACATTAGAGAAATTCTTCAATCCTCTTATAGCACTCTTGTCTAACCATCTGTCCTCATTCAGTAAGGTATCCCATTTCACTTGGGCTACTTCACCACCGTGATGATGCTTGGCAAAATCTATGCCTTCCCCTACCTTCGATCCTGTGCCAAATCTTACCATTTCCGCATACGAACTTCTTTCTTTATCACTTGAGAGGTTGGTGATCTCTGTACTTCTTCGCTCTCACTGCCCTATACAACTTTCTTAACTTCTTGACGTGGGAACGCTTCTCTTCATCTATTCCACCCAAAATCTGCAATTTTAGCAGTTATGGGCCATCCATAAATGTGCATCCCATTCACAGAAAGAACAACCCTCTAAGCTTCCTCTGCCGTGGCGAAGCGAATGAATGCATAGCAACTTCTCTGGGAATCTGACTTTGGTGACTTGGAAGATGTCTCTAATCCTCCCAAACGGTTTGAAGATACCCCATAATCCTTCATAATCAACAATGGGTCAAGATTGTCGACGTAGACAAAGAAAAGGCAATCTATGAAGTATTTCCTAGCTTCGAAACACACCTGTCCCAGCTTCTCTCACTTGTGTTGAGCTTCTCTCTCTCTTAAACTCTCTCACAACACTTTTTACTATCCTAAGTTAATTGTACTGTTATAAATATTATTATTGTTTTACCAAATTATTGCTATTATAAAAAATGTATAATTGTCTGTTAATTTTGAAGAACCATATATTTGGGGTTTCAATAATAATATTTAATTTGACAAAAAAGACCTGTTTATGGTTTCCATAATAGCCATTAATTTAACAAAACTACACATTTGGGGTTTCAAGAATAATTATCATTTTGAGAGAAGAAAACATTTAAGGTTTCAATAATAGTGAAAATGGTAAGAAATGTCACTTTTTTTTATGAGTTGTAGTGATGTCATTGGTTTAATAAGTTAAGTTTAAAAGACACCTATTATGGTGAACTACCCATATTGCCCTTAAATAATCAATTTTTAATTCTCTTTGTACTTCCATTTCCACACTTTGATCATTGAAAGTAGTAACTCCCCCCTCTCTCTCTCTAAAAAACTTATCTGAAAATCGATCTACAATTTGTGTGAACATGATCCAGTTTTTTTGATAAGTTTACGAGCTGTTGTATATGTGTCAGAGATTTTGTTACATTGGTTCGAGTTTTTTTTTATATGTTTTCGAGCTATTTTATAATTGGTTTGAGTTTTTTTTTTTAATTTGTCTGAGTTTTTTTACAATGGTACAAGTATTTTTAAACTGCTGCAAACAAGTATATAATCTTGGACAAAAAAACTCAAACCATTAAGAAAAAAGCTCGAGCCCTTAAGAAAAAAAATCGATCCCTTAAAAAAAATGTCAATCCCTCATAAAAAAAGCTCGATCATATAAAAAAAAAAACTCGATCATGTAAAAAAAAAACTCGATCCTTAACAAAAAAAAAACTCGATCCCTTACAAAAAATGCTCGATCCCTTTAAAAAAAACTCGATTCCTCACAAAAAAGCTCGATCATGTAAAAAAAAAGGCTCGATCATGTAAAAAAAAGTTCGATCCCTCACAAAAAAAAGTATTCGATCCTTAACAAAAATGTTCGAATATATACAAAAAAAGCTCAGAAATGTTTCAAAAACAAAAATATTCATCTTCGTCAACACACAACAGATCAAATAAAAAAAAGCTCTGGGGGCCGCCCCCCCTCGGAGCTCGACCCCGAATACGTCTGCGTAGCGCCACTTCACTGCCGTTCAAATAATTGTCTGGGTTTCAACGAGACTTTCTCTCTATATTTCACAATTCTGTCACTGTAAAATGAATGAAAGAAATCTGATGTGGAACAACTATTGAGGGTATTTTTGTCTGTTCATCATAATTGGTGTTTTTTAAACATAAATTATTAAAGCAGTGACAGTATTAAAATGACACCATAAAAAGTGCTATTTATTTTTTAAACCTTCAATAATACTCAAAATTTTGATAGAATGACACATTAGGTGTTTCAAAAAATGTTTTCTTCTTCCAAAATAATAATCATTATTGAAACTCCAAATGTATAGTCGGGGCTTCTTGTTGTTGTTTGCTCTTTGCTCTGCGCCTCTTTAGCAGTCTTTCAATAAAGTGAGAATTGTACCAGACTTTTCTGACAGAAACTGCATATAAACGGAGTAAGATGAGCTAACTGTTTATTCTACTGTATCTGACAGAAACTTTGATTCTTTTCTTGCTATGCTTTTGCAGGTATATGAGCATTTAACATTCGACAAAGAAAAACATATATCCCTTGCCTCGCTATAAGGGATGCAATAACTTAGAGCAAGTGATAATAACTTGTCAAATGACATGAGTATCACTAAAACAGTTTATGGTTTAAACATGGGAGGAATTGCATAAAACATGGTGTTCCTGTCAATCCCTGCAGTTCCTTCGCTCGATAGAGCCACAAGTGCTGCAACTAGACCTGCATTTCCTGCAATGGTTGGCTCTGTGTAATTGTAGTTTGACCGACTATCTCTGAAACCATCTTTTTTATCAGGACCACCAACCATGGCTCCAACAATTATATTTGGATTTGGCTTTAAACTGTCTCTCCATTTCCGTCCTGCTTGACAACTACTAATTTTCTTCTTCTCAGGAATTGAAGCTCCTCTGTGGAGTACGTTTTGTGGAAAACGATTGCCAAAACCTACAACATAGCTCATTCTCAGAGGATTTTTGCCTAGGATGTAATCCATTTGAGTCTCGGCAAATCTACGCAAGTCCTTGTTAGGATGAAATTTAGATCCACAGTATATTCCACCCGCGTTTACAGCTTCAAGATAATCGGCGTATAGACTAGTCAAAAAAGCTGCATTCACTACATACTGAAGAGGACTTGGTTTGCCATGGTTTAGCTTGATCAAGCCTCCGGGTGTCCTGCCGAATTTTGGGAAATCTGGTAGGTACGAACACATGATTTCATCGACCTGTTTGTGAAATGTAAGTAACATCCCTTCAAATGGATAGCCGTAACCCAAGAATAATCTCATCCGGGCTAGAAGCAACCGAGCCCCAGCATGCTTGTTGTTCCAGCTAAGTACACCGTGGTCTGGACCTATACTGAAACCACTAGAATGACCGGCGACAGAAGGATCGGTAACAAATCGAAGATAAGAAGAATTCCCAGTTGCACAATACAGCCAAGCTCCAGCCCAAACAAACTCATCCCAGAAATCATTGGAATTATAGTAAACTGAAAATGGGTCTGCATTACCAGTATACTTTGCACCTTGCTCTTGTGTAGCAAACTTGAAGAGCACTTTAGCACCATGAACAAGTTTCCTCGAGTACTCCTGACTATCTTTGAAAACAATCGATGCAGACGCTAAAGCAGCTGCCATTTCTCCTGCCAGTGCTGGACATAGTTCAAAGCATTTATATACTTTCCTAAGACCTAAAATATCCTCCGGACGCATCCAGCAATTTAAATCATGGGGATTTGTCGTATTCGTAGAAGGATCACCTCCCCCAACCTGTGAAGCGATCTCGTGCACAGAATTTGCAGAGGAATTAAAGGTCTTGAGAAGGTAATCTGTTCCCCATTTGATGATATCTTTGATATGGTTTAGCTCTCCGGTGGCTTCGTATTTTGCGCTGTATTCGACAACGCTCCAACTCAACATAGTCATGGCAAAAGATGCAGGGAAAGTGAACTTGGTTGCATCTCCACCATCATAATAGCCACCTACCAGTGTGTTGTGTCCATCATTTAAGCAGGAATTACCTCTCCATGAAACATTGTTATTTGCTGGGAGTCTTCCAGCTACATTAAACAGGGACAGAAAATTAAAAATTGAATTAATATCACCCGAGCCAAAATGTTAGATCAAAAAAATTCTAAGTGCAAGTTCCTTTATATTTAGCCAAGGTTGCTTTGATCAATATATAGTACAACTAAATCAGACTTCAATTGCTTAAGGACAAGAACGGTCAAGCTTATGGGTACATATATGGCCCAAAGTCATAGTTTCTTGTTTCCTACGCAGTGTAATGCTCGGTGTGGGCCTTAGTTTCGAAATTAAGTTTGCTAAGCGGAATCGGGAGATTTCTATTTCTAGTTGTTTCTTTAGGTTTTGCAATAATATGTTACAACCCAACTCCATGAAATAAATTTCAATATTGTTACATGACTTTAGATGCAAAATTTATTGGAAACAAACAAGAATTTTACATGAAGTTTGTCCAATCAAGTATCTAACATGTCCAACAACAAAAACTCTGACAAAAAAACTGCCTTTACATGTGGCACTGGTTTCGGCTGAAAATTGAGAATCGCAGCTGATTTAATCTTTATCTTGAACTTGATACATCTGCTAACATCTATCATAAGTGGCTTTTTTTTTTTAATTTTTACATTTTCACTGTGGATCGGAACAAAGATTAGTACGACAGAGAATTTAAATCCAAAATTTTAACTACAGAAGATATTACTTGGAAAAAACAATTCCGCATAGGTTATAGAGCCAAGTGTTGTTCATGCAAAATTGAGAGAGAGTGAGAAAAAGAGACATACATCGTTGGGCATTGAAGAACTTGAGCGCTTGTTGGAGGGCAACGGTGTAGTTATCAGAGATGGGAGGAGGACGGTGGTGGTGGCGGCGACGAACAATGAGCACAATAATGAGAGTGATAAGACCAGCCAAAACGACATACAAAGCCATATTCTTGATCATCCTGCCTCGTATAAATTTCTTCTTCCTCCTCTTCTCCCTCTCTCTTTCTGGCCTTAACAACCAGCTCTGCTTCACCTCATCCACCGACGGTGGCGTCGTTGGTTGACGGTACGCCGCCCTGTCATAGTCCCCATCTTCTGTCACCGGTTGGTCTTCATGATTAGGGGTTATTTCAAATGAACCACCCCACACATTGGTTCTTTCTGGCATTTTCTTTTCTCTCTCACTCACTCACATGAATCGATTTTCATGGAAATTACTAAATGGTTTGATTTTCAAATATTGTCCATATATGGATATTTGATTTCCTATCATCATTTACAGTGGTCAAAAAAAAAAATTCTTTTTCTTGCTCAATCAAACGCGTTGTCAAAAAAATTTCTTTTTGTTGCTCAATCAATCGTACGCGTTGTGGTATATATAGTCCACACCAGTAGACAACCCAACAAATTAAAACCAAGAAAGTATTAGCCTGTAAAAGGTTTTTTCTTGAAGTAGTTAAAGTTAATGTATATTTTGAGTGAGACATAGATGGGATTCATAATTTTCAAAAAAAAAGGGAAATTTTAAGGTTTTTTTTTTTTTTGCAAGTATATACTATATTTTCTTTCGTGTGACAAATTTTCATTTATGTTTGAGATGAAAATCATTTAATTAAAAAGGCAACAAGTACACTGCACCTTTGCAGTTATTATTTATGCTAATTAAAGCAATTATGTTATGTTTAATCGATAAATATCTTTTTAAAAAATATAAACACATTTAATTGATTTAGGGTGCCAATATTACCACTTAGAAATATGATTTATGCATCCATATTTTATTAAAGGGTGCTCTACTGCCACACAAAAAAACTTCTCCCCACACTCAATTTACTGATCATGGCGTACACCCAATATCAAGCGATGATGTTAACGATCAATTAAATATCTTTTTAAAATATTTCTTATGTAAATATGTATTTTGGAGGGATAGTTTGATATTACTGTAACTTTTGTAACAATCACTGTTAGTTATGCGGAAGGAATAATTAGCTGTGAGGTTAATTGACAGATGTTTAGTTAATTGTATTTTTAAAACTTCTATATAACTCAAAAGCAGTATATATATGTTTGGTAATTTTATTACAAAAGTTTTGAGATTAGTTACAATGATTAAAATATACAAAGTTTAGGACCCTATTACATTTTTTTTTCTCCATCAAATACATATATTAAATCAATATTTAAATTGAAAAAAAAATTCATAAGAACAATAAAAATATTCTTAAAAGATTTTTTATATCAAATCAATATTTAAATAGAATATTTAATTTTGAAATGAAATAAGGAATTTAAATGATTTTAACTTGATTTTTTAAGGATAATAATGATATTTTAAAAGATGAATTAAATGTTAAAATAGATTATTCCATAATCCTTTTCAAAAAGTAACCCCTCACCTACTTATCAAAATCACTATCAAAACTTGTTAAATTATCAATTAATCACTTTTGGAAGTTTTACCAGACATCATTTTATGTCACAATTATAAAATTACCAAACTAACCCTGAGTTTCTAACTTTTTTTTTTTTTTTTGAACGGCAAAGTTTATTCATAAGTGGTAAAGCCGAAGAACAACAAATAAGCCAAACGCCCACAACCGTAAGAAACACGCAACCGCACTAACCCCCAAACAAGCAAAAGCACACAACCAGCCAACAAAACAAAACACGAAAAAACACGAACCTAGAATTTGAAAAGCAGTAAGGACTGCAAAAACAAACAGAAAAACCACAAATAGGACCCAAAACATGAGAAAAAGAACCCCCAACCGTAGGCACAACCAAGCCACAAAAAAAAAACACTAATTGTTTTTGAACGGAAGTATCCCCTCAAACTTCTCAATGGATCTAGCTTTGATCCTTCTAACAATCTCGGCTTTGATGACCTTAGTGATTGCAGTATTTTTGATCTTTTAATCAATTTAAAGAAAAAGTTTATTCACTGGGATTGGTGATTCCAAAAGTTAAACTCCAATTAATCTGCTTAAATCCTACTCTAAGTGCATAAAAACTAATTGGCATAATGCTTGTTTTGGATTGGTAATTTTTACTCACTAATATGCAAAATCAAATAACTCAATTACTCAAAAGCTCACACGAGAATATATGAATATGAAGGATGCTAGGGAATTAATACAACCTAATTAAACTTCTCAATGTAATCCATAAGTCTCATTAAAGCACATAATTCCAATTAATAGGGTTTATTTCATGAAGCACATAATCTTTCCTATTACTCATACAAGGTCATGTAATGAGTAAGGGTTATAATTATTTTCTAATTAAAAACTCTAAACCAAATCACACATAGCATGGTCATGCATATGAAAATTTTCTCAATAATTAAGCTTGTAGTTAAGAATTAAATGGGATGGTCACCCACATCTAACCCTCAACATCATAAATTAGCTAATCCTAGCACAAACATTCATTGAGATCTCATTTGAATATAGGTGAAAGAATTAGAGCAATTATTGCAATAAAAGAGACTACCAATGTTAATTAATAAGCATATATCGTAGGATTACAAAGAGTTGTTCAATCGGTTTACATTAATCCCCTAACTTAGAATTAGTTATACATCAAATAAAGGAAATAAAACAAAGCAGAGTGAAAGATGAAACCAAGGTTGGTCATTGAGGTTCTTTGACTTGTAAGCTTCCTCTTCTTGCCTTCCAAGTTCCAAGATGGATGGATGGATGGATGGGAAAGTTGTCCAAGAATGGTGATGGAGGGGTGAAAGTGTCCAAAATCTCGCATGACTGATGATACCTTTCCAAAAACTCATAAGGGTATTTATATGGGTCTAAAAATAGGTCAAGAATCAACCTAGGGACACGTGCAACGTATTGTAGCGTCGCTGATTTGTGGCGGTTGTCCATGACGGAAAACCAACCGCAACACTCCACCTCTTGTTCTTCGCGTCTTCTCTTCAGACGACACCTATCACGATAATGTCCAAGGAAGTTTATATCGCGGTTGTCCGTGACGGAACTTGACTACTACATGTTGCTTCTTTGGTAGCTTGTGCACGATCTCCAAGCGACAATTCTGACGACTTCTATAATAAGTTGTTGTCACTCATGGTGTCGCGATTTTCCATGAGGACATGCTCCGACCGAGACAGATCCCGTTTTTACCTAAGTTTCTGATTTCCAGCACTCTTGAGTCCCAACTTCACTCAAATCACCAAATGATACCCCTGATCATGAAATCCTGATAAAACACTCAATCGAGTCATTAAACACTTGATTTTACTCGAGAATTAAGCAACAAGCATAGGAAGGGGGACTCGAAAACTAGTGTTATCATTGCTCGATCAACACCCCTAAACTTAACCTTTTGCTCGTCCTTGAGCAAAATCAAGAGAAAACAACAACATAGCAAACAAGCAAACAACACAACGACTCGATAAAAACAAAAGGAATTCAAACAACAATAACTCAAAAGCCGCATTTGTAACTGATGGTGAGATGTAAAGAGGTATGTATAAGGAGAGTAGACACATGCAACACATTCTCAAGCAACTCGAAGGCACTCATGAGACACTCGAACAACATGAATCCCACATCTAAAGTGCTCTCATGTCGGGAACTACTCACTCTCACTCTCACTCCTCGAGCGTAATTCGCTTTGACTCTAAACCTCTTATGGACATTCTCTTTTCTTTCCTCTCAGAGTCCTAAGTTCACACTCATGCAAAGTATGCAAGGATAGAGTTATGCATGGAAATCAAATACTTGCATACAATAAGAAATGAAACATTATTATTTGGTGAACTAGCCTAGGAAATGAATCAAATGCCATAGATGTGGAAGATCATGCTTCAACAAACATTCCCAATCTAGATTTCATAGTAGATCATTCAGGACTTCCCTTGGGTTGTAATAGGGTCATTGGGTGAAATATGGTGAACAAAAAATAGAAAATGGAATTCAAAAGTCACCAATCTTGCTAAGACACTACACAATACACCCAATACTTAAGCTCTATACACATCACTCGTGGCACTAGTGATTAGGTTTGACTTTTCATTACATTTGTGCTATACATGAGTACTCTACTAGTGAGTACTTTTACAATTTCATACAAGACTCTTATTTCTTTTTCTATTCTTTTTCTCTCTTTTTTCTTCTTTTCTTCTCTTTTTTAAGTTCATAAGTGCACATTTTTGCACTTTTACATTTTTGAGCCTTTTACCTTGCACATTTACAAATATAACCTAAATACACTCTAACTTTTCATATTTAGAGCTTTTCCACCATTCAACCACAACACGACACATCCTAACAAAATTGGCAACGAGGGTAGGCATGTGTTTAGGTTTAGGCTATATGGTGTAATGTGGATCCAAAAGAAATGTAAGTGTTTGGCCTCAAAATTGCTTGGGAGCACACAAATAGGGACATGGAATGTGTTTAGGTTAATATGAGTAGTTAAGCACACACATTGCCTAAAATCATTTCCACCATTTAATCTATCAAAGGAATGTAAGTATCCATAAAGAAATCCACAAATGTAATGCAATGTGATGGCCTATGGCAAATGATGTGCTTGACGAGATACGTGTTTAAGATGAAACAATAAAAACCCTCAAATGCGTTTTTTAAGGCTTGTGTTTGTGAACTCACTAGGTGTCTCCACTATTAGTACAAGGTGTTTGAGCACCGAGTCCCTTCAACTTGAACACAAAAGGATGGGACAATCCCATGAAGTGCAAGTGAGACCCTAGAGTGACAACAAGATGCTCAATTGAGCACATTATGCATAAATAAACTCTCACACAAACACACACTCAAAGCATCACACCTAAACTATTTTAAGCTCGAAAATTTTCTTCATGCGACTATTTTCTAAAAAGTTTGACTCAAAAATAAAATTTTGGACTCAATAAAACCAAAACGACTGAAAACTGTGTTGACACCCCCAAACCTAAATCCAACATTGTCTCCAATGTTGACAATGAGAGCCTGACGAGTAAGGCGCCTAACCCACAACCAGTTACAGCACACACCAACAATATATAATAAAATAAAATAAAATAAACAAAGGTTCGATCAAAGTGGCATAGAAAGCACTCAAAGGCAATTAATCATCAACCATAACACAATGTTGACAATGAGAGCTCGGCCAGTAAAGTGCCTAACCCACAACCAGTCACAGCACACACCAACAATATAAAATAAAATAAAATAAAATAAACAAAGGCTCGATCAAAATGGCACAGAAAGCACTCAAAGGCAATTAATCATCAACCATAACACAATGTTGACAATAAGAGCTCGGCGAGTAAGGCGCCTAACCCACAACCAGTCACAGCACACACCAACAATATAAAATAAAATAAAATAAACAAAGGCTTGATCAAAGTGGCATAGAAAGCACCCAAAGACAATTAATCATCAACCATAACACAATACAGTGCACACCCATATTCTAATCACAGCCAAAACAAATAAAAGATACAAAAGTACCACTAATGATATAAATTAAATAACAAGAGTAATTAAACAAGAATAATTCAATAAGTTCGAAACATAACTGAAAACAGTAAAAACAAAGTAAACAAGTCTAGCTAAACAAATCAGAACGAAGCTAGTAATGTGGTGGTGGTGGCGGCCATGAGGATCCGGGCATCGGTACCTTCCCTTTCCAACCGGCTGCTGTTGCTGCTGCTGCTCTGTCCTCTGCTTCCTTTCTTTATATTTCCATAACAGTTTGGACAATAGCCTCCTCTTTTGATACTACCGGTCCACCGGTCGGGTGAACTGAAAACTGAGGCTGAAATCCTAAACGTGAAGCCGGACCTGTACTCTGGGTTCATGGGTACGGAGGTCTATACCCTGGAAATGAATCTGGAGGCTGGTACCCAGGAGCTGGATATGGATGCCATGGATAAGGAACCGGCTTTATTTCTCTCTCATATGGCCGTAGATGGAGCTCTTGCCTCAAATCTGTAATATCCTACCTAAATCCTACATCTACCATATCTATCTTAGCCATCATCCGCTGTTCCATCTGATCGAGCCATGATAACACTAAATTTCGAGTCCCCTTTTCTATGCTTATTGCTCAATTCTCGAGTAAAATCAAGTGTTTAATGGCTCGATTAAGTGTATTTGCAGGATTTTGTATTAGGGGCATCATATGGGAGTTATGAGTGAAGATTGGGACCCAAAAGAGCTCGAAATTGGAAACTTGGACAAAATGATAAAATATGTCGCTGTTATGATTTCCGTCATGGGAGATCGTTACATACCACGCGACATCAACTTTTCTAAAGTGTCGCTTGTGATGTCATCATGAAAGACCGCGACATGTCGTCATGGACAACAGCGACATACAGGGTAGCGACAGTCAGCCAGCACGCATTTCTAGGTTGATTTCTGACCTATTTTTGAACCCATATAAATACCCATCTTATATTATTGTGAAAGAATATGAGCCATACGAACTTTTGGACTACTTCCACCCTTCCATCACCATCCTTAGACACTTGAATCCATCCATTCATCTTGGAACTTGGGAAGCAAGAAGAGGAAGCTTACAAGTCAAGGAACCTCAATAGCCAACTTTGGTTTCTCCTTTTACTCTTCTTTGTTTAGTTTCCTTTCCTTGATGTGTAACTAATTTCTATGTCAAGGGATTAATGTAAACCTATTGAGCAGCTCTTTGTAATCCTAGTCTAATGGTTTTTAATTAAATACTTTGGTAGTCTCTTTTATTGGAATATATGCTCTAATTCCTTCACTTCTATTCAAATGAGACCTCAATGAATGTTTGTATTAGGATTAGTTTATCTATGATGTTGAGGGTTATATGTGGGTGACCATCCCATTTAGTCTTTAACTACAAGCTTAATAATTGAGAAAATTTCCTTATGCATGACCATGCTATGTGTTATTTTGTTTAGAGTTTTTAATTAAAAACTAATTCTAACCATTGCTCATTACATGACCGTGTGTGAGTAATTGGGAAGATTAGGTGCTTCATGAAACAAACCCTATCAATTGGATTTAAATACTTAATTGAGACTTGTGGATTACATTGAGAAGTTTAATTAGGTTGCATTGATTCCCTAGCATTCTTTCATATGCATATTTTAGTGTGAGCTTTTGTGTTATTTAGTTTATTGCATTTTTACAAATTAGTGAATTAAAATACCAACTCAAGACAAGCATTATGTATTTAGTTTTCATGCACTTAGAATAGGATTAAATTAGACTAATTAGTGTTCGACTAGTGGAATCACCGATCCTAGTGAACGAACTTTCTTTTAAATTGATTAAGATCAAAAATATTTCAATCACCATCCGCTGTTCCATCCACTGCATATGCTGAAGGATTGAGTTCTGGGCATCTCCAATGGCATTTAAATTTACTATAGCTGCATCAGCCTGTTGTCCTCTAGAGAGTTTGGTAGCTACTAGCAACCGCTCCAAAGCGGGGAGGGAACCATCATCTTCAGGTAGCCGTTCATCATCAACATCATCTGCCTGCTCATCCTGATCAGGGCTCCAGGTCCTCTTCATCCGATTGATTCGAAACTGTTCTCCCCCTTTTCTTCTTGGGCCGGCTGCTCTTTCCTCTTTCAGGTCTTGCCAAACCTCGTCTAGGAAATAGTGAATACCATGTGTGTATCCCAAAGTCATGCCCGGTCTCAACAAACTCATCAGAGGACATATCTACACCCATCTCCGACAGAAAAATGTGATAAGGCAAGGGAACACCATTGCTTCTTTCCTTGTTATGTCCCGTGCTGACTTGTGAATCTCCATCTTCACAATCACCCCCACATCTAAAGGATGCCCATGTTTAAGGTAGTAAAGCAAGGTGGCTACTGCAAAAGATACTGTGGTGTGGTATCTGCTTGGCCTTAAAGAGTGAGAAATGAAAATGTGCCAGAAGGCCATCTCCAGTAGTAACCTCTTCTGCTTGATCAAGTTTGATCTGGAGTTCTAAAATTCCATTGGCTGAGCCACCAAACTGTTTGCTAAGTCGATGTTCATTCTGGAGAAGATGTTAAACTTAGGAACCCCCTGAAACATAGCAGCTGTGGATGGACATTCAGTTCTGTAATGTCTGTTAATGTCCCGGAATTGATTCGAACTGCTCTACCACAAACCAAGACTGAACTCCCTAAGATGTAGTTCCTCTCAATTACCCCTGCATAAAATTCTTTAACAATTTGAGGACAGTATTTTACAGGCCTTTGAACAAAAGTCTCCTAACCCTGAACTCCAACCATCCCAGGAATCGGGGTCTCATCCAACTCGCTCAAGTTGATCCCCCTTTCTTGTATGAACTTCTTCTCATTGAATTTTGCTATCCTAGCCGGAAAATCAGGGTTTTCGGCACAAGGTGGAATGTGCCTCTTTCCTTTGTCTTAACCCCTTCTTGGCCTTTCCATATGGTTGGAATCCTCAGTCTCAGTTCGGCTGGAATCTACCCTAGCAGTCTGCTTGGCTCTAGCCATTTTTCACCTTAAAATAACCACTGTGTCGCTTCAATTTGGATGACTCAACAACTCTACCATGAATCAACAACTCCGACAATCCGATACACCACAGATACCACAATCCACCACCACAATCACAAGTATGCAAAATAATTTGATTCAAAAATCCAACACAAAATAATCCTGAAATTTTCCCCCAATTATGCTCTAATTCAACTAAAATCAACCAATTTCACTCACAACTCCTCCAAAAACTCGAAATCAATACAATATAAACTTCAATATACTTCACAAACGAAAACCCACCCTTCAATTCACACAAATATGTAGGAAATTTTTATCACTCCCCAAACAATCCAAAATTTTCCCTAAATCAACCATAGATGTGTAAGAGATGATAGAACTAGGATTTGGGACTAACAAGGGCAAAAAACAAGTGAAAAGAAGAAGAAATTACTGATTTCGTGGGTTGGAAGTCTTCGACGTCGCGTGGAGGGAGAAGAAGTCGCGGATGGATTTGAAAATTTTGGTGAGGAATTGCCCTTCCATGAACTGTTCATTTTATACTGAGTGCTTGTCGTGGTCGTGGTCTTCCATGACGGAAACTCAGACCGTGACACACCGCCTCTTCGTCATAGCTCTGGTTTCTGGTGTCACGATTGTGTAACCACGCGATAGTTGAGGCGACATGTCGAGAGATAGCAACCCCTAGAATTTATCGCGTGGTTGTGTCACGGTCTTCCATGACGGAAAACCAGACCGTGACATACCGCTTCCTTGCTCGTTTTATTGTCACGCCTGTGCATTAGCGACACCTTAAGCGACATCAACTCTTTGATTTTGTCGCGTGAAAAGGTCGCGGTCGTCCATGACCGCGACATTCTTAGAAAATTCCTCCTTAATGGCATTAAGTGTTCCAAAGTGCCTAATCTGCACATATACTCAACAACAAACATATCAAGGGCATTTGCTTGAAAAAAAATATGGGTTGAGAAAGCTTAAATGAAGTTACTAGACTTCTATGCAAAATGAAAAGTCACTCACAAACTTATGTTTTTCCACACCTTTATACTAAAATCACAGTTTGTTTCTAAAGATTAAGGTGTGGATGAACTTAGACTTTGGAGTGAAGTAGAATCACTACCATTCACAATTATTACCTAAACTTAAAATTTATTCGAAAATAAGGTACCTAGGTGGGTTGCCTCCCACCAAGCGCACTATTTAACGTCTAGACAAGACGTGGTTAGAGCACTACGGCTCTTGGAGCTTTATTTCTTCCAACCAAGCAAGGTTCCCTAATTCCTTCACATAAGGTTTCACCTTTGCCCGTTGACGACAAACTTTCCCCCATTCTTCTCATCTTCCACTTCCACTACCCCATTTGAGAACACTTGAGTCAATCGGAACGGTCCAAACCATCTAGACTTTAATTTTTTGGGAAACAACCTGAGGCGGGAATTGAACAAGAGGACTAACATTTCTGGGTGAAGATCCTTGTGAACTATCATCTTGTCATGGATTCGCTTGGTCTTTTCCTTATACAACCTTGGGCTTTCATAAACCTCTAACCAGAATTCCTCCAGCTCATTTAGTTATAACTTCCTTTCTTCACCGGCCTTGTCATAGTCGAAATTCAACTTCTGAAATGCTCAAGTTCCACAAGAAGATGGCATGCCTTCCCAAAGACCAACCTATATGGGCTCATCTCAATAGGTGTCTTGAAAGCTATCATATATGCCCATAAGGTGTCCTTTAACTTGGAAGCCCAGTCATTTCTATTTGAGTTGACCGTCTTCTCAAAGATATTCTTGATTTGCCTATTTCTAACCTCAACTTGGCCCGATGTTTATGGGTGGTAAGGGGTGGCTATCTTATGCCTCACACTGTATTTCTTCATAAGGGCAACAAATGACTTGTTGCAAGAGTATGTTCCCCCATCACTAATTATAGCCCTAGGAGTCCCAAATCTAGCAAATATGGCCTCCTTCACAAACTTTACCACCGTTTTTCCATCGTTGGTTCCTGTAGCCCATGCTTCTACCCATTTAGACACATAATCAACCGCAACAAGGATGTAGCTAAATCCATATGAGGATGGGAATGGTCCCATGAAATCGATGCCTCATACATCAAATAAATTGACCACCATGGCACTAGTTAGTGGCATCTCATTCCTCTTTCCAATGTTCCCCGTCCGTTGACATCTATCACACTTCGAGCAAAATAGGACTTCATCTTACATCAATGATTCCTAATCGATTGCAAGACCTTCAAAGCTGTCTTTCGGGCTCCAAAATGCCCCTTACAATTTAGCTCATGGCAAAACCCAAGTACGTCCCCTTGTTCAGCTTCAGGTACACATCTCTTAATAACTGCATCGGGACCATGTATGTATAAGAACGGATCATCCCAAAAGAACCTTCTAGCCCGAAATATGAACCTTTTCCATCCTTGGGAAGTCAACTCTGTAGGAATTACTCCACTAACCAAATAGTTCACTATATCGGCAAACCAAGGCTCCGTATCCGACACACTCCATAACTGCTCATCCGAAAAGTCTTCTATTAATGGCAATTCATCCGCTTCTTCCGATTTTTCCTGCACTATTCTACTCAAATGATCGGCTACCACGTTCTCCACACCCTTTTTGTCTCGTATCTTCAAATCAAACTCTTGTAATAATAGGATCCACCGACTCAACCTTGGCTTGGCATCTTTTTTTTGATGAAGATATCTAAGGGTTGCATGATCTGAGAACACCACTACCTTGGCTCTCACAAAATATGCTCTGAACTTCTCTAAGGCAAAAACCACTGCTAAAAGCTCATTCACAGTTGTTGAGTATTTAAGTTGGGCATCATTTAAGGTCCTAGAAGCATAATAAATGACATGTGGGACCTTATCCACCCGCTGCCCCAAAACTGTCCCGATCGCATAATCTGAAGCATCACACATTAGCTCAAAGGGCAACTCCCAATTTGGAGGCATCATAATAGGTGTCGTTGTCAAGGCATCCTTCAAGGTATCAAAAGCATGCAAACACTCTTTGCTCATCTCGAATTCTTTCTCTTTTTGGAGGAGTGCATACAAAGGTCTTATTATATTTGAAAAGTCTCGAATGAACCTCCGGTAGAACCCTACATGCCTAAGGAAAGACTTCACTTCCTTAACAGATTTTGGAGGTTGTAAACTTCGGATTACTTCCACCTTTTCCTTATCAACCTCAATTCCTCTCTTGCTTATCACATGTCCAAGAACTATTCCTTGTTGTACCATAAAATGGCATTTCTCCCAGTTTAAAACCAAGTTGTTCTCCTCACATCTCTGTAGGACCAGGGCTAAGTTCTTCAAAAAAATCTCAAAGGAATCTCCAAATACTGAGAAATCTTTCATAAAAACCTCAATGATCTTCTCTACCATATCTGAAAATATAGACATCATGCATCTCTGAAAGGTGCCTGGACCATTGCAAAGACAGAAAGGCATCCATCTGTAGGTAAATGTCCCAAATGGACATGTGAAAATGGTCTTCTCCTGATCTTCTGGTGTTATGTCTATCTGATTGTATCTCGAGTACCATCAAGGAAACAATAATGACTATGCCTTGCTATTCGCTCCAACATCTGATCAATGAATGGATGAGGGAAATGGTCATTCCTGTGGCTGAGTTCAATTTTCTGTAATCAATACACACTCTCCAGCCTGTTTGAAGTATCCGAGGAATCAACTCATCTTGCTCATTTCTAGCCACTGTTATACCCGATTTCTTAGGAACTACATGGATAGGGCTGACCCACTTACTGTCTGATATCGTATATATGATTCCCACCTCTAGAAGCTTAAGAACCTCATTTTTCACTACTTCTTTCATGATTAGGTTCAACCGCCTCCGAGCTTCCCTTGTAGGCTTGGCATCATCTTCTAGAAAAATCTTATGCTTGTAAATAGTAGGACTAATCCCTCTAATGTCTTTAAGAGACCATCCTATGGCTGACTTGTACCTATGTAATACCTCAAGGAGCCTCTCCTCCTTATTATCCTTCAAGTCAGAAGCAACTATCAACGGATATGTCTCATTTTCTCCTAGATAGGCATACTTCAATATGCTTGGCAATTCATTGAGTTCTAACTTAGGAGGTGGATTTGGTGCAACATTCACATCTGATACCACTAGTTCTTCAAACTCTTCCACACTAGCAACCTCTCATACTGGCTCATAAATGTCTTTTGGCTTCTCTTGATCTTCTCAATCCCATTCTGATAATTCTTCTAAGTCTTTATCTCTGAACACACCATCGATTCCCGGATCTAGAACATCAATAAATGAACAATCATCAGCCCTGAGTGCATCAAATAGCTTGAACTCCACTGTTTCATCTAGAATTGTCATGGTAAGCTTCCCATTCTGCACATCAAATATAGTCTTGGTTATAGCTATGAACGGTCTTCCTAGTCGAATTGGTCTCATATTAGTTTCCCCACTAACATCATCCATTTATAACACTATAAAGTCTACCGGAATGATCAACCTATAAACTTGTACCAACACATATTCCCCGATCCCCCTCAGATATCTAGCTGATCCATCCACCAGAAGTAATGACATAGTTGTTGGCTTGATCTCATTCAATCCCAACTGCTTGTAAATGGAAAACGGCATCAAGTTGATACTAGCACCTAAATCCAACATTGCCCGTTGTAATATTGATACAAAAACTGCCCGGATCCTTGAGATTGGGTGAAAGTGTCTTCTGAAAAACTGCACTAGAACCATTTGCTATATACTTTTGATGGTTTGGCCCAAACTTTTACCGATTGGTATGAAGACTCTTGAAAAACTTAGCATATGCCGGCATCTTCTCTATCATGTCAAGCAATGGTAGGTTGACTTATACATTTGAAAGGACATAAAAAATCTCCTTGAATGTTTTGTCCATCTTATCATTTTTTAACCTTTCTGGGAGTGGAACCTGTGGAATATACGGGTTGGGCGACTTGTGTAAGAGGGATGTCTTCTCGGGCATATTTTCCACTACTACTTCTTCCTCCTCTTCTAAAGTCTTTCCCCCACTCTCCTCTTATAACTCTTTGACCTTCTTCATCTTCGGTTCTCCTGCATCATCCTTGTCTAAAACTCTACCACTCCTCAAAACGGTCATGGCCTTAGCCTGTTCTAACTGGCTAGGAAGTCTAGCCGGCTCACTCATGTTAACTGTGTTAGCTACTTGCCTCATTTGCGTCTCCAACTTCTTCATTGATGCCTTCAAATTGGTAAACATGTTCCCAATTGCTTGATGAAACTTTTCAGATTCTGATCTATCTGCTGTGAACTCTGAGCAAGACTGGTAACTAGGTCTTCCAAAGAAGGCTTCTTTTGTTGATAAGAAGTCATTTCCCTATTTTCGGCATTGTTCCACTACTGCCCACTTGATCCCTGGCCTTAGTAACTTCCCTGACTGTAACCACCTTGATGATCTCCTTGAGCGCTCAATTGATTGTTCAAAGCATTGCTAGTATTGGACCATGAGAAGTTGGGATGATTTTGCCACCCCGGATTGTAAGAGTTCGAATATGGGTTGTTTCCTCCTCTTTGATAATTCAAGGCTTGGATATCTTGCGTCTCATATAGCACCATTTCCCTACCTTGATGGTCTTCTTCATACACCATGCTTGTCTTGCCTTGTTGTTGACCCATGTTTCTTGCCATTGCCTCCACTTGCTTAGTTAGTCTAGCCATTTCAATTGCCATCTCTGTGTCTTGACTCACCCCATGCTTTTCTCCCCTTCTTGAAGTTGAACTTCTATGTTGGGAGTTGAGAGCCAATGTTTCATATATCTCAAAAATTTCTGCAGCCGATTTGTTTGTGATCAAACCCCCACACGCATTGTCCACTAAAACTTGTGTGAAGGTTGTCAACCCATCATAGAAAGTGCGAGTACATCGGTCACCATGTGTGGAGGAATTTGTTCCAAATGTTGCCTATATCTTCCCCATGCCTCATGAAAAGGCTCATCATCTTCCTCGGTGAAACTTGCAATTTGAATCCTAATCTCGTTAATCTTCACGGTCGGAAAAAACCTATTGAATAAAACTTGGCACACTTCATCCCATGTAGTTAAGGATCCCGCCCTCAAAGAACCAAACTACACCTTGGCTCTATCATTTAGGCAATACCTAAAATATCTCATCTTTAACTCTTCTTCGGTAAGCCGGCCTATCGGAAAGGTCTCCAATATGGAATGATAATCCTTCATGAATTGCAAGCAATCTTCGGTTGGGTGGCCATTGAAAGAAGGAAGCATGACAATGTGAAGTCCCTTGAGCTTATAGCTTCTAGCCACCGCACTTAACACTATGGGAGACGGTTGATGCTCCATCATAGGTTGATCAGATTCTCTCATAGCTATAGCCCCTTGGTTTTCCTCCTATATAGGTTCCCGTGGTGGTTCCACATTCACATTCTCCTCGTGATCTCCCATTTCCGGAATTGGTGCACCTTATAGTTCAACAAAAATATCTACTCCCTCAAACTGCCTTGCAAGCCGACCTACTCAGTTTATGTTATCGATGACTGGAAACAAATTCCTTCCAAAAGAACGGTGACCTTGCATACACCTATGGTCCTCAAACACCAAAAACAAAAATACCAACTAAGTAAAAAGAAACTAAAAAGAAATAAAACTATCCTAATAAAACAAATGACACACACACTACCTAAATCGACTAACTAGATTCAACTAATAAATCTACGCCGATCCCCGGCAGCGGCGCCAAAATTGATTGCAGTATTATTGATCTTTTAATCAATTTAAAAAAAAATCGTTCACTGGGATCGGTGATTCCAAAAGTTGAACACTAATTAATCTAATTAAATCCTACTCTAAGTGCATGAAAACTAATTGACATAATACTTGTTTTGGATTGATAATTTTTACTCACTAATATGAATAATCAAATAACTCAATTACTCTAAAGCTCATACGAGAATATATGAATATGAAGGAATGCTAGGGAATTAATGCAACCTAATTAAACTTCTCAATGTAACCCATAAGTCTCATTAAAGCATATAATTCCAATTGATAGGGTTTGTTTCATGAAACACATAATCTTTCCTATTACTCATTACACAAGGTCATGTAATGAGTAAGGGTTAGAATTAGTTTCTAATTAAAAACTCTAAACCAAATCACACATAGCATGGTCATGCATATGGAAATTTTCTCAATTATTAAGCTTGTAGTTAAGAACTTAATGGGATGGTCACCCACATCTAACCCTCAACATCATAAATTAACTAATTATAGCACAAACATTCCTTGAGGTCTCAATTGAATATAGGTGAAGGAATTAGAGCAATTATTGCAATAAAAGAGACTACCAATGTAATTAATTAATAAGCATAGACAGTAGGATTACAAAGAGTTGTTCAATCGGTTTATATTAATCTCCTAACTTAGAATTAGTTACACATCAAAGAAAGGAAATAAAACAAAGAAGAGTGAAAGATGAAACCAAGGTTGGTTATTGAGGTTCCTTGACTTGTAAGCTTCCTCTTCTTGCCTTCCAAGTTCCAAGATGGATGGATGGGAAAGTTGTCCAAAAATGGTGATGGAGGGGTGAAAGTGTCCAAAATCTCGTGTGGCTATTGATACATTTCCAAAAACTCATAAGGGTATTTATATGGGTCCAAAAATAGGTCAAGAATCAACCTAGGGATGCGTGCAACGTACTGTCGCGTCGTTGATTTCTCGCGGTTGTCCACGACAGAAAACCAACCGCGACACTCCACCTCTTGTTCTCCGTGTCTTCTCTTCAGACGACACCTCTCGCGACAATGTCCAAGAAAGTTTCTGTCGCCCGGTTTGTCGCGGTTGTCCATGACGGAACTTGACCACGACATGTCGCTTCTTTGGTAGCTTGCGCGATCTCCAATCGACAATTCTGGCAACTTCTAAAATAAGTTGTTGTCGCTCATGGTGTCACGGTTGTCCATGACGACACGTCCCGACCACGACAGCTTGCCTTTTTGCCCAAGTTTTGGCTTGTGCTTGTCCTATGTGGAATTTTCTCCAAATGTATAATAGTATCGGAGATACTCTTATACTCCTTTTTAAACTTTTTGTTAATGTTAATTTTAAGTTTTTTATTTTTTGAACAGCATCATTTATTGAAACAAATGAGAAGGCAAAGCCTTACAAGCACAAGCCAAAACCAGACCCACAAGAAGCAACAACACAGGCTCTGAGAAACACAGAGGAAATAAGCAAAAGCAAAATGACAGCAAAGGGCCCGACGAAGACCAATACAAACCACTGGCAATCAATTGCCTAAGACAACAGAAACAACAGAAGAAACCAAAAAAGACCATAATAACAACGACGACCTATCTACAGCACAGGAAAAACACAGGCAAACACCAGAAAAACAGAGGAAGACAGGAACCTAAAACAGAGCCAAACATCATAAACTCCACTGAATGATATCACCGGCTGAGCTCGAGCCCTTCTTGGCCAAGATTCCAGCAAACAAATTCTTAGAATGGATGATATGAGAGATTGAGATGCCACCATGAGACCTTATCAAATCTCTGCAATCATAAACCTTGTTGACATAATTAAGGCTGACAATACCCTGGTTATTGATCCACGACACTGTCACTTTCGAATCACTAGCGATATCAATCGATAGGCTGTCTAGAGCCGAATTAGAAACAAGAAGACTGCAAGCTTTTTCGGTGGCCAACAGCTCAGCCAAATTAGAATCAGAAATAATTAAAATTACTAAAAAGAAAAAAAAACGTTTTAAAGACACTCCAACCTAATTTTTAGAATCCTAATTATTTTTCCTCCTATTTACGAACCCTAAATTTAGTTGGGGAGAGAAAAAAATGAGAATAAAATTTTATTCTATAATTATTCCATTAATTCAAGGAAGTGCCCGTGAACTGTTGATGCATAGACGCATAGTCAATATAGAATGCTTGGCCTTCCAGAAAGTAAAAGAACATGAAAGGCTTTTTTGATCATTGAAAATTTCAGCTTCATGACATCCTCATCAAATAATATGACCGTGCATGTGGATGTGATTTGTAGTGAGAACTTGCAGAAATTTGTAAATACCATGTAAAACATTCTGATTAATCAAGCGCAGCCCACTATATAAATCTCAATACAAATCATGTACAAACCAGAGAAGAAAAAAGAAAGAAAGAAGCAAAGCAAGTATCTTTAATGTAGCTTTAATGGCAGACACTGAAGATGAGAGCAAGACCTAGTACATGAACATTTTTTTTTCGTAGTTATTGAAAGATTAGTAGGTTGAGTGTACTCCTCTTCTTAGTAATTGATCTTTGGATATATCAAATTTAAGATTTTCCATCGACTTAGTTTTGGGATTTTTCAAACAATATTTCATTGTTATACTAATTAGGGTTTATGATAATTTTGATTGTACATTGAATTGAATGGGATGATTTTGACAATTAGGATTTATAAAAAATTATACATTGAATTGAATGGAATGATTTTGGCAATTAGGATTTATAATTATTCACTGTAAGTATATAAAATAAGGGTAGGAAGTATTTTTATTTTATTCATTAAAATCATCATATCCTTTTAAGTAAATTTACACATGGTTTTTTTATTAATTAAAATTTTATAAAAAATAATGGGTGTAGGAAGAAATTCTTGGGGTGGCAATAGTCAATAGAGCCCCCGTTATTAAAACTGCTCAATAGTATAATTTTGAAAATTGCCTTTTTAAGGGTTGATTTCCCACAACACCGATTGTCTTTCTTTCTGGAAAAGTGCAGGTAATGTTTTTAAATGGATAAAAGATGTTCACCATAACGGATCAGATGTGATCATACGTGACTTAAAAATGATTTTATATAGGTAGGACTACACAACCAAAATTTATATTTATCTTAATTTACACGTACTTGGAACAGTTTGGAAGCATTGTTAGAAATGTTTGTGGATTGATTTTATATTAAAAGGGATGTCGACATTTTTCTAATTTTTTTGTAAGTAATATTTGTTGGATATGGTTTGAATTTCAATGGCTACCATACAAGATTCAATAAATATGGAGACTTTCTGGAGACGTGGGATACGTTTGAAAGTAGGAGATCAAGTTTTAGGGAGGTTTGAAGACGAAGAAGAACTAAAGAAACGAACTCTGGTAGGTTCCACGTTGTAGACCGCGGTACGGACAAGTGCCTAGACCGCAACACAGGGTGTGGTCGAACGCATGTGAGATTACGCGGCGTGGACAGCCGCGGAGGCAAGTGCACCAACCGCGGTATTCTGAGTGGTGGTTGACAGCGATGAATGTGTAGTATGGCGTGGGTAGCCAACCGCGACCCGAACCGCATCAATGGTGGATTTTGCCCAAATAGGAAAGTTACACTAAATAGGAAATGTGTTTTCTTCTGGAAGTTCTTGTGCTAATCAGATTATGAAAGTCATGTACTTAAAAGAAAAGGATGTATTTTAAACAAGAAGACTTGTTATAAATAGGAAATAGTATTTATGTGGAACAAGTAATTCTTGTACGTTTAGGAGTAGGATTTCCTTTTATCTTTAACTCCCTGTAATTCATATAAATAGACCATAATAGCTAGGTTATTGGTGGTGGAGCAAATTAGCAAATACAAATAGAGATATCAAGAGAGCATTGGGTGTAATTGGGTTTGGAGTATTTTAGAGAGAGAATCCTGAGTGTGGATATAACAATTTTCTACATAGTGAATCTTTCTCTTGTCGTCCTGACGACCGTGGTTTTTTCCCGATTTGGGTTTCCACGTAAAATTATTGTTGTGTGTGCTATTAGATTTATTCTCTTCATCTTAATTCTTTTATTTTGCTATTATTTGTTTGTGTTCTATCTAGCAACGCATCCGCGTAATCCGCTAATGATTGTAGTATTTTTTATCTTAATCAATTTAACAGAAAAGTTCGTTCACTGAGATCGATGATTCTACTAGTTGAACACTAATTAGTCTAATTTAATCATAATCTAAGTGCATGAAAACTAAATGGCATAATGCTTGTCTTGGGTTGGTATTCTAATTCACTAATACGAAAGATCAAATAAACTAAATTACTCACAAGCACACACGAAAAATATGAATATGAATATGAGGAAATGCTAAGGAATTAATGCAACCTAATTAAACTCCTCAATGTAATCCCTAAGTCTCATCTAAGCATGTCAATTCACTTGTTAGGGTTTGTTTCATGAAGCACCTAATCTTTCATGTTACTCACACAAGGTCATGTAATGAGCAATGGTTGGAATTAGTTCTTAATTAAAACTCTAAACCAAATCACACATAGCATGGTCATGCATATGGAAATTTTCTCAATTATTAAGCTTGTAGTTAAGGACTAAATGAGATGGTCACCCACACCTAACCCTCAACATCATAGATAAACTAATCTTAACACTAACATTCATTGAGGTCTCATTTGAGTATAAGTAAAGGAGTTAGAGCATGTATTTCAATAAAAGAGAATACCAAGGTATTTAATTAAAAACCATTAGACTAGGATTACAAAGAGTTGCTCAATAGGTTTACATTAATCCCCTAATATAGAAATTAGTTACACATCAAGGAAAAGGAATCAAAAAAGAAGAGTTTAAGAAGAAATCAAAGTTGGTCATTGAAGTTCCTTGACTTGTAAGCTTCCTCTTCTTGCTTTCCAAGATTCCAAGATGAATGGATGGAGGAAAACGTCTAAGGATGGTGATGGAGGGGTGCAAGTGTCAAAATGTTCGTGTGGCTGATGTTTTTTCACCAAAATCTAAGATAGGTATTATGGGTCCAAAATAGGTCAGAAATTAACCTAGAAACGACGTGTTGGCGGACTGTCTCTTCCCTGTATGTCGCAGTTGTCCATGACGACATGTCACGGTCTTCCATGACGACATATCACGGTCTTCCATGAACGATATCACAAACGACACTTTAGAAAAGTTGTTGTCGCGTGGTGTGTCGCGGTCTCCCATGACAGAAATCATGACAGCGACATATTGTGTCATTTTGTCCAAGTTTCTAATTTTCAACTCTTTTGGGTCCTAATCTTCAATCATAATTCCCATATGATGTCCCTAATACAAAATCCTGCAAATACACTTAATCGAGCCATTAAACACTTGATTTTACTCATGAAGTGAACAATAAACATATGAAGGGGGACTCGAAATCTAGTGTTACTATGGCTCGATCAGCTAGCAATTGGTATCAGAGCGTTGGTTGTTTGATAGTGATCTTAGCAAACTGGAGATGGCAAAGTTGATGAGATTCGAGGTCGAGAAGTTCGATGGAAAAATTGACTTTGGCTTGTGGCAGGTTCAAGTCAAAGATTTGTTAATCCAATGTGGTTTACACAAGAGGTTGAAGGGTAAGCCAACTCTTGAGAACCCTGAAGGCTCTGGAGATTCTATAAAAGAAACGATTGGTAATAGTTCTGGAAAAGTGGTGATGAGCGATGCTAAATGGGAAAATCTACACGAGAGGGCTGCAAGTGCGATACGATTGAGCTTAGCTAAGCATGTTCTTACAAATATTCAAAGGACATATTCAGCGAAAGAACTTTGGGATAAGCTTGAAGAATTGTATCAATCGAATACCGTCTACAACCGATTCTACCTGACAGAGTAGTTTCACATGTTGCAGATGTCTGAAGGTACGAAAATTTCCAATCATCTGAGAGTGCTCAATGGGATATTTTTCGAATTAGAGTTGATTAGAGTGAAGATTGATGAAGAAGACAAAGGATTAAGACTAATCTGGTCCCTTCCACCATCCTATGCGCACATGTAGGAAATCTTGATGCATGGGAGTTCAACCATATATTTTGGAGATGTAGCAAACAAAATAATCTCTGAGGAACAAAGGCTAAAGAGTGAAAGTAAATCTTCTGATAACTCTGCTTTGTTGGTTGACAGGAAGAAGAGAGGCTCCAAGAAGAAAGACATTTGTTGGGCATGTGGACAATCTGGACATCTAAGGAAGGATTACAAAAATAAGAATACAAATGAGGCTAATGGCTCCAAAGAGGGGGATCCGGCAATCGTCTCTCTTAAGTATGACGACTACAATGATGCTCTCTAAAGGGGCATAAACATTCTCATGGAATGACCGCTAGTTGTCGTGAAAAAAGATATATTGCTGATATCGGGTCAATAATTTACGCACGGGCATTAGTTAGGCGGTGATGCAAGGTGTGTGGTGGATAAGGATATCGATGGCTGAACTGTAAGGCCCAAACCATTCAGGCCCAAGTTAAAAAAAAGGGTGAAAAATGATCAGCTAAGTTAGCAGTTGTAGCTTGTCTAGCTGACAGACAGCTGTGTGCTTGGAAAAATCTGATGTTGTGTCTATCCACATACATATATAAAGGAGGAAAAAGGAATATCAGAGTTAGGAAGAAGTAGAATCGAATAGAATAAAGGAAATAGAAGGAACAAAAAGGAAAAGAAGTCAGTGGAACTCTCTGGTGACATTTTTAGATTTTCGGTTGATTCTTCTTTAAATTCCAGTTTCTAATTGGATTTTGTGTGATTGTTAGGGAAAGAAGAAGTGGTAGGGGAACCTAGCGTACTTGGTCGGAATTAAGCTTGAAGTTTAAGTTGTGAGTGAAAAAGTTTTCAGTCTCGTTTTTAACTCAGACTTTTCCAGTTTTGTAATTTAAAATAGTTGTCTAGAAATCATTTAAGTGTTTTATCTCTTCTTATGATTTACTGTGATTATATAGAGAATTGAAAGTATGTTTTATGCTTATATTAGCACTAGAAAATATTAGATATATTACTTTTATTAAATATTGAGAAGAGATTATGATCGATTTCATAAAAGCACCAGGTGGGTACCCTTCCCCAGTTACTGTTATTATTGGCTTTTGGGGCCGTTCTACACATGTGTAGGTCAGATTAGTCGCTCTGCATGTGTACGACAGATGTTAAGAGTATTGAGTCGCTCTGCACGCGTATGAAAGAATTTATTCCCAACTCTGCATATGCGTGAAGTAATTCGGCTTATGTATTAAAGATATCCATGGGTACTAGTTTGGTGCATATTGAGATTTTATAAATCATATTATTCTTGATCAGAAAAGAATTGTATATCAGTTTATTAAATGTGCTAGTATATATATATTACCTTTAACTACTCAGTTTTGATATGTTTATGGAATCATTTGACATGATGCAATGATATTTAGTATGTATTACTGGATGCCTATTGAAAAAGTTGTTCATAAATATTTTTAAAAGTTTTCATTCACTCACTGGGCGTTAGCGCTTATCCTTTTGTCTTTAAAATATTTTTTCCAGGTAGCTGCTCGGTTGTGTGAACTTTTCAGTTTTGAGGTGAGCAACTCAATGACATCACGAAGCATAAGAATCATGCATTTTGATTATCTCAAATGTTGTACATATCTTGAGATTCATGGTCGGGATGGTCGATTTTCATGGTCGGACTGGTCGGTTTATATGATCGGAATGGTCGGTTTTTCATGGTCGGGATGGTCGGTTTTCATGGTCGGACTGGTCGTTTTATATGATCGGAACGGTCGGGTTTTCATGGTCGGGATGGTCGGGATGGTCGGTTTATATGATCGAAACGGTCGGTTTATATGATCAGAACGGTCGGTTTATATGATCGGAACGGTCGGTTTTTCATGGTTGGGATGGTTGGTTTTTTATGATCGGAATGGTCGGGTTTGGAAATGGTCGGGTTTTGAATGGTCAGATTTGTATGGTCGGTTTTTGACTGATCGGTTATTTCCAGACAGTTTTGTAATAAACAGAAGTATGCAATAAAAGACTTGCAGTCATGTACCTTCTGTATACTTACATTTTTTTAATGATAAAAGCAAGTATTTTTTATATAATTATAGTCAAAACTTATTTATCATGTGAGCAAAAGTGCAGCTCACAAGACCTCCCTCATACTCAAGAGAGGGGTCAGGGGTGGGTCTCGTCAGCAGCTCACAGAACCTCCCTCATACTCAAGAAAGGGGTCGGGGTAGTTCCTGTCATGAACGAACTCCCTGGAAGCCTAACGTGAGGATTTGCACAATTTCAGCAAGGTAAATTTCGACATGTGCCGGTGAAATCTTGGGATGGGTGTTCCTAAGTGATTATACTTCGTGGTGGATATGTTGATTCTCGGTGATGAGAGTCGTATCTATGGACGGAGTTTTAGAAATTCTCGCCATAAGGGAGGATTGTTGGATACGGCTTGAATTTACAATGGCTACCAAACGGGATTCAACCAATGTGGAGATTTCCTGGAGACATGGGATACGTTTGGCAGTAAGAGATCAAGTTTGAGGGAGGTTTGAAGACGAAGAAGAACTGAAGAAAAGAACTCTGGTAGGTTCCGCGGTACGGACAAGTGCCTAGACCGCGGCACAAGGAAGCGGTCGAACACCTGTGAGATTACGCGGCGTGAACCGCTGTGGAGGCAAGTGCACCTACCGCCTTATTCTGAACGGTGGTTGACAGCAATGAATGTGGTGTATGGCGTGGATGGCCAACCGCGATCCGAACCGTATCAATGTTGGATTTTTCCCAAATAGGAATGTTGCACGAAATAGGAAAGGTGTTTTCTTCTGGAAGTTCTTGTGCTAATCAGATTAGGAAATCAAGTACTTAAAAGAAAATGATTTCTTTTAAACAGGAAGACTTGTCATACATAAGAAATATTATTTATGTGGAACAAGTAATTCTTATACGTTTAAGAGTAGGATTTCCTTTTATCTTTAACTCTCTGTAATTCATATAAATAGACCATAATTGCTAGGATATTGGTGGTGGAGCAAATTAGCAAATACAAAGAGAGATCTCAAGAGAGCATTGAGTGTAATTGGGTTTGGAGTATTTTAGAGAGAGGATCCTGAGTAAAGAATGTAACAATTTTCTACATAGTGAATCTTTCTCTTGTCGTCCTGACAGCCGTGGTTTTTCCCCGATTTGGGTTTCCACGTAAAATTATTGTTTTGTGTGTGATTGGATTTATTCTCTTTATCTTAATTCTTTTATTTTGCTATTGTTTTTTTGTGTTCTATCTAGCAACGCTTCCACGTAATCCGCTAACAATATTTTTGTTGACATCGATTCTTCGATTGGTGAGAAAGTCGACAAGATTGGATTTGGTTGTGACCTGTCAAAGAGAAAGAGAAAGAGAAAGAGAATGCAATTTGAAGCTAGTTAGACACGAGTTTACGTGGTAAAACTCCGGTGATCGGAAAAACGTCCACGGGTGGTTGAACAAACAACCGAGCCAAAATTCACTATTGGAATAAATAATTACACCACTCGATCTCTCTTTTTCCTCTCTGTTCGTGATTCTTTCTCTCTCCAATGAGATTATGGGTCTATTTATATTCGCATAGAACCCTAATCCTTATTGTACAAGAAATGAAAGATTTTTGTATTTAGTTACAATTTGGTTGCTTGTTGGAGTCGTTTTTTACTTATTTCCTATTTCGGAGATTGTATGGAGATTGAATGGGACTCTGGAGATACAGTCCGTTTAGGACTTTATTTCCTTATAAATATGCAGTCTTCTTGAAGGAGTAAAGTATTGCCCGATTTGGAACCTGTTTCCTGTTTGGAACTTTATTCTTTTAGGAATTCTTGTTGATATGGATGTCTTTGTGTATTTGAGCACGACTCTTGGTATACCCATGTGCGAATTATGTATTGGACTTCTTTATTCGGGTTTTCTAGTTCGTGTCCCGAGTAGAATATGATGTCACTTGGTCCCGAGTAGGTCATGTCCTGTCGAATACCTGTATTCGGACTTACTCGGGTTCGTATTCCTTAGTGATATCTTGAAGGATATTTTCTGAATGCCTATTCGGACATCTACCTGACAATCTTAAGGGACTATCCACCTTGTCAATGACGTGTACTTTCGATAAAATATACCTATAACAATTTTCAACTTTGGCATGGAGGCTTACCTACAAATTGTTGAAGCAAATTGTTCCAACTTCTGCCCAGTTATTTGGTGGTCTATCCTCTTCAACTATATACGTATAAAAAAGGGGCTTTACTTGTTAAGTTTGAGTTTAATGAATTATTCATTCTACCGTGATCATTTTATTATTCGTGTTGCATATGTTCCATATAATGAAAGCTTGCAAAATATTCAAATTTATTCCGTGTGTTACTGCCAACCCTACAATTCCTGTGAAACAAAAAATACATTCTGGTTAGTTGTTTCTTACAAAAGGAGATCAACAGGTCAAACCCGTTTATGACCCGAACCCGTTTGCAACCAACCCGAACCTGTTTATTGATCTTGGGTTTGTGTCAGGTTCGCGGTGTTGGAAATTTTTTATGATAAACTCTCATTTTGAGAGCACAAATTGAGTATGATAAATTCCATAGAAATGGAAGATTAAAGTGGATTCGAATTCTCCTCTGTGAGAACTTCGAAATGGTATACTCAAATTCACAAAATGGTTAATGGGTGAATGAGAAATTGAGTCTCAAAGTGGACCCATTGTGTAGGGATCAAAATGAATCTCACGTTGCTTAGGGAAATCACTTATATGTAGTTTATAAGTGAATGTATGATATGAGCTATCAACAAGTGTAGTATAGAGGCTCTCTCTCGCGCGTGCAAGGGGGGGGGGGGTGCAAATCATGGACCCCAAACCTTTGAATGCACGACTCGTGTGTGGGTGCGACCTGCCACTTCCCTAAGTCAACGATTTTTATTGTGATGAATAAGGAAAGATTTAATTGTTTGGATTCAGATTTCTTACTTGATCACTAAGAATACATAATCGGGTTTTAATTAGAAATAAATCTCTTTGGAGAATATTATCTAATTAAATTATTTCCTTATTAAATCAAAAACGAATTTTCCAAAAATAATCCCGAATTAATCCCAAAACCCTAGTGTTTCGGTTTGGGTATTTAATATCTCTAATATTCTGTTAACCTACAGAAAAAAAATAATAATTCCAGTTTTATTTTGAGCAGTTGAATTCTTTTCTTCTCTGATTTTCTTGGTTAGTTCAAAACTCGGTTTGAGTTCGCTGGTAGTGGATAGTGCTTAGGCCTATCACTGTTGAACCGTTGTATCCTGGGAGACAATCTCCTAATACACATACGGTATTGTCCAGTGAAATTGTTTTATGGACACCGTGTGAAACACGGGCCTCAGATCAAACTTTGTTTTCTAACGTTACTTTCTGTGTTCCTTGATACCAGTCAGGTTTTCTTGCAAATTACGATTTACAATCTTAAGACAATTTTCTTTTCTTTTTTAAATTATTTTCAAACAACGTTTGCTTATTCAAACTTTCTGGTATCAGAGTTCTGGTTCAGATCGTAACAGACTTGAAAAATAAATCATTGATTCAGTTTTCAGCTGTGGTAATCGGGTTCTTTTGGACCATTGATTCAATTTGGAATTCGGGTTCTTTGAACACTGATTTAAATTTTATATACATACGTTACCTATGGAAATCGGGTTCTTTGGAACACTGATTTCAATTTGAAAATATATATATATATATATCATTAATCTGTGGAAATTGGGTATATTATTAGACACTAATTTCAAAATCAATTGCGATTTCAATTGTGTTATCGAGTCTGCAATATCAGACACTGATTGTGATTTCCATCATGAAATCTGATTTGATATCAACTGATATCCGTGCTATTATTTCTGTGATACTAAAACGATTTTGTTTTTGTTTCAGATATTATGGCAAACAAATCGAATGTGAACTCCAGTGTTCCACTAGAGACTCCAAAAGTGAATCCAAGTATGAGATTAGATACTTCAACTGTGAACTCTGTGTTTGTGTGCCATGTACCATTAGTAGTACCTACTGTGGCTACAACGACTCCGGCCATTAACTCCTTCGTGAGAAACATGCCTGATCCGGTGATGAGCCAGTATATGAGTCAAGGGAATGTTCCCATGTCAAATCCCTACATGAATTCGGTACATTTACCGATGAATCATATGGAGAAGCCTGATAAGTTCAGTGGACCGAATTTTAAACGATGGCAGCAAAAGATGCTGTTTTATCTGACCACACTGAACCTTGGCAGATTCTTGACTGAAGATGCTCCTAAACCTAATAATGGTGAAGAGTGAGATGTTCAGGTATGGAATGCTATTGATGCATGGAATCACTCGGATTTCCTGTGCTGTAATTACATACTGAACGAGTTGTCAGATTCGCTATATAGTGTTTATTCTTCAAAGAAAACAACCAAAGAACTGTGGGAATCATTAGACCGCAAATACAAGACTGAGGATGCTGGTTTCAAGAAGTTTATTGTCGGCCGGTTTCTTGATTACAAGATGGGGGATTCCAAGACAGTTATGAGTCAAGTCCAAGAGCTACAGGTAATTCTGCATGAGATACATGCCGAATGGATGACCTTGAGTGAAACTTTCCAGGTGGCTGCAATCATTAAGAAGCTTCTTTCTTCATGGAAAGAGTTAAAAAACTATCTCAAACACAAGCGAAAGGAGATGAAGATCGAGGATCTGATTCTCAAGCTTCATATTTAGGAAGATCACATGAAGTATGACAAGAAAGATGTCAATGCACCTGAAGCGAAAATCAATGTGGTTGAGCATGGGCAAAGTTCTAAACCAAAGAAGAATAAGCCTGGGAAAGGATCCAAATTGGGTCCTAAGGAAGGAGTCTCTAAGAAGCCAAAATTCCAAGGGAAGTGCTTCAACTGTGACAAGCTGGGTCACAAATCTTCTGAGTGCAGGTTGCCAAAGAAGAAAAAAGAACCACGAGGCAAACGTGGTTCCTAGGATCTCAAGAGATGTATCCGAGATATATGCTCTGATAAGAGATGTTCAATACATTTCAAGAAATGAAAAATGAATAAAAGTTGTATATGGGCAACTCAGCCACATCTGACGTGAAGGGGCGTGGTCAAGTCATTCTCAAGATGACCTCTGGTATAACCCTGAGCTTGAACAATGTGATGTATGTACCTGATATTCACAAGAACTTGGTTTTCGGTTCGTTGCTCAATCAGCATGGGTTCAAGATGGTGATTGAATCAGACAAAGTGGTTTTGACCTAGCAGGGAACTTATGTGGGTAAGGGATATATAACTGAAGAGCTGTTTAAGCTTAATGTATCTGTTGTCAAAAGAACAATCAATAAAGATAATTATTCAGTTTATTTGCTTGAGTCTTCCAATTTATGGCATGGTAGACTAGGACATGTTAATTATGATACTTTGCGTAGATTAATTAACTTAAATCATATTCCCGCATTCAACATTGATCCTAAACATAAGTGTGAAGTTTGCGTTGAAGCAAAACTAACAAGGTCATCATTTCAAACTATTGAAAGGAAATCTGAACCTCTTGATTTAATTCACACAGATATATGTGATTTAAAATTTGTTCAAACAAGAGATGACAACAAATATTTCATCACATTTATAGATGATATCACCAAATATTGCTATGTATATTTGTTGAAAAACAAGGATGAAGCTATAGAGAAGTTTAGTCTCTATAAAACTGAAGTTGAGAATCAACTCAACAAGAAAATCAAGGTATTGAGAAGTGACCGAGGTGGTGAATATGTAGCACCGTTTGGTGAATTCTGTGCTCAACACGGAATCATACATCAAACTACTGCACCATATTCCCCTCAGCAAAACGGTATTGCAGAATGTAAAAATCGTACCTTGAAAGAGATGATGAATGCAAGGCTGATAAGTTCTAGAGTGCCTAAGAATATGTGGGTGACGCTATATTGTCTAGCAATTACCTTTTAAACAAGGTACCCTGAAAGAAAGAAGACAAGACACCATATGAACTATGGAAAGGAAGAAAGCCTTCCTATAAATTCTTACGAATGTGGGGGTGTCTTGCCAAAGTAGCATTACCTATACCTAAGAAGGTAAAAATAGGTCCAAAAACTGTTGGCTGCATTTTCATTGGATATGCACAAAATAGTAGTGCTCATCGATTCTTGGTCTATATATCTGACATATCAGATATACACAAAAACACGATAATGGAATCTAGAAATGCTATGTTCTCTGAACATGTATTTCCATGTAAATCAAATGATGAAGCGAGTTCGTCAAAACGAACACATGCTGATAGTTGTGAGGACCAAGAACAAGGAAATGAAGTAGAGGATGAACCTAGACGTAGCAAAAGAGCAAGGACGGAAATGTCTTTTGGTCTAAATTTTATGACCTATTTGCTAGAAGGTGAACCTTGAACTTTCAAAGAAACGGTAAGCTCTTCTGAAGGACTCTTGTGGAAAGAGGCAATTAAGAGCGAAATTGATTCCATCCTTCAAAATCATACTTGGAAATTAGTGGCTCTTCCTCCAAGATGTAAACCGCTAGGATCCAAATGGATTTTCAAAAGATAGATGAAAGCAGATGGATCAATTGATAAGTATAAGGCCAGACTTGTAATTAAAGGTTACAATCAACGAGAATGCCTAGACTACTTTGATACATATTCTCTTGTGACAAGAATAACCTCCATTAGAATGATACTTGCAATCGCAGCTTTGCGAAATCTTGAAGTACATCAAATGGATGTGAAAATGGCTTTCTTAAATGGAGATTTAGATGAAGAAATTTACATGGAACAACCTGAGGGTTTTTCTGCTCCAGGACAAGGAAAGAAAGTCTGTAAATTGGTGAAGTCTTTATATGGCTTAAAGCAAGCACCAAACAATGGCATGAGAAATTTGACAATGCTATGATGTCAAACGGATTTAAGATCAATGAATGTGACAAATGTGTTTATGTCAAGGACACGGAAAATGGCTATGCCATTGTGTGCCTTTACGTTGATGACATGCTCATTGTTGGTAGTGATGATAAAGTGGTCAAATCTATCAAGGATATGTTGAAATCAAGATTTGATATGAAAGATATGGGACCGGCTGATGTAATGTTGGGAATGAAATCTCAAGGACATCTAACGGACTCATACTAAGTCAATCACACTATATTGACATGATTATTGAGAAATTCAATAAAAATGATTCTGGAATTTCTAGAACACCAGTAGATACAAATCTACATCTATCCAAGAATAAGGGTGAGAGCATCTCTCAACTAGAATATTCTCAAGTGATAGGAAGTCTGATGTACTTAACCAGTTATACAAGACCATACATAGCGAATGCAATCAGCAAATTAAGCAGATATACGAGTAACCCAGGAACCGATCACTGGAAAGGAATAGTAAGAGTACTAAAGTACTTACGATTCACTCGTAATCATGGACTGCATTATACCAGATATCCAGCTGTCCTAGAAGGATACACTGATGCTAACTAGATATCTAATATGAAGGATTCAAAATCCACTAGTGGTATGTGTTCACACTAGGTGGTGCAGTGGTATCTAGGAAATCCTCCAAACAAACATGTATAGCCAGATCCACCATGGAATCTGAGTTTATAGCATTAGATAAATGTGAGAGGAGGCTGAATGGATACGCCAATTCTTAGAAGATATTCCAAGATGGCCAAAGCCTGTGCCGGCGATTTGCATTCACTGTGGTAGTCAATCAGGAATAGGAAGAGCACATAGCAATATGTATAATGGGAAGTCTAGACATATATGTCGAAGACATAATACCATTAGACAACTAATCTCAACTAGGGTTATCACTATTGACTATGTAAGGTCAAAAGATAACATTGAGGATCCGCTAACTGAAGGGTTAAACAGAGAACTAGTTGAGACATCATCGAGAGGAATGAGACTAAAGCCCATTAGATAAAAGGTCGATACAATGGACACCCAACCTAGTTGACTGGAGATCCCAAGATCTAGGTTCAATAGGACAACCAAGTTGTAAGACTCGGTTGGATCACTGTGAGGGTTATCCTCAAGTCCATTCCTATGATGAAACAGTGATGCCCATAGGGAAAAGGTTAAACTGTGATTTTTAATGATTCTTATGCGTTGAAATTCCTAGCTATGGAAATCCAAGCGGAGTAAAGCGGGTTACTCTTAATTAAGAAATCACCCATGTGAGAGAGAAATGGGGCCGCTTCTAAAAGAGAATAGTGAAGGGCTATATTCTCCAAAGACTCTCACAGAACCAGGCGCATGTTCATGGCCAAAATGAACATAAAAATGAGAACCAGGCGTATGTTCATGGCCAAAATGAACATAAAAATGAGAACCAAATCGGGTCTGGAAGATACCTATGTAAAGTGTGTGATTGTTTACACAAAACAGTAGAACAGTTCAAGGATATCATATCTACTGATCAACCAGTAAAGTAAGCATACCTTTACAAGGGAAGGTTCAAAGGGTAACACCTACCTATCCTATGCAGGTTTCGACCGTTTGAACTTACCAAACATCTTCGTTGTGTCTCCTAGGTCAATTTCATTCATGTGAGGGATTGTTGTAAATTTTTTATGATAAACTCTCATTTTGAGAGCACAAATTGAGTATGATAAATTCCATAGAAATGGAAGATTAAAGTGGATTCGAATTCTCCTCCGTGAGAACTTCGAAATGGTATACTCAAATTCACAAAATGGTTAATGGGTGAATGAGAAATTGAGTCTCAAAGTAGACCCATTGTGTAGGGATTAAAATGAATCTCACGTTGCTTAGGGAAATCACTTATATGTAGTTTATAAGTAAATGTGCAATATGAGCTATCAACATGTGTGGCATAGAGGCTCTCTCTCGCGTGCGCAAGGGGGTGCAAATCATGGACCCCGAACCTTCGAATGCACGACTCGTGTGTGGGCGCGACCTGCGACACGAATGCCGCCCCGATTGGACCGTGAGAGTCCAGTTGACCTTTTGCCACTTCCCTAAGTCAACGTTTTTGATTGTGATGAAAAAGGAAAGCTTTAATTGTTTGGATTCTGATTTCTTACTTGATCACTAAGAATACAAAATCGGGTTTTAATTAGAAATAAATCTCTTTGGAGAATATTATCTAATTAAATTATTTCCTTATTAAATCAAAAACGAATTTTTCAAAAATAATCCCGAATTAATCCCAAAACCCTAGTGTTTCGGTTTGGGTATTTAATACCTCTAATATTCTGTTAACCTACAGAAAAAATAATAATTCCAGTTTTCTTTTGAGCAGTCGAATTCTTTTCTTCTATGATTTTCTTGGTAAGTTCAAAACTCGGTTTGAGTACGCTGGTAATGGATAGTGCCTAGGTCTACCATTGTTGAACCGTTGTATCCTGTGAGATAATCGCCTAATATACATACGGTGTTGTCCGGTGAAATTATCTTAAAGACATCGTGTCAAACACGGGCCTCAGATCAAACTCTGTTTTCTAACGTTACTTTCTGTGTTCCTTGATACCAGTCAGGTTTGATTACAAATTACGATTTACACGAGGGTCACGAGTCAATTTTACTGGCTCTAACAGAAACATAGAGCTCCAATCCTTCACCACTTTGCATAATCACTTTTAGGAGCAGCAACAATCCATGCTTTTGATCAATTAAAAAGACCATTTCTCCAATGCAACAAACCTCAGTCGATCTTATTGGCAACCACTCGAGGCCATGGTTTTACAATGTCTCCTCAGCTTTCTTTTAGACTAAGAGGCTGTTTGTTTTTATGTTTGAAATCTTTTTATTTTTATAAACAAGTGATTTTTTAGAGTTTTTTAAGTGATTTTGTCATATAAAAAAAACAAATAAAAACACGATAAGTGTCGGTATCAAGTTAAAATATCAAACATGCCCTAAATTTACTTTCCAACTTTGTCGATGCTTTCTGATTGATTGTGCCGGAGAGCCACATAATATTTATAGATATTATTGGCTGTAACAACATTCTGAGTTCATCAAAATTATATGCTTCATAGACAGTTAGACCTATGATCTCCTATGTAAGACTAATACAATAACAATACATTAGGACCCATTCATAAAAAACATGCATATATATATATATATATATATATATATATCGTTTAATGTACCAATTAAATGTTCACTCTATTAGGTCTGTCATGTAAAAATTAGCAACAGGAATTTTTTTGAGTGGTGATAATGACACCCCTTAAAAACTGCATCCACATCCCTTTCGTAATCACATCCATCAAAACTTAAAAAAAAATATCTAATCTGTTATAAAACCACACTTAATGTCAAAAATGCTCTTTCTTTAATTACAATGTATTGTGTTTTTTTAATCACACATCATTTATTACTATTATTATATTATTTAGTCAACTTTATTATTATTTCAAATTTTGTCATTACATTTAATTCTCTTACGATTTTTTCTCTTCCCTACTTCTTTTCTCTTCTCAGATTTTTAAAAATCAAACTCTATTTTTCATTAAGATTCCATTTTAAGATTATATATATATGTATATTAGATAATCACTTTCGGTTTGAGAGAGTTGCTGAGATACAAGATTTATGCTATGTCCCAAATAATTTGGAAGTAGATAGATGATAAATGATATGTAAAAAAAAAGATAGGTTTTTGATGAAATTGAATAACATCTAATATATATTTTTTTTTGACAAGAAAAAACATCTAAGATTGATAATAATAATAAGTCTAAAGTGTTTTTGAAAAAAAATAAAAATATATATAAATAATATAGTTAATTTGAAAGTCTGTTTATATATATAATGATTTTGTTCTTCTAACAAGAATAATAAAAATTAATTTCAAACTTACTTTTTTCATAACCAAATATGTCTCATGATTTTGATTTATTTTTCATACTTATCAATCAATTAGTATTTCCTTAAAAAAGAGATGAAAAATATATTCAAAAGGGAATATAGGGTTTATTAAAATGGAAAGAGTTTTTATGATATATATTAATATCAAAGTATTAGTAGGAATTTTTTTTTATAAAAGATTAAAATAGGAAACAAATTAATAATTATTGACTAACAAACAAGTAGTCCCAAGTCCTAAGGGTATTATTGGATTTTTTAAAACATACTAATTTAAGGGTGTATAAACAGTTTTTAAGGGTACAAATATCTTCACTCTTTTTTTTTTTACTTATTATAAGGTCATGTCAGGTTTGGCTATATGGGTTTACTGGTGACCCATTTAACTCGTTTATCATATAGGCATTTTTGTAATTTTAATAATTGTAGAGGTATATATAATTTTTTACATATTATATAATCATTTACAGCAGCCGCACTCACACTCCAAAGTCCAAAACATTATTTTCAAACACAAACATTTCTTAAAAAAAATAAAAAAATCATTAAATTAAGGAAAGTGGCTTATCTTGTCAGAGAACATTTGGATTCTAGTGATATTTATAAAAAAAAATACAAATTTTATATATAAAAAAATTAAAACCTAAATCTTGTCTTCATCTTTCTTTTTCGTTGTCGCTGCCTTGCTTCAACTCAACCACGCTTCAACTCCTCCAGAGCTTCCTCTTTCTTCTTCGCTGTTGTCTTGCTCGTCGTCTCAAACTATGTGTCTGCCAAGTTCAAGAGATTTGATAGCTTTTATGATTTCTGTTGTCGTGACTTTTGTTGTTATTTCTACAAATCGGTTGTTGTTGTTGTGCTTGTGGTGGAGACAGAAATGACTTTATTGTCGTCAGGGAATTCATAGCGGTAACAAAAGTTGTCGCCGCCAAGAGCGTCGTAATCCCTAACCTTAAACGTGTCACGGGTCAACCTGTTTCACTAAATAGGTCGTGTCAGGTTTTAAAAGGTCAAACAGTTTAATTAAATGGGTCGCGTCGAGTTAAATGTTAATACTATTCGGATCGTGTCGGGTTGAGGTCAACCCGATTCATGAACCCGAATTGTCAGTCCTAGTTTATGTGACAAGCGAGCCAGTTCTCTAGCTGTTGGTATGCAGTATATATATATTGCTAAGTAGTCACAGAAATAAATGAAGTTATTAATAAAATAATATACACAGAGTCCATTTGCATTTCTACATTTGTTTAGTTTTTAAATTTGGTTTTTCTTTGCACTTAGAATTGAAGAGTTTATATTGAGCTTACCAGAAAATATAATTGTTAACGACGAAAATTCGTCAATCTCCTGATCAAGAGAGTATTTTTAATGAATAAGTGGAAGAACCGCTCCCCAAGCCTCTTGATCAATTTCTAGCTATTGTTTCTTAAATGAATTTGTTAATCCTGGCTCAATTGATTAACAGCTTTGATGTTTACTCAAGAAATTATACATTAAAAAACCAAAATTATTGCATTTGCATCCAAACAGCTTACCATCGAAAAATTTATTTGTTTTTATTTAATAAAAAACACCGCATACCTTAATTAATTCAACATTAAAGCAAGCATCTTATCACAATATTGTTAAAATACTCTGGACTGGGAACAACTTGCGTTGTGGAACAAGAGAGGAGAGCTGAATCCTACCATTGAAGATTCAAGATCAAACTCTAAAAGACTGTTCTCCAACAGACGCCCTCCTAAAATTATTGACGTTTTTGGAAATGATCCACCATTTACGAATCCCAGGCACAATACATTTTTCTTCACTTTGACCATTGAATTTGCTCCGTAAATCCTCCAAGGTGCATTGTTTCCTTTAACCACCAGATCGATAATCGGCACAGCTGGTCAAGTCATGGTGTTTTTGATGTTCTGAGAGCTGAAACATGCTCCAAATGGCGCCACTGAACTCACCCTCTTCATCTTCTTCTTAGCTGCATGTCACGGAGTTAAAGTTTGCGCAGCATACCCGTGCGGCACTTAGGCAAATTCTATGAGAATGTTGCTAAGTAAGCCTTACAAGAGAGATTTGAGAGAAAAGAGTAGAAGAGCTTGAATGGAAAACAAAGATTGTATTGCTATGAAGGAAGCTTCACAATGCTTTGGATACTAGGATGCTCGAGTTTCTAGGATGATTTACAAATGAGGGGGGGTTGGCTATTTATAGGTGAGCCACCTCCTTAAGGAATGTTCTAGATTAATCTAGTCTAATAGTGGAGATTAAGTCTCAAGAATATTCTACACCTAGCTAGAAAACTCTACATATATTTACATGCCTCTACAAGGTTCTAGATTATTCTACAACTATCTAGCTAAATACAAGAATGGTGTAGAGAGGGTTGGGTTGCTAGAGACTTCCAGAAGCTTGACCAATGCTGGAATTGTGGAGAAGTCTCTAGAATCTTCCAAGAGCTTGGCATAGTGTTGGCCTTTGTTGGGCTCCTACGCTTGACAACTTGCGGCCCGTGACATCCTCCCCCACCTAAGTTCGCAACGTCCTCGTTGCGTGGGCACTGAGTATATTGGAGTCTGTCACAGGTGGGGTCCTTCGTGCAGACCGACTTCAGTTGGGGAAGCCTCCATTGAAAAACCGTCTTCGAACACTGCATCCTTGGCTCGACGCAAATGGGTTTGCTTGGCTTATGCGGTAATCCAGCATCTTGGGTGCCTTCTTCTGTTGCCTTTGGTCGCTTCCCATGGCTTGCGCGCTTCTTACTCCTTCGAATGCCTACAATCGGCTGGTTCTGTGGAGAAGTGGGAGAAATTGGTGTCTCCTCGAGCCGTACGGTGGATAGCATCCTACATGGCTGGGGTATGCGTCCCACCGGGATGGTGAGTGCCTTGCCCCCGTTGAGAATGCTAAGTTAGTTCACAGTGGGTAGGGGGAAAGCGTTGGCTTGCTCAAAGAACGCCATGCCTAGCACCACTTGGTAGTCATTTAAGGGAACCACCGAGAAGTCGAGCTTTCCACTCCATGGGCCTAGGTGGACAATGACGTCTTTAGCTGTGCCATCAATTTTCTTGGCCAGAGAGTTGGCAGCTTTAATGACAGCGTAGTCACCATTGGTGATACGAAGACCAAGTCGTTTGGCTTCGTCTGTTGAGATAAAGTTGTGCGTTGCTCCGGTGTCTAGCATTGCACGAACTTGTTTGCCTTTGATGGTGGCGTTCACGAACATGAGGCCTTTGGTAAGTGTAGAAGGCACGGGTTGCCCTTTAAGTGCATAAAGATGTTGGAGAGAACTCATGCTTGCTTGGGGCTCGATTGCCTTAGTTTCTTCGAGCTGGGTAACCATGGCATTGAGCATCTTTCGCTTTGGGCAGTCACGTAATCAATGTGGCCCATCACAAATGAAGCATGGATACTTCGGCTTGATCAAAAAGGGTTTGCCTCCATTGGCGTTGTCACGCTGGTTGTCGCCATTGGGAGTTCTGTTTGGTCCTTCGCTCCTGCGATTGTGGTCTTTAGACTCGTCTCCCCCACCTTTCTCATGGTTATCGGTCATTTCCTTTGTCTTGGTGAGGTCGGTAAGGGATTCTGCGGCGGCGATGGCTGCATTAATGTCTTGCACGTTCCGCCTTTCTAGCTTCACTCTCGCCCATTCCTTGAGACCGTCCATGAAGAGGAATAGTTTGTCTTTATCGGACATATCTTCGATCTCGAGGATTAAGGTAGAGAACTTCTTGATGTAGTCATGGATGGATCCGGACTGCTTGAGGAGACGAAAGCGGCTACGGGCCTCCTTATCGGCCTTGGTTGGCGAGAACTGCCTCTTGAGTTCTCGTTTGAAGTCTTCCCATGTGCGGATGGGGTGGATAGTATCACCATGCTTGCGTCGCCACCATAGTTGAGTAGAATCCCGAAGGAAGGTGGGAGCATTGGTGATCCGTGTAGCGTCATCCCTAACTCCTTTGGCCTCAAAGTACTGTTCTAGGCCGAAGAGGAAGTTTTCCACTTCCATGGCGTTACAGTTGCCGTTGAATGTGGATGGCTTAGGGATTTGGATGGCGCCCCATGTGGTCGTGCTAGCGGAGGCACCATTGCCAAAATTTGGGTTGTTTTCGAACGAAGTCCATTCGGTCTGAACTTCATCCATCTCGGCTCGAATGGCCCGCAACTCTTACTCGACAAAGGTGCGAGTGTTGCGGATTTCTTCAGTAAATTGACAGATTTCCTCCTGAATGCCCTTCTGGAACTCTTGTAGCATTGCCTTGGTTGCATGAGCTATTATGGCGTAATTGGTTTCTAGGCCATCGAGACGGTCGACCACGGTGCTCAAGGTGGTTTGCATTTCGGAGAGGACTTCATCGTGGACATCCACGCGAGATTCCAAAGTGTCCATGGATGGACCCTTGGACTTGCCACGCTTGGTGTGGGTGCGTTGCTCACCACGACCATGCGCTTGCTCTTCCACTATAGCAGCAACTTCGCTATCGAAGGCCATGACTCGTGCTAGCTGTGGTTGCTTAACCAGGCTCTGATACCAACTGTCACGGGGTTAAAGTTTGCACAGCACACCCGTGCGGCACTTAGGCAAATTCTTTGAGAATGTTGTTAAGTAAGCCTTACAAGAGAGATTTGAGAGAAAAGAGTAGAAGAGCTTGAATGAAAAACAAAGATTGTATTGTTATGAAGGAAGCTTTACAATGCTTTGGATACTAGAATGCTTGAGTTTCTAGGATGATTTACAAATGAGGGGGGGTTGGCTATTTATAGGTGAGCCACCTCCTTAAGGAATCTTCTAGATTAATCTAGTCTAATAGTGGAGATTAAGTCTCAAGAATATTCTACACCTAGCTAGAATACTCTACATGTATTTACATGCCTCTACAAGGTTCTAGATTATTCTACAACTATCTAGCTAAATACAAGAATGGTGTAGAGAGGGTTGGGTTGCTAAAGACTTCCAGAAGCTTGACCAATGCTGAAATTGTGGAGAAGTCTCTAGAATCTTCCAAGAGCTTGGTATAGTTGTGGCCTTTGTTGGGCTCCTGAGCTTGACAACTTGCGGCGGTCCGTGACATGCAGCTTCCTTCACAAAATCTCCAACCAAAGCCTTGTAAATAACCGAATGCAAGACTGTGTAATAATTCACTGTACTGATCATGGTCCCTCCAAATCCATCTCCATCCACCGATAACAAAGAAGTGTCGAAGGAAACTTGTTTTCCATCAATCTTGATGCCCTTCACATCAATGAAATAGTCGTGTGAAGACACGTCTTTTCTACTAAGTGGGGGACGATCATAATCGGTCCGAGGATTGATTACAAGTGGTGTTTTGATGAGCAACTTTGAAGCATCGTCCGGATAATAAGGAAGGAAGTAGTAAGGTCCACCGCCGACGAAAATGCTTCCAAAGTAAAACTGTTTTGAAGAGGGGAGACACAGAGCAAATTTATTGTGAACAAGCTTGAATGCAGAGGAGAGTTGTGTAGCTAGTGATGTATTTGAAGCTCTTCCAAGGCCTAAAATCCTTTGACTAGCACTACCTTTACCGAGAACAGATGAGAAACCAATCAATCCACATGCGAAATAGAAGCGACATATATCGACATCTAACAGAGAAAACCGGCCATCTGTGGAAGAGATTCTAATGGTGTCTTCACCTACTCCTCCAGTTATATACAATTCTGTTTTTGGGTTGTATAATTGGAGAGCGCAAGTATATCTTGTGCATCCTGACCGAGGTGGACTCCTAAGTCCGAGCAATCCACGCAGGTAAAGCCGTCGGTGGTGGCATCACATTTTGCTGACCAACAGGGGACGGGGCGATATGTGGATGAAATATTGTAGTATTGATCACAGTCGAGCCATGAGAATTGACCTCCAACGTCAATCACCATGTTCAAGTAGTTTGAGGGTGTTCCCATATCAAGTGTGGTGTAGAATTGGTGTGTTGTGTCGTTTATTTTAATGGGAAATATGAAGGCATTGGGTTTAGGTTGTTTAAGTGTATTGGAGGAGACATAATTGAAGGCAGAAACAATGGTGATCAAGAAGAGGAAGAAAAGATGAAGAGAAGAAGAAGAAGAAGAAGCCATTGAAGTGTGTTGAAAGTGAGTGCAATGCAAGGCAGCTGGTTTTTTTTATAGCAGTGGCAATCGATGATGTTGATTAGATCTCTTCAGATGTCCTTATTATCTTCTACTACTGCTACAAATCTTTTGCCACTTATTGTGTTGTTTAAATTAATCATCTTCATTAATATTGGATCCCAATCTCATCTTGACGATATATGTTAATTTAATAGGGTTGCCGGGGTTCGATAACATCGGACTCCCCACAAATGTTTATAAAATATATATAGTTGGATTCGAACTTCTAACAACTAGGGGTTGAAGGGTAGTGCACTAAATATCTCTTCTAACGGGTGATGTGCTTGATAAATGTTAATATTAATTTATAATAAAATTGCAGTTTAATAACTTAAACTATATATTTATAAGTAAAGATAAGAGCCATTTATTGTATTAAGTTGTTATCTGTTCTTTAACACATAAATATAATGTTAAAATATGTTTGCTCTTTATGGGAATGAATCGCTGCATCTTAATTTAAGCTTGATAGCTTGTAGAAATGTGTGCCAGTTCGTTTTGACTAATAATAGTATAATACAATTTAAGTTAAATTAAGGATGACAAATATATTTTGTGAATCTACAAGTGATAAGAGACAGTATTTAAGCCATATGATGAACCGTACAAGAAGCTCCCCGCCCCCCACTACAGAGTACAGAATTCAAGTGATTTCAATGACAAAAAATTAAATCATTTTCAAAAAATAAAAAGTGAAAAAATGGCACGTTAAATTACATACAGGCAGGGAAGTGGGCAAGTGGCAATTGACCAAACTTGTTTACTAATTTGGCCACATTGTTCTAGATGATTCCCATAGAATAATTTAATAAAGTGAGCGTCAAACACCGTACTTCAATTAATGAAGGTAAAGTAGTATTAAACACTATGTAGAAAGTCCTAGATGATAATCGGACCGTAACCTCCAACCGAGTGTCTAGTCCGTCTAGTCAGGATTAGATGGCTGTTCAAAAATCAATTAATGGTAGACCGATGGTCAGTTGAAATTGGGTCTTTCGGTCATGGCTTTATTCCTTGGAATTGTGAATAGAAATCATTAGACAATTTTGTAAAGTTGTTCACACTACCTGTAGGTAACTTTCTGAACCACGTCTTGGTATAGTCAGTCAGCGTGGTTGGGAACATTCTGTACATGGCTGCCCCAGTCGCATTATGGACCTCTATCTGCTGGACATAACTCTTTAGGTGGCTTAAGGGATCCTCAATGCCAGAATACTTGTCAATCGGCATTTTGAATTTTGGAGGGAGTTCGGCTTACCTGATCCTCCTAGAGAAAGAGCATTCATCTTACCCAAGGGATCCTTCCGTTTCTCCTTGTGCTTGCCCAACTTCAACTTTAACTTCCTGATTTCCTTCTACATCTGAGCTAGCTGATCCCTTAGATGCTTATTCTCGGTGTTCTTTGACTCGATCTCGGAATTTTCATTGTCATATCCCTCTGATGAGATAGAGACCTCACCCCGGTTATCCTATTTTGGAGGATTTTCCCAGGCACTTTTCCTATTACCCCTGACGTTGGATCGAGGTTCTCTTCTAGTGGTCGTTAGCTGGGCTGGGTGGTAGGGTCCCTTTTGTGGGACGTTAATAGCTGATTTCACCTGTCAAGATTGGTAATTGGCTAGCCTACGGAGATCCAGGGGCATATGCCCTAACCGATCTCGAACTAAAGATAGGGGCCCCAATCTGTCACTTACCAGTACCGGTGGTGGTGGTCTCAACATGTCAAAAGTGGTCGTTCTAGCTCCTGGTCTATTGGGATCCTTAAGGGTACTAGGTTCTATCGGTTGAGGGGTAATACCCTCTGCAACCAACCAGAGATGAACACTTTCTACAAAAGCCACAGCTTGTTGTTCTATAATGGCCTGACCGATCACCCGAGGGACTGAAGCTTGACCAATACCAGTAGGCGTTGGAGCAGGATTTTGATGCATTGATCTCGTACCCTCCCTTTGAGCCTTCCAAGTGGAGGCTACGGATTCGTGCCCGGATGCTTCGGGTTACCTCTGGAAGGATTGAAGCCTCATGACGTTGTTACACCTATAAAAACTCAAACACGTAATTTGTGGAATCTTCTCACTGACAGTGCCAAAAGTGTTAACCGGAAATTTACTTTGGTGAGGAATTCAGTTAACACCCTCGGGGCTACTACCTAGGTAGATTGCGGCCGAGATAGGTAACTTTGGTACCAGTTTCACGTGTATGAACGAATGAAATGTATGCAAAAGATAATAATGAATTGAGTGGAGTTATTTTATTCATTAGTGAAGTTAATACAATTACATTGAATAACTCTCAGTCTTTCTTTTCTCTCTAACAAACTGGAGTTGTCAAACTCGTATATATCGATAAGTGGATACAACCATCAATGGCGATGTCTAGGCTTAATTCTTACTATAAAACTAAGCGATAGATCTTAAGGTTCTTAGAGTCGATCCCCTCTCCCCGTGCTATTATCCCTATATTTATACATAAAGTCACTAGGGTTTTTCCTTAGAGTACAAGCCGAAGATCACTAGATTAATATTCTTCCTCATTTTGTAGGATTTTCTGTTTAATGTAGTTGACCATGGAGAATCGGTTGGTGGAGGATATCTTGGAGACAATTGTGTTTATTTCCTTTCTAGACTCTTTCATTATGGTTTGGAGAATAAATCTGATTTCGTTTGTCAGGAGCAGGATACCTTGAGGTATCGAGTTGGTGACGTTGCGCTTGATCATCCCAACACCGAGGTACCTCGAGGTATTAGTTTGCTAGCGGGGTACCCCGAGGTACCATTCTGATGAGGTGGCGCTTGATCAATTGTGTCGGGGCTTTATGAGCATCTTCCTTCCCGCTAAAGGGGTAAGACATGTACCTGAACGGAGTAGAGGAACAGTGTTAGGTGTTCAGGTACCGATTTGGTAGTTTACGAGGGCGTAAGAGCTTCATCTTGATTCAACGATGATCCTGAGGTACTGTCGCTACATTAGACCCTGTACTTCGAGGTAGATCATAGAATGTAACTCTTATCTGGTATAAGGAGATGCTTCATAACAAGTGTCAACTAAGTGAAAAATTTCCCTTTGACCCCTTACCAAAAATGGTTATTAACAGGTCGATTTTCAAAAAAAAAAAAAGGAGAAAAATGGAGAGAGTTCATACTATATTATTTGCAAATCTCCTTTTTTACCTATTTATTATTTATTTCTTAATAATTTAGTAAGATTTTTCTGAATCCCTTATGAATTTATACAATAATCTCAATCCTTTACATATTTTTTTTTGTAATAAAGGGGGATGGATTGGTGCAAACTCAAAAAGTTAACATAACGTGTGTGTGTATATATATATATATATACATAAATTTTTAAACGCACTGATACAAATCCATCAGTGCGTTGAATGTGGACTATTAGATTTACATACTTTAACATAAAGTGTATGCACTTATCAAAGTTTCTCCATAATCAATGGTCCATATTAAATACATCGATGTAAGTAATATCAGTACGCACTGAGGAGAAATGAACTATATATATTGGTTCTCTCATATGGAATCCCTTATTTTAATTTCGGTAAAGACTTTGATGAAATCACATCGATTTCTAGGAATTTAGATCTAAATTTTTTGTGGATGATAAGTTCAATGAAATCTACATATCAATAAAATTTAAGATTTTTTCAAGTTCTATAACTATTTATCTTGATCTTTTTCAATATGAAGGCATCGAATAATTTTATTTGCATTTATGAATATTGTTCAAATATCAAAGAATAATTTCCCATTTACACAAAACCAAAGATTCATGCGTCATATATCTGTAAACAGCATACCAAAAGGAACGACACAAGTGCTGGTTAGAGGAAAATTCACTAAGTTCAACTTTTCAATTTAATTGTAAATCAATCGTAAGATGTCCTTCCAAATCTAAAAACTAGCTATAAAGTGATTTTGCTATCGATGGTTGAAGCCTTAATTATTTTTCTTCTTAGAGTCTGATATTTTGAATACTTGCCCTGTATACTAAGATTTTTTATTATTATTACTATTATTGTTGTTAAATATATAATTTAAATTTATTAATGGGTTATGGAATTATCGAAAAAAAAAAAAGTATAAATGGAAATTTTGAATGGCTCAGGTACCATTTACTGCATCGTACCCAATTTCGAACCAATTACTCGCTATTCATCCTCAAGTATCTCATCTATACCCTTGTATGTCTCTGTCTCTCTCTGCTCTTTATTTACTAATTATAATTTCTCTATGTTGACGCATCTGAATATGGTACTAATTAATCCAAGTATATATTTAGGATTCTTCATTATTCTCTTGTTTAATTAATTTATTAATATGATTAATTAATTATAGTGCCAACCCACTATAATTTTGATACGGACAGAACATTTACTAAAAATGGAAAGAAACTTATTGATCAAAGCAGTTTACTATTTATTTCCTGTTGAGAACATATTTAATTATGCATGCTATTACACACCCAATTGATCAACAACTGTGATTTGATTTTGGATGAATCATTGGGTAATATATTATATATGTAATAGTGATTATGGAAGGTCCGGTCTCATAAATTTTCCCATGTCTATTATCTAAATCCAAACACATGACTTAAGACCCAGTTTAATTTGTCCAAACCCAAGCTTGTGAGATAGTTATTTGATTGTAAGATAAGTATAAAGTTTTTATTCTAAATAATAATAAAGAATGTTGAAATGGTGCCAATTTTTGGTGAAGTGGGAATGTGAGAATGTGCATGTGACTATGTGAGGTACGTGGCAAGAGGAGGGGTTAGGTAGGAACAAGCAAGAGGTGGGTTTGATAAGAAGAAGAATAAAAAAAAAAAATAGAGAGAATTGCATTTTGGCAAAAAAAACAGAGAACAGAGATGCGGGAGATTTAAGAAAGAAAAGAAAGAAGAAAACGAAGACGAGAAGTTGATCTGGTAGCTAAATAGAGAGAGAGAGAGTGAGAGTGAGAGGTATAGAAAATAAGAGATAGGAAAAGAATTAAGGTGCAACCGGAGATATACTCAGGATGGATCCAGAAAATGATGGATCCAGGTGGAATCCCGATCCTAGAACAGATTTCAGCAGTAGAGTTTTGTGAGTGGATAGTTTTATTTATAGTTAATTATTTTAGAATTATATGTTACCTTTAATTATTAGAAATAAATGGTTTATTTATTTATTTAAAAAATAGAATTCCATATGATTTGAGATGTTTTAATAAATGTGTAGATTTTCAGAATCTAGAAATAGGTTAGTTATAGGAATAAGATTTAAAAAAAAAAAAGATTAGTTCACATGTTCTGATATGTTTCCAGTTGGAATTTTTTTCTTTCCTTGAAAGGCAAATGCAAATTTTTGAGGCTGGCTCACGCAGCAAGGAAACAAGAGTATGATTACACGCTATACATGGTCTGTTTACACGTTTAAAGATGTGAATGCTTATACCCTGATATCTGTACATGTTTACACACTGATATCTCTATATATTTACACTTTAATATCTCTACCTATTTACACGCTTAACAATCTGAATGCTTACATGTTGTACGTTACACGTGTAAGCATGCATTGTAATGGCATGTAAATGTGTAAACCTGTCAAGTTAGAAGCATGTAATCAATCACATTGTTAACTCGGTATGTTTACATGTTGTTACAATGCATGCTTATACGATGAAATCGGGGAATTATTGCACGCTACACATATGATGCATGAATGTATGAATGGTTACAAGCAGGGAAAAAAAATCAAATATTCTACCGTGTAAACATTCTGGGAAACTAATTTTTGTGCTTATATTCATTATGAAAATTTACTTTCACTTCAAAAACTCCAGAATAACCACTTCTAACTACTACAACAAATAAAACGCAACAACAAATACGAGCTAACGTTACTGGAAGAAAATTAAACAAAAAAAAAACCTTGCTTAGATAGTATACCCTTAAGAGATATGATGATCTGGTGATTTATGAAAACCTTACGAGATTTAAGATAAATCTGAGAGGGGAATGCTCGTGTCTGAAAAATTAAATATGAGGAAAATAAATATGAGAGGGAAATAAAAACTGAGAGAGAAATAAAATATTAATGTTGTCTGAAAAGTAGATAATGACATACTTGTCTAAATATTATTTCTCTTGGATAGAAAAAAAAAACTTATTTGGATGGGACAGTTTCGGTAACTGCATTAATTTCTAGATTAAATGAGGGAATTTTACCATATGTATGCTTCATTTTTCCTTTGTAAGTACACTTCGTTTGTTTCATTTTATTCTTGATTTTTGTTTTTTTATTTGTAGATATAAATATTAAATCTTATCAATAACGTACCAATCTATGATGGAGAAACTTTTAGGGAGCGAGTTTACCATGGAAAAACATTGTATGCCTTTCTAACATTATTTTTAAATAATCTTTTTATTATTTTATTAGAGGTCATTTGCTTCTAATGTTTTTTTATTTAAAAATATATATTCTTCGTTTAAACTTCTAGATCCAATTGAATCCTTGTGAGAGATTTAAAGATTTTCATGTGGGAGTGATATGTGACATTATTTGATATCATTATTTTTTTAAAATTTAGTAATTAATTTAAAAAAATAGCTTCATATAAATGACATAATCATATATATTAGTTTCTACTAATAATATAAAATAGCTATAAATACCATATATATATATATATATATATATATATATATATATATATATATATAAAAGTTAGGGAGCTTTGGACTTAAATTATTTTATTATTATTATTATTATTATTATTATTATTATTATTATTATTATTATTATGTTGACAAAAAATATTATTATTTATTTTCTAAAAAATAAAGAACCATTTATATTCCTACAGTAAATAACATTCTTTTAATCCATTCAATGTTTATAAATTTAAATTAAATAATCCTCCATTTTTTAACCATTAACTTTTAGTTAGGTTACTATAAAACAATAATGAAAAGTTGCATTAGAGTCATTTATATTCCTGCAATATGTTAATAAATAACATTCCTTTAATATATTTTTTAAAATTTAAATTAAATAACTTTCCATTTTCTAACCATTCATTTTTCTATCTCTATAAAACACTAATGAAAATATATGACATTAAATTATTATTAATTGTATAACATACATGCAATAAATAGCATTCCATTAATCAATATTATGCCTTATAACTTTAAATTAACTCGAACTCTTCATTTTTCAGTACCACTTTCTATAAAAATAATAATCCTTTTAACAAAAAAAAAAAAAACTGACCTAAGGGGAAAAAGCATCATAGAATATCTATAAAAACAATAATCTAACATTCTACAGTTTCATTCTTTGATGAAGATGGAGAGAAAGTCGAGAACATCAACACATTTTGCATTACGAAGAACACAAAGTAACCAAAATCTCTAGGTATTAAATTACTATTTAATCTATTCCTCCATCATTTTTCCTATTATATATATATATATATATATATATAGTGTGTGTGTGTGTGTGTGTAGGGGCAAAGCTAGAATTTTGGTTTTGGGGGGCCAAGACATAAACTAATATTACAAGTCACACAAGAAAAATATATTAATGTACCAAACCGTATTACTGTTTAATCTTTAAGGTAATGATACAGAATAATAATAATATATTGACACTAATTTTGAGAATCAAAATGAAAATCGATTATATTTTGTATCTCAAAAGTAATCTATAATCAAATTTATTCAAATTTCTTTTCAATTTCCATTTAATTATACATAATCAAATAATTTGGGAGAAAATGATCTTTTATCTTATTGCACAGATACAATATCTCTTTCAATAGTTCATAATTAATAAATATATAATTCATATAAAATATTTAAAACAAAATGGATATTGCATAATAAAATAATAAAGAAAGTATTAATTTATTATAGTTAATACCTAATAAAAATAAAAAGACATACATATATACGGTTCATGTATAGTTACAGGGTAATTACAAGAGAATGTTATTTCTTTTTAATTTTAATTTCTTTTAAATTTTTAAATCTTTTTTTTTTAATTTTTAAATCTTTAATATTTTTTAAATTTTTAAATCTTTTTTTTTTGTAGATCTTTGATTGAAATTCAATGATTGAAAATTAACCTGGTAATATATTAGTTGAATCCATATATAAGCTAGGTTATGAAATGATTTATGAAATCATAAAAAATATAAATATCAAAAGAGATTATTTTTACTTTGGATAAAAAATAAATTGAAGAAATTTATATTATTAATAAAATGAGGGACTAGGTTGCAATTATACATAGAAGAAAATGTTCTAAAAATTTCATTGGCTGGGGGGCCATGGCCCCTTTGCCCCCCACCCCCCACCCCCCACCCCCTCTACATTCGCCTCTGTATGTATGTATTGAAGATCGTTAAAAACAATCCTTATAACGTTTCATTTGTAGCATATTGTTCTTACTTTGAAAATTAGATTATTATTATGATTATGATTTTGAGAAAAATTATTATTATTTATTTTCTAAAAAGATAAAGAACCATTTATATTCATATAGTAAATAACATTCCTTTAATCTATTCAATGTTTATAAATTTAAATTAAATAATCCTCCATTTTATAATCATTGACTTTTCGATTTCTATAAAATAATAATGAAAAGTTACATTATAGTTATTAATATTCCTGCAATATTTCAATAAATAACATTCTTGTTTTTTGTTTTTATTATAGATATAAACATTAATTTTTATAAATAACATATCAGTCTATGATGGAGGAATTTTTAGACCACGAGTTTGCCATAGAAAAGCATTGTATGTCTTTCTAACATTATTTTTATATAATCCTTTTATTATTTTAATAGAGGTCATTTGCTTCTAATGTATGTTTTTTTTTTAATATTCTAGATCTAATGGAATCCTTGTGAGAGATTCAAAGATGAAGATGATCTGCAGCTGTTGATTGAGGAAAGCAATGGTTTGACTTATGTATCGGGATATGAGGTGGTTTGAATGTATAACAATGGGATAAGAGGTGGCATTGTCGAGCCAATTTGTAGTTAGAAATTATACTATTATTTATATTGTTTATTATTTAATGGTTGACTTATTTATTCGAAGTGGCCTGATAAATAGTAAAAACACATCTCAAAACAATTTTAAATTTCAAAGTAAATTTTATGTAACAAAACAAAATCACAAAAATATGAATTTGGATTGTTTTCTATTTAACGAAAATAATATAAGTTGATTTTTTTTTATCTTGATTAATCAATTTATTGGTAGTGTTTGTAGTAAAGATTCGTGAAAAAAATCTCTTAAATGGTAAGAGTGTAGCATTCAAAAATAAATTGTAAGCCTCCATCTTCAATACATGTTTTTATGTTTAAACATATTCACTTTTAAATTTAGTTACTACCAATTATTTTGATCAACGTATTAAAAATAAAAAAAGCCCGTGCATCGTATGGGTTGCTACACTAGTTGGAGTAAAAATAGTGTTTTAAATGATTGAAAGATTAGCACAAAATGTTTTAGTGTGTTATGTAGGTATACGATGCTCTATCACTCAAGTCATACTATGTGATATATATAGCCAATTGTATGTAATCTCGCAGACTACATAATATAATATGAATGGAAAGAGTTTGATACTAATAAAGATCGATTATCGCTCACTTCATTGTTTTGCCTTCATTTATAGCACCAGCTATCGATGATGTTGGTTCACTTTTTTTCTTTTTTTTTTGAAACGGCAGTATAATATTGAAACAAAGCCGAAAACGGCCAGAAACCAAAACAAACAAAGGGGAACAAAAAACAGGCCCCGCGCCACCCACTAACAAGCCAAAACAGAACAAGAACAAGAGAACAAAAACACAGGAAAAACAGAGCACATGAAACCGGGACAATGCCAAAAACAGAGCAAATAGCTAGAGAACGCCCCACTTGATGAACTCCCCATTATTAGCCAAACCCTTCTTTGCCAGACTATCCGTGAAGACGTTCGATACTCTCGAGTTGAAAATAACTTTAGTATTACCCAGGAAAGCAAGCTTTAAGAGCATGTCATAGATTATATCAACAAGATTAAGGTTCCCAAAACCATCTTCATTGACCCACTCCACCGCCAATTTGGAATCACTAACAATGGCGATATCCCTCCCAACAAAAGAAGACACTGAGGTGCAAAGAAGAACAGCTTTATGAATGGCAAGGATTTCAGCTGCATTAGCATCCAGACAACCATCAAAAACTGAGAAGAGGCATAACACCTTCCCACTGGAGTCGCGTAAAACACCCCCGATTCCCGCACGACAGAGCTCACCTCTGATGGACCCGTCCACATTGAATTTCAGGGCGTTACAGGTTGGAGGCATCCAGCCTTTGACATTGTTGCGATTCAGGGGCGTTACAGGTTGGTTCACGTTGCTTGCATAACCAATCAGTGGTCTATATCTACCAATTTTTCTATCATGAGTACACAATTTTGAGTATATCGTAAAGATACTAATACACACCATCGTATTTTTACCACTGAGTTTTTTGGAATTTTATTTTTAATTTGAGATTCAATATAAGAAATAATATGAAAATTTACTCAATTACAAAAAAAATATATATATTTAAAAATTCGGACCGACCGCCGGTCGATTTCCGACCAGCCACTTAGTTCCCGTCTAGGCGGGCTCGGCGGTAGACGGTGGGTCGCCGCCCAATTAACGCCTAACACTTTCTACAATACTGTGTATATTCTAAATCCTAATATAAGCTTAAAGCTTATAGAAATGTGTATATATGCCAGTTGGTTTTGATTAATAATGTAATTAAAATTGGTTCAGGGATCAACTCTTATACCTACACCGTGACGTGGCAAAAGGGCCTAAAACTAGTGGGCCAAATGGGCCGACTGTAAAGGCATTCTTTTAATATAGTTTATCTGATATCAGTTGTAAATTCATCAAATTTGTTCATTTTTTGCTTCGAATTCTTGGAAATCTTGTATGCTTGTTTTGTTTTGTGAATTCGATTTTGATCGGACTATATTTATACCTATTTGAGGTCCCCATTACCTATCGTTTGTTCTCGTTTTCGAGCGTATTTTTGTATATAATGTGTTTGTTGAGCCTTGTGTAGGTACATATTCCCTACATATGGTATTTGAGCTTAAATGACAATTGGAAAGGTCTATATCTCCCTGCTCAAAGTGAGATAGGTTTTGTACCACCTATTTTTGGAAAGCCCCAGAAGTCTTCTTTCCGGTGGTTTTTACGGATCGCAATTCCGGGTTTTCTAGAGGGAGATATGCATGTTTCCGTAACGGTGCGTAATGCTGGAAACAAGGATGGAAGCTTCATGCAGAACATCTAACTTTCAGGGCGCATATCTCCCTCCTCAAATTGAATCACGTTCATTTCTTCATATTTAGAAATCCCCAGAAGTCCTCTTTCCATCGGTTTTTACGGATCTCAATTCAGAGTTTTCTAAAGGGAGATATGTGCGTTTTCGTAAAGGTACGCGAGGCCTGAAAACTGGTGTCACGACCATGACACTAAGTCGCGAAAATCACTGTCGCCCGGTGTGTCGTCTTGCAAGACCGCGACACACCTGGTTCCAAACCGCGACATGTCAGATTTAGGCAATTTTCAGAGGGGAAAATGTGTCCTTTTGCACCCCAATTCATCCCCAAACTTTCCCTAACTATAAATACATCATTTTCTCCTCTTATCTACAACAACAAAAAAGGCAAAGAGAGCCCATTGTTTTCATCATCTTCTTCACAAATCAAGAGAGAGAAGCTTCCAAAGCTCCCATGGAGGTCCTCCTCCATGGGAAGCTCACCACCACCCATTTCTACACATCCTCCACCACTTTTGAGAGTTGATTGCGAGGAGATAGGAGTGGTCTATGACCAATTTCGAGCTAGGGATTCATGGAGCACTTGAAGGGATTTCTTCAAGGGTTGTCTCCTTTAAACTCATTCTCTTTGTATTTCATGTTTTCTTGATTGTGTAATCCCCACTTGGGAATATTTGTAAACCGAATTTGTGCTCAATATATGTTGGTTGATTTTATATTCATTTGGGTTTTGATTTGTTCTTGCTATTATTGATTAATCTCCTATCTTGATATGCTTGTGTATGGAGATTGGAAATTGATATGTGTTCATGGATGGGATTAGGAGTAGATTAACTTAATTATAGGAGCAGTCGTAATCAAATATCCCATTTGTGTGTGTATGTCTTTGGAAGGTCGAAATTAACTTGTACGGATGGGTTTGGGTGTTTGTGGGTTTTTGGTTGTGCCTAGGAGGACCAATCCGGGTATAATCTGTTGGAGTATTTCGGAACCGATGAACGTTGAATCGTCGTGCCTAATATATGCCCATAACTCATAGCAATTAATAACGTCAATAGCAGAAAAAATAGATGAGAGAAAATAAACCAATCACAACACAAGATATACGTGGAAAACCCTAATCTAGTAAAAAACCACGGGCTGTCAGGACGATAGAGAAAATTCCACTATATGATAAATTGTTACAACCATATATTTCAGGATTCTCTCTCACACCCAAACCCCAAACCCCAAACCCCAAACCCCAAACCACACTCACAAGATCCTCATCAAGAACCTCACAATATCCCTTAGATCTCCCCTGAATATCACCCACGGATCTCTTACTTGATCCATTGATATTCCCTTGGATCCCTCCCCGAATATTCACACGGGTCTCTCACCCAGATCTCTCCACTACTCTCTGATATTACATGGTGTTCTTTTTTCTCTATACAAAATAACCTAGATACAAGGTTCTATTTATACTAGTTACAGGGAGTTTAACATAAGAAGAAATCATACTCCTAAACGTACAAGGATTACTTGTTCCACATAAATACTATTTCCTATTTATGACAGGTCTTCTTGTTAGGGATTAATACTTTTCCTTCAAGTATAGGACTTTCCGATTCTGATTAGCACAAGAACTTTCATGAGAAAACACCTTTCCTTTTTTCATATGTTCTTTCAGTCTTCAAGCCTCCCTCAAACTCATCTTCAACTTCCAAACGTTATCTCACGTCTCCAGGAAGCTACACATCAGTTGAGTCTTGTTTGGTTAACATTGGGTTCACTTGAGAATACGAGCCAAAACCTAACATAATCTTAACCACTTAGCTCTAAAGAATGAATGAAACTTGTTCTATGCAAGACCTTGCTAGAGTAGGTTTTGGCTTATGTTCATATGCTTAATGGTAAAAACTTAAGGCACGATTACTTCACCGAGACCTTGGGGAGTGATTCGTGTCTCAAATCCTTTAGTTGAGATTACAAGCACAATTACTTTACCGAGACCTTAGGGAGTGATTTGAGTTTGTAAATCTCTCAATTGAGAGAACAAGCCCTTAGCTTGAATTGAATGTCCTTAATTGAGGGGGGTTGTGCATCCATGAGATTGGAGAACGCCGTAGTTGTCCAGTGGTAAGGACATCTCGGATTGACACCCGAGAAGACCCGGTGTTCGATTCCCGGTTACTGATGAGGGGTCTCCTTTCTATCCATTTTGTATTCTGTCCTTGTATCATGAATTGGATGTCCTTAATGCTTAACAACAACTATTTGTGCACTTATGTATGATGAGCTTTATAAACCTTGTGTGATCATTCTCATGCATCTCTCATATCCACCAATTTATTATTTGTCACTTTAATCACCATTCTCACCTCACCATATTCCTTTTATTTTATTTTACATGCTTTTTATTTACATTTCTGCACACACACACAACGTAAAAGGCTTACACTTCACACACACCACTCTCTCCCTTGCCATGTTCTTATTTACATTGCTTTCAATAAACACTAGAACGTGAAACGGTCGACGGAAACCACCCCTGTGGACGATACCCTTGCTTACCGTTTTACTAGTTTTCAAAACTTTAGAGCACTTTGCGTAGGAATTACTATAAACATCTTTTGATAATCGCAATTTGTTAACGACACAAAAAGCGAGTATCAGATTTGCATTAGAGGGTTTTTTTTTAATAATCCAAGAATACTTTCTTTGAATCATCCAAATGATAACTATGAAACTGTGAAGAGCTATTGAATTTATAGGTATGTAATGAATTTGTGAAACACAATTATTTTGTACTGTGTTTTGTCTATGATATTGTTCGATTTTGTGATTTCGCGGTGACTTCGACTACAGTCTAGTGTTGCTAGTAGTGTTAATCAAAATGCTCACTTATTGAATGAATTGAAAGTGTTCTCCTTTCCGGTGATGGCTCAGTGTGATGATGCCTTTCTGAACAAAATAGCATCACTTGAACTCAAATTGCATACCCAATTGTGCTTCAGGTGAGGGACGAAGACATGCTTTCTTGCGAAATTGAACAAGTAATTGATTATCTATTGATTGTTTATATAAAATCTTTGAAATTTGCTTTGACCAACTTCTTTTTGATCTTAGGTTGTATGGAGCAGCTAGTTTCAAGGATAGACTGAAAGGCAAGAATGTGTCTTAACTGTAGCTAATTGATGGGAAAATTGAAGTTCACGAGTTTATCCCGCAAGTGCAAGGATCGTTTAAACGATCTCATAGCAGCAAGTACGGGTTCGTTCCATAAAGGAGTGTCATTCGTCAGCCGTCCGTAGTTAAAAGGATCTAAAGCAATGTAAAAGAAAGTATAGGAAAAGGTGAGAATGTTGTGTGTGAAATGTAAGCATACTATTGTTGAGAGAACATTGAAATGGAAGCAAAAGGCATGAGAATATGGAAGGGTGTATGTGAGGTAATCGGGTGCATGCCTTTCTAAATTACACTACTCCTAAACTAAATTAAACTACTCCAAAAGGCAACAAACTCGAATTACTACCCACCAAAGTTGTCTTGGGCAGAATGGTACACTAGTTAATTAAGCTCACCAAACATTCATACTAATCATGATAACCAACCACATTAACAATCCAAGTTTGGGTTCAATCTTCTCATTATGTAACTTCTACCGTATGAAGACATAATAAGTCACTTATCTTCGACTATTACTCATCTATGATATGCAGTACAAGCAATGGCCAACGATTCATTAAGCATGAAGATTTAAAGAACCAAAATTCACTTAAGCATGAGAAGTACTTTCTTGAATTTCAATCATCCAATTAAGAGCAATAACCAAAGCTAAGCATGATATGTACTCAACTCTAATTCTCAAATTAACCTAATCATTTAACTTTCATCGAAAGTGATATTCAATCAACACAAATCAAAGATCAAGCTATGAAGAAATTGAATTAAAACAAGACTTGAATAGATCAAATGCAAATCAATCATGTAAAAAGCACTAGTGTTAGCTTTACAAAAATTAATTAAAATCGATGTGTTTTTATCAAGATCCTTACCATAATTAAAATGAAGGATCCCTCATGAGAGAAACTACTCATATATATAGTTCATCGGTATGTTTTGGTATATTTATAATATTATCGCATATGAGTTGCATGTGATCACACAAAATAAGACTAAATTTTAACATGATCAGATGTAGGGGTGTAAATCCAAGCCAATTCGACACAACTAGATCTGGCCTGCCTGGCCTGCTTTTCAAAACGGGTCAGGCATGGTCTGTGCCGTGCCGGAGAGCGGGACAAACCAGGTCTGGCACGTTTTCAAAAAACGTGGCCCGGCATGGCACGGTAACCTATTTCCGACGTGCCGGATCGGCGGACCACCACGGACTGGGCCCAATTTTAAAAATATATATTGTTTTTTTTAATTTGGGGTTTTGGGAAAATACATAATTAAAAATTAAAATACTTAATATCAATTTAACAATTCAATTATGTAAATATAATTTTCATTTCAATTTAATTATCTTCTTAATTAATTATTTTGAAAAAAAATGAAAAATAAATTGTATTTTTTCCATTCCAATTGTTTTAGTTAGATAGATTTATTATTTTTGATAATAAAATAATTCAAAAAATGAATAAAGATAAAGTATTGAAAAATATTTAAAATAGATGAAGTTATGAAAATATGAAATGAATAATTATTTATTTATTTCTGACTTATGGAATTAAGTATTTCATATTCACATGATTGTCTCATTAAAAACCTTACCAAGAAAAACTCAGTGAGATAAAAACTTGGTAAGGCAAAATAGTGCAATCGTATTACAACTTACAAGTAAATATACATGTATAAGTATAACCTAGTTCTGGACCTGGTTACTACCGGAACCGGAAGCCTCATCAACATATAGATTGTTGAAATTTAGAATAAATTCATTATCTACAGTTTGGTTTTAGAACCTCTTTTGAGCATGCTTCCAATCTCTAAGGCATGTTAATACCTTCACCATCTCCGGAGATAAACAGTTTCTTCTTGGTTCTATTATGCTTCAACTGGTGCTAAATGCTTGCTCTGAAGACACCGTGGACACGGTGATAACCAATACATCACGTGCTAGATGTGACAAAACCTGATACCCTCTAGCTATAAGTCTTCCACCATAACAACAAATCAAAATCTTCCTTGTCTTCAACAACATCGAACTATGCTTCAAGGTACCTATTTAATTCAACACAAGAAGATGGGCCAGATCTTTGGCCTGAAGAAGTGTTTGCTGATTTGTCCTTTTTTTCGACGTCTGAGAATGTTCCAACTTGTTTACTTCGGCTGTATCTCCGTTCTGCTGATGGTTGGGTGTCAATGCTGCCAAACTTATGCTTATAAATATGAAAAACTTTGAACAACTTGTTTCGAACATCAGTAAGCTGTTCTGAATAATCTGTTACCAAATTAATACCAATAAACTCAAGCAAAACTTTTAAATCAAATAATTTAACCCTAGGATCTACTGCAACACTTAAGGCATAAAGTAAAGGAATGTTAGCTCAATATTTTTTCAACTTTGTTTCCATGACAACTGCAGTGTCTAAATAAACATCTTCTTTATAACTGTTTAACACTTCAACATTTTCATTATTTGATGGATTTCCTAAGATGATGTGGGGTAATATACTCCGAAAATAGTTACAGTGACATTGTAAAAATCTTTAAAAATTCAATAAAAACCTTTGCCACATATCAATCCTCTGACGTCAATGCTTGTGTTTGTGGACGGCCAAGTTCGGCCAACTTCATGTTATAAAAACCTGTAATATTTGTATCATATGGCAAACAATTTTTCAGCATTAAGTAAGTAGAGTTCTACCTTACCAGCATATCAATTTGGAATCGTCGGGGGTGTAAACTGTTTAATGTACAGTGTCTACGGAATTCTTGAAATTTAGGATTAGAACTGTCAATCCAAGAAATGACATCTTTGATGTGATCTACACGGTCACTTACTTGCTTCAAACCAGCATGTACAACTAAATTTATGATATGATATGCACACCGTTGATGAAAGAAATAATCTTCATCTTCGGGATTTTTCTTTCAACAAACAATGCAATAGAGCTAGTGTTTACAGATGCATTATCTAACGTAAATGTGATTTGTGATTTCATATGTTTCTAAAATAGAAAGAATGAAATTAAAAATATTTTCAGTGGTATGTGCAAAAGGGCTCAAAAATTAAATAGCACTATTTAAGAGGGGTGTTGTGCAAATATCACCAGTTTAGTAATGTAAGTTTAAATGACATCATTTAACGTAAAGGGACGAGAATACCCCGATAAAATTAAAAAAGAGAGAAAGTTGTCATTTTGTTAGTCCCAGAAAAGAAAGAGTGAGAAAGAAATCGATGACAACGAAATTGACGGCAAGGAAATCGATAGCGAATTGACCGAAACTGGAATACAGTAGATTTCGCAGTGATTGACAGAGGTAAGTTCAGTTTGTTTTATTTATCGATTTGTTGTTGATAACTTATCATTGCATTTTAGACTTATTTTGTTGATTGAAATTGTAGATTAGGGTTGAGAATGGTTGTGATTTAGGTTTGGGTTTGAAATGAGGTTGAATATTCGATAACGAAGATGAAATTCTGGGTATCGAAGATTGTTTTTTTTTTCAAAAAAATCGAGAATATTTCAAGCAAAATCAAGGAAATTTTTTAGAAAGATTCGAGGAAATTTATCATACGATAAAGATTATTTTTCAAAAAATCGAGAACATTTTCAAAGCATCGAGAACATTTTAAAAGGATCGAGAAATTGTTTCAAACGATGGAGAATATTTTTCTAACAATCGAGAACGTTTTTCAAAGGGTCTAAAATTTTAAAATGATCGAGAATATTTTTCAAAGAATCGAGAGGTTTTTCAAAGGATCGAGACTATTTTCAAACGATCGAGAATATTTTTCTAACGATCGAGAATGTTTTTCAAAGAGTCAAGATTATGTTAAATGATCGAGAAGATTTTTCAAAGAATCGAGAGGTTTTTCAAAGGATCGAGACTATTTTCAAAGGATCGAGACTATTTTCAAACGATCGAGAATATTTGTCTAACCATCAAGAATGTTTTTCAAAGGGTCGAGATTTTTTAATATGATCGAGAAGATTTTTTAAATAATCGAGAGGTTTTTCAAAGGATCGAGACTATTTTCAAAGGATCTAGAAGTTTTTCAAAGGATCTAGAAGTTAGGATCGAGACTATTTTTAAAGGATCGAGAAGTTTTTCAAAGGATCGAGAAGTTTTCTAAGTATCGAGAATTTGTTTCAAACGATCGAGAATATTTTCTATTTTTTTTTCAGTTTACTTATGTATTGTTTCTGTGACATTGCAGATGATGAGGAGGTTGAAGGATTTGCTTAAAACTCCAGAGGGAGGTTGGTTCAAGGGAAAATTGACTCGACACGACCATTTTGAAGCCCTCGCTCGTATAGACGATGCACTTAACTGGGTCCCTAAAGATTTTACTGTTGAGGATCGACGTCGGTTCATGGCCTCCTGTTTCGGCCATTTCATGTCGATGCACCGGGAGCTGAAGTTTTTGGGTGGTGTTATTCATCAGTTGTTGTTGCGGGATTTGGACCATGACGGGCCGACAGATGAGATGCGGTTCTTGTTAGTGAACCATATGGTCAGGTTTTGGAAGGTGGAATTTAGCCTCATCACCGAATTACATTTTGGAGACGTACTGGACACGAGTTTGTTTGTTGCAATGGAGAATGGCATACATCAACGGTACTTTCCTGGACACGATGAGGTATCGTTGGATGACTTGAGGGTTGTTCTTACCCGCAGAGAGTTTCAACAGGCGTACGATGCTGTGAAGTTGTGCCTCATTTACATGTTGAACTAGATATTAATGGGGGTGGACGGGAGATTGAAGATTCCAGTTTGGCAATTTCGGTTGGTAGAGGACCTCAATGCCTTCGATGCGTTCCCATGGGGTGCCAACATCTATAGACATTCTATCTTTTCATTCAAGCATGTGTTACCACGACGACGTGAGGAGAGACGCCAACATTCACAGGGCGATGTTGTACATTCTGTGGAGAGGTACAACATTTACGATCTATCACATGCCCTTTTGGTAAGAAATTTGATTTCCAACATGTATATTAAATTTCGTTTCCAAATTTTTTTTGGATTATAACTGTACTTATCTTTGATGCAGATATTTTCTTTAGAGGTGATCCCCCAACTGTATTTCGGGGACCGAAGAGTTATATAGCTTTCTCCTCGTATGTTGAAGTGGGAGTTGACCAAACAACCTACAGAGAAGAAGCTGACCAAGATTTTCAGTGCTAGGGTAATTATTTAATTTGTTAATCGTTATATTACTTACTATGTTTACAATGACATTCATCTAACTAAGCTTTCAGATGTCTACGAGGAAGGAAATCGTGCCCATAGCAGTTGAGGCGGTGGCACCGTACTTCGCAGGCCTAAGTGGGGGGGAGCCTGTATGTACAAGACAACAGGGTTCACCTTCATACTAGCCCCTGATCCGACTAGTAATGCAGATCGTCCCGAGGATGAGGGTAGGGGTGGGAGGTTTAGTGAGACAGAGACTTCAGAACCAATGGGTCCGAATTTCAGTGCCATGGACAATGGCGGATCTGAGCCGTCTCCTTGGCGAGTGAGGCTTAGAAGGGTTCGGTTTACCACCCCAGAACCTGGTGCTACTACAGGGGATTCCTATACAGACGTTGGGCGTGATGGGGAGGTAAGTTGAGATGGTAGTTTTGTTTTTATTAACAATATATGTTGATTGTTTTAGTACTAATAATGTTAACATGATTTCAGCATGGGAACATCAGTTCAACGAGTTGCGTGAAGTCCTCTAGATGAGTGAAGATGATCGACAACAATAGCACCGAGAGTTACTGGATATGATCCGGAAGAGGGGGCAGGATCGACAGCAACAACATATGGAGCTGTTTGCATTAATCGGGGGCCTTCAAAACTTCAGGACGCATACGTATCAGCATAGGGAGGATCTATATACCAGAGGGGCAGTTTCGGAAAGTGGGGCTTAATTCCCCATCCCTCTCCCCTTCCCCTCGATCAGTAGGCTCCCCCTCCACCCCCCCCCCCCCCCCCCCCCTCTCCCCTCCCCCCTCCCCCCTCAGAGCAACAGGCTCCCCCTCCTCATCCTAGGGAGCAGCAGGCTCCTCCTCCCTCTCTGATCGAGCAGTAGGCTCCCCCTCCACCCCCCCCCCCCCCCCTCTCCCCTCCCCCCCTCCCCCCTCAGAGCAACAGGCTCCCCCTCCTCATCCTAGGGAGCAGCAGGCTCCTCCTCCCTCTCTGATCGAGCAGTAGGCTCCCCCTCCATCTCCCCTAGAGCAGTAGGCTCCCCCTCCCCATCCCCCTTCGAGCGAGCAGCAGGCTCCCCTTCCACCTCCCCTCGAGTAGTAGGCTTCCCTTCCACCAACTACTTCGATCCAACCGCACATGGAACGAAGCTCCTCATCGCAACACACCTAGCAGGGGGAGTTCGACAGCAGAGGAGTGTACTGAAGCGCGGTTGGCAGTTGCTTAGCACGTACACAAATCCGTGCCAACCTAAGAGGGCGGGGGTAATACTTGAGGGACCTGACCACGTATTTGATCCCCACAGACTGGTGGATAATGACCAGTTGAAGGCTTACCGAGCCTTCAAGAAGAACCTAAACGAGGAATTGTAAGTAAATTTCTTTGTTATTTAGGTGGAAGATTTTCTTCTAATGAATTAAATAATTGTGTAGTTGATGGAAAATTAATGCAGACGTGATGTCAATTTGCTGGAGCCAGTTGATGCTGCATGGTTCCATCAGATGTAGACCAATTTTATGGATTTTGATGATGAGGTACGTGGGACCGAAAATTTTCCATCAGATGTAGACCAACTTTATGGATTTTGATGATGAGGTACGTGGGACCGAAAATTCTCTTTTTAATATTTGTTTTAGATTTGTAACACTCCTAACACATTATTATGTGAATATATTCGCAGCATATGGACGCGTACCTCCATATTCTTCGGAAATGTCAACGAGCATTCCTGAGTGTGTAAAATCAGATGATCAACATATTGGATACGCTGTTTTTTGTAAGTATTGAAATTAGGAATGATTACCCATGCTTGTAGATTTGTATGGAAAATATTAATAATTTTGTGACGATCAACTGTTTCTACAATCTTTTCTAGAGCACCAGTACAGAAAAATGATGACTCATGATTCTCGTGGGGAGATCACCACGGTGCGGTGGAATGTTTTGAGGTCTTGGTGGAAGGATGATGACCTTACGACGATGCTTGGTAGTTCCCCGATTGGATGTCGTCTGTGGCACGCGATTGACATTGTAAGTGTTACTTGGTTTGCAATTACAAATATAAATGTCTTTGTACATCCTAACACCTTCTTTTTACGTTTACAGGTCCTGATACCGTGCAACATTGGGCGCCAACATTGGCTACTGGCGACTATCGACCTCACATGCAGGAAGAAGTTCATAGTCGACGATAGGAGGTCCCAGCGCATATCCAAAGCAGCAAGTAGCCTCGTTGCGCTGGTTTGTGCCCTCGATGTTGCATCAGGGCGGGTTTCATACTGCAAGATCGGCTGAACTTTAGAAATTTGCCAAGATGAATAAGCCCTTCTCAGTCAGCGTGGTGTCCGAAACACGTATCCCCCAGCAGAAAAAATCGTAAGACATTTTGTAATAGTAACTTTAAGATTGTGTTATTATAAACCTAATTTTTTATTAACGCTTGTTAATGCGTCCAACAGTAGGGGTTACTGTGTTCCCCACACATTGAGATTGATCGAGTACTTACTGACGGACAAAAAGGATTTCGATTGGTCGGAAGATGATATAGAGATCATTCGGGAGAAGATGGCAGTTGAGATATTTTCTAACTCCCGGCCCTTTTAGATTTATGTAGTTATTCATTTGTATATGTACCAATTCTTTTATATATTTACCATTTCTTTTGTAAAAAAATGTTTACATTTGTATATATATAAATCATATTTAAATAAAATTGCATTTAAGTTAATGAACAAGTCATACGAGTACAAATTATCACAATGTCATCATGATAACGCCTCAAATCATTCCACAGTGGAGTCTCTAGTAGGGTACGTCTGTCCGTTATGGCCAACTATATGACAGATACTACACTTGCTTCTGTATTCCTCAGGAACAAATCTGCTTGGACCTTCATTAATCAAAGTTGGGTTAGAACATCTCCTCGAATTGTGCCCTGGTTGTCCACATCGTCTAAAATTCTGTGTAGTTGTTCTCTCCGAAGACGAGATACGGCGTGAAGCCCTCTGGTGGCTTGCTTGACTCGTAGAGCTTGGATTCAAAATGACTCTCTCAATGATGTCAGATGGCACAATCCAAGTGGAAGGATGTCCAACCTGCATAATAGGAACCGAGTACGCATCAATAAGTGTTTGTCGCTTGTAGTAGTCCGCACATAGGGATGTGAAATCCATGTTTCGGTCCCAGTAAAAACAGTGAAAATGATAAGATTCACGTTCAGTAATATTAACTGTAGATAAAATTGTATGATGTACCTTACGACAGCGAGAGCGTGAGAACATGGAAGAAGGTCCATTTGAAATTTGTTGCATGTGCAGGTCTACCGGGCTAAGTCAACGGTCCACTATTTTTCAGCCCGCTTCAACGAGAATATGTTCCATTCAACTGGATTTACAGTCATAAAATTGCACTTATCAACACGTTTTAGGATCACAAGATGTACTGCGTCAGTCAACTGATGACACATGGATTGTGCAGCCCTATGACGATCGTGAAACCAACGTTGTAGCATATTCCTAATGAACTCTGTCAAAGTCAACATAGGCAGTTGCCATGCAAATTTTAGGCATGAGTTTATGCATTCTGCAACATTTGTTGTCATCACCCTATACCTTATGTCGAGGCAGTGTATATGGGACCACTTGTGTGGACCGACATCAATTACATAATCATATACATCCAGGTGCAAGTTTCGTAACTCTTCGATGTACCGGTTATATTGCAACTCGGTGTATGCTCGGACTGCTTTGTCAATTATTGCGGCAACATCCTTTCTATGATATCGCTTCTTAATATTTTCATAAAAGTGCCAACAACATATGGTATGGATGGCATAAGAGAACACTTTAGAAATCCCTGTTTCAATGCTTGCATGTCGATCAGAAATGAATACCAAATCATCTATATGGCCAAGGGCGCCTTTCAAGCAATCCAAAAACCACTCCCATAATAGGTTGTTTTCCGAGTCACCGTACCCAAAAGCAATTGGATAAACCTGTTCATTCCCATCTTGTGCAGTTGCAACAAACATTGTGCCCTCAATCTACCCTTTAAATAGGTACCATCAACGGCAATAACTGGACGCATACACCTCTGGAATCCTGAGTGAGGCACCCAACGACATGAAAAAGTAGAGGGATTTACCATTTTCATCGCACTGTAAGTCAATGATTGTTCTGGGATTTTGTTGTTCCAACACGTAACCGAATGATGACAACAGTTGGAAGCTTTCTTCATGCGTTCCATAGGTCAGTGACAATGCATAATCAAGGGCTTGATGTGCCTTACTGTACATTATTTGGATGCCATACATTGTTTTCATGTCGGCGATTATATCTTTCGGACGCATTAGTCGACCATCTTGTTGTTGCAATCTAGGTGCAACCACTTCTCCAATTATGACTGCACTAGCTTGTTGATGGCAGCGGTGAATCTCCTCCAACGGACAAGTGTGTTCGTTGATAAAACTTCTTACTTGGAAGTATGTCGCTTCATCTCTCCTCACCGCTCTTAACTTCCACGTACAGTTGTCCATCAAACAAATCAGATGTAATGTTGTATTATTCGACCTTTTCACCTTCCACTCGAAGTTATGCCGCATTGTAAAATGCCCAGCCAATCTCTTCAAATCCTTTTTAGTAGGAAAAAATTGACCTTTATATATCATGCTGGTAGGTTCATCTTCTACCAAGTTCCTGCTTCCACCCATACCAAACGAGTATGATTCTGCTCCTAGAATAACCCATGTTGTGGCATTCTCAAAATCAGCTGGAGTTACATTAGATCGGACCTCAGATGTCCCAATTATATCTACTGTAGTGGAACTACATCTGTGTACACGTCTTATACCTCTTTCCGTTTCGAACAGTTCTTCATCTTCCTCATTGTTCGCTACATTATGTACCGGATGTAAATTTGGCTCATTAGCCACCTCATGAACTAGTAAGTTATGAGGTTCTTTGTTCTGCTCATTGTTCATGTCATTGTACATCTCATTGTATTAGCGGTTGTATTGCCCAGCATTCATTTCAATTTGACAACCAAAATCATCGTCCAATTGAACTCCAACTATATCACCATGGTCGGCTACTTTCGGTGGGACACCACATAGATTTTCCCTACCGTAATAGTGGCCAATCTACTAAATGCACGTTGAGTGCTTCACCTCTCGGTCCATCACACACAAACTAGGTTCAATGAAGGGGTGGCTAACCACTCAAGGCTTTAAGCATTTCGAAGGGCCACTCAACCAATAACAAGCATATGCAACGAAATAGGCAACAATACTAGGTTTATATCAAATTCCTAATGAATGAGAGTACACATCGAAAAAGTGACCAAGATACAAGGAAAGAAATACAAAATAGGTAGAAAGGAGACCCCTCATCCATAATCGGGAATCGAACACAGGGTCTTCTCGGGTGTCAATCCGAGATGTCCTCACCACTAGATGACTACAGCGTTCTCCAATCTCATAAATGCACACCCCCTCAACAAGAGAGAGCTCTCTCCTAATCTTTCTAGACTCTCTAAAATGGATGAATACGAATGGAAAATATGCTCACCTAACACTAATGTGCATCAATGCAATTGCTAAGACATTAATTACATTCAATATGAATTAAGGGTTCATCCTCTTGATTTGGGAATTATCCCTAAACCAATTCACCACCCAATCGGCCAAGGAAGGGCAATTGTGTCCTAAAAAGACCATTAAGTGTAAGGAAATGAACCAAAGCCAATTTAGCACCTAAATGCATGAACTAACATTTTCCACTCTTTAGGGGAAAAAATCCCCAATCACTCAAATCATCAATACATGGCATTTTAGTCATCCATTAACAAACAAACAATCATAGGAAGCTAAATTAATCTACTCCTACATTAAATTACTCTACTCCTAATCCCAATCATGCATACATATCAATTTCAAATCATTCATACACATACATATCATAATAAGAGCATTAAAATATATAATTCCAAGAGCATAACAAAATCCAAATGAATTTAAGTACAAAAATACATATATATAGCACATGTGAAAGGTTTACAAATTCCCAATTCAGGGTACACAATTAAGAAAACAAGAAATACAAAGAGAATGAGTAAATAGAAACAACCCTTGGAGAAAACTCCTTCTAGAGCTCTTTTCCATGCTTGGCTCGTTTTTGGTCACAAGCTTATCCTATATCACTGCAATCTACTCTCAATTGGGTGGATGATGTGTACAAAGGGGTGGTGGAGGTGTATGGTGAACTCCTATAGAGGAAAAACCTCCATGAGAGCTTGAATCACTCACTTATTTGGTGAAGAGGATGGAAGAGATGAAGAAGATGGAGGTTCGGTTTTGGGGTGTGGGGGCTGTGTTTGGGGGGATAGATGGGGAAGAGAAGTCCCTTTAGTGAAGAGAAAAGAGGGTATTTATAGTGTTGAGAGGTTAGGGCAAGAATTAGGTGTGAAAAGACAAGATTGCCCCCTTAAAAACGGGCTGAAAATGGTAAATCTGGGCACGTGCTCTGGTGAGGGGTGCGCTGGTCGACCAGCGCTTCACCAGCACCAACTTACTGGTATTTTGCGCTGGTAAGGGTACGCTGGTCGAGTGGCACTTCACCAGCGTCAACAACGCTCACTGTTACAGAAATAGCCATAACTTCCTCTAAAAAACCCGGAATCATGATCCGTAAAGTGCGTTAGAAAGAGGACATCCGGGGTTTTCCGAAAATTGGTTGTGGAAAATGTAGTTCGATATGAGGAGGAAGATATGGTCCTTGAAAGTTGGGTGTTCTGCATAAAGATCTCAGCCGCTGTGGTGTTTCCAGCCTTGTGCACCGTTACGAAAACAAACATATCTCCCTCTAGAAAACCCGCGTAAAAAACGCTGGAAAGAATACTTCTGGGGATTTCTAAAAATAGGTGGTAAGAAACCCAGTTCACTTTGAGGAGGGAGATATGGACCCCGAAATTTGGGTGTTTTACACAGTCCATTTCCATTTCAGCCCATCTAACCTCCAAAACTCTTCAATTAAGCTCAAATACCTTCCGTAGGGAACTTGTACCTACACAAGGCTTACAAAAACATTAAATACCAAACTATACTCAAAAACGAGAACAAAAGATAGGTAATGAGGATCTCAAATAGGTATATAAATCGTTCCGATCAGACACCACATAGGCTTTTCCTACCGTCAATCCCACTTCTATATGTGAACAACTGGTTGTTTTCACCTGAAGATCAAAATTGTTGGGTGTTATCATGAAGAGAGATTTCTTCACCAATTACACCATCTGCTGCCCTCTCAATTAGACTGACACATACTTGAGGGATCACCCTATCTTCCCCTAGCATAAACAAAATATCGTCGTTATTTCTTATAAATGTACGACATGTTGTCCTGGGAACCATTGATATAGATTGTAGATCAACAATGTATTTGTTCGCATCGTACTTCACAGCGGTTTGCACGATCGACACCAGCTCTTCGTAAGTCATATTTCTGGACACATACATTCCTTGGTTATCGGAACCAAGAAACCTCTGACTTTCATCAGGTAATTGCTCTCATCGACTGTTGCAAGATATGACTATTCTAACCCGATCCATTGTCCTGTGAAAATCATCATCACAAACCATTATTAACAAATTAAAAAAAAAATTACTTTTATAATTACTAAGAATTACAAAAATTTCTCAACTGTAAGGGATCGAGAACATGTTCTTCGGAATCGAGCTTTTTTTTTAAGGGATCGAGAACATTTACAAAAGGATCAAGCTTTTTGGAAGGGATCGAGAACATTTTCTAAGTGATCAAGCTTTTTTCAAATGGATCGAGAACTTTTTATAAGGGATCGATAACTTTTTCAAGGGTTCAAGAATATTTTACAAGGGATCGAGAACTTTTATAACGGTTCGATTCGAGAACTTTTATCAAGGGATCGAGAACATTTCTAAGGGATCGAGAACTTTTTCAAGGGATCGAGAATATTTGTCAAATTATAGAGAACTTTTATCAAGGGATCGAAAACTTTTATCAAGGGATCGAGAACATTTTTTAAGGGATCGAGAATATTTGTCAAATTATCGAAAACTTTTATAACGGTTCGAGAACTTTTATCAAGGGATCGAGAACTTTTTCAAAGGATCGAGAACTTTTTAAGGGATCAAACATTTTTTTGTCGAGCATTTTTTTGTAATAATCGAGCTTTTTTCAAAATAAACAAAAGCTCGATCCAATATAAAGTAAACTAGATTCATCTTTAAATATTCTCGGTCACACAAGAAAAAAACTCGGATCTATTCAATGTTCATACTTGTTTTTACAAAGACTGTAAACAACATATATTATCGAGGAATAGATACATTGTTAACCCACACAGAAATGAATACAAAATATCTGAAATACATAAAACAAATTTAAGTGAAGCTCATGAATATTTGTTACCTTCTAGTGTAGAATCTGGAGAGAGACAACATTTTTAGAGAGAGAGAGACAACTTTTTTGGGGACATTCTGACATCATCAACTTGTTGTCTTTTAAAAATTAAAGTTTAGGGGTAACTTGGGTAGTTCACCATAATATGTGTCTTTTAAACTTAATTTATTAAAACGGTGACATCATCACAACACACGTTAAAAAATGTGACATATCTCACCATTTCCACATGTGCAAAATCCATAGGATGAAAACCAAGAATTCTTTTTGTTATCCTCCAATCAAAATTTAACTAGTGTCCAGTGACACATAAATAGTCATGTTTTGAACATGCATTCCAAATATAAGAAGTTAATGCAATAGAGACACTTAGATGTTGTAATTCATCACTCAAGTCATCTCTTTGGGTTTCAAGCAATCTTATCTAATCGTTTCTAATGGTGGTTCTAGAAACAATTTCAAATCGGGGGTTGAATGCAGATGTGACCAATTCTTGAAAAAAAAAACATTGTCACTAAAATTGATCGGTTGATCAGTTTGTACAATGTATCGTGCCAAGCATTTTCTAGCGTGCACGGAGTCGTACCGCCACATCGTAACAGACCCGTCTGGATGTCATTGTAGTTGTGTTTGGATTCTGGTGTCTACCTGTCCATTTGCAGGCATGCATTTCTCCATATGCCTTCTCAAATAACCGATTGCATTCCTACTATTAGAATAGTCCTTAGGACAAAACATACATTTAGCTTTGGGCCCCGTCGTCCTGTCTGAGAGTGTTGTTTGTACTATGTCAAAATACTGTCAAACATTTGATGTAAATTTTTTAGGACGTGATGTTGGTGTAGCGGCAAAACTAGAAGGTCTCGCTTGGATTTTCATTGATGCTGAAAGATCAAGATCATCGTTCGGCATTTTAAAACCGTCCGGAAAAAAGGCTGTTAGGTAGGATTCATTTCCTAAAATACAAATATGAATTCATTAGTCATTAATGGTCAAATTACTACAAATTAAATTGTTTAATTTAGTAAAAAAAAAAATTAAATAAATTACTAAACTGAAAAATGTTAAACTTAACTACTACAGATAAAAATCATAATTTGCCAACAAAATATATTCAAACAAACCACTACAAATGAAATTGTTTAATTTACTAACAAAATATATTTAAATTAACTACTACACTTATAAATCATAATTTACTAACAAAATATATTTAAATAAACTACTAAACTTAAGAATCATAAATTTACTGACTTAAAAATGTTAAAATTAACTAGTACACATAAAAATCATAATTTACTAATAAAATATATTCAAATAAACTACTACAAATGAAATTGTTTAATTTACTAACAAAATATATTTAAATTAACTACTACACTAATAAATCATAATTTACTAACAAAATATATTTATATTAACTACTACACTTTAAAAAAAAATAATTACTAACATAAAAATATAAAAATTAACTACTATACGGGGTACACATAAAAATATAAATAATTTACTAAATAAACAAAAATATTTTAAAAATCAGCAAAAGTGTTTACATAACATTTTAAATTTACTCACATAAAGAAATAATACCATTTAAAGAAAAATGTAACTTAAAAGTTTTGTGTGTTGGTGGAAAATGTGGAGAACAATAAATAGATGGATAATCGGGAATTAGTATAATACTATTATAAAGTGTGTAGAGATAGAGAGAGTAACAATGAAATTGAATGAAAATGTGTAGAGATTTGGAGGAGGGAGAGAGATTGAGAGAATGAGATAAAGTGAACGAAAAATGGAATGGATTAGGGTATTTATAGAAAAATTGGAATTGTAGGTGAAAATATAAAATAGAGAGTTTAGTGGGTGTTTTGTAATTTTTTTGGGTCCAACGGTAGAATTTTAAAATTCAACCGTTAGAGGGTATTTAAAAACAAATTGAAATGCCAAATGGCTGGACCGCGGAACCGAACCACCATGCCGCCCGTTGGACTTGGCTCGCCGGTTTGGCGGGCCGGCTCGACGGACCAACCACCTTGGGCATGGCACGCAGCACGCCACCATGCCGATCTTGGGCAGGCATGCAATCTCTACGAACCAGACCTGATCCGGCCCATTTTGTTTGCAGACCATACGGATTGGCCTGGTCCTGATCCTGGTCCATTTTTACACCACTAGAGTGCATATGATCACAAGACAGTTGATTTGGTTGTACTAGAAAGGACATGATCACAATCGGTACAACAGTGCACACAAGGGAACCCATCTATCTATCGATCTATCTAAACTTCTATTATGATAGAATTATAACTACGAAAATTATTCTTCTCTTTTATTTTTTATTATTAATTACATAATTTTGTTTGTAATCACATGCACCAATGAAATTAAAGTTGTATATTCATTTGTTCATAGTATATATTTGAATATGACCAATTATATTTTTCCCACTCAAGGTTCTTCAACATGTATCCATTCATAAAAACGGAGCAAATGCATATTTTAGCAATAGAGTTAATTATTGAATTTTAGTCCCTATAACAATAACATTATAAATTAAAATTAACAAGTATTATTTATTTTCTAATTAAATTTAGATATTATTAAATATTGATAATTGAGTATTTATCATTCCCAATTCTTCCATATATAACAATAAATATATAATATATTTTAATTTATTTGATCAATATATAATCTATTTCATTAAGCTCAAAATTTCTTTTATTTATATATATCACCTAAAGTGTCATTTACCTCCTAGCCTCATTAGACGGAATTGAATTCTTTATTTAGATTATATCAATATTTATAATATCTTCTTTTTTTTTATTCGAATTCTACATATTCTGTCCCTCCCACATCAGTTGCTGTTCTTCCTATAGCAGGAAATAAATTATAAAAATAAATATTCATTCAAGAGACTATTAAGAAGTAATGCATTTATTCTTTGAAGTACACATGGTCAATAGCTTCATTGGAGTTCTAGGAAACATTTTATTACGGTGACAAAAACATAGATATTAACTTGAATAATACACAACAATTGGACTTCTGACACTATGCTTCCCATCAGACCACACCAGGGATGATGAGAAAAATGGTTTCCCTGCACTCCCACTAACTGTAACCATGAAAGACTTCTTCTCGTTTAAGGACTTGAATGAGAGAACTGCAGGCTCCACTTTGATACTGACATTTTGAGGTTGAGAGACATTCGCCTTGTAAACAGAATTTGGAAAGCCAACATTGGTAACAGTTCGATTAAATGTAATCTTGAAAGGTGTGTCTTGTTTAACTTCAGCTGACATAGATGGGTAATTGAGATCCTTTGCTGATTCTTTTTCCAAGCCTTTTGGGCATGTGCTGTTATCTCCTGATATTCTCCTAAGTAATTCATCACTAAGGCCTACGCTACAGAGCATTTTTATGTAGTCGGGTTTGAGTGTTTCGTAAACAAGTCCAGGATTTATAGCTTTCAACGGATTGATATGGCCAGAACCATAAGAAAATTCACCGTCGCTATTTGTGCTAGGATCCATGGTCCATGCTAGAGAAAGATGATCGACAGTGGAGATAAAAATTTATACGATTTAGAAGCATAAACTAAACTCAAAATGAATAAAGACACAAAGATTTAAGATGGTATAAGATTTTACCGGTTGTCATTATAGCAGATTTGATGGCAGAAGGAGACCAATCTGGGTGGAATGTTCTAACATATGCAGCTACACCAGTGACATGAGGACAAGACATGGAGGTTCCTGATAGTATTTTGTATTTAAAACTTCTCTTGTCGGAAGAGAGTGAATCAATTGCAATAGGTGAAAATGCAGCCAAGATTTGTAGTCCAGGGGCGGTTATATCAGGCTAGATCACATTTGAACAATAAATGAGCTGAATGCATTGCAAAGGATAGTCGAGACATGAGTTGTAGATTTTGACAACATGTATATATATATATATATACCTTCAGGATCTCTGGCACAAGTGAATTGGGCCCTCGAGAAGAGAACCTAGCGACAACAGGAGCATCAGAATTCTTGATGGCTTCACTTTTTAATATTTCTGCCTGTGGATTTCTGCAAATTGAGAATAAAATTTTAATCATTTTGAGAGTTGAAATAGTAAGAATTAATCAACGAATATATATATAGCTACTTGAAGATATCAATACTTTGTAGAATTCTTGTAGGAGAGGATTGCATTGTATTCTTTAGAGCTTACGGCAGAAGCTGGAAATGGAAAAATGAAAGCATCTTCCTTGGATAGAGAAGTCTGCAGGATTGATCCTGCAGCACCAGCTTCAAGGGCACCTTGATATCCATAAACCGTATCACATATTATAATCTTTCCTTCCACTTTGCGGCTATCGAGACAGTCAAAGACACAATCCCTGAAAGCAACTCAAGTTTAGTAATATTTTGGTAATAAAAACGTTATGGGTTGTAATGGATCATTAAGTAGAAACCTACGTACTCAGCACTTTCCGTTGGGCAATTATTAGATAAAACCTCTTTGCCATATACCAAAGGAAGTTTTTTCCCGTCAAGACTAAAAGAATTTATCGAACTACCCTACATGTGTAAACTTATAGTGAGAATACATAAAAGAAAATTTATATATATATAGGCAACCGCTGATTATGGCAACTAATTGCGGATACGAAAACACATTATATGTACCTGTACTGTCTTTCCATCCCCGAGAATAATGTTGTCCACGATCAGCCGATCTGTGGAGCTGGCTGCAACTGTGAACAGCCATGGAGCAACACTTGACACTGATGAAAATAAAGGACCGTCATTGCCAGCAGAATTTACCGTCAGGATTCCTTTGGACATAGCATGAAACGCACCAATGGCAATAGAATCCTGAATAAATTCAATTGCAACTTGTGCCCCAATTGAGATTGTAATAAGGTCAACTCCATCAGCAATAGCATCGTCGAAAGCAGCCAAGATATCTGCTGATCCACACCCAATATCTGGATAGCAGACTCTATATGCAGCAATTCGTGCTGAGGGAACTCCTCCTCTTGCTGTCCCTTTCACCAGCCCGTAAAAACTAGCATCCTTTACGTGATTTCCAGCAGCCGTGGAGGCAGTATGTGATCCATGACCTTCTTCATCTCTAGCACTATCTCCTGGTGTTGAGGAGTTGTAATATCGAGCTCCAATTATTTTGCTGTAAAGTAATCATTCAAAAATTAAAAAAAAAAAAAAAAATCATTATAATGGCCTATATTATGACTTTTAAATATAATTCAATGAGACAAAAATATTACTTGTTGCAGGTGAAATTTTTGCCACCTCTACAAGCACCTTTCCACTTCGTTGGAGGAGTACCGAAACCTTCATCACTAAAACTGTCTGATTCAGGCCAAATTCCAGAGTCAATAACACCTACTATAATATTACTCTCAATATTACGTTTTCGGGTAACAGATTCATTGAAACCCATAAAATCCCAAGATCTTGTTGTTTGAAGGTGGAGAGTTCTACTTGGAAAGACTGAGACGACTCCCTCCATACCTGCATATAATCAGATTATTAAAACATATCACGTGATTTCGAAACATGTAAAGCTACTGTACAAGTGTACGGGACTTACTAGCCAGCTTTTGTCTCTCGTAATCAGTAAGCTTGGCAGTAAATCCATTGAAACTTCTTTGGTAACTTCTCACCAATATATTTTCCAGAGAGCTGGGATCACAAATATGGAGATAAAAGTGTTAAAAGAAAATGTGTTATGTGAAAATAAAAACATATTACATGTGATGTAACTTGTAAATTCTAGGAATACTACCTCCTCCCAACAACTTCTTGAAGCATATTCAGATGCGTTGATTCCAGCGAGTATTGTCCTTCCGGCAGTGAACCCATGTACACAATGTGTAGCTGCATCCATATAATCACAATTCACACAAAAGATAATCAAGAGATTGATCGGGATAAATAAAACCATAAATATAATGGTTGTTCAAAGTTTTCTAAAGAACCAAGATAATACTTGCCTTTCTATCTGCATCATCAGTATCAGCAGCGCCATATAATATGTTCATACAAAGTAATAAAAAACTGCAAGAAAAATATTGAAACAAAAGGAATCCATTCTTAGCCATTGTTGTGTTGTTGAAATTGAAAAAGAGCAAAGGCTATTTTATATTTAAATTCAGAAGAATGAATATGATGTTTATTTAGCTTCCATATTGCCACTAAATTTGTAATTATAGGAATTGTCAACAAAAGGTACATTAATCTTTATACGATTCACAAATACCAAGTTTAAGAATTGGGTCTAAAAAGGAAACTACACCAATTTATTCCAAGTATAGAATTGTGAAAATAGAATTAAATCTGTATTTATGATTATTATTATTATTATTATTGCATCAAAGGGGATTTGATCTTCATTTAATATTTCCATTTGATCCATTATATTTCTATTTTAGGTTCTTCAGCATGTATTTATCAAAAAAAAAAGAGCAAATGCATATTTATATATTGTCTGTGTGTTACTCATCAATTTGTTACTCTTACTAATTTTTCTCCGGGAAATAGATCCTCCCAACAAGATAGCAAAAAGACCTATGAAATTTCCGTGATCCTTCTCTAATGCTCAAGTTATATAATTCAATTTATTTCTTATCCTGTATTTAATAAAAATCAAAATTTCTTTTAAATTTTAGTTCTACTTATTAGCTTTATATCAATATTATTGGCGGCTCTATTGCCGCCCAAAAAACTACTTTCAACATCCACTAACCTTCTATACTCCAATTTTTTTTTTTTATTATATGATTTGACAATTCAATTTTTTATATTTACAATTCTTTTCTAAAGATATGCAATTTTAAAAATTTAAATTTAAAAAAATTATAAAAACACTTCATTTTATCTATTTCCACTTCTTTGAAGGAGGACCGAAACCTTCATAACTAAAACTCTTACATTCATGCCAATAACACCAACTATGATTTACGTTTTAGGATAACATATTCATTGAAACCCATGAAATCCCAAGATCTTGTTGTTTGAAACTGGAGAGTTCTACTTGGAAAGACAGACAACTCAATTCATGCCCGTATATTATAATCAGATTATTAAAACATATCACGAACATGTAAAACTATTGTACATAACTTGCTAGCCCAACTTTTGTCTATCAGTATCAGTAAGCATGGCAGAAAATCCATTGAATCTCCTTCTGTAACTTCTCACCAATATATTTTTTAGAGAGCTGGGGCTGGAACGTAACCAGGATGGCAGGATTCCAAACTAGGATCGGCTAGAATAAAATTAAGTTAACCCCAACGATACGAGGAAACTTTATTGATTGAAAAACAAAAGTACACCTAGTAGGGGGTCATACCATGTAAAATACATATTCTAAAAAATAAGTTATAATTTTTTTTTGATATACCACTTATAGTGACGGAGACTTGAACTTAGAAAATGTTTAGTTGGGTGGAATGGAATGAAAATAAAGTCATTCTTAATGTTTGGTTTGCTAAAATGTAATGGATGGAGATTCCATTAGAATGTTGATTCCACCGTTTTGATGGATTGAACTTTTCATCTAAAAACCAATGAAATTCCCATTCCAGTTCCAAACTAAAATTAGTATTCCATAAATAATCTCATATGCCCCAACTCTATTCCAAAAATACCCCTCATTTCCAATATATTATTATATATCATATATATAATATGTTATATATAATTATAATATTATATATACTTTTATGTTTTATTATTATTATCCATAATATATCATGTTATTTTAAATGTTTTGTAATTAAGAGTATTTTGGTCAAAATACAATTAATTCCATTTGTTAACCAAACAAAATAATATTGATTCAGAGACTGATTCAAAGTTCCAACCAAACAAAAAAAATCAGTTTTCATTTCCTTTCCATTCTCATTCTCATTCTCGTTATTATTTCATCATGGTAACCAAACGTGACCTTAGGACAATGATTGACTAAATTAACTTTCTTACCACTGAGTCATATTGAGCAAGGTGAAAATATGTTATCGCCGTCGTTGTTGTCCGTCGTCGTTGATAAGTTTGAAATATGTCGTCATTGTCCTCCTTCATATTAAATTATGTCGTCGTTGATAGTATAAAAATACTTGAACTTAGGACATTGATAGGCTTGAAATCCACCGTTGTTGTCCTCCTTCGTCTTCGTCATCGTCGTCCGTCGTCATCGTCAACCGATCTCCATCCATGGAGATCTTCGTCGTCTATCGTCGTCCTCCTTCGTATTTGTCTACGTCATCGTCTATCTTGATGGATCCCTATGGAGATCCAATCTCAAGATTGGATCTCCCCCATACATCTATCTTGATGGACGGTGGAGATCTAATTTGGTGATTGGATCTCCACCTCTCTCCTTTATTTATTTATTTTTCTTGTTTTTTTTATAATAATCTATTTAATCTATACACATCCAAAAGAATGTTTTTTTTTCTAGTTTTTTTAATTTTTTTAAAATTTTCTTTGATTTTGAAATTTAGATTTTTTTTAAATTCAATTTTTAAAAATTATTTTTTTAAAAAAATGATTGAGGGTGTAGACCAACAACATGAACCGGATAGACGGTAATGTGAAATCCACACCTATTATGGTGGGTTTCATATTACGTCCATAGAGGGTAAAATGATTACTATGGGTTTCACTTTCCTAGGATTTTCTAGGTTTAAAAAAAAGTCAAAACTACTAACAAACAAGGTAATGTTATCATATTCTCATTCTCAATTAAAGATTACCTCATAAAAAACGAGCCTTTAACGTTTTATTCATTATTATTATACATTTTTTTATTAGTTATTATTTTATATATTTTATATATTTTTATTGGAGTAGTAATTGCACAAACGTCTCCCAAGTTTAGGCCTAATTATACATATATAGACTTTTTACCAAATATTACACAAACATCCCTAACATCAATTGACTTCCATCCAATTAACTGTTGACCAGATTTTTAGTATTAAAATTCCAAAATACCCTTAGTTAATTATTTATACTTTATTTTATCCCCTTAAAATAAAATAAATTAAATTAAAATGCAAATAATTTTTTTTAATTATATACTTTTCAAACAAATTTTAAAAGACAAAAATATATAAAACAAAAAATTTAGACTTAAAAAAAATTAGAAAAGGGAATAAAGGAAAATTTTAAAGAAAAGAAAAGGAGAACGGATCTCAAATACGCCATTGATGGGACTTGAATTCACAATCATATAAAACAAAACTAGATTTTAAGTTGTTGACATTAAAATACAATCGTTATTGATGATTGAAAATTGAATAAAATTGTGGAATCTCATTTATTGTTAAAAATCTTTGTGGCTTGAATGGAATCCTATTGATGATTGAATATTGAATATAATTATGGTTTGTTGGTTTATGAATCATCAATAATGATTGAATTTTAATGTTAAACTTAAAATCTAGTTTTATTTTTCATGATTGTTGATCCAAGTCTTAGTAATGGCGTATTTGAGATATGTTCTCCATTTCTTTTCTTAAAAATGCTATTTTATTCTTTTTTTCTAATTTTTTAATAGTCTAAATTTTTTTTTATATATTTTTTTGTCTTTTATAATTTTTTTTTGAAAAAAATATTATTAAAAGTTTTTTATTTGTATTTTTATATAATTTATTTTATTTTAAGGAGAACAAAATAAAGCATAAATAAGTAACTAAGTGTATTTTGGATATGTAATACTAAAAATATGGTCAACAACTAGTTTGGATGGAAGTCAACTGACAGTAGGGTATGTTTGTGTAATATTTGGTAAAAAGTATGTATGTTTGCAATTAATCCTAAACTCGAGGGATGTTTGTGCAATTACTCCTTTAATTTATTAGTATTAATAAATATTTAAAGCATAACAAAAAAAAATGAAGTACAATATTACATAAATTTGGGTTTTTTTTAGATGGGGGAACTTCAACCCACGACCTCTCATTGGTGTAGGTATGAGGAGTTTAACACCGGATCAACCTCATCTTGTCTAAACAAATAATTATTTAAAAAATCATGATTAATTTTTATCTTTGTTATCTATTAGCTATTTGTCCACTAATTTGATATTCCCGAAATGGTTTTTAAGAGTAATGATGGGTTGCCCAAAATACTTGTTGAAATTCATACTCAAATGATGTGACATGTGAGTTGTCAAGATCCTATCACTCACACCATAATCTCATGATTTACATGAATTATATATTTTATTTTTTTAAGGAAAAAATAGTACATACTCTTAACTTCTTGAAAGAAATTAAAATTGCTTGGTTTTTTCATTAAAGGGGATTAACACTATGTTTGGATTTGTGGAATATACGATAAAGGAAAGGAAAGATAAATGAGGAAAGGAAAGGAAATGAAAGTATTTTTAATGATTGTTGTTTGGATGGTTATAAATATAAAAGAAAGAAAAGGAAAGAGAGCTTCTCCTTCCAATCCACAAATCAACTCTAGGTCCTCACAAGATGTCACTCATTTTTCACTTGAAATTGTACAAACGCAGTTAAATTGTCTTAGGTTAACCAATGGGGTGAATAGGTTTTTGCACATTTTTTTCAATCCCTTGAAACAAACTTATGTTTGTCCCTCTAGCTAGCTTAAATAACAATACTTAAGATAATAAAGTATATGTAAGTAAACAATATGTATTATCAAACCAAGTATTGTCAAAACAAGCTTACAAATTGCTAGTGAAAAGATTGACAAATAAAAATAAAAACAAACAATACTTATATTCTCAGGATTATTCAATATATACAAGTATTCAAATAAAGATGATTATATACAAATATATTCAAATAAAGATGATTATATTCAAATACACATATAAGAATATTTACAGTCTTGATCAATATGAAGTGCTTGTATATCACATATTACAACATACACATACAAGTAGATGAGAAGTATAGAATGAATTAACACATGATATTATTACGTGGTATAACCTCCGTAGAGGAAACATCCACGGGTTGAATACAACCATTGGGTACTTTAATTATTGGAAAGTAGACAAGACATTCCTTAAAAGTGACCAACAAATGACACACTCTATATTGGACTCGACGTCTACTCAATCTCTAGTGGTAGATTGGAAATTTAACTTTTTTTATTAATGATAATTTTAACCTAAAATAAAATAACTAAGCAAGACAAAAAAATTCTAGACACTCCAAACTAATTAAATTATTAAAAAAAAGAAATTATCTCTCCTAAATCATTAGATTAAATATTACATATTAAACTCTCTCTTAAATCTTTTATTACAATATTACCATATTAAATCTGTTATTACCATATTAAACACTCTTTCCTAATTACTCTCTCTCTCCATTTTTTTTAAAAAAAAAATCTTATCTCCATACTTTCTTAATCAATATCTAATTAATAGTAAAATAAAAAATATGAATATTTTGGTTTTTTTACTAACAATAATATATATATATATATATATATATATATATTATAGTAAAAAGTCAATATAAATACCTTGTTTTGCTAAAAATAAAAATAGATACATGAAAACTTGATTTTTTATAACTAGATTCGATTAAACTCATAATATTTAAGACTAATGAAAGAATTAAAGTTCTTTAGGCAATCACATACCTACAAAAGTAACAAAAAACATTTTCATATTTAGATTTTTTTTTTTTTTTGAAAAATAGGGTACTAGTTTTTTGAGTTTTTTTTTAATATATATATATATACGATTCCTAAAAATCAAGCTTATTCGTATGTTTTTTTTTTAACTATTAGTCTTGCTTGAGAAAAAATTGAGATAGAAAATTAGAGATACGTTTTGGAGGAGAGAGAGTTTAATATGGTAATTGAAAATTTATAAGAGACTATTTAACACGTAATATTTAATCTAATGATTTAGGAGAGATATTTTTTTTAATAATTTAAAAGAGATTACTTCTCAGCAGAATTCAAAAGCTACGATAGTGCATCCTAACTTTTATTAAAATAAAATGGAATGTCTATAGAAATCTATATCGTAAGATTTTGAAGAACAACAATTGGATTTATGGAGAATGAATCTCATGTTTATTCAAATTCTAATTAGATTATTAATTGAATATGACCATCATTTTACTAAATTCAGGTTCATCCATCCAAAAAAACTTAAAAAACCTTACTCAAGCGCTAAGGCAATTGAGAATAGATTTTCAATTTAAGAACATCCCACATGAGTAGTTTGATTTTTCTATAGCAAGAAGCCAAGAATAAATAATGAAAACAAATGTTTATACAAGAGACTATTAAGACCTATTGCATTATCATTTAGCCAATATGAGCGTAGCTCGGCTGGTAGATGGACGAGTGACTCACATGTCAACGGCTCGAATCCTACCAATGATGAAAACTTTCAAAAAAAAATAAATGGTCTCGGATTAATAGATAAAGACCTATTACATTTATCATTTGAAGTATACAGAAGAGCATCTCCAATGCAATGTTATTTCAATGTACTAATGCTATAATTTAGCATAAAGTAAAAAAAACATCCTCAAATGCAATACCAGATATTGTGTCAAATTTGACATATGTTATAAATGTTGTTTTTTTAATTAGAAAAATACCATTATTAATTGTATTGAATGCATTAATTACTAACTTTTATAATTTTAAACAATAAAAATATTATATATATTGAATGCATTAATTATATTTGTTGATTTCTATAATTTTAAATAATAATAAAAAAATAAAAATGGCATTTGAAATGGAGTTATACATTGGATTACAATGCTAAAATGACGTATCAAATATAGTATTTTACTATTTTGTGTACCAAATTTAGCATTGGCATTAGTATATACATTGGAGATGATAGCATATGCCAAATTTTGCAAAACAATAAATGATGTTTTTTTAATTATAAAAATACCATTATTAATTGTATTGAATGCATTAATTACTAACTTTTATAATTTTAAACAATAAAAATATTATATAAATTGAATGCATTAATTATATTGTTGATTTCTATAATTTTAAAATAAAATAAAAAAGTAAAAATGGCATTTGAAATGGAGTTATGAAATAGATTACAATACTAAAATGAAGTGTCAAATATAGTATTTTACTATTTTTTATATCAAATTTAGCATTGACATTAGTATACACATTAGAGATGGTCTAATGTTGTGTCAAATAATTGTGTCAATGCTACAATTTAGCACATTGTACAAAAACTCCCCTCCAATACACTGTCAAATGCTGTGTCAAATTTGGCACAAAGAATAGCATATGTCAAATTTGGCATAACAATAAACGCTTATTTTTTAAATGTTGAAATTTAATATACATTAATGTTATTTCAATCAAAATTTATTCCATCTGCAACTATTCTTTAGAAATTAAATATTCTTCCATTCTTGTCTTTACTTTTCCTTTTTTTTATTCAATTCCAAAAAGCGATAATAAATACATTAATGGTAATTGTTGATTTTTATAATTTTAATTAATAAAATAATAAAAATAGCATTTTAAATACAACTTTACATTGGAACATAATACTAAATTGTTAATCTAAATATAGCATTTTACACTTTTTTATATTAAATTTGATATTGGTAATAATACATTCATTGAAGATAGTCTAATCACCAAACGGCAAGTGTGTCAAAATAGATTGACAGAAAATCATCAATAGAATGGCAGTTTAGAGTTTGCTATAAATTTTAAGAAAATGTTAGTTTATATATATCCTGAAAATATATACCAATGCACATTCATAAATTGTCTGTGTTTATTCACTTTGTTACACTTACCATTTTTTTTCTTTGGGAAGTAGATTCTCAAGAAAACCTAACTAACACCCAAAAAGAAGAACTTATGAAAAATAGAAAGATTTATACAAAAGCTCTACTTTTTTTTCAACAAGGAGTATGAAAAACCATATTTCCTAAAATAACGAGAGCTAACAAAGCTAAGGAGTCTTGAGATATTCTTCAACAAGAATTCTAAGGAGATATCAAAGTAAGGGCTATCGAACTTCAATTCAAACTCTCATAAAGGAGTTTGAGAACTTGAAAATGAGGAAGAATAAGAATTTGATGGAATATTTCTCTATACTTTTATTTACATTTACGATAATTTAATTATTGCTCATGTTGTTCAAATATTAAGAAGAATAATTTCCCATTTACACTAAACCAAAGATTCATATTACTCATGTTGTTCAAATATTAAGAATAAGAATTTCCCATTTACACTAAACCAAAGATTCATGAGTCATGTATCTGTAAACAGCATACCAAAAGGAACAACACATGCAAGTGCTGCTTATTATAAAGTGATTTTGCTATCGATGGTTAAAGCCTTAATTATTTTCTTCTTAAAGTCTGATATTTTGAACACTTGCCCTGTATACTAAGATTTTTATTTATTTATTTATTTAAAGAGATTTTTTATTTAGGATTCTTCATTATTCTCTTGTTTAATTAATTTAAACCGCGGACCAAACACAACGAAGCAGGACTAAGCCTTTGCCATGCCATGTTAGATCTATCGGCCTTCTGTTGGTGGGATGGTATGGTTTGAGGTCACTTGTGGTGCACCTCTGAGAGAGAATTTGAACACAAACAATAAAAAGAGAAGCTTTTCTTATGTCTCTTTATATTTCATTTATCACTCCACATATTTTCAATACAATCTGCATCCCTTTTATATAGGAAAATGAGATGAGCTAAACTACAAACAAAATAAATGCAAAACAATGAAGTCAAATGTGTGGTTAGGAAGCAGCTGGGAGTTAAAGGTCGTTGGAGCCATATCAATGGTTGGTTTCTAGAAGTGGGCGGCAAGGTGGTTGGCTGAAAGTGGTTGGCTGAGGTCAAGTTTGTTTTTCAACATCCCCCCTTAAACTTGACTCCACATGTTTCTCCATACCAAGCATTGTCTTTAATCATAAAAACACATCATGTTTTAGAGGCTTGGTGAAAATGTCAGCAACTTGATCATATGTCCTGCAAGAGACTAGTTCCACCTCCTTATTCTTCACATGCTCTCTGATGAAATGATACCGCGTATCGATATGTTTGCTTCTTTCATGGAATACTGGATTCTTTGCTAGCGCAATCGCTGACCGATTGTCGATGTAGACCTCTGTGGGATTATCTTGTGGAAATTCCAAGTACTGCAACACATTCCTAATCCAGATACCATGACAAACAGCTGAACAGGCAGCAACGTACTCAGTTTCACATGATGACAGTGTCACAATGGCTTGCTTTTTGGATGACCATGTGAACGTTGTATCTCCCATAAAAAACGTAAAGTCTGTCGTGCTTTTACGTTCATCCAGATCTCTTCCCCAATCACTGTCTGAATAGCCAATCAACCTGCAATCTTCACATTTGGTATAAAATATACCATCATCAATTGTACCTTTTATGTAGCGAAGTATCCTCTTTGCAGCATTTAGGTGAGACTGGTCAAGAGTCTCTATGTATCTGCTGACTAGTCTAACTCCATAAAGTATATCTGGCCTGGTACACGTCAAGTATCTCAGGCTTCCAACCAAGCTCTTGAAATGGGTTGGATCAACATCTTCTCTTTCATTCTTTCTTAACTCTAATCCTGTTTCTACTTGAGTTGTGACAGGATTGTATTTTTCCATATCAAATCTCTTCAGAATTTCTTTTGCATAGATACTCTGGGAGATGAAGATACCTTTTTCGCTTTGCACAACTTCAATATCAAGAAAATAAGCCATTAGACCAATGTCAGTCATCTCAAATTCTTTCACCATTCTCCGTTTGAAATCTTCAAACATGGCTGGATTGTTGTTGGTGAAGATCAAGTCATCAACATATAGGCATGCATATAGCAGGCTTCCATCAGTCTCCTTCCTCAAATATAGTGCATGCTCATACGGACATTTCCCGAATCCATTCTCTTGAAAGTAATCATCAATCCTCATGTTCCATGCACGGGGTGCTTGCTTCAAACCATATAAGCTTTCTTCAGTCTGCAAACTTTATCTTCATTGCCTTTCTGCACATATCCAGGTGGTTGTTCCACATAGACTTCTTCTTCAAGAAAGTCATTCAGGAATGCTGACTTTACATCAAGTTGGTAAATTTTCCAACTCTTCTGGGCTGCCAATGATATTAGCAATCTAATGGTCTCTAGTCTGGCAACCGGGGTAAATACTTCTCCATAATCAACTCCTTCTTTCTGTTTGTAGCCTTTCGCTACAAGTCTTGTCTTGTATCTCTGGACTTCTCCTTTCACATTCCTTTTGGTCTTGTAGACCCATTTTACTCTGATGGTTTTTCGACCTTTTGGGAGATTAGTCAACTCCCATGTCTTGTTCTTTTCAATGGATCGAATCTCTTCATCCATTGCACTTCTCCATTTTCCTTCTTGGTCAGCCTCTTCAAAACTAACTGGATCACTTGTCATCAGCAGACAATACAAAGTAATGTCTTCTTCCACCTGTTCTGTATTTTCATACAGATCTTTTAGGCTACGTGTCCCTTTAGGCATCATATCTAAAAAATCACGTTCAATCGGTGATGGAGAATCATACCTTTGTGGTGAAGGGGAACCACGTTGAGGAGTCTGCTGATTTCTGAGTATTTATGGCTATGTAGCCAATTCTCTTGTCTCTTCTTCAGATATCAACTTTGCACTTCTGGAAGCTTTGTTCTGATCCCATTTCTAGGATTCATTTTCTTCAAAAATGAAATGACATCCCTGCTGAAGATTACTTTATTGGTGATGGGGTTGTATAGCCGGTAACCCATAGTTTTATCACTGTATCCAACCAGGATACACTGTATCCAACCAGGATACACTTTTCTCCTTTATCTTCAAGCTTCGTTCTTCTTGCTTCTGGGACCTTGATGTAGGTAATGGAGCCAAAAACTATAAGATGGCTCACACTTGGTTTGTGAGTGCTCCATGCTTCTTGCGGTGTCTTTGTATTAAGACTCTTCGTAGGACATCTGTTTTGTAGATATACCGCACACAAGACTGCTTCAGCCCAAAAACTCTTAGGCATGTTTTTATCCTTTAACATGCTTCTGACCATGTTAAGGATTGTCGATTCTTCCTTTCAGCTACACCGTTTAACTAAGGAGTATAAGCTGGTGTAAACTGATGTATGATTCCTTGTTGCTTAAGGAATTCCTAGAAAGCACCTGCAGTGTATTCTCCATATTGATCTGATCTCAGTGTTTTGATGTAGTAGCCACTTTATTTTTCTACAAGAGTTTTGAACTCTTTAAAGTAATCAAATACTTCATATTTCCTTTTTAGGAAATAAACCCAAGTCTTTCTGCTGTAGTCGTCAATGAAGGTGAGAAAGTATTGATTCTGTCCATTTGATACTGGCGTCAATGGACCACACACATCTGTGTGAACGAGCTCAAGTGGCATGGTTGCTTTCCAATTTGCCTCCTTTTCTAAGCTATTTCTGTGTTGTTTACTGAGAACACAGCTTTCACACATCTCATTTGGGTGATGGATGTTTGGCAATCCTTTCACCATCTTCTTACTTCCCATTTGCTTTAAACTTTCAAAATTGAGATGTCCATACCTTAGATGCCACAACCAGTCTTTGTCATCGATGATGGTTGTCAAACATCTTAGCGTATCATGATGAATTGCCAGAGGGAACATCCTATTCTTCCTCATCTGGACTCGGGTAACCAGCTTTCCTCGAGCATCTATGATGGTGAGTTGCATATTTTGAAGGCTAATATGGTAGCCTTTCTCCAAGAGTTGTCCGAGACTTAGGATGTTTGTCTTCATGTCTGGAACATAATAGACATTTGAGATGAAAGCATGATCTCCATTCTTCTACTTGATCGTGACATCTCCTCTTCCTTGGACATGGATTTTAGAGAAGTTGCCAAATGAGATTTCTCCGTGAACTTTCTCATCAAGTTCAGTGAATAAGTCTTTTCTGCCAGTCATATGGTTGCTGGCTCCAGAATCAAGAAACCAAACATTTTGGTTTTGATATGTTGAGTGGTGTGCCATCAACATTGACGATTCTCCTTCAACTTGCTCTTTCTTTGCAAAGTTAGAATTTTCATTTACCTCATTTGGCGGGCTTCTGCACTTGTTGCTATAGTGGCCATATTTGTGGCAGTTATAGCATTGAACATTTCTTTTGTCAATGTTCGGACAGTTGTTGTACCCGTCTCTTCTTTCTCGTCCTCTTCCTCGTGGGACATAGTTCTGTTGTCCATGTCCTCCTCTGTTTGCGTCTCTTCCTCCTCTACCTCTACTCTTGGTTTCAGTATTTCCTGAACCTCTTCCACTAGGTCCTCTACCTCGTTCTCTTCCTTGTTGTGAGGTCCCCCCTTGCTCATATCTTTTTTCATTGAGGGAGAGCTTTGACTGGAGAGCTTGCTCCAATACTCTATCATCATTTCTTCTTGTGACTTTCTGCTCATGGGCTTGCAATGATCCCACAAGTTCTTCAACAGACATCGTCTCCAGATCTTTTATTTCTTCCAGTGCCATAACTATGAAGTCAAACTTTGGATCTAATGATCGTAAATTTTTTTCTGAAATTCTCATGTCTGTGAGAGTTTCTCCATTTCTTCTTAGCTGATTCGCAACGACCATAACTCGTGTATAGAACTCAGCAATAGATTCACTAGATTTCATTCGTAAGGATTCGAACTCACCTCATCGAGTTTGAAGACGGATACTTTTCACTTTGTCAGCACCTTTGTAGGTTTTGAGAAGGGTGTCCCAAACATCTTTTGACGACTTAGCGGATGCTATGATCTCGAACGTTGCTTCGTCTAGCCCTTGATAGATTATAGACTTTGCTTTACAATCCCTCTTTCGATCGGCTTTGAGAGTCGATATTTGAGCTTCTGTCATGGTTCCTTCAGCTTATTTGGATTCATCTTCTGTATATCCATCTTCCACAATATCCATAACATCTTGAGAGCCTAGTAAAGCTCTCATTTGTATGCACCAATTATCATAATTGTCTTTGGTGAGCTTCGGGATGACAACATGTGCGTTACCGTTGGCTATCGAGACTTGAAATGCGTAGATCACAAATATGGAGTCCGAATTTGCAAAACATGAGTGCACTGTTGCGTCCGGAATGGTCCAAAACCTTGGAAACCAGTCCGAAACGAGCGGTCAAACTTTTTGGAAAAGTCAACCAAAGATAACGAAATATTCCTTTGACTGACGGAATATTCCGTCGTTAGTGACGTCAGCAACCCGTGAATAGTGATAGGGTCTTCGAGTCGGATTCCGGGTCGGCCAGCAGCAACCGAATACCGGGTCGGTTATCCGGTCGGATATGGTACCAGGTTGATGGATCGGACTTCGGGTCGGATCCTGCAAAACGGGCGAGGAAGACGATCGGCGCGTGTTGGTGGCACGTCGGGATGGTGCTGCACGTGGACGGCGCGTGAGTTTACTCTCCAACGTATGTCGGCGTGTGCGGCCTCTCTGGTGCTCCGATTTGAATGGCGTTTTCACCGTTGAACTCCTGACGATGTGTAGAACACTCTGGTATGATCAAAAATGGATTATTATCACTTTGATTTCTGGGCGAATTCAACTTCGACCTCTGTTCTTCGAGTTTCTGATTCTCCTGAGCTCTGATACCACTGTTGGTGGGATGGTATGGTTTGAGGTCACTTGTGGTGCACCTCTGAGAGAGAATTCGAACACAAACAATAAAAGAAGAAGCTTTTCTTATATCTCTCTATATTTCATTCACCACTCCACATATTTTCAATACAATCTTCATCCCTTTATATAGGAAAATGGGATGAGCTAAACTGCAAACAAAATAAATGCAAAACAATGAAGCCAAATGTGTGGTTAGGAAGCAGCTGGGAGTTGGAGGTGGTTGGAGCCATATCAATGGCCGGTTTCTAGAAGTGGGCGGCAAGGTAGTTGGCTGAAAGTGGTTGGCTGAGGTCAAGTTTATTTTTCAAAACCTTCAACTTCGCAATGATATCAGCTATGCGAACTTCCTTATCATTGAAATCAAGTCCCAACGCTGTACCCATATCTATGACCTTAGAAATCTCCTTCTCGAGGATCCAAGACATCTTATACTTAAAGCTCCTTTGTCTTCATTCCATGACCTTTCACAGCAAGACAAAAATCCCTAACGTTCCTCATATTTGAAATGTTGAGGACTTCATCATTGCTAGCCCACTCCACAGGAATCGAAGGCAACTCCATTACATGATCATAAGGCCTCTCCACCACAAAGCAAACGTGAGAATTGCTGCTCTCCTTCTCAATGCCTACCCCTCTGCTCTTGGATTGACAAGAGTTTAGCCCAAAATTCAATCCCATAGCAACCTTCAATCTATTTTCATTAAAAATCAGACCCATCATGCTTATTGATACAGGCCTGGATCATGACGGGTCTTCTAATATTGTATACATAACATGCATGAAATTACACACCCAATTGATCAGTAACTGTGATTTGATTTTTGATGAATCATTGGGTAATTTATATAATACCGATTATGTCGATTAAATATGCAGAATCAGGTTGATAATTAATTTGTGGGTTTAATTATTTTAATGAATTGGATTAATTATATATTGAGATTGCTCAAAAATAAGAAAAAAAATTGTATATTGAGATTATATTTTATAACCTAATTATAATGATTAAAAAATATCACCCAATGTTGCATTTGTCTATTTGAACACATCTTGTTTTGGGCAGAACATTTTTGACCTCCTGATAAATTAATACTTTTGCATGGAATTATTAGAAATACTTTATTTTATTTATGTAATAAATTTGAGGTCATTACTATAGAGTTGCAAAAGTCGGAGAATTTTGAATAAAAATTATGAAACACTTTTCTAGATGCAAAATGTTATTTCCACATAAAAATATTAGAATTACTTTATTTATCTGTGCAGTAAATTTGAGGTCATATCTAGATAGTAACGTAAATCATTATTTTATAGTGTTTAGTAATGAAATTTTGAATGGATATTAAGACTTAAGAGACATGTATTGTAATACAGAATGTAATCTTACGCAAAATCTTTTGTATGGATATATTAGAAATACTGTTATTTATTTAGTAAATTTACGATCATTTCTAGATAGTTGTGAAAATCATCATTTTTATATAGGTTAAAACATCTCCGATGTAAAAGTGGTTTGTATGTCAAAAATTATTGACATGGTAATAATATCAAGAGACTTGCTTCTTATATGGCATAAACATAGACTTGATAGACAATCAACTCAAAATTTGATCTAAAAAAATACCTCTATTTAAAAAATAATTATTTTCAATAACGTGTCCAATTTTTTTACTTTTTTCTTCTTTATTTTATTTCCTTACCAAAATAGATGAATAGTTAACGTCACTTTTAAATATTTGTTGAATCAACCTAAAAAACACATATGTAATAGACCGTCTGAAAGTAGACAATGATATTAACAATGTCTAATATTTGTTTGTCACATTAGCGAGGTTGAATATGCACATTGCATTGGAGATATCTTTTTTTAAAATAGATTGTCTATTTATCCTCCGTGACATCTTTTTTTTTTACAAGTCACTCTTGCATTAGAGATGATCTCAATAAAGGATTTTTGAGTTAAATTATGATACTCGTGTTTTGATGGAGAATGCAATTTTACACAAAAACTTTTACATGGATAGAGATTCACAGTTAGGGAATGAGGATGGATATAAGTCCCCTTATCCCCATCCTCACTTCCCAGACCCTTCCCACCATGCCCCATCATTTCCCCATTTGGAAAAAATGGAGATGGGGATTTTTAGAGGAGGTATATCCATCCTTATCCCCAGTTTTTCATTTTCTTCATTTTTTCCCGTTTTTTTTTTGTTTTCCCTGATCCCCTATTTCCCTGTTTCCCTGTTTCCCCATTTAACTAAAAATTACAAATTAAACTAAAAAACAAACAAACATTTCATTACAAATACAAAATAAATTCCATTAATGTATTACAAATACAAAACAAAGTATTTCAAATGATTCAAAGTTTAAAACTAAACTAACTTCATATATGAAGTAATACAAACTGTTTTTTAACAAAAAAAACTTCACATAATAGATAATCTAAAGAGATTAACAGTCAATTCATTGTCAAGTACTTTGAAAAATCTCTAGGGTTAGGTTTTGAAGGGTTAGGTTTTGAAGGTAAAAAGAGTAAAATGTGTTTATATATCTAGGGTTTCAAAGAATAAAAATAAAAATAAAAATAAAATATATATTATAATTATATTTATATATGTTTGGGGGGAATTGGGAAATGGGGATGGGGACCCCATTTTAATTTGGGGATGATTTTCATCCCCAGTTTCCCATTTTCTCCATTTTTCCCCATTTTCCCCGTTTCCCCCGACCCTCCATTTTCCCGTTTCCCCATTTAACTAAAAATTACAAATTAAACTAAAAAACAAACAAGCATTTCATTACAAATACAAAATAAAATCCATTAATGTATTACAAATACAAAATAAAGTGTTTCAAATGATTTAAAGTTTAAAACTAAACCAATTTCATATGTGAAGTAATACAAACTGTTTTAACAAAAAAAACTTCACATAATAGATAATCTAAAGAGATTAACAGTCAACTCTAAGGTTAGGTTTTGAAAGTAAAAAGAGTAAATATTTTTATATGTTTAGAGTTTCAAAGAATAAAAATAAAAATAAAATAAGGGTATGGGAATTTAAAATCAGGGAAAAATTGTACATCTCTATACATGGATCTATTTGAAATAGTACATTTTATTTATAGAGCCAATTTGATATCACTCTTCGACCGACCTAAAATCATAATTTTTATAATAGTTAGTAAGAAAATATTGAGTGACAATTAAGAAGCGTTTTTCTAAATGCAGAATGCCGTTTGACACAAAATATTTTGTATGAAACTATAAAAAATAATTTATCTTATTTATATAGCAAATTTTGGATCATTCTTATTTAGTCGTGAAAATCATCATTTTTATAGTGTACAGTGGTTAGTAAGAGAAGTTTGGATAGAAATATTCTGTTTTATTTATTTAGTAAATCTGGGAGTCTGGGACCATTCATTGACAGTCACGAAAATTATTAATTTTATAATGGTTAAAAAGGGAATTTTGTGTTGAAATTAAGATATGCGTGTATTTTGATGGAGGATGGAAAAAAAATTCACCAAACTAATAAAAATACTCCATTCTACGTGTATCAAATTTGGGGTAATTCCAAAATATTCACAAAATATTCAATTTTACAAGAGGTTTGTAAGGGGAATTTTGGTGAAATTTACAACCCGTATATTTTAGTGCAAAATATGGTTTTAATTAGAGTATAAACTTATTTTCACAACCTAATGGTAGGATGCATGACTTATCGAATCCAAGTTCCAACGAATTCACTCATTCACTCATTTCAGTTTGAAACCGAAATATTTATAATAAGAGTGTAAGGTTGCCTAGTGATAGTGTGATACAGAAAATATATTAGCAGCTAAAGGAGCAAAGTATAGCTCAACTAGACTCGACTCGAATGGTCAGGTTTATAATAAAAGTAATAACATTTCATGATACATTAATAGTATTCTAAATCGTACAAAACTTGCCAACCGAAGTGATTTAATTTGGCAGTAAAGAAGCTCATAAAAAATTGGTTCAAAACTTGACAATTATCAAGATTATATCTACTGTTAATTTATTCACCTCTAACTGTGTCATAACTTATACTTGCTCACTTATTACTTGATATTCAAGATGAATTGAAAATGTCAAAAGAATGACAGGGTTTAAAATCCATCATAACCACCAATCATCTTCAGCATAATTGCAAGTTTCATCTGCGTTTTCATCCATTTCATTTCCATAATATGCTTCTCCATCCCCCTCGTTGTCATCGTAATTGTCTTCTGCCTCTTCTGGTTCATGCTCTTGGTTCCCACTTTTGGGCAACTTGTCATCATCACTGTCTGCATGTGATTCAGTTCGTTGCTTCTTCGTACCCTCTGGAGCCACCTGCCAGGAAATTAAATGATCTCCACACCCAGTTCAGGATTATACCTTATCAAAATCTACAGATGCAACCATGGATGCTTGCATAAAATTTTAAATTCCTACTCGGAAACCAAAATGTTGCAACTGTTAAATGCTTCCATGATATCTAATTATTGACATCAACAGAAATTGGCAACAAACATTCAAAATTTTAGAAAAGGAAATACAGTCCAAGCGGTAGCGGATAATTAGCAATCTAAAAGAATGATGCATGAAGAACAAATAGTTTCTGTTGGGATGAAACACCTATTGAATCCTGCATAAACCACTACCTCTTCCGTTATTTCATCCATTCATCTTTATAAACCATTATTTAGTCTTCTATTACTACAAGCTTCTCTGATCTTCGATAAGTTAATTATTTCATGCTACCATTATACAAGATCAAGCACAATCTTTTTAAATAGAATGTCTACAATCAATCATAATATGCCAAATACATTAACACAAGTGTGAATACACTAAGAAGCTAATATTTCAATAAATGCATTCAAGAATAGGGAAAAGGAGAAAAAGATTGAACTTGAAAACAAATGGCACTAGCCACTAGGATAAAGAGAAACATACAGAGTCATCCTCAAAAAGATCCTTCAGTGCATCATAGTTGATTTTTGAGCCAAGTCTCTGGAAAGAAATCACATTCACAAAACCAAATCAATTCGACAAAGAAATTTAAAAACACGTGTACACATATGCTAACAAATGGACACACCAAATGGCTATTTGCTTAAAAAATTGGTCAATTAAAATTATTCAAAGAGTAGGCTGTCATATAGCAAGTTAAGAAATTCAACACATATTCTTTTGACCCCATGTTTGTTTATCAAAGTCGTTGATCTCAAAAGTGAGTCTTATTAAAAATTCAGAAATTTGATAGGAGCTTGTCCAAAATTAGAAATGAGATTCAAAACCAAGTAAATGTTTTCATTTTTAAAAAAAGTTGCAACCATTTTTTTCTCTGAAGTGAATTTTATTATCTATTGTTTCTCTTTCCATTGCAGAGAATTGGAATGAAAGAGGAGTCAAGCTTTTGAATTGTTCTCGGAAAGAAAAGGGGTTTCAATCCGGTTGGGTACCTTTTTAGCCAGCATTTGGCGAGTGGCTTCTAAAGCAGTTGTAGCAGGACCAGAATTTCTTGCTTCTGCAGTTCGTTTCTGTTGCTTTTCCTGAAATACAAAATTTGAACAAAGTTTATCAATGGCAATACTTGTTTTTAAGAATAATATAGTCCAATGATTGAAATTTGAATAACAGACTTTTTATAGCAAATTAAAACCTCAAAAATAGAAATCAAATTAAAATGGAATACATTCTAGCATAGTGGAACCATGGGTAAAATAAAAAAGATTACTTATATTTATAAATGTCTAGAAAATCACCTTTTTAGATTTTGCCACAGCAGCAGCAAGCTCCTGTGCAGCTTTCAATCCCTCTGGACAGTCCTTGTAATTGGCCTCAAACGCTTCTTTGGCAGCTGCTGCAGCTGCCTCCTTAGCTGCTTGTTCCTACAACATTTCATAGCAACTGAGTTCCATGGCAGATCAATCATAAGCTAAACTTACCGCAATAGTAACAACAAAACAAATCATCAAAATATGTGCAATTGTGCTGTGTGTGTGTATGGTACGACGACCTGAAAACGAGCTGAAATTTATGACTATATTAACAAATTTATTGGGATTAAATTTATCCACTTAGGCACGATGTATGTGCCTCATATCAGGTAACAAGATTTATGAGGGCACAACAAGGGTAGTAGGTAAGTTTGTGCTCAGTATCTTAATAAAATCATGGGTTCAAAAATTTATGATTCATGTCACCTCAAGGAATTCCCGATTCATTTCTTCCCAAATTATCTTTTTGTAACGCTTCTCCTCCTCATTATGAAGATAACCATCAACCTGTGAGACAAAACTGTAAGAAATTAGTAATGTTCCAAATAATGAGTTAATGAATTAAGATGGAAGTGCATAACTTAGTTAATTATAAATGAATACATAAAGGCAAACCGTAAATGCGTCAGAAAATAGTTTATAAACCACCAAATCAGCAGAAATGCAATTTAGAAAGATCATTTACGCACTTCATGTGGCTACACTTTTGGAAAAGGAGACAAAGCTAAAGTCTTACGGAAATGTTCCATTCTTGATTTGTTGTGGGTAAATTGGCAAGAGAGAAATAGTAGAATCTTTGAAGATAGACAATAGGAAGGCATCAATTGTTTGTGGGATAGAATCAAATTCTTGGCTTCTCTTTGGGCTTCCGTCTCCAAATAATTCCAAAATACTTCATTTTTGTATCCTTTTAAATTGGGATTCAGTTTTCGGGTAGCTTTGTTTTTTCTTTTCTAGTATAAAAATCTATATACTTGTTTTGTAGTACACAAAAGGTTTTTGAGTTGTGGACATTTTGTTCACCTCTGTTTCATGATTCTTTTATGAAATCGTTCTAATTTCTTATTAAAAGAAAAAAAAAACACCCTTCCATTTTTTTGAACATCTAATTAACAATGAAAATTATCACAGATGAAAAGGAAAATAGTAAAACTGACAAGCATTTGTACCAAATATCATTGGAGATCTTTATTAGTAACCAATCCACCCAAAAGCTTAAGCTATTATGAAAGGGCCTAACAATATTATTTTAGTACTCTTAACATTACTCCTCGTGTGCAAGACCAACAGACTTGCCACGTGATCAAGCCCAAATACAAAAACAAACACAAAACAAATTCAAACAGTAGATAACAACACGTTGGGGGACTTAAAACCAAACACTCTTGGTAAACTGACTCTAATATCTTGTTAGTAACACCTAATCCTAAAAGCCTGAGCTGTTAGAAAATGACTCATCAATATCACTTAAACACTTTTAACGATATTAATAATTTATATGATGACTATACCAAACAGAAAAATTCATCTCGAATTATTGGAAATCACAAAGGAAATGTGATGTGAAGTAAGTTTAAGGCATGCCGCAGCTAGCACAATAGGAGTTAATTTGATTGCTATCCATTATAGATAGAAATAAAAAATTAAGTTGATTTGAGTAAAACATTGGTTGCTTTATGCAATTGCAAGTGGCCACGGGCCACCAAAGATTAACAATTTTTATCACTATGACCTTACTGTGCTGGTTACGTTTTAATTTGTATATGTGAGGGAAAAAAATATGTAAATGTGAGATTATGATTATAGAGATGGAAATAAACTGACATAAATAAAAATATGACAACAGAATATAAAGGGTGCACCTCAAAATCATCAATATCAGAAAATGTGTCCTCCGATTCATCTGAAGTTTCAGTATTAGCATCATCTCCAGCTCCAGGTGATTTATCATAGACACCCTCATTAATTTCTGGCTGCTTAGCACCAGGCCCTGAAACCACCAAAATATTACATTTTGAGAAAATATTTAAACCAATCAGATAACTGACATTGCAAAATGAAACCAAGTATAAAATAAATCTTCACAATAATAGAACCCAGTAACTTGCCAATATTTTCTGGCTCTTGCGATTGTACTTGTTCATTTCTGCTCACGAATGGGATGTTCGATTCTCTTTCAGACTGTCAATGGAAAGCCAAAGAGTAATAATAACAATCTCATCCAAATTCAATCTAAAAAGAGATGAATATGACACAGAATTTTTTGTACCCTACTTTATAAGCTTTTGCCAATCTAAGATATGTCTATAAATCCAAAGAAGCTACATCCCATATATAAAATGAAAGGGAATAAAGGAAAATGTCCATTCATTGAAATCATAATTGGGTAATTCCAACTTTTTTCACTGAAAAATAGATTAAAAATTAAAATTACACTACTTAAGCCACACAAACCAAGGTTTAGACAGATATAATATGATATCCTTAACAATTCTAAATTATTGATATAATATCATCAGGAGAGTCCATAAGTTACCCACTATTATTTTGAGTATGTCTGCACAACTTTCAGTTTAAATTATTACACATAAAATGAGTAATAAAAGAACAAGAAAAAGAAAAGATGCATACACAAGAAAGTTGGGCAGATTTTGTATTTATAAAAAAAGGTACAAGATTAGCAGGAACATATGATTGGTTGTAGCCGTTTAACCTCTGGGAACATGCAGTAAGAACACTTACAATTATATTTTCTTCAGCAGATTTCTTGGCTATTCTTTCTCTCTCAGCAGCCTGGAAAGCTGGAGGATCTGATCCTCCCTCAAGTCCTTCTGAAATTTTCATGAACTGAACCAAGCAGTGAAAACGTGAACCATAGTAATCAATGATATAAATTCTTGTAAATCAAATGGTCAATGATTTCTATGAAATGGTGAAGAGGAAAATCAGGGAAAGGGGTTGGAAGCTTACTTCATTATAACATGTTTTACAGAGACCATAAGCAAAAGGTTTACCACTATCCTTATGCTTGCAAAGAACCTCATCTGTGCCAGATAGTTTAGACCCGTTATTTTGGTGTTTAGTTGAGGAGTCTTCTTGAAGCTCATCTTTCTTTGCAATGAAGTCCTCCATCTAGTTGCAAGGCAAATCGATGAAGAAATTTAAAAAAAAAAAAAAAAAAAAATACTTAAGATCCCGTAATCAACCAAACCAATACAAGAAAAAATGATGAAAAAAGAAAGTGCAAAGCCAATCCATATTTTCCATGCCCTCCATAATCTTACACCTCACACAATGAAAAAAATAATAAGTGCATATTCCCCAAAGTTGTATTCTATTGGTATGAGATCTGTCATGTTTATCCTCATCTACCCACTGCATATACATCTTCTGTGTGTGTGTGTGTGTATTAGTTCTCTATCTTCTGGTATATTTACAATTATATAGAAACACAAAATCGTTCATTTTGTAAATCATAGAAGTTAAGTTGTTATGAGTGAGAGAAGAAACTTGGGAAGGAAGGGAGGAACACTTAATAAGCTGGCAACGGAACTAAATACAAACTCTAATGCATGTTGCAAGAGCATACCGTTAAGCTTCCGGAACCTGTATTCTCGAATTCAACCAAACGTTTCGTCAATGTTGCTTCACATACATGCACGATGCTTACCTAATAAAAATTATATAACTCTTAGAATATAGTAACTACCATACAATAAATGTTGAACATTGTACTTCTTGTCACACTATAAAGAAGAAAGTAAAGCAAAAAAAATAATATGGACCACTTGAAGACCGATTAGAATAAATTACAAAGTATTCCAAGTAAATGTATTAAAAGCATGAACCTGCATGCTTTCAAATTCTAGCAAGTATTTTAGGATGTTTAGTTTGCCCAGGTATGCAGGAAAAGAACAGGATTCACATCTTCCTCGTTAAGTACCACATTTGACAAAATTAGGAATCAGGAAATTTCATTTTTCTCATCTTCAAGTTCAATTGATTCAAAGAATCCAAATGAGAAAACAATGAAGATAGCTTCACGCCTGAGATCTTTGCCAACTATGGTGACAAAGGCACTGCCAGTGACAGCAAAGTGGACCAACACACCTAATCATGGATTCAAACCTTAGCACACTTCTAAATTTCAATAAAACTCATCCGGTTTCTTTTTTATCCAATTTCTTCAATAACCAACAAGTTATTAGCCACAAATTGTAAATATCCTTAGGCCCAATTCAGTTCACAGTTGATGATAATAACACCAGGTCAGAACTAATTGTTCTTTATTTGAGGCCTCGAAACAAGTATGGTTGATAGTTTATTTAATTTTTTTTATAAGATATGATCAAGGCTGTCCTACATGAGACAGATTCTAACTTAATAGTTACTCTGAAGCTAACAAACCTTTTTATTTTCACAAATGTGCCATTTGGTTTCATAGAGAAAGCTTGACTTACAATTTTCGACTTAGAAAAGTTGAAACCATGTATAAGTGCAGATATGTATAGTGCAGCACCACATAATCCACTGGGTTTTCTTCCTGTCTGTAAAATAACATAAGTCAAATTTTACCTTTTGAGAAGCAACAAGAGACACTAATGCCCAAAATGCATCAAAATATGATATGGGAAACAATGTCAAACCGTCATCCAATCTCGCTTCATGCTAGCTAGAATGTCCCTAGCAGTATCACAAACCTTCCTATTCGCTTCTAAACCTGAAAATATACCGGTGATTATGTTTATCTAATTAAATACAGAGTGAATAATAAGATAAAGCACATTAGATTATCTAATCTAAGTATCTAACCGTCAAAGAATTATAATTCAAATAGAATAATCTTTAGGACTAATGCCTGCTGTGAAGACAATTTTCCTTTCCTTTTTTTTACAGCAACAACAAAACTTTCATGAGCCGCTTGTTCAACCTAATTTTTACATGTCGGGTGATACAGCTAATCAACATTAAATTGATTATAAAAACTTACTATTAGTAAATCTGGGTAAAAAAATGGAAGGGTCAAGTAGCTTTTGAAAATCCTTTTCATCTGCAAGGTATAACGCATGGCAAAGCTGCAAATAAACGGCACCTAGCTCGTAACTGCAAAATGATTTAGATGAAACAGCACATGATGAGATGGAGAGGAATTTCAATATGAAAACATACAGAAATCGATAAACAATTTAGAAGTAATAATAAATATACATGAGACAAAAGCCTTACACGCTTATATTTAAGTACATTGAAAAATCAATAAGAAGAAATGGCTTGCTCGTTTGCCTGCAAAACAAAATAAATAAATAATTTAGAATTCAGTATGTAAATATGTACAGTAGTAAATATTGACTGAAATTATATCTAAAACGTTTTGGTTTAGTTTACTTTTTTTCTTTCTTGCCATATTTATTTCAGTTATTCACAACTGTCTCCCTCCATTATCAATATTCATAATATTACGCAATTAATGGCTGATTCAAAGCAAAACCGGAAATTGATTCTATGAAACCAGCATCTATATCCCCCAGATTCTTTTTCTACTCTGTGTGTGTGTGTGCTGTCTCCCTCCATTATCAATATTCATAATATTACGCAATAAATGGCTGATTCAAAGCAAAACCGGAAATTGATTCTATGAAACCAGCATCTATATCCCCCAGATTCTTTTTCTACTCTTTGTGTGTGTGTGTGTGTCAGTGTGTGTGTGTGTATCATCATGTATTGATTTTGTATTGACATTTTGTTGTATAGAAATCATGGTAGAAATTAACAGCAGAAGAAACATACCGGCATGCACAATAAAGACAAGAAGCTTGTACTAGCTCTCTTCTACGCCCCTTAGTGAAATTACGCGACAAAGCAATCTTTACAAGGCAGATTCAAAAATTAGAAAAAAAAAATTAAGAAAATGTAAAGCCAATTGGCAATTAGTTAAGAGAAAACATACTTCATAAATGCGTTTGGCTGTCTGAACTATGTCATCACTATAGTCGATCTGTAATGCATCCTTCATAGATCTCATTTCCTCATAAACTGTAATACTATAAGAAATTAATACCAAAAACAGCCACCATTCATTGGTTCAAGAACATAAACCAAGCATAAAAAAAAAACACACCTGTATAGAGTAACCTTTCTCGTGAAGCTCCGTATTCATTATGAAAACTTCTAACATTACTTCCGCACATTTGGCTCTATAAATTGAGATACAAATACTTTCATGAAAGCATACAAAAAGAAAATAAACAGAATTCTTGAATCTTGATGCAATCATACAGGAAATCAAGAACATGAATTAGAAAATTCAATTTTTAGTGATAAATTTCTATGTAATAGTATTATTTAGCACCTGTCCAGCTGCATTTTTAGTGAATTGGATGTCAGTTGTTAAATTATCAAAATCCAACACCCTCCCGCATAAGTCACAGCATCTAAAAATTCAACCACAAATAAATAAATAAATAAAAACAAAAAATAATTGGCAACAAAAACAGAAAACCCAGATCATGAATTGGAAGTACTTACAATTGGGAATCGTACGGGCGATGTCCAGTCACATACTTTGCACAACTCTTGCAATAAGGCATTATTGCCTCCAACAACAAAAAACCCAAAAAAAAAGACTTGAAGAGCTGAGAAAGATAGAGAGAGAAAGTGATGATGGTGGGTTTCTTCTGGGTTGAGACTTGTTTACTGTTTTAGGGTTTAACGAAGTGTGAAATTGCGCGGGGAAGTATAACTGTTAACTCTTGATCAGCACGGCACAGAATGTTTTGGGGGCCCTACAAGGCCCTCCGTTTTGTATTTGGGTTTGGGCTTAGACTTGGACTTAGGGATAAGGGTCGTTTAATATTCAAGAATCTTAACGAAAGAAAGAAAACAAAATTTGTTGTAAATCAAATTATATAAGTTTCGTATAAAGATCGGGAAATAAGTTTCCTGCCCACTTCCACCAAAAGAATCAATTTTTTTTTTCTGATTTCAATTTCAATAGAATTTGGAGTGTGTTTACTAATTAAGAAATTAATAAAAGAAAATCAAGTTTTATAGAAAAGGGAACTTGATTCCTTAGGTGTGATGGGTAATTAAGTTATATTTATAATGGAATTTAATTTTTTATTTGTGTGTGGGATGCACGTAGTAAACTCTGTAATCACAAATCACGAATTAATTAAGTTTCTTTACCCTCGTTAGGATTCCTGATTAGTAAATGAGCTCTTGATTTCTTTTCATTTTTCATTCTCGATTAGTAAACATGGCATGTACTAATCTATTTAGTCATGGTATAACCAACACGATGATGATTTTATGCTAATCGAGTTTAATAAAAGGAAATTATATAATTAATGTCTTTATATATATATGATTGGTACAAGAAAATGTAATTTGAATTGTAATAAAATAATTCCACAAGAAACAATTAATTAACAAACAATCAAAGACGTGATTAATATTCATGATCAAGGCAATATTAATAAACCTTCAATGAAAGGCACTCCTGTTGCAGGCAACCAGAAATTTCCTTGTATGAAATTGGAGACAGTGAAGTTAACAGCATCATTAGTTTCTTTAATCACATGGTAACCTGGCCATGTGACCCTATTAGTGGTGTTGGATCCAGGACCTGTGTTATTGTATTCCACATAATATAACGTACTCAGCGCGAAATCCCCCGACCATTCTTTCCAACCAGAAGGGTCAATCAAGCTATCCATGAACGTTTCCATATAAACGGTTCTTGAATACTCCTTCCACGGACGTCCAAGGTAAGTTTTCGTAGAGCTAATATTGCTCGAAGAGTTGCTCGCTAGGTCATCTGAGGCCTTGATTGTGCAATTGTGTATTGAGATACCGGTGTTCTGGTTAGGATCTGTTCTTCCCTGAGCTGTTATGGCATTGAACTGGTTTTGCATCGGAAGTCGCGGATATATGTTACAATTCTGAAGAACAACGGCTGCATTGCCAAATATGAAATCGACGGTGCCATAAATGTCGCAACCTCTGTAGAATTGCCGGAGAGAATGAGAATATAAGGTGTCCTGGTAGCCTTCAAAGCTGCAGTTATAAAATGTGGACATATCGGCCCCGTTTCGGACTGCCACTGCTTGGTGCTTGATTGCTCCGGCTGTGTTACGGATAGTCATGTTCACTCCCACAAACCCTTGCCCGACCACAACTGCATGCAAACAGAAATTCAATAATTTATTTTTACTGTTTCATTTGGGTTAATATTTGGATACTATATTACTCTTAACTATACTCTATAGATGATGGGTCTGTTTTGGGTCAAGTGGATCATGAAAAAAAAAAAAAAAAAAAAAAAAAAAATCATGATCAAAGTTACTTGATATTCGGAACCGGTTCCACAACCTTACGAACTTATTATACATCTAGCTAGTTACATAATATTGGAAACCAGTTCCATAATATTACGTAAACACTAAACAGTTTTCGAGATCGACCATAATAGTTTAATTGATCCATAAAAAAGTGATTGACCCTGAAAAGAAGTTATAGATCAATCACATGGGTTTACTTAAATTTTTACTCATTTGATTATGAACCAAGTAAATTAAATGACTTGTTAAGATTCACGATCCAAAAATATTCATTTTAAAAAAAGCATCACAAAATAATTTAATTAAATTTTAGATACAATCACTTATCATTCAAGTTTTGAATAAATAGATGTTTTAGTAAATTTCTCAAAAGCAACTTATTTAATAATTTGTTTCTCCTATAAACAGCCTTTGAGAAGTAGATAGGGATTACTTTTAAAAGCTGATTATTGGAGAAGTTAATCCCTTAACTTTGGAATATCCATAATACCCTCACCATTTAAATGAAAAGACAACAATGTCCTCATCTTTAATAATAATGTTTTTAAAAAAACAGAAAATTAAAAATAAAATAAAAAACTGTACAGGTGGCCACTAGTGGTAGCCACCACCGGCGACCATCACCTGCAACTGATGTCGGGGATGAGCCGGCTTCCTCCAGCGACGTCTACGTCGTTGGAGGAGTCCTCCTCCGCCGATGGAGGAGGCAAATCGGCTCCTCCAATGCTCCAACAAATATTGGATGACTTCCTCTAACGCTGGAGGAGTTCAGTGACGCATCACCATCGGATCTGTCCTCCCAAGGCAGAGGAAACCAATATGTTATGTGTGGCGTCGTCCACAGATCACAACACGTCATTGACTACTAATGTGTGTAGTGTCGTTCAACAGATTGCAGTTCCTTCAATCCATCCAACAGATTGCCTCCTTACGCTAGAGGAAGCTGGGCACCGAAGGAGGCTCATCTTTCTCAGGGCAATGCTCCGCCTCCTCCATTTTCAATTTTTTTTATTTGTTCATTATTTGTTTATTTTTTACAATTTAATAAAAAATTTGAAAAATAAAAAATAAAAAGAGATCAAGGTGTGTACCATGTATTTCATCTATCTATCATGTCTATTTTCGTCATTTTTCATAATCAATTAAATATTACTAAACACATTTCCCTTTTTTTTTCTAGGTTGACTATTTAAAAAACCAATTTACTAAACATCTATCAACTTATATTTGAAACTGATTATTTCTTAAGTTAAACTGCAACTTATTTTTTAAGTAAAGTAATCTCAAACATAGCTTTAAGATCTTATGATTTTTTAAGCAAAGCAATCTCAAATATAGCTTTAAGATCTCATGGTGGATTAAAAAAAACAATTAAAATATACTTTCTATATACTGTATTTTTTTCAGATTTCAAACTAATTATCATGAAACCTCATAATCAAACACAAGATTAGGTCAAGATGTGTGCATTTTTTCAATTAGTTGTGATGATCGTCAGTGATCATGACCATTAACGACCACGCCCTAATAGAAAAAAAGACACGATCTAATATCCGTATATCACTGAAGAATTAACATATCGATCATTGTATCGAATTTATGTACACATAAATGTAACGGCTTACCAAAAGTTGCAGAGTTGAAAGTAGTCCAGCCATTAACAACACTTCGATTGCCAGTAATCACAGTCTGGTTGATGCCATCTCCTACCATCATCAGGTATTTCTTGTTCGATGGAATTGAAACGTATTCTTCGTAAACTCCGGCAACCACATGGATCATGAAGTATCCACTGCTTTTACTTATATCTGTATTGTTTGGAGCTGCAGCCACTGCATCATTTATGGTCGTGAAATTTCCACTTCCATCAGGTTTCACCACCACCATTGCACTCACATTTACCACCTCACCACTACCAATTACTTGCTGAAGAAGCAATCTTCCATTTACAGTCTCGTACACTTTTTTATTTGATCTCTCCGTGTTACGAAGCCAACCATGCTTGAAAATGGCAAGAGAGACACTGAAACTTTTAGTACCATAAACGAGAGGTACTAAAAGATCACTATTATTAGTTGATGATGATGATTCTAGGGCTTGAAGAAGACCATCAAAACATGTTTCTTGGTTGGTTAAAGTGGCACTAAGAAACGTCTCCAAATCATCAGCTATGGAGCTCTCAAGAGTAGTACTGTCTGTACTAGAATTGATGGCTTTTAGGGTTTGTGAGAGGAAATCTATGTTGAGTGAAGCTAGGAAGCTGCAATCTTCAAGGGCAGCGTGGATTGTGGTGGTCGAGTTTTTTGATAATGGAGGAAGGTTGATGAGGTGATGTTGGACTAATGAATAGAATTTTTGAGCTTGTGATAAGGAATGGTGCATCCAAATACGACCATAGTCATGTATTGAACCATTTTTGCCATGTAGAATGGATTTGCAGTGATCTGGGTAGTGTGTGGAATTGCAGATGGATTGTGGTGAGGCATGGATTGATGATGATGAAGATGAGGTAGGGAAGATGAAGATGAAGATGAAGACGAAGAGAATGAGAAGGAGAGGTTTTGAAGCCATTTTCATCTTGACCATGAGAGAATCGATATGGGAAAATTAAATTTGGTGGTTTAAGCCTATTTATAGAAATTTCTTTCCTACCAATTAATGTTCAAATTTTATTAACATCTATTAGATACATCTTACGGCTGTTATTTATTATTTAACGTCGTTTGAATTTTTATGAGTTTATTTGTATATGAAGGGACAGAGGAAGGATGAACAAGTTGCAGGAATATTAATGAATAATTATTAAAGAATTTGGGGGGATCTCATCTTGGGGAGGTTGTGAAGGTAGAGTAAGAATAAGCATGCACCACTAAAAGAGCTAATGAATTATGGTTATGAACATGAAAAAAAAAAAAAGTAAAAAATTAAACTTAAACAGATCAAAGCTTAGCTGCTTAGACATCACTCATGCTTGTTAATTAATGGGTTTGGAGTGATTGGTCATCTTAATAAAACTTAACTGGATTTTGATAAGTTTTATTATTATTATTTTAATTATTATGGTTGACAAGAAGAATGAAATATATTTAGAATTAGATAATTAACTTCTAGAATATTGGATATGAAATGGGAAATATTTATACAATTACAAAAGTATTTCAATAATTGCAACAAAAGAAATTCACAAAGTTCACCCAAAAAAAAAATCTCAAGCAAACAATTAATTAAATAAAAAATTAACAAACAATTCATCATCAAGACAACAAGCCTTTATTGAAAGGCACTCCTGTTTCAGGCAACCAGTTATTTCCTCCTGTGAAATTAGTGACAGTAAAGTCGAATGCATTAGTTTCATTAATCACACGGTAACCGGACCACTTAACCCTGTTAGTTGTGTTCGATCCGGGGCCTTTGTTGTTGTATTCCGCATAATATAACGTACTCAGCGCGAAATCACCTGACCATTCTATCCAACCAAGAGGGTCAATCAAGCTATCCATGAACGTTTCCATATAAACGGTTCTTGAATACTCTTTCCACGGACGTCCCAAGTAAGTTTTTACAGAATTATTATAGCTCGTAGAATATTCACTATTAGCCGGTTTGATTGTGCAATTGTGCATTGAAATACCAGTGTTTTGGTTAGGATCAGTCCTTCCTTGAGCTGTTATGGCATTGAACTGGTTCTCCATGGGAATTCGGGGATATATGTTACAGTTTTGAAGAACGACAGCTGCATTACCAAATATGAAATCGACTGTGCCGTAAATGTCACACTCTCTATAGAATTGCCTGAGAGAATGAGCGTATAATGTGTCCTGGTAGCCTTCGAAGCTGCACTTATAAAATGTGGACATATCAGCCCCGTTTCGGACTGCCACTGCTTGGTGTTTGATTGCTCCGGCTGTGTTACGAATTGTCAAGTTCACTCCCACAAACCCTTCTCCAACCACAGCTGCAAATTACAGGAATTATTTAATTTTTTTTCTGTCAATATATAAATGTGTATGATTGGGATGTGCATGCTCATAGAAAAGAAAACAAAATTTACTTTTTTTGTTTATAGATTTTAATCGAACTTTTAGGATTATATTTAGAGGGAGAGCAGATCAGGTTTCGTAATTGATTCAACTCCAGTACGTTATATATGTAATATGACCCATAACACTGTAAGATTGAATCTCATACGAAAAACGTACAGAATTCTCTTACCTGATAATTTTATAAACTCTTAATAAACACATTGATCTACATCAATCAACAAAAAATGTAGGTGTGAATGTATGCATATCCTTTTCTATTTAAATGCGATCCGTGAGTGGTCACTAATGACCTCTTTCGAGTATATCGTGACAGAAAAAAGATATGGATATCCGTACATTCTGGAGAATTAACGAATCATTATATCAATGTAAGTATGTATATCAGCTAATTAATTACCTAAAGTTGCAGAGTTGAAAGTAGTCCAGCCATCAACCACATTTCGATTGCCAGTAATCATAGTCCGGTTAATGCCATCTCCGACCATCATCAAGTACTTCTTGTACTTTGGAATCGAAACATACTCTTCATAGACTCCAGCAGCCACATAAATCATGAAGTATCCATAGCTTGTATCCGTATTATTAGGAGCAGCAGCCACTGCTTCATTTATAGTCGCAAAATCTCCACTTCCATCAGGTCTCACCTCCACCACCGCTCTGATCACATTTACCTTCATCGAGTAGTACTTATTCTGATCATCAGTTGTAGTAATTCCAAGAAGCTTTCTTCCATTTAGTACAGACTTGTAAACTTTCCGGTTTTCGTTAGGACTACCACCACCACCACCCCAGTTGCCATGCTTGAAGAGTGCAAGAGTGACACTGTATTTTTTGCTCACATCAAAGAGAGAGACTAAAAGATCACTCAACCTACTGCTTGAAGCTGAAGATTCAAGTGCTTGAAGGCCATCCAAACAAGTTACTTGATTGGTTATAATGGCACTAAGCAACGTCTCCGAATCATCGACTTGATGGCTATCAAGAATAGTACTAGTAGTACTACTGTCTGTGCTAGAGTTGATAGCTGAAAAAGTTCGTGTCAAGAAATCTATGTTGAGTGAAGCCAAGGAGAGGCAGTCTTCGAGGGCAGCGCGAATGGTGGTCAAGTAGGAAGTTGAAGGAAGCTGAAGATATTGTTCGATCAATGAAAGTGATTGAATAGCATCTAAAAGAGATTGGTGCATGCAAAATCGACCATAGTCGTGTAATGTGCCAGGTTTAGCTTGTGACAAAATGGTTGTGCACATGAGTGGAAATGGTGTCAAGTTGCAGACAAGTTGTGGTGTGTCAATAATGGCAAGAGATGGAGAGAAGAAGAAGATGAGAAGGAGACATATAGGTATAGTTGATAGCTTGGAAGCCATTGATGATGATGAGCTCGCTATAGAATTGATATGAGAAAATTAATGAGGATAATGGTGAGTTAAGCCTATAATATATATATATATATAAATTCTCTAGTGCGGATGTCTGGAATATGAAATTTCGTATTCGAATCTTTATGTGATTTAATGTATCTTGGGAAGATTGTGAAGAGGTCAACACAAAAGAAAAATGAAAAAATGAAAGAGAAATAAGACGTGCACCGCAATAACTCAATAAGGGATGATAAAGTATGAAAAATGAAGCATATCAAATCTTAGACATAACTCATGATGTGTTGCAAACCATATTCCACGTCTTCTGGATTTAGCTTGGACAACACTTCATGTAAGAAAAAAAACCATCTACATGTCCCTTTTTTGCTGTCAATATACTAGCTAGCTAGGACAATGGTTGCAAAGATTTTTTAATTCTTAAAATTAAAAAACCAACACATGGAACACGTTAGAGGTTCATTTCATAGGAACTGATATCCGAGAAAAACTTGTATGAGACGGTCTCAATTGTCACATGGTAAGAATATTCAATAAAATTATATTAAATTAAAGTTTTAAAATAATTTTTATTTTATTTTCAACTGATACAATTTTATTGAACGGTTTCATCTGTAAGATGGTCTTTCATAGTACTCCCACAATACAACGGAAAGGTCTCTCCTAAGCAAAATGTGACTCAAACCCACGCCATAAATATAAAGAGATCCTTTCCTGATATATGAGTTCTCCATAACTTTCGAAAAATCTACATGGAGAGGCAAAGCCAACCTCATTAAATTTGAAGGGTTTGGACTTTGGAGGGCTATGACAAGAAATTTAAAAGAAAACTATGAATATCTAAAAAAAAAAAAAAAAAAAATTGGTGCAAAGATTAGATGAAATTTAACTATTTGCATACTGTGGGTCCGTGGGAACAGCTCAACTAAATCTAATTTTAAGGATTTGATTTAAGGACATATACTTGTATTCAAGACTTTCTAGTTAGTGGAAACCAAGTTTCAATTTCAGGACATATATACCAACCAGCAGTCATGATCAGGTTCAGGATTTTGTGGACATCTAAATAAAATCTGCATCCAAAGATTGAAGTCTGGACCAAAACATATGTATGTTGATAACTACATGGTATATCTTCCTTTCGGATTTCATTATGTGGCAAAATTTACCAAATGACAAGATCCGAACAGAAGAAGAACTCGAAGTTTTTTCCCGGGTCTAGATTTTAATGAGACGGTTATGTTACATTTTCAATTTTAGGTCATCTAGCATTAAGTTTCATTAAATTACTTTAACATAAAGATACGTGTGACAGACAATAAATCAATAACATACATTTTCTTGTTTAGGTTGAAAAGTGGAGAATAACTTGATACTCTCGTGGTGGTGAAGTAATAAAGGGATCAATGAATATAATAATTCTTTAGTAAAAAATAAATCAGAATCAAAGTTATTCAATATTATGGAATTAAATTTCTTGGTTTGTAACATTGTGAAAACGATTACACAACATTATGTAACTTCGATCCTAAAATTTCTTTAAAACTGATCTGACCAAAGAAGGACCTTATATGAATAAGTATAATAAATGTGTACAAAGTTATACATCAATAAAGAGGACAAATTGGATTAAACAGATACATGTACTACTCTTGAAGAATCAATAGCCTATATATGATCACTTAATTGCTCAAGCCTACTGTGAACTTGACACCCGTCCCCGGCAGCCAAGACCGGCCATCAATGAACCGGCCAGCTGTGAAGAAGGCAGCTGTGGAAGAATCTGAAATGATGTGGTAACCGGGCCATTTGACCCGTCCGGATAAGGATGCACCAGGCCCGTAGTTCTTATACTCACCATACCACAACGTCCCCAAAGCAAAGTTTCCATACCACTCAAGCCAGCCTCTAGGCTGGACCAAACCGTTCATATAAGTGTTCATGAAGACTGTCCTGGAATATTGTTTCCATGGCCTCCCCAGATAGGTTGGTTGGCTGGCAATAATATAGCTATCTTGTATTGAAAATCCGGTGCTCTGATTCGGGTTTTTCCTACCTTGAGCTGTGATTGTGACCTTCTGTAACGGGAGTGGAACCCGAGTGTATATTTTGCAGTTCTGGAGGGCAGCTGCACCATTGCCAAATATGAAGTCTATGGTGCCATAGATGTTGCATTCGCGATAAAATTGGCGTAGGGAGTGAGCATAGAGGGTGTCTTGGTGGCCTTCCATGCTGCATCTGAAGAAGGCAGATTGGTCTGAATCAACTCGAAGAGCGACTGCTTGATGGTTCTCCGGTCCAGCTGTGTTTCGAAATGTCATGTCTCTTGCTATGAATCCTTTTCCAGACACAGCTACAATCATGAAAACAAAGGAAAATTGGTCATTAAAATGCATCAGAACTCTAAACAAAGTTTTTATACATGAGTCTAACAAAGAAAAAATTGGACACGAGGCACGGTTAGGTGCTTACCGACTGTAGCAGTGCGAAATGTAGTCCAACCTTGCATAAAATTGCGATTTCCAGTCACCACCGTAGCTCCCATGCCGTCTCCTACAAGCATGATGTTGGTTTTTTTCTTCTTCATGTCTATGTTTTCTCTGTAAACTCCCTTCTTCACATATATGATATGCCTCCTGTTACTATAACTTGGGGCAGCATAAATTGCATCTGTGATCGTCTGGTAATGCCCGCTTCCATCCAATGCCACAATTGCATCAACGTGCATATGTTGTGGACTCCTACTCAGGAGCTCTTGATCACCATCTGTGATCCATTTTGGGAACCTGGAGTTCTGGTTTCGGGTGGTATTGTTTCGAGATGGTTTGAAAGGTAAACTATGCAACTGAGTATACAAAGCCAAGACGTTATCAATGAGCTGTGTAACTTGTTTTAGGCTTCCCCTGATGAAATTCTCAAGTCGGCGATCAGTGCCTTCGAACCCTTCAATACATGTATCTTGGTTACTCAGAGCAGCACTCAACCAAGCTTTCAGATTTCCTTGATAATGAACATTTCTGTCACCCTCTCGAATCTTCTTCATTTCTGCTAAAGACCAAGCCAACTCAGAGACTGAGAAATCTAAGAGTTCCTTGCAATCTTCAATCGCAATTTGTTCACGATAACTGATAGACAAAGTGTTGAACCCTGTCATCATCTGAAGAGCCTGTCTTACTTCATTGAGTGTGTGTCTCATAGCAGCTTTAAGGACTGATTTTGGCTTTGGAGTCTCCATGTTTTCAAGACTGTTTTGCAGTTTAGAAAGGCATGAATCCTGGTTTTCGACATTGGTGCAAACCAGTTCCATCAGGGCTTGTGTAGAAAAAGTTTGTTCACCTGAAGAGGGCTTTACATTGGATAAAGCTTCAAGTGGAGGTAAAAGGACTATAAACAGAAAAAAACTTGCCAAGGCCATCGCAGGTTTGGTTTTCATTGGAAGGAGAGAGAGAGAGAGAGAGGTGTCTGATATTTTTTTTCTGAAAAGAGATCAGAAAACTTTTTATATCTGATGCAATGCAAGGATAGTTTGTCTCCTAAGAAATGTGTTGCCTTTTGAGGCATAAATTCACCTTCTTTTCTGCTTTTATCAAGCTCAAGTAATGCTTTCTTAGGAGAGCCTGGTAAAAATATTCCGTCCTTTTCGCCTTTTTCGCCGCAGCTCTTAATTTACAATTTCAAAGGGTAATTGTTTTAAGGAACATGAATGAAATCAGTATATGTATATATTTACATATACGCACTGATTATAGGTAGAGTATCAAAATGTATCTCCTTATTCTAGACTCTGAAAAACAAAAGGTATGTAAGCTTTATTTTTTCATTAATAAAGACTAAATACAACCTCACGGCAATTCATGGTCTCTCACGGCAATTCATGGTCTATATTTTCCATATAGACCATGAAGTAACCTTATTAGTACCCACCAAAGCACATATACACAAATGGCATACATTTATTACCGTGTAGTAAAAGCTCATGAAATTTAAACGGGAAACTTTTGCAATGAGGTGATGATCGGAGCACTCAGTTTGAGAAACTGATTAGAAACTGATATCAATCCCATCTAATTTTGCAACCTCTAGCATGCAGGGTTTCAAGTGTATCTGAGGAAAGCAAGAACCTTAGAGGAGCAAGTAGCTTGACCTTTTTGATCCAGAAACAGCAGTTCCTCAGTGCTAGCTCGAACCCATCCACCGTGCAATTGGTGAGGTGCACAAGCTTAGCATCCAGCAGACGTGTCAGATTCCCCATCACCATACACAATGCCGTGTCCGAGACAGCACAAAAGCTTAAATTTATCTGCCACCAGTAAATGTTGTATTAATATTTCAAAATAGAATATCCTCCTTTGTGTCCTCAACTTTGCTGTAGGAAAAATAAAAGAACTTCGCCTAACAAATTTATACTAGTTTTAAGGATTTAATTTCAGATGATTCAAATATATAAACAAGTAACGAAAATGCAACATCTTGGTTAGTATTAAATGAATAACAGTGTCTCTGATGCAATTATGAAATGTCTCCGGTTGTCGAAGGAGATTACATAAAAGTTCTCAAGCGACTCAAACAAGGAGAAAAGGATATCAAACGGAAAAGGATATCAAACGGCTACATAGGTGTCATAAGACTCGTAACAAATAGGCAAATTAGTAGAAAACAAAGGGAAGATCATTGCAGTTCCTATTTATTGAGTCTTGACAAATGATATCAAAGAACTTGAATATTTTAAATATCTTTCCCTTTTATGTCTAAATGTTCCTACAATATTGCCGATACCCCACCATACGTAACCCTTATTTAATTTGCCCCCCAATAGGTATGATGTTCATTGCTTGTTTTGGTTCATAGTAATTTTTCCATTCATCTATTACGGCTGAATAGCATACTAGTAAAATCATATTTCCAGGATATTAGTTCTGTTGATAACCATGATGATGCCTTACCTGTCGCAAGTTCCGAGAAAAGAAGGCAAGCGCCAAGAAGCCTGAATCGTCAATATTCACACAATGCTTCAAATCCAAGTCTGCCAGTCTCTTACACCCAGCTGCAACTGCTGTCAAACCTGCACTTGTGATCTTCGTAAGCCCTCGCAGTTCCAGATCGGAAAGTTCCTCCAGGGATCCTATATACTCCATTCCTCGGTCAGTAACCCCAGTGCAATATGACAAGTTAAGCTTCTTCAACTTCTTGCAACCGTAAGACAAAGCAGCTAAACCATCATCTCTAATACCAGTACATCTGTAACCCCAACTAAAAGAGTAAGTAAAACTACTTTTCTAGGAGAACTGTAATATGTTATCAAACAGAATCTTGGGTTTAAATTACCGGTACAGATCCAATTCATGAAGCTTTGCACAGTTAGAAGCAATATAGAACAGTCCTTTGTCTGATATATTGGTGCAAAGTCCTAACTTCAAGCATAACAGTTTTGAACATCTAGACAGATATTCAAGTCCTGTAAATAAGAAAACAACAGGTAAAAAATAGATTTATTGTGTGAAAACCGCACACATTGAGAGTGTAATAATGAATTGAAGGAAGCAAATATAGATACATATAATCACACACATAGATAGATACAGTACATATAATCGCATTTGGTCAATTTTGAATTACAATCATAAACAATGTAAAAATGGTTATATTTGATGATAAAGCTGCTTCAAGTTAAGCAGATAATTAATAGTTACCTTTGTCATTCACGCCACAACAATCGGTAATATCAAGCTCCCGGAGTTGCAAACAAAAAGATCCAAGCTGGTAAAAACCCTTCTCAGTGATCATATCACAAGACTCTATCTTTAGGCACAAAAGACTCCTACAAGAGTCTGCTATGGCAGAAATTGCAGCATCACTAATTGAACGGCAACATGTTAGATTGATGCTTTTCAAATCCACCCAGCCAGATACAAATTGTATGATGTTCATGTTGGTTACTCCTGCACATTTGCTCAAGCCAATTTCAACCAGAGACTTGCAATTGGTGCCGATGATTGCCAAGCTAGAGTCAGCAATTCGAGCTCCATCAACTACAAGCTTTTCAAGGTTCTTCAAGTCCTTCATATGATAGAGAAGGGTGGCGGAAAGCTCCTGCCCATTATAGCAGATGTTAAAGTTCCGTAAAACCTCCCCTGTTGACAAATCTCAATTCATATACCACATAGTTTAGCAATTCACTTACCTGAAAACAGTAGCCGGCATTGATCTGCAGAAGTCCACTATGTCCTCTAATGACAGAGATCAAGCCAAACAAACTAACACTTTCACACCTCGATACATCAATTACCTACAACGGCACGTTAAAATACAATTAAATGAGCTAGAAGATCAAACCCATAACTTAGAATCCACAGCTTTTACACATTATTATGTTACCTGTAATAAAGGGCATCCATTTTCAAGAAACTGTAATCCAACATCATCAACTATAGGGCATGCCACCATAGCCAATTCCTCCAATAAAGGCAGTGTAGCAATTGAACTGATTGAGTCACTTGTCACCTGATGAACCAAAATCAAGACATGGGGAAATTTATTTCATTGAAACATCAACACAAAAAAAAAAAAAAAAAAAAACCCAAATGAAGACAAAATTAAAAAAAGACACAAACCTTGAGATAAGAGACATCAAGAAACTTCAAATGCTGACACTTTTTGCACAAAAGATCAATACCCAGATCAGTAATCTCCATACACCACTTCAAGCTCAGTCTCTCCAAGCTCACACAACCAATAGCTATCTTCGCTAACCCAACATCTGTCACGTTTAAGCACTTGTCCATCTTCACTTCCTTCAAGCCACCGGCGGTTGATAGCGCCGCTGCCTCCCAGTCACCGAACTCACAGCAGTAGGACACATCCACACTCACCAGACCAGGACACACACGTGCCAGCATCTCCAAACCTTAAACAAACAAAACAAAAAGTGATTTTTTTTTCCTTTAAACAGAACAATAAAAGAAAAAAACAGAGGATGTGCAAAGTTCAAACCTTTGTATCTCAATCCGCTTGCACGACGCAGGCTGAGAATCTTCAAGCTCCGAGTCCAACCCAGTGAGTTACTACTACTACTTTGACTCAGTAGAGTCGATATAGTTCCGTCGTAGACACGTGAACAGACGGAGAGGTCGAGAACTTTGACATTCGGGTACTTGAGGAGGAGACGAGAAGCGAATTCGATTCGAAGGAGACGGAGAGCCGAGCGGCTCAGTGAGTCGACTCTGAGGAACTCCCTGCAGACGAGCCGCCACGTCTTGCTTTCCTCGTCACAGTCGTTGATTTTTCCGCGAACCCGTAAGAGCAAATCCTCCGTCAACACATCGACTATTGAAGGAAGAGACATTAATAACTAAAAAAACAGTAAAAAGAAAAATCAAACTTTTTTTCTGGGTTCTGTTTAAAAGCGTGAATTCAATGGAGTTTTGTTATATATTGGATGTTTAGGTGGGGACAAACAAGAAGAGAAGACGGAGGAAGAAGAGAGTGTGGTGGGTTGGTTTGAATTGGATCCGAATTATACTAAAACGGGTTTCTCGGATCGGGTTCATTTCCTCTTTGAGATTTTATAGCTTTCTTTTAGTAAGCGAAAGAAAACAGAGAAGCAGAGAGAGCAGACCAGAGACGTGAATTGAAGTGAAAATTGAACAGAACAAAACGGAGCAAAAACAGAGCCAAAAACACAGAGAAGAAGATGACAGTAATTATTTAGTGTGGAGGAGACCATAGTTTATCTCCATTGAATCGAAGACTGATTGGACAAGTACAGTTCCCATCACGTGCTTAGGCACGTGACTGTGTTGGTCAATTTGACGTTACAAGCGCGTAAATGATTCTATTGGTTGAATAGTATAAATGACTTTTTAGTGTTTACAGTGAAACATTTTGTTTACTCTGATGACTGTTCAGTTAAATGACTGATGAGTCCCTGCTCTCTTCTGACAACGCGATTCAAATTAGGTTTATACCAACAAGGGCATTTTGGGCATTGAAGGACAAATACCTTACCTGCTATTGTTGGACAAACAGGAATGGTATGAGATCGTTTTCAACCGTAGGATCGGATTTTATCAAGGTCATAGGACACGTGGCGAGACTGGTTTCTGGAAAGAGAAAAAAATAAAGCAGAATCTTGAAGTGGATAGATGCCGACGAGGATCATGATGATGGTGCCGTATGTAGAGTACAATTTCTACGAAGACCGTGTTTGTACGGTGTATGATGCGTGTGTGGGACCACAAGAACGTGCAATGACCGTACCTATCTCTGGTTTTCTCATTGTAAAAAGACAAAAAACCAGACAAAATGACAAATTTTACTTCGAAACGTGAACCGGGTCCCACCAAAAATTTTGGGCTACTATATGTTAATGGGCCGAGATTCGGCCCAATTAAATCCATCTCAAAATTGTTTAAATCCCCTCCACAAAAGGTTGCAAAACCCTGTTTCCATCTATACAGTATATCACATGATATATTATGATTAGACGAACGAATATTTTCTCTTTTGGTCAATTAAATTGGCATCTTTTTCCCTTAAATCAAGCACTAAAATTGCTCATGAAAGGCAGGTGTGTCTCCTGATGAACAGTTATATATAATGTTCAACTAGTTATTACTTAAATCTAATCATGCAAGTTGTGTTATTATTATTATTATTAGTGTGTAAGAATACAATCTCTGAGTGAGCTCATGTGATGATCCCTCTCTTGTATAACTTATCGCCACCTTCTACCGCGGAATAGGTGGAAGGCGGTGGCCTGGAAATGTAGTCGGTTTTCGTATCCGCCATCACTGCTTTTGCATTCCAATGCCAAGGTTGAATGTATGGTGAGTTGATGAAGGAGGACATTGATGAAGGATGGAGTATGACAGATCCCCAATCTCTAGCTCCTACTTTCGCTTCTTTCAATCTTCTCCTTATCAACAAACTTCCCACATCTTCTCTCGTCATTTCGGATATGCTTCTGAGTATCGATATGCATAAAAGAAGTACGAAAACAGCATCTTCTTCGGGCATTAGTTCCATTACCAACAGCTTCCAATTCAAAAGCGCGGTTACTTTTCCATTCGGGTTGTCCTCTGTGAACCGGACGAGTGTCAAAAAACCCTCCTCATCTTGTCTTTGTCTTCGTCTTCAACATGTTCTTCCCTGTTTTGATATTGCAGTTTCCGCCCTTTCAACAGTTTCAGCTGCATACAAGCAATGTTTTCAACGTCAAAATGGTTGTAGACCAAATCATTCATTTACTTTTAAAAGAGGAAACAGGAACTTCCACATTACCGATGAATCTGGAGACGTCTGATTTCTCAAAGTAAAGGTCATGCCTGATGTTGATGTTGATGTTGATGATTCCCAACTTATCATCAATTCATCTCCTGTGGAGAAAAGCCATTCGGCTTGGTACTGTGCTGTAGGTTCTTTTGGTGTTGCGGTTCCTACCACTTTCTCTGTACTAGATGGTAACAACAAAATGTTTAAAATTTGATTCTGATCAATCCAAGAGCTATAACATTAACAAATTGATCTTTAACGTAACATACCAGGAGCTCTGCCAATGGAACCAGCAACATAAGACCAGGAACCCGCACGTATCTCTATAATCCTATCCTCCCATTTCACAGTCGAAGGAGTTTCTCCGCCTCTTCTCCAAAATCCTCCTCCCACTCTGAAATTTATTTTCAAGTATGTTTAAGTTACAGACATAAAGATGTAGTGAGTATATTCAAACTAATCATAATTGTGCAGGAAAATATTACCTTAATCGAACAACAAAACATTCTCTTCCTGCATGATCAAGAACTGTACGAGACAACCACCGACCTTCTTGTGGTCGATATCTGTTCAACCTTAGAATGACATCAGATATCATGGCTCCTGAATCATCTGTTACTCTATCTGGCACGCATTTGAGCAAGTACGGGGCCTGAACTGGAGGAGTTATTGAAACAGCAACTCTGACTTGTTCAATTCCTCTTTCCATTGTAAGTGAAGGTGCTCTTAGTAAATCATTCCAATGAAATACTGCGGTGCCTTGCGATTTACTTCCATTGAAGCAGGTGCCACCATGATGACGAAGCTCAAGCATCAGACCTCTGGTCCCAAATTCACAGTAGAGATGCCAAGCTTTTTGCCATGAATCACAGGAGATGTTAGAAATTTGTTTATCAAGCTTAAGCGCCCTGTGACATCTTACCATTCCGAGACGTAGGAAATCACTTTTTGTATCCTCTTGTGTTGCCTTCATCCGAGACTTGAGCTTCAGAAACACACAGACCTGCAATGTAAAACCACAATCTGTATTGAAACCAACTAGTTGAATCCGAATAAAGGCATTGAAAGCAAATGAAGTGTAAAATTAGCTAGCTCTTTAGAGTTCAAATTAAAGTTCAATCCTCATCAAAAATTTCAGATACGTCGGAGACCTCTTTTGCGTTCTGTCCCGTAATGACTTGGTTCGATTTAATGTTTTCTCATAGTTTCTCTCTTTGAATAGGGCTCAAGGTGCAGTTCCATCATGTTTTCAGCTGACTAATCTTGTGATGTTCTCTTCAAGTATAATTAAATCACAAATTTAACAATATCTTCGTAGGCCTCACTTGGAGATTATTAATAGCACAGAATATATTCTCAGGAATCTTTTTAATAGGAATCCAATGAAAGATGTCAAGAATTTCCTCTTTCTCTTTATGTGGATTACCTAAAGCAATTTGCCTTACCAAATCACCACTAATTGACCTACTACTATTACAATCTTCTGCTTTAAAACCGTACAAGGAATCCAATCACTTTCATAACCTAACAGTGCACTTACTAACAATGGATGATTTCCCCTTAAAAATTAAAAATAAAACAATTTACCGATAACCACCACCAAAGAAACGGATAAAAGGTCAAATAAAGCTAAAAACTTTTGTCTTATTAAAACTATTGATCAATTTAACAGCAATTTTAAACTGTTTTCAAGTGCTTTTTAAAAAGCCTTTCAGAGTGGATTTTCGTTTGAATCCGGTTTAGGAAGCTTTCAAAGTGGTTCATCTCTGAATATAAACAAAGCATATATTTCGATATGTCGCCCCAACAAAGAATTTGTTATTTGAATGAAAAGGTCATAGACTTACAATCAAACAATTAAAAGAGAAATCACTAGACTCACCTCAAGTATGAACCTTGGAGCCATGGATTTGTAATTGGTGTTGACATCTGTGTCCGAGACCATCAAGTTAACCGGGGGCTTGACAGAGGTAACCCGGTCAAATTCCATGCCTAACCCACCTCCGGCTTTCTCATAAGGTTGATCGAAAGTTTTCTCCCACAATTTCTTGGTTTCTTTCACCTCTTTGGCCTTCATAGGTCCCCACAACCTCGCTGCCTTCCCCATATCATCCCACATGTCCTTCAAGTCCTCTGCATACACTGTTGGGTAGCTCTGGTTGATTTTTTATAAAAAAAAAAACAATACGTGGACGAGGATGTCATAATCATATCTATAACATCAAAGACAGTAACTAAATAATTGAGACTGTGTCACTAATTAGCCATCACTACCAAATCACACATTGAGAAATTATTAAAACATGTACAAAGAATTAGGTGAAGTTTGAGGTTGAAGGTTTCTTCAATCAAAACGTAAGAGACCACTACCATGAAAACAAACACGAACACAAAAACAAAAGCAAAGCTATTGAAAGAAAATATATGTTATTTAACCCAAAAGAATGAAGATAAGACAAGATGAGAGAATTCGTATCACCGCAACTTACAAACACAAATATGTTAAAGGATAATGTGTACTTTAAAATTGAGAGAATTTAGCGGTCATTAAAGAACAAACACAGAATCAAAAAAGGAAAAAACAATGGAAACTCGAAAAGACGAAGAAGAAAACCAACCAGATGGGCTATCCACATGAGCAGAATATCAGAAGCAGGCACAAAATGAGAACATCCATCAGAGAATTTCTGCAACAAGAACGAAAACCCTTTGTACCGTTGTCTAGCAGCTATCAAATACACAAGCTCAGACATGTATGGCTCTGAAAATCTTGAGTATAAAAATCTCTGCCTTTTCACTTCACTCAAGATGTCATCATTGACAAAGATTGGATCTTTAGAATCAGAATCCACTTCATTCTCGAAAGATTCAGACGGGTACTTTTGAACCCAAATCTCCTTGCATCTCATGAAAGCATACTCTTCGTTTTCCTCATCGAAAATGGCTGGCTTTCCTATGAGTTTCGAGAACCTTGACTCACAGTATTGCCTGTAACTGGCCTGAGAAAAAGTGTTGTCAAATTGTACATAATACCATGAATTCATTCTCAAACCAAAAATTAGAATAATAACTAAGACATCTAAAGCAATTTAAACTTGCTTTCAGTTGCTGAGAATGTAAATCATGAAATTAAAGAAACAATAATCCATATCATGTTGATCAATTCAATTCAAAAACTAAGAAGATGTATAGAAATTGAAAAACAAAAAATGGTACATGTGACCAAAACAAAATAGTTGTCAACTTATTTAATTCAGGTTTAATTGTCCAATCTTCCATCTATAATTTTCCCCACACTTTCTCAATAGCCAAACAGCAATTCAACTAAATACTATTAGCTTACCGGATTCAAGGTGTGACAAAACCAAACCCACTCAACATCAAAAGGTGGAAGAACCATAGGAGGAGTTGACCCCACCACCGTCAGATCACAAATCAACTGCATCCACACCTCATCATACCTGCAAAACAAACAAAACAAAAACATCAATCATTTATATATAAAAAAAAATCTTGAAAAAAAAAAAATTGTCACCTTCGAATGGCTTCAAGAATGTTGGGTTCTTCGTGCAGCCACTGAGACTCGTTGACAGCTCTCAAGAACCCAATATTTCGTCTGGAAGCCGATACAAGATCCACGCCGATTCTAATCGTGCCCACTTCCGATATCTCGCTGAGAGTTCTTGTATTCAAGCTGTCCGATATTTCGGTGCCACTGCCACCACTACATGTCCCAGGCATCGTTGAGATAGAGGAAAAACAAAGCAGCTTTGATTGGTGTTTGTTAGTTACATTAAAAACATTGATACGAGATTTAATGATGATGTCTGAGACTGAAACTAATCAAATTTCAATTTATTTTATTTGTTATTGGGTACAAAACATAATATTTTATACGAGGAAGAACACAGTTTGATGTTAACGTGAGAGAGAGATGGGACACGTGGCAAAGTGGGTTTATTTGTTAATTTCAGGTTGATTTGTAGACGAGCTTTGATGATTCCACGCTTTTAATTAATTATTATTGCCATTATACTTTAGCTCTTATTTTCCATAGAATTTTAGTACAATTTTGATTCCTTAATTTGGTTGTTTTCTGGCGCACAAGGTCATCAACTACAGGTATGTGATAGGAATGTGACGAAAGATGAGTGCAATGTTGGAAAATTTGTGACAAACTACCGGTTCGAGAGGGTTATTTGGGTATGATCGGTTTCATGGAAATTAAATATCAATGTATATTCGAATTCTCATTCGTGAGAGCTTCGAAGTGGTATACTCAAACTCATAAATCGATTAATGGGTGAATGAGAAATTGAGTCTCAAAGCGAGCCCATTGTGTAGGGAAAATATGCATCCCACATTGGTTGGGTAAAATACTTATATATGGTATATAAGTAGTTGTGTGATAGTAGCTTATCAACATGTGTAAAGGCACGTCCTGCGTACACGAATGATGCTCTGGTTGGACTGTGAGAGTACAACCGAATTTTTGCTACTATGTTGAATTTTAAATAAATGATAATGAAAAATGGAAATTTCCATTTTTTGATTAAGGAAATCAATTGAATTAAGGAAACAGTTGTTTTCCGTTTTGGATTCTGATACTTACTTGATCACTAAGTAATCAGAAACAATGATCAATTTTGGATTCTGATACTTACTTAATCACTAAGTGATCAGAATCAATGATCAATTAGGAATAAATCTTTTAGAAGATTATGCTTTAATTAAATTTTCTTTATCATTTAAAACGTAGTAATTAAGCAATTTCCAAAATTGATCTCTTTGACTTGGGTTACATAAAAATAAAATAAAAATAAACCCTAGTCTACATTTTTTCTAGAATTGAAATCATTCTTGCACTCGCGAAATCAGATGTTTTTTTTTTCTTCTCTCCTTCTCGTTTTTCTTCTTCAATGCATGGTAAGTTCGAACCTAATTTGAGTTCGCTGAGAGTGGTTGTGTTTCGCACTTCCACTGTTGAATCGTTGTATCTTGGGAGACAATCGCTATACACATACGGTGTTATATACAGCGAAATTGTCTTAAGGACACCGTGTGAAACACGGGCCTCGATTCCTTAACGTTTTGTTTCTGTTTGTTATGTTCTGCAGATTCGAACCAGATTGTTTTTGCGTATTAAAAACAACAATCTTAAGACAATTTTCATTCTTTAATCCATCTTTTTCTAAAAACGTTTTCTACAAAAAGAACTTTCTGGTTTTGGTTTCTGGTTTAGATCGTGACAAACTTGGAACTAAAAGGATTTGTGAAAATTGGGTCTGTTTCCAGACACTGATTTCAAAAGAAAAAAAAAAGGTGGAAATCGGGTATAATTCTAGACACTGAATTCACATAATAGCCTGATTTAATTTTTGGAAAATCGGGTATATTAACAGACACTGATTTGGAAATCAATTGTGATTTCAACTGGGTAATCGGGTCTGTAATACCAGATACTGATTGTAAAATCTAGAATCAATTATTGATTCACCGGTTTGATATTAACTTATTGATATCGGTACTATCATATAATAAATATGATATTTGTGTGATTCTAATAGTATATCGGTTGTACACATGAGTTGTGTAAATACATGATATTTTAGAGATATAGAATTATAGTCTATATCTGAAACAACCGTTAAAAGGATTATATCTTTATATAATCATGTACAAACCAGTTTATATATATACGAGTATATATATATATTAAGTTTACTTAATCTTAAGTATTGATATTGGTTTTCAAATCATTTTATTGATTAATATGTATGTGCTATATATATTGTGGATATATATTAACATACAATTAGATCGATTGATATCTTAGTATGTTGTACTGATATGTGTGGAACTAAATAATACAAAATTTTGGTCAATCAAAAGACAGTATTATTGTTTGATATCAGTGTTAGATATCAATTGGAATAAATTGGTTATATTAGCATATAATCTTACCAAGTAGCAGCACTGTTTTATAAATATACATATTATATTTAAAGTGCTAGAATAGTGTTTGATACACTATATTTGATATATCAGTTATTGATATATTGTTGCACACGGGTGTTGATATATATTAACAAACTGATTGTGTTATATCAGTATCTGAGATTGTTATATATATACCGGATGTGATAGATCAATGGTTTATATCATAGTACATATGTGGTTAAAAAAAAAAAAAGAGGTTTGGTTTTCTATGTAAGATGACTGCCAAATCAACTATGAAACTGAGCATGGCTCAAGAGAATCCGGTGGTCAACCCAATTGTGGGCCAGTTGATCGACCCGATGGTTAACCCTTTTATGGGTCAAATGAATACCCAAACAATGAATTCGTTTGTGTATCCGGTTTCTGTTATGATAAATCATATGGAGAAACAAGAGAAATTCAGTGGTATGGGTTTCAAAAGATGTTGCCCTGACTGACCACATTGAATCTTGCGAGATTCTTAATTGATGAGGCTCCTAAGACCAACAGTGTTAACGAGTTGGATATGTAAGTTTAAAATGGTGGTTATTGTCAAAATCAATTATTTGAACTTCAAAATTGTAATTATCAATTTCATGATGATTTATTTCAATTATTAATTCCGAATTAATTGAAATATTAAATTTTGAATTCAAAACAAACTGATTTGACATTAATGTTGCCAATTTTAATGAGAATTAATTTTCATATTAATTCAGTTGATCTCCTCATGATACTATGGTGGATAAATTAAACATGAACTCGAGCGTTCCACTAGAGACTTCAAATGATAATCCAAGTGTAGGATTAGACACTTCGGGTGTTAATTCTTTGCTTGTGAGCGAAGTGGCTATTGTATTGCCAAGTGTGGCAACATTGACTCCGGCCATCAACTTATTCGTGAGAAACATGGTAGAACCAGTGATGAGCCAGTGTGTGAGTCACACGAACTTTTAATGGTGGCATCAAAAGATATTGTTTGTTTGACCACATTGAACCCAGCTGGTCCTGACTGAAAAAGCTCTTAAACCCAATAGTGGTGAAGGGCGTGATGTTCAGGTATGGAATGTTATTGATGCATGGAACCATTCAGATTTTTATGCCAAAACTACATATTGAATGGGATGTCAGATTTGCTGTATAGCGTATATTCTTTAAGAGAAAACCAGCCAAAGAACTGTTGGAGTCGTTAGACCGGAAATACAAGACTGTGGATATTGGATCCAAAAGGTTTGTTATATGCCGGTTTCTTGAGTACAAGATGAAGGACTTCATGACAGTTATGAGTCAAGTCCAAGAGCTTCAAGTGAGTCTGCATAAGATTCATGCCAAATGGATGACCCAAAGTGAAACCTTCTGTTGGCTGTTGTCTCTAAGAAGCAACCGAGGTGGTGAGTATGAAGCACCATGTGGTGAATTATGTGCACAACATAGAATCATACATTAAACCACTGTACCGTATCAGCAAAACAAAGTTTCTGAACAGAAAGATCATTCCTTGAAAGAAATGATAAATGCAATGTTGTTAAGTTCTGGATTGTCTCAGAACATGTGGGGTGAAGCTATATTACCTTTTAAATAAGGTACCCCGTAAGAAAATAGACAAGACCTCATATGAGTTGTGGAAACGAAGAAAGTCTTCCTACAAATTTTTAAGAATGTGGGGGATGTCTTGCCAAAGCGGTCGTACCTATACCTAAGAGGGTGAAAATAGGTCAGAAAACCATTGATTGTATTTTCATTGGATATGCACATAACAGTAGTGCTTATCGATTTTTGGTGTATAAGCCTGACATCCCAGATATACACAAAAACACGGTAATGGAATCTAGAAATGCATCGTTCTTTGAAGATGTATTTCAATGTAAATCCAATGATGAAGCAAGTTGGTCAAAACGAACACATGTTGCAAGTTGTGAGGACCAAGAACAAGAAGCTGAGGATGAACCAATACGTAGCAAAAGAGCTGGGACAAAAATATATATTTTTTTTTTTGGTCCATATTTTTTCTGACCTTTTTGCTAGAAGGTGAACCTCGAACCTTTAAAGAAGCGATAAGCTCGTCAGAAGGACTCTTGTGGAAAGAGGTCATAAAGAGAAAAATTAATTCAATTTTCCAAAATCATACTTGGGAATTAGTGAACCTTCCTCCGGGATGTAAACCACTAGGGTCCAAATGAATTTTCAAGAGGAAAATGAAAGCGGATGGATCAATTGATAAGTATAAGGCCAGACTTGTAATTAAAGGCTACAATCAACGAGAAGGCCTAGATTACTTTGTTACGTATTCTCCTGTAACGAGAATAACCTCCATTATGATGATACTTGCAATCGCAGCTTTGCGAAATCTTGAAGTACATCAAATGGATGTAGAAACAACTTTCTTATATGGAGAATTAGATGAAGAGATCTATATGGAACAACCTGAGTGTTTTCCTCTCCAAGGTAAGGAAAGAAAGTCTGTAAGCTGGTGAAGTCTTTATATGATCTAAAGCAAACACCAAAGCAATGGCATGAGAAATTTGACAATGTTATGATGTCAAATGGTTTTAAGATCAACGAATGTGACAAATGTTTTTAGGTCAAAGACACTGAAAATGAATATGTCATTTTGTGTCTACACGTTGATGACATGCTAATTTTTGGTAGTGATGATAAAATGATCAAATCTACCAAAGAGATGTTGAAATCAAGATTTGATAAGAAAGATATGGGACCAGCTGATGTAATGTTGGGAATGAAAATATCAAGGACATCGAACGGAATCATTATAAGTCGGTCACATTATGTTGACATGATTCTTGAAAAATTCAACAAAAATGATTTTGGAATATCCAGAACACTAGTAGATACAAATCTACACCTATCCAATAATAAATGTGAGAGCATCTCTCAACTAGAATATTCTAGAGTGATAGGAAGTCTGATGTACTTAACAAGTTGTACTAGACCAGACATAGCTAATACAGTCAGCAAATTAACTAGACATACGAGTAATCCATGAACTAATCACTGGAAAGGAATAGTAAGAGTACTGAAGTACTTGTGATTCACTCGTAATTATGGACTGCATTATGCCAGATATCCTGCAGTCCTAGAATGATACATTGATGCGAACTGGATATCTGATATAAAATATTCAAAATCCACTAGTGGGTATGTATTCACACTATGAGGTGTGGCTGTATCTTGGAAATCCTCCAAACAGAAATGTATAGCCAGATCCACAATGGAATCTGAGTTTATCGCTCTAGATAAATATGGTGAGGAGTCTGAATGACAACGCCAATTCTTAGAGGATATTCCTAGATGGCCAAAGCTTGTGCCAGCGATTTGCATCCACTGTGATAGTCAATCGGCAATAGGAAGAGCGCAGAGCAACATGTCTAATGTGAAGTCCAGACATATATGTCGAAGACATAATACCATTAGACATCTAATCTCAACTAGGGTTATCACTATTGACTATGTAAGGTCAAGAGATAACATTGTGGATCCGCTAACTAAAGTGTTAAACAGAGAACTAGTTGAGACATCATCGAGAGGAATGAGACTAAAGCCCATTAGATAAAAAGTCGATACAATGGACACTCAACCTAGTTGACTGGAGATCCCAAGATCTAGGTTCAATGGGACAACCAAGTTGTAAGACTTAGTTGGATCACTGTGGGGGTTACCCTCAAGTCCAGTCCTATAATGAAACAGTGATGCCCGTAGGAAAAGGTTAAACTATGTTTTTAATGATTCTTATACATCGAAATTCCTAGCTATGGAAATCCGAACAGAGTAATGCGGGTTACTCTTAATTAAGAAGTCACCTATGTGAGAGAGAAGCGGGGCCGCTTCTAAAAGAGAATAGTGAAGAGCTTTATTCTCCAGAGACTCTCACAGAACCAGGCGCATGTTCATGGCCAAAACGAACATAAAAATGAGAACCAAATCGGGTCAGGAAGATACCTGTGTAAGGTGTGTGATCGTTTACACAAAACGGCAGAACAGTTCAAGGATATCACATCTACTGATCAGCCAGTAAAGTAAGCAAACCTCTACAAGGGAAGGTTCAAAGGGTAACACCTACCTATCCTATGCAGGTATCAACCGTTTGAACTTACCAAAAGGTCATCTCTCGTGTCTCCTAGGTCAATTTCATTCATGTGGGGGATTGTTGGAAAATTTGTGACAAACTACCGGTTCGAGAGGGTTATTTGGGTATGATCGGTTTCATGAAAATTAAAGATCAATGTATATTCGAATTCTCATTCGTGAGAGCTTCGAATTGGTATACTCAAACTCACAAATCGATTAATGGGTGAATGAGAAATTGAGTCTCAAAGCGAACCCATTGTGTAGGGAAAATATGCATCCCACATTGGTTGGGTAAAATACTTATATATGGTATATAAGTAGTTGTGTGATAGTAGCTTATTAACATGTGTAAGGGCACGCCCTGCGTACACGAATGATGCTCTGGTTGGACTGTGAGAGTACAACCGAATTTTTGCTACTATGTTGAATTTAATTTTTCCTAAATCAGTTTATTGATAAGGAAAGAATTAATCATTTTCCCTAAGTCAAACGTTTTAAATAAATGATAATGAAAAATGGAAATTTCCATTTTTTGATTAAGGAAATCAATTGAATTAAGGAAATAGTTGTTTTCCGTTTTGGATTCTGATACTTACTTGATCACTAAGTAATCAGAATCAATGATCAATTTTGGATTCTGATACTTACTTAATCACTAAGTGATCAGAATCAATGATCAATTAGGAATAAATCTTTTAGAAGATTATGCTTTAATTAAATTTCCTTTATCATTTAAAACGTAGTAATTAAGCAATTTCCAAAATTGATCTCTTTGACTTGGGTTACATAAAAATAAAATAAAAATAAACCCTAGTCTACATTTTTTCTAGAATTGAAATCATTCTTGCACTCACGAATCAGATGTTTTTTTTTTCTTCTCTCCTTCTCGTTTTTCTTCTTTAATGCATGGTAAGTTTGAACCTAATTTGAGTTCGCTGAGAGTGGTTGTGTTTCGCACTTCCACTGTTGAATCGTTATATCCTGGGAGACAATCGCTATACACATACGGTGTTATATACGGTGAAATTGTCTTAAGGACACCGTGTGAAACATGGGCCTCGATTCCTTAACGTTTTGTTTCTGTTTGTTATGTTCTGCAGATTCGAACCAGATTGTTTTTACGTATTAAAAACAACATGCACATCCACGGGATGAATGAAATAAGGAGAAAGAAAGAAATCAAATTGTTACCCAAACAAGAAATGATAGAAAATTGTTTTGAGTTTTGCTACCATCATTTGAAGAGTGCACCTGTATTTCCACGTCAATACTGTAAGTATCGAGTTTCATAATGAGCCATTTGTAAGATTATCTTTGACCAGAATAGTGATTTTGATGCAACTTTTGTATTAAAATAGTACAACTGTTACATTATTTCATTATTATATCTTTGACCCACTGTACCAAATTTTACACTAAAAAAAATTCCTTTAAATGTTCCATTCATTTCCCTTTTTTTTAATATTTCTTCATAGTTAACATTTCACCTCATAATTAATATAATATTGTAATATAATAAGAAATTATGATATTGATACATTAAAAGAATTTAATTTAACTGGGTAAAATGTTGCATTTATTGTTAAAATAACTTAAATATTACATTTCAACAAATGAAAAAAAGTATAAAAATAAAAGTACATATTTATCTAATATAATTATCTGAATTAGTATTTTGTTTTAATTTATATTGTTTTGAATGAAGTGATTTATTTTTTAAAAAAAATTTGCATTTCAAATTTTTAATTATACACTTCATTTTAGTTTATTATACATGTTAATAAAAATAATAATTAAATCAAATCAAAATCATTAAATAATAAAAATGATCAAATAAAAATAAATTTAATTGATTATGGTAAAAACTATAACTAAACAAATTTTTAAATAAAGGATCAAATCAGAATAGATTGTAATAAATTGGGTTAAACTATCATTACTTAAGAGTGGAATTTGGTGAGAGGATTGTATTAGCTAAAATAGCTAAATTTTAACTAAAAAACTATTTTAGCTAGCAACATTTTATGGGATTACTCCGATCATTCTCTCAATTATAGCTAGTCATTAATATTTTAATATTTTTTATTTATCAATAAAAAATAGTTTAAAAATATTAAAAAATAATAAGAAAGAGAAGATAAGGAGTTTGAAATGACTCCTTATATTTAAAGAGTCGCTTGGTTATTCTCTAAAATAAAGAACCATTTAGAGAGCCTTTTAAGCATTATAAAACCATCATACTAACTATTTTAACTCAGGAGTGGGTTTAAGGAGCTTCCTTAGAGATGCTACGAGGGTAAACCATAAAGAGTTTCTTTTCCCGGTTTCGATTGTGTGAATAAATATCCAATATGAATACATATTATATTGATTTCATTATATCTTGACAAACTCTTAGTCAATTGGTGTAAAAAAAAAAAAGGGTATAAATTTGGTGAGAGGATTGCATTAGTAAAGGAACCGACCATTTATCCATTGATTTAAGTAGTGATTATTACTTAAAATAGTCCAAGCCAACATGTGGGTGACTCGAAAGAACTTACTCCTGTTATCAAAATGAGGTCATAGAGCACTAAAACAAGTCTCCCCCCACTTGATGTGGCCAAGATTTGGCTGAATTATAGCCGTTGGATTGTGAAGATAGCATATTCAAGTGAATTTGAATCCAATCATAGTCGTTGGTATGATTGACTATTAGGTATCAAATGTACTTGCAAAGATCACGGTGGTGGTGGTGGTGGTTTCACATGATAGATTGATGGCCACAACTTTAGTGTACTCTCCAATTCAAGCAAGAACTTTCTTTTATTATTGGATGTTTTGAAGGAAAGCAAATATTCCCATTATTAAAGCCGAAAAGTTATAAAATGACAACACAACACCACCCTTGCTTGTACCACTTATCCGGTCAAAAATCATCTCAGAAATTTGTCACCGTAATATAATCTGATTATCTCATCAGGTTATAATTCCCAATACATACAAGATTTGTTTAGTATAATTATATTATATTAAGTTATATAACATTAGGATTTGATTTTTAAAAAATATATATATTTTTTGTTAACAAATAAATTATTATTCATGTAAATACAAAAAATTATTATTATTTCTCTTCTTATTATATTAGCTAATAGCCTAATACAACTTCTAGTAATTGTATTAGCTAATACAATATCCACTTATTAGACCAATTAAAATATATTAGCTAATACAATACATAATCCAAAACATGTCCATAATCTGAAGAATCCACCTAAGAAAAAAGTCATAAGGGAAAAGTCCAATGAGCCCAGTTACCTTGAATAAAGCCCAACCCATACATATGCCAAGGACAGATGGCCTGAAAGCTCATTAAGAAGCTAAATCGCTATCATTACAACATTTTCAGTTATATTATTCTTATATATACCAAATAATTATAAGAATGGGAAACACAGAGAGAACTGAGGATAATTTACTATATATTTCTCTCATTTCATTCAACCAACATCCTGCTATTTACAACCTTACTTCGCTAATGAACCATACACTAAAATAAAGGCACTAAGTCACCACTATACGTACAATAGTCCATGCACATATCATATGATTTGGATTTAGATTTAGCTCATAAACATGCATAATTGATAGATACACTGCACAAATTGTAAGACCATCAAATTGAAATCCAAATACACTGCAAAATTAATCCAACTATCTGAACCTTATTACACAGACATAACAAACAAGAAGATCAAAATTTAATTTAATTTATTAACATAAAAACTTGATGCCCCCAAATAAATACATGTCATCTATGATTAGCCACACAAGCGTGAAAAGCCTTCATGAACTCTGAAGCAAGAGGAAACGGCAATCACCGATGATCAATAATCTCACTCCAATCCCATCAAATCCAATGTAGAACAAATGTTGAAAATCTGTAAAACACACAAATGAGAAAAGCAAAGAACAAAAATATTAAACAAATCAAAATAACAAAAGGGAGTCCAAACAATAGCCTCAGAATTGCAGAATATCAGCAAGGCTTAGCCAGCAATTTCAGTGCCGAAAGATGGTGTAAATTTATAGATGATTTCCTCACAGGTAGGGGTGGGCACCAACCCAATCAATCAATCCGATCCAACCCGACTAGATCGGCTTGCTTTTAAAGGTGGATTGATAAAACATAACCCAACCCAATCCGATATTAATAATAAAAAATAAATTAAATAATTTTATTTAATATTATATCTACTATAAAATCTCATTTTTAAAATATATTTAAAATTTTTACTCTTTCAACATTTATAATATTATAAATGATAATATAAATATATAATACATTTATTAAAAACATGTAAATATATTATCTTCATCTTTTATATTAATTAACACATCCTAATTATACTTGAAAATACATTTTATTTTTTTAGATTTGATTAAGAATTTAATAAAAAAAATGTATAATAATTATATATAAACTCAAACTATACTGATAGTTGAAATAAATAATAGAATATCCAACTACGAATTATTTGACGAAGTGATTATAATTATAAAATTAACATAAAACTTAAATAGAAGCTTTCCAAATTGGATAAATTATTATATTTTTATTTTTTTAATTATGCAACAAATGTTTAAACAATTTATATTATGTGGTAATTTGATTTCGATGTATTTAAGAAATCTAAACTCAATATTGTATGATATTTAAATGAAAAATTATTTTAAATATGAATTTTGATATAACAAAATTTGAATTCAAATATATTTTTTCTATTGGGCTTAAAAAGCCCAACCCGATCAACCCAACACGTTAAATATTGGATTGGGTTGGATTAAAATTTACATTGGATTGGATTGGGTCAAAAAATTTCAACCCAACCCGACCCGACCCGACCCGAAAACACCCACCCCTACTCACAGGACACAACTAATTGTATTAAACAATGATAACTCCTAATAGTTTCATATGATCCATGCATGGATTAAAGAATTGAATACATTCAAGTCAGAAGATAATCCAAAGAATGGAATACATTCAAGTAAAGAATGACTTCACACCCCGTCAAAGCTACCAAAGGAACACTTTGTGCCTTGGAAGACTCCTCTCTCTCACTTGTTTGATGGGTATATGTTCAGACCGGACATCTTTATAAGGCACCATAGAGGTCTACCACCCAACAAGATAGAGAGGAGGCTTCCAACTTCCAAGGCACCAAGAGAGACATAACCTTTGTAGCCACTACACCACCAACACACCATTTCAATCCATCAAAATCACAATGTTTATAGATATTAAAGAGAGAAAACCAAAATATAAAGAAACATTAATGCATAGAATAATGGCCTCAGAATTGCAGAATGTGTCAGCAAGGCTTTAAAAGCCAATTCAGTCCCGAAAGATGGTGTAAATTTGTAAGTGATATCCTCACAGGCCAAAATTCTATAACAAACAACACAATAAAAGTCAAAAAAGAAATCTTTTTGTAGACATGTTTGATCATGCAATGTTAACAAACACAAAGAGAATGTATGTCTCATGGCCAGTCCCAAATGGTAAAGGCAACAACGCTGCTCCACAAGGCAATGGAATATGAGACCTGCCCGAAAACGGAGATCCAATTAAGGACCTCAACATCTTTGGGGCATTTTTTTGTGACGGTTACTCAGGAATTTACAAACACCAAAGGGTTTGCTCCGATCAAGTACTGGACTTCCGGGAAGAAAGCCCCGTCACATTACAACAATCAATTACATGAGAATTAAGATACAACAATTAAGTCAAAGATTGCTCCTTGTTCCCTCAGCAATTATAGAACAGAGTATTCAATCAACTAAATTTCAGTATTAGCATGGTATTGAAGCATCCTAGGGAACACAAAAAATTTCAACTTGTTAGGAAATCCTATGAATTTCAAAGATTTAAGATAAACCCATAAATATTAATAACGACAAAATTAATAAACTGGAAGACATACAAAGGATTGAATAAAAAAATAGTTTTTTAGAGAAAATTCCCTCAAAAACCCTAAACCATAACACTCAATCATGAATCATCAGAGATACATTAGCATGTTTGAATCTATCATTGGGAATAAAATATAGATTAAAACCCAGAAATCAGACGAACAAACAAACCCAGTAAATCATATAAATCAATAGATAAATTGAAGCACAAACAAAAAACACAAATTCTACAAAACAAAGAGAGTTACAAGAAAAAGAGAATCTAGGAAACTCAGATAAATGTTGGAAGATGTTATATTCCCTGACCTTTGAAGGGTCTCATAATGAGCTGGGATTATGCATTTATCATCATTGAAACGAAATTTCTTTCTTCTAATCTCAGCAAAAACACTAACAAATCTCCATTGAAAACGAAATGAAAACACAAACACGTAGACGGATCAGTTTTGTTGAAATCAGAATCGTAAAAATAAAGACTTCTGATAAACCTCAATAGAGACCTGGTGACAGAGAGAGGAAGGGCTGCCGAGTTTGATTGAAAGTGAGAAGGGAATTAGGGTTTTATAAAGGCTAGGGTTAGGGTTTTTGTGGAAAGGATGATTCTGTTTCCAACTATAACCCTGACCGTCTTATTTAATAACAACTTTACCATCATAAGGCCCATGTGCTACAGTTCAAATATTTGCGGCCCAAATTGAAAAGGCTTGTAAATATTTTTATTATTATTAATATTACAAATCTCCCATCACCTTTAAACTATTATTTGACGTACAGATACAAATGTTTTTATTTTACAAATCTCCCCTATGGACTAACATTGTTAGCATTCCGTTAGTGTTGATTGAATTTTACCGTTAAAAAAATTAAAATGTCTCTATTTAAGCTTCAATTGTATGAATCGATCATTATATCATTATACTTTAACCAAATAAATTAATGAACTGATACAAAAAGTAAGAATGTTAACTTATAAATGAGAAATTATTTTATAGACAATTTTATCCTTAAAAATAACAAAATTAAAAATGAATCAAAAACATTGAAAATGAGTATTTTTTGGATTTATTAAAAAGATAAATAAATAAATACATATTTTGGTTTATTTTTAATGTTTTTGGTTCATTTGTAATTTTATTATTTTTAGGGATAAAATTGTCTATAAAATAATTTCTCATTTGCAAGTTAACTTTCCCGCTTTTCGTATTATTTTATTAATTTATTTTGTAAAAGTATGATGGTGTAATAGTTAATTCATACAATTGAAGCTTAAATAGAGATATTTTAGACTTTTTAACAGTCAAACTCAATCTACACAAACAGAATGCTAATGATATTAGTACATAGGAGAGGTTTTTAAAATAAAAACATTTGTAACTATACATCTAATAATAATTTAAAAGTGAGGGGATGTTTTTAATATTAATCCTCTTTATTTTTTTTTTAAAATCGACAAGATCTTGACAGATATCCATGATGGGGTATGCGGAAACCATACAAGGGGTAAAAGCTTGGCACATAAGGCATTAAGACAAGGTTTCTATAAACCCACCATGTCCGTCGATGCTTATAAGTTTACGGAAAGATGCGAGATATGCCAGAGGTTTGCTAATGACATTCGTCAACCCCCAAAACTGCTAAGAAATCTCATGTCCCCATGGTCATTCGCCATGTGAAGGCTCGATCTCATCGAACCAATTCCTACGGGTTTGAAAAGGGTACGAAACACACTATTGTGGCTATCTACTATTTCACAAAGTTTGTTGAACTGGAATCCCTCGTGCACATCACTAAAGCTAACACCAGCAACTTCGTCGAGAAAATATCCTATATAGGTTCGGTGTCCCAAACATAATCATCACCGACAATGGCACCAAGTTTAATAATGAGAATTTCAGAGGACTATGCAAGCAGTACAAGATCAACAACCGTTAAGCCTCCTATGTTTATCCACGGACCAATTGGCAGACCGAAGAGGTGAATAAAGTAATAAAGAATACTTTAAAGGCGAAACTGGATGCAAAGAAATGGAACTTGACGGACAAATTTCATGCAGTTTTGTAGGCGTACCGGACGATTGAGAGAACCTCTATATAAAAGAAATCTTTCTCTTTAGCCTTCAGGACCAAGGCAAATTATCCTTGTGGAGACATCTTACACCTCCACGATGGTCCCGCTATATGATCTCGAGACAACATAAGCAAGCTAAGTCAAAACTTTGATGAGTTGAAAGAAAGAAGAGACTTGTATCAAATTAGAAATGCAACATATCAACAAAGAATGACCAGATATTATAACTTGCACTTTTACATGCACAAAATCCAGATCTGGGACCTAGTTCTAAGGAGAGTGTCTTTGAACATGAAAGAAAATGTGGTAAGGCCTCTCACTGACAAATGGGAAGGGCCATACCGAATGGATGGTATAGTAGAGCACAGAGCATAATCCATTACCCGACCAGGAGGATGAGTTCTACCCTATCCTGCAATGCTTTGTACTTGAAGAATTTCTATCCATAAGCAGGATCTATTTGATGTTTTAAACTTCTTAAGAAACAATTTGACATGTTTTTAGTCTTGGATTTTTTAGTTTTTTTTATAAGCATGTTATCTTTATAGATTTTATAGATTAATAAAATCCCTAGCAGAATACATTCTTCTCAAAAGTCGAACTAAAGCATTATGTGCAAAAATGTTCAACAAGAACAAATATTAAAGGCCGAAAAGGTCATCTCCTGAGCATAAACTCGAGTGCTATAGAATCGCTAAGGTAGGTACAAGTGCTAGGGAGGCTGATAAGTTGTGAATGTTCTCGACACACCTTCCGAACTGATTGTGCAAAAGCATTATCTGTAATTCGGCCACCTTGATGTGTTGGGTTACCTGGAGTACCACTTGAGAGCACCATCAGGGAAGACCTAGTGAGATGCATAGTTGTATTGGTTATTATGCATAACCAATGATTTGGCAAACCTCTGTAGCAGATAAAACCAGGAGACGTCCTAGGTGACTTGCGCAAGGACCTATGTGTACGATCGGGGGTGAGCCTTGATGAGACACTTTTGAAAGAAAAAAAAGTAATAAAAGCAACCAAGGCAATAGTAAAAAAAACAAACGTTGTTTGGCTGAGCATAAAAAAAAATAGCCGAAAAGGCAACCCTAACAAATCTCTATAGGATAGCTAGCAGCCAAACAAGAACTAACTTTAAGACAAATCAAATAATAAAATACTCAAGTAGTACAAAAAGTTAATTATCATTTATAAAGGTATTATGTACAAATCAGAAATAGCCATTAGAGGGTGGGCACATTCAAAAGACCCTACGTTAGTCAAACAAAAAAGGAAAAACATAAACAAGTCAAGAAGTTAGGGGCAGATCACAGGATTCAGGGAACTAATCTTCCCTTAGAGCAGCTTAAGTCTAGTATCCACTACCACCACTCATGTCAGGCATCATCTCATATTTGCTTAGCAGGCTTTAATTTGATCGTCATGCTAACACAAATGTTCCATCCCTTAACCATGAGTTGTAGTCCCTACCTGGCACGGGACTAACATTAGGGTCTTCGCCTTTAACGCCACCCTTCTGGCTCGCGTAGAAAGTAGATAAGACACTTTCAAGAGGTCTTTAAGATGCATGTGATGTGATTTTTTGTTCATACTCCGACAATAAGCAGTACACTCCCTCATCTGAGCCTCTAGGGACCTGTTCACATGCCTTTTGATCGATTAACACCAGTTGTCCCTGGCTCTAACAGTTGCCCTAATTTTCACCCTGATGAACTCCCCGGCAGAGACCAAGCCTTGCTGAAACTTCAAAACAATAAGAGCGTCATAGGCAGGAGATCTCTTAAGGAGGTTGATAGTCTGAACCTCTAGCCCGAGTCTGACATCTCTTAATAGAGTCTCTACAGTAACTGATTGACGGTTCAGATATTCAATTCTCCGCTCGTAACTCAACCTGGCCTTCTTAACATTTTGCTTGGATTGAAGCATCTCTAGTATAACGGCCATGATGTCTTTGGTGGACTTTAGCTCTTCCTCAACAGTCGAAGCCCTCTGATCGACTTTAAGTTAGGAAGCAAGGTATTGGTCCACAAACTTTTGGTTCACCTTAAGCTTCTCAGTAGTAAGTCTGCTTCACTCTCCTTGAGCTATGCCTTCAAACACTTGATATTTTTTGCCGATAAAAGTTTGTATGATATGCATCAACCAGCTCGGAGACGGTGCTGCTATAGAAATTTTTGAGCTTGTTAGGGATGGTTCCGATCCTTCTCCCTTATTTTTTACTGGGTTCAAACCAAGGTTTTGTATGAAGAAGTTGTGTGACTTAACCACTTCACTACAATATTAATATATATATTGTTTGATTAGTTGTTTTATTTTTTAAAATAGATGTTTGCAGGCCTTACAAACCGGGCCATAGACCTGCACTTGGCCACAGGCCACAGGTCCACCTGTGAGGTATGTGTGCCTCACTCTTGTGGCCCAACCTGGGCCTGTTTGGTACCAGGCCTTGTCCTACCTTGTTTTTTAGTCGGGCCGTGCCAGGCTTGGCCTGATCATTGGTCGGGTTGGTTAGGCTTGGCCTTCCGGGCCAGGTCCATTTTGCAATCATTAGTCTTGTATGAGGTAAGGTTAGGTAGGGCCCGTAAGATTGGATTTTTTTACATCCCTAGTTTTTAATACACACATCCAAAGGAATATCTATGGTTCTAAATTCGTTAAATAAATTTTTTTAGTAAAATGCAAATTCAATGTCCTGTCCATACTAAGGAATTTCCGATTGTGTATATATATATTGCATTTTGTGCTCTATCCAATATTGTATACTGAATTTTAATGTATGTGAATTTTGCTTAAATTTGTTTCAATGCGTAAATAGTTGAAAGGGAAAATTTGGAAGGTTGTCACAAGCGTAGGTATGCAAACATTTCACTCCAATCTGTAGCATCTCCAATACAGTTGTGGGGTGTGAAAAAGTTGGATGCCGAACTTTTACGACATGTCCAATTTTTTTTCCCTTTTTCCCTTTTTCCCTTTTTATTTTATTTCCTTATCAAAAATAGGTAAAAAAAAATTAATGTCAATTTCAAATACCAGTTGAGTCAACAAAAAAAACTAACTATGTAACAAACCGTCTGAAAGTAGACGGTCATGTTGATAATGTCTAAAACTGTTTTTACCACATCAGCTTGATGTTGAATATACACAGCTGCATTGGAGATACGTTTTTTTAATAGACTGTCTATTTATCCTACATGACATCTTTTTTTTTTCCATAAGTCACTATTGTATTGAAGATGCTCTTAGACAGTTTATTGGACACTGTCAACATGAATGACTCTGCAATTACATTTGTGACAACAGAAAGTAATTGGTGTTTTGTCATAAATGTAATTACTGTTTTTATTAAAATAATAATACTGTTAGTTAAATAAATAATAATAATAATAAAGAATAGGTCATTTAAAAACTAGATGTATTTTGTTCGGAAGCCATTTAGTTTAAAATGTTGATTTGGTTGTTTATCAAATATACATTTATTACATATAGAAGGTAAGTCTTTTTACTTTGTTACTATGTCAACAATTTTTGACAAACAGTTCACACTTACATTGAATATGCTCTTAACGCAATTCATCCGTCCAATATAAGGAGAATTGTACCTATAAAGGTTTTCCATAATTTCATACCGATGGCCAAAGATAATTTCATAGGTACACCTCCATTGTAGATTAGAGATGCACGTATTATCCTCCACTTCAAAACGTTGGAGAAGGTTGCATCTACTGCTGGTTCCTAAACCTAATTTTTTATCATTATCTCCAAACTTTCTATCCCCAAATCAACCCAAAACTACAATTATACTTTTATCTTAACAACATTCCAAATCAAATGACCTACAACATTTTTTTTTTGTTGAAATGATCAATTCCAAAAATTTAGATTAAGATCCTTTCTTTTCAGTTACCCGATAGGTTGGAAAATCAGGAATAAGGAGAAGAGATAGAAAATGTGAAGAGAGGTTGACCAAGACCTTTCTTTTTCCCTCTTATTAATTTTTATTTAATCTTTAAAACACCTAAAATGACTATAAATTAGCCCATTTTTAAAATTATCTTTATTTTTAATTTTTTAAAAATATTATATTAATTCAGAATTTTTGGAGTGGAGATTGACTCGAACTCCAACCGCATAGCTACAACTTTTGTCAATGTAGAATAATCATGCTTTTACATCAAAGTGCAATAAAAGAACCCCTATGTAGTGCTAGTGCTAGTGCAAATAAACATAGCCACAAGCCCAAAATACTTGTCTGCATCTTGTAAAATTTAAATATATATAGGGAAGCTTTGAATTTAGCCTCTAATTGTTTTTTTTTAATATGATTATTTTTAACCGTATTTGTTTTTTTTTTGGTGCCACGGCTCCTGAAGTTTCATAAATACATCAATTATGTCATTATGTTAGATAATTGTTAATCAAATTTAACGGTCATAATGAATTTTTGTCTTTAAAACACAACATCGTCTTTCGAAGCTCAATATTTGAACTTTTAAGTGTAATAATTAAGTCATTTTTCACTAAATAAATAATATTTAACTATAAATTAAGCTAGAGCTGGATTGGGGAAGATGGAACCACCTTTTCTCACAGAGATCCATCTCTAGATCTCCAGTCATCCACTCAACCGTTTCTTTTCTTTTACGTTTTAAAGTTTTTAAATATTATTTTAATCTCCACTGTCTATCTCGAAAATTTTGTATGCACCCGGTATAATACATCCTAGCCAATAGTTGTATGCCATGTGGTATGGAGAACTCATTTGATTGGTTTTCCATACACCCATTGGAAGGGTGCATTGCACCAGGTATATGTAAGATTTTCTCTTCAAATGGGCAATATCTTTTAAAATTATTTTTTTAAGAGGTTAAGTTATACACTTTTATATGGTCAGAGAGTAATTCGTTTATTTTCAAAATTTGTTTGACGATTAATGTTTTTTTTGAAGAGATCTAATCGATGTATTTACGAAACTTCTGGGAGCACAAGCACAAAAAAAAAACATGATTAAAAAAAACTAATAATTTGAAAAACATTTAGGTATTAAATTGATAATCGCCATATATTATAAATAAAAGAGTTCATGGTAACAAGTTTTGATTTTAATCGGGCTCTATTGCCAACTAAAAATATTCCAAATTTCTCACCACATCCATCGATCAAATTTCCAGTTTGTTTTGGCATAGTCCACTCTATTAGGTAAATATAGTTATAACAATTTAGCTCAAAAAATAAATGGCACAATTTGAAAGGGGTGTTGTGCAAATATCACCAGTTTAGTAATGTAAGTTTAAAATGCACCATTTAACGTAAAGAGACGAAAATACTCTGATAAAATTGAAAAAAAAAAAAGAGAAAGTTGTCGTTTGTGAGTTTGAGAAAAGCAACAGTGAGAAAGAAACAGACGGCAACGAATCGACGGCGAGAAAATCGACAGGTTATTGACCGGAACGGAATACAGTACATTTCGCAGCGATTGACAGAGGTAAGTTCAGTATAAACTTATCACTGCATTTTAGAATTGTTCTGTTGATTGAAATTGTAGATTAGGGTTTACAATGGTTGTGGTTTTGGTTTGGGTTTGAAATGAGGTTGAACATGTTATGAGGAAGATGAAATTGTGGTTTCGAGCATTTTTTTTTTAAAAAAAAATAATAAATCGAGAATATTTCAAGCAAAATCGAGGAAATTTTAATGAAAGATTCGAGGAAATTTTTCATACGATCGAGATAATTTCTCAAAGGATCGAGAACATTTTAAAAGCATCGAGAATATTTTTAAAGGATTGAGAAATTGTTTTAAACGATCGAGAATATTTTTCTATGTTGTTGTTGTCGATGTTGAATCAGGCTGGGTTTCATACTGCACGACCGGCTGGACTTAAGAAATTTGAGAAGACAAGTAATCCGTTTGAAGTCAGTCTGGTGTCTGAAAAACATGTCCCCCAGCAGAAGAAATCGTAAGACGTTTCGTAATAGTAACTGTAAGATTATATTATTATAAACCTAATGTTTTATCAACGTTTTTTAATGTGTCCAACTGCATGGGTAACTGTGGTCCCCACACGTTGAGATTGATCGAGTACTTACTGACGGACAGAAAGGATTTCGATTGGTCGGAAGACAATATGGGGATCATTCAGGAGAAGATGGCCGTTGAAATATTTGCAAACTCCCGACCCGTTTAGATTTATGTAGTTATTCATTTGTATACGTACCAATTATTTTGTATATGTACCAATTATTTTGTATATTTACAAATTCTTTTGTATATGTACCAATTGTTTTGTATATTTATCAATTATTTTGTATAAAATTGTTTACATATGTATATATACAAATCATATTTAAATACAATTGCATTTCAGTCGGCCATCAAATTGAAATACAAATGCATTTTAGTTAATGAACAAGTCATACGAGTTCAAATTATCACAATGTCATCATGATAACGCCTCAAATCATTCCACGGTGGAGTCTCTATTAGGGCACGTCTGTCTGTTGTGACCAACTGTATGACAGATACTACACTTGCGTTTGTATTCCTCAAGAATAACTGTGCTCGGACCTTCATTACTCAAAGCTGGGTTAGAACATCTTCTCGAATTATGCCTTGGTTGTCGCCAGCGTCTACAATTCTGTATAGTTGTTCTCTCCGAAGACGAGATAAGGCGTGAAGCCCTCAGTCGGCCATCTTGTCTCCTTGAGCTTGGATTCAAATTGACTCTCTCAGCGATGTCAGATGGCATAATCCGAGTGGAAGGATGTCCAACCGGCATAATAGGAACCGAGTAGGCATCAATAAGTGTTTGTCGCTTGTAGTAGTCCGCACAGAGAGAGGTGAAATCCATGTTTCGGTCCCTGTAAAAATATTGAAAACGAACGGATTCACGTTTAAGTAATATTAACCGTACACAAAAGTAATTAATATACCTTGCGGCAGCGAGAGCGTGAGAACATGGAAGAAGGTCTATTTGGAACTTGTTGCATGTGCAGGTCTTCCGGGCTAAGTCAACGGTCCACTGTTTGCCAACCCGCTTCACCGAGAATATGTTCCAGTCAACTAGATTAACGGTCATAAAATTACACTTATCAGCACGTTTGAGGATCACAAAATGTGCTGCGTCGGTCAACTAATGACGCATGGATTGTGCAGCCCTATACCGATCGTGAAACCAACGTTGTAGCATATTCCTAATGAACTCTGCTAAAGTCAACACAGGCAGTCGCCGTGCAAATTTAAGGCATGAGTTTATGCATTCTACAGCATTTGTTGTCATGACCCTATACCTTCTGTCGGGACAGTGTACACGGGACCACTTCTGTGGACCGACATCAATTACATATTCATATGCATTCGGGTGCAAGTTTCGTAACTATTCCATGCGCCGGTTATATTGTAACTCGGTGTACGCATGGGCTGCTTTGTCCATTATTACGGTAACATCCTTTCTATGATATCGCTTTTTAATATTTTCATAAAAGTGCCAGCAACATATGATATGGGTGGCATAAGGAAACACTTTAGAAATCCCTGCTTCAATGCTTGCATATCGATCAGAAATGAAAACCAAATCATCTATATGGCCGATGGCACCTTTCAAGCAATCTAAAAACCACTCCTATGATAGGTTGTTTTCTGAGTCACCGTACCCAAAAGCAATTGGATAAACCTGTTCATTCCCATCTTATGCAGTTGCAACAAACATTGTGCCCCCGAATCTACCCTTTAAATGGGTACCATCAACGACAATAACTGGATGCATACACTCTGAATCCTCTTACTGAGGCACCCAACGACATGACAAAGTATAGAATTTACCATTTTCATCGCACTGTAAGTCAGTAATCGTTCCGGGATTTTGTTGTTCCAACACGTAACCGAATGATGGCAGCAGTCAGAAGCTTTCCTCATACCTTCCATAGGTCAGTAACAATGCATAATCAAGGGCTTGATGTGTCTTACTGTATATTATTTTGATGTCATACATTGTTTTCATGTCGACGATTATGTCCTTCGGACGCATTAGTCGACCATCTTGTTGCTGCAATCTAGGTGCAACCGCTTCTCCAATTATGACTGCACTAGCTTGTCAATGGTGACGGTGAATCTCCTCCAACGGAAAAGTGTGTTCGTTGATAAAACTTCTTACTTGAAAGTATGTCGCTTCATATATCCTAACCGCTCTTAATTTCCACGTACAGTTGTCTATCAAACAAACCCAATGTAATGCTGTCTTATTCGACCTTTTGACCTTCACTGGAAGTTATGCCGCATTGCAAAATGCCCAGCCAATCTCTTCAAATCCTTTTTTAGCAGGAAAAAATTGACCTTTATATATCATGCTCGTAGATTCATCTTCTACCAAGTTTTTGCTTCCACCCATACTAAACGAGTATGATTCTGCTCCTGGAATAACCCACGTTCTGGTATTCTCAGAATCAACTGGAGTTACATCAGGCAGAACCTCAGATGTCTCAGCTATATGTACTGTAGTGGAACTACATCTGTGTACACGTCTTGCACGTCTTTCCCTTTCGAACTGTTATTCATCTTCCTCATTGTTCGCTACATTATGTACCGGATGCAAATTTGGCTCATTAGCCACCTCATGGATTGGTAAGTTATGAGGTTCATTGTTCTGCTCATTGTACATCTCATTGTATTGGTGGTTGTAATGCCCATAATTCATTTCAATATGACAACCGAAACCACCGTCCAATTGAGCTCCAACTATATCACCATGGTCGGCTACTTTCGGTTGGCCACCACATAGGTTTTCTCTACCGTCAATCACACTTCTTTCTGTGAACAACTGGTTGCTTCCGCCTGAAGATTGAAAATGTTAGGTGTTATTATAATGAGGGATTTCTTCACCTATGACGCCTCTGCATCCCTCTCAATTAAACTGACACATTCTTAAGGGATCACCCTATCTTCCCCCTAGCATAAACAAAACATCATCGTCATTTCTTATAAATGTGTGACATGTTGTCCCGGGAACGATTGATATAGATTGTAGATCAACAATGTATTTGTTCACATCGTACTTCACAACGGTTTGTACGATCGACACCAGCTCTTCGTAAGCCATATTTCTAGACACATTCCTTGGTTATCGGAACCAAGAAACTTTTGACTTCCATCAGGTAATTGCTCTCATCGACCGTTGTAAGATATTACTAATCTAACCCGATTCATTGTCCTATGAAAATCATCATCACAAACAATTATTAACAAATAAAAAAAACTTTTACAAGTACTAAGAATTACAAAAATTTATCAACTGTAACGGATCGACCACATGTTCAAACGGATTGAACTTCTTTAGTAATGGATCGACAACATTTGCAAACGGATCGAACTTTTTGGAAAGGGATCGAGAACATTTTGTAAGTGATCGAGCTTTTTTCAAATGGATCGAGTACTTTTTATAAGGGATCAAAAACTTTTTCAAGGGATCAAAAACTTTTTCAAGGGTTAGAGAATAATTAACAACGGATCGAGAACTTTTATAATGGTTCCGTCGGTTCGATTCGAGAACTTTTATCGAGAATATTTGTTAAATTATCGAGAACTTTTATCAAGGGATCAAGAACTTTTAACAAGGGAACGAGAGTTTTTTCTAAGGGATCGAGAACATTTCTAACGGTTTGAGAGCTTTTTTAAGGAATCAATAATATTTGTCAAATGATCGAGAACTTTAATCAAGGGATCGAGAACATTTTTAAGGGACCGATAACTTTTTCTAAGGGACCAATAACTTTTTCTAAGGGATCAAGAAATTTTTTAAGGAATCGAGAACGTTTTTAAGGGATCGAGATTATTTGTCAAATTATCAAGAACTTTTATAACGGTTCGAGAACTTTTGTCCAGGGATCGAGAACTTCTCCTAAGGGATCGAACATTTTTTTGCCGAGCATTTTTTTCAAATAATCGAGCTTTTTTAAACTAAACAAAACCTCGTTCCAATATTAAATAAGCTCGATTCATCTTTAAATATTCTCGGTCACACAAGAAAAAAGCACGGATGTTTTCTATTTTCATACATTCTAGTGCAAAATCTGAAATGGATACATTGATATCGAGGAATGGATACATTGTTAACCCACACAGAAATGAATACAAAATATCTAAAATGCATAAAAGAATATTAAGTGAAGATCATAAATATTTGTTACCTTCTACTGCCAAATCTGGAGAGAGAGTCAAGTTTTTCAGACAAGTTTTTTTGGGAGATACCAACGAGTTCAGAAAGTTACTTTTTAAAAATTAAAGTTTAGGGGCAATTTGGGTAGTTCACCATAATAGGTGCATTTTAAACTTAAGTTATTAAAATGGTGACATATCTCACAATTTCAACATTTAGTTTAAGGGTCTTTTAAAAAAAAAAAGATTAAACAATATGTAAATATGTTATCAGGATAGTCTTAGAGAAAGAAAATACTATTTTGTTATTTTTCATTTATCGCGTGCGAATCCCTTCATTCTCCGTCGTTTTAGTTTCCATCGTCGTCCTCTATCAACTCTCGTATACCATGTCTGGGTGGATACTAGGTTTGAAGAGCCTAGATCTAGCAAACCATCAAGTTTGGTCATCTTCTGGAGATGCAGAAATCCCTTGATGTGGCCTTGGTTAGAACAAGAGTCAAGAGATGAGCCTTCTTCATATTTGTCCCCCATGAGAATTTATCTATTTAGATTTAATTTAAGTATACTTACAATATCCATCTCTATACTAACATTTGTTTCAACTTTCAAACAAAATTCAATCCAATTATTCTTAAAAAGAAAAACACGGTTATTAATTTATCCTTAAAATAAAAGAGTTGAGATTAGAATGGATGGTAAGAGTACTTTTAATATACTTATTAAAAACATTTCTTAAAGACACTTTAAATAAGATATTTGTTAAAATCAAATCAGTGTTCCAATAGACTCTTTAAATGAGATTATTCAAAATAGATTTTGCTTCTCTCTTCAATATTGAAGAGTACTTCTCCGCATTCATTTATTATTATATTATTTTTTATATCACATCATCGTTAATATTTAATATATATATCATTTTTATCTTTTTAATTAAATGATTTTTATATCTATCTAAAAATAATACTACCTTCAAACACACATATATATATATTTTAAGAAAGAAACAGAGATCAATGGAAATCACCCCGTAAGAACCTCTCATACACGGAGGGTATTCTTCCATCCAAAATTAATCCCTAACGCTAGTTAAAGCCAATTTGGATAAAGTGTCAGTGACCACATTCGCTTTTCTACCCATTATAGGCCACAGAACAACCTGGGACATCACGCAGCCAGCTTTTAATTTCCTCAATAACTACACCAATGTCTGCTAAATTTAATTCCCCCGCAGCAACCAAACTCACAACACCAAGTGCATCCATTTCCAGCACAAAGGGAACCAAACCAGACTCTACAACAAAGATAATGCCTCTCAAAACTGGTACTGCAGCAGCCACAAGAGGTGAGTAATTTGCTTGAAGACAATGCACAGTAGCCCCGGTGGTTACGAATCACCACTCCCACGCCCACTCGCTGATTTTCCCCAGAGATTGCTGCATCTGTGTTAATTTTGTAGAGACCCTCAACATGAGGTTACCATTTAGCCTCCATTGGTCTATTGCCCTCACACCTGACATCAGACGTGTTGGATGCCTTATAACAAGCCAAATAGTCCATTGACCTCACAAATGCAAAAGACACATCCATATCAGATTTTTGAATGGGCAGTGGTATTTCTAAGATGTCAAATTCGCCATAGAATGATGCTAAGTAAAGCACCCTCATCACTGCTAAGACTGAGGAAACAGCTTCACAAGAATACATGAAAACTAACTTGAGCAGTCCCAAAGCGCGGGTCGTAGTTTCCACAGAATTCTTACAAATTGGGCAAGATGCACTGACATCTATATTCCTTGTAGCTAAATTAGCCATAGTCGGAATCCAATCTTTCGAAGCTCGCCATAGGAAAATCTTCAATTTAGCTGGTATATTCAAAACCCAGATTGATCCCCACCACAAGCCAGACAGCTTCAAGTCTGAGCTACTCAGCTTGCACCCCAAATCTATACCAACACATTACCCACTTTTGACAGAAAAGTTCCCATCTTTTGTAAAATGCCAATATAAGGGGTCCTGAAGACGAAAAGAAGTCGTTGGAATTGACAAAATTAAATCCACATATCACATATGCTGGCATGAATACTTCATTTATCAGAGGACCATTCCACATATATGAAAATAGTGTATTTGAAAAGTTAATATTTCTAACTTGAAAAAAATGGAGAGTAATTAGATTCTTCAGTTTGTGATTGCACTTAGCCGAAGAATATGGAACGCAGACCATCTTTTCCTTTCCGTCAGGAGCAAAGTATCCTTCCTTGCCACAGTTGAAACACGTTTTGTCAGCTTTACCCTTCTTACCACCTGCTTGCCTCGCTTGAACTTGGTAGTATTAGCCTTCTTCCCATTTTGCCTATCATGGTAGTCCTTGCGCTTTTACCCAGATGCTTTGCGCGAACTAGATTCAGCAACATAAGACGAGCTATTAGCCTTAGCAGCTTCCAAACGCTCAGCTTCAAGCTCCAAATGACTCGAAAGATAATCAAAGGTCTTTATATTTTCAGTGTGCTTCATGTTAAGTTTCATATGCTCCCATGAGTCAGGTAGGGAACAAATGCCAGCTTGGACTTGCTGTTGTTAAGTCAACTACTCAACAGTTATGTTCTGATAACACTCCAATTTAAATCAATTGGGTACTTGTTTATCACTCTGACCCACAATGGGAGTCTGTTTGGGCTAAACCCATAAGCCCAAAAACCAACAGTAAGTTTTCGGAAACGATACTGTTCATTGGAATATAAGGTCTCGTTCTGCAGCTGTTTTTCAGTCCGTTTCGTATTTATTTTTTAAAAACGATTTCGAAAACGCGTTCGTTAACCGTTTTTCATTTTATTTTCAAAAAAAAAAAATGAAAAACAAAATCAGTTTTAAAAGTCAAAGATTTGAAAAATACAAAATACTTGTTTTTCGTTTTTTTTTTTTTTCATTTTGTTTTTTATTTTTTTAATATTAAAAAAAATCTTAAACTATTAATTGTACTATTATGTGTTTAATATGACTAGGACAAGACAGAACAAGATTTTTAAATTACCAAAGTGTCCCTCTTATATATATTATTATAATATAAATTATAATATATGTAATAATATTTATTATATAATAATATATATATTATAATTATTTATTTATAATTTAAGAGTTTAGTTTTGATTAATTCATTTTTTTGATATGTTTGTTTGAATTAATTTTTGATGTGTTACTTTTGTTTAATTTAAAAATTACAATACAAAAATTATATTGGTTAATTATTTAATAAATTTGTTTATAGTTGTAATAATATTAAACAAAATACTAAAATTGTTATTTCAATTTTTGATAATTTTCGGTTAACCTACCAGATGAAACCAATTTTTTTTTGATAATTTTTGATAATTTTCGGTTAAAAATGAAACCAAAAATACTGTTTTCAATTTATTTATTTTTTTCGAAAAAACAGCAATTAAAAAACGCTTACAGGATGGACCCTAAATTGTAAAACTAATAGTCTACGAGGTGCATCACCGATCAAAAGACAATCATAAAGTCAGAAAGCCTTCTCAGTGAACCCAATTGCCTGATGATCGACTGTTTTAGTGAAGAGAAAAATTCTCTTCTTGGTCCTATTTATTTATGTTTTATTTGTCTCTGTTTTGTGTTGCAAAAATGCACACACACAGCACACAAAAACACCCACAGCACACAACATACCTTTTTGCTTAGTGCACACACAACAAGCTCTATCTTCTTGTCACGGTATGTTAGCTGATTTCTATACGGTTTTAAGGGACTATCCTAAATTCAAAGCTAAGTGACTACACTTTAAGTAAATCGACAAGATCATTTCAAGTTAGTGCCTTCAGCGGTGTGACACATCTTTTTTTGACCAAATTCCATTGTTTAGGTCCCAAAATCACAGATCTTGTTATTTTAGGAAACTTTCATTTTTAGTCATAAGTTGACTTTGACAAGTCAGAATCGTTTGCCGTCAATTCTGTCTTGTACAGGGTTGTTAGTATTATTTAATTTTCGTGATTTTGTTATTTTTGGCAATTTTTGCTATTTTTGATAACTTTTGCTATTTTTGATAATTTTTACTATGTAATCTCGTTTCTTGTCCAATAAAGATTCGGGTTAGGGTTTAAACTATCTAAATAACCTTGTAAGCCGAAAGACGCATTAACTTTTGATTCAATAAAAATTTTAGAATTATTTCTCTTTATTTCTGGTAATTTCCAGTATAATACGGAGTATATACGTCAGTTTTATTCCTTTATATTTTTCACTACAATGTTTTTCAAATATATATACATAACACTCTATTTTTATGTGTTGTGTTTTCCTGCCGTATATATGCAGTTGTTTGATTTTGGAATAAAAATGAGCCCATCATTTGGGCAGATATGCCAAGAGAAATATTATTTGGCAAAAGAAAAAGTTAACTTAATTAGAGTGACATAGCTATTTATGATTTCTTCTTAAAAAGGATATGCACCCAAAAATGGGAGCAATTAGGAGTTCTATACAATGAGAAGGCATGCCATGCCACCTTCATTGAATCACCAAAGCTTTTCAGGATGGAAGATGCCTATGAAAGTTGATCTGTATATCTGGAAAAATAAGGGAAGTTGCATACTTAAAAGTGCAGTCACGGGGATCTAAGCCAGAATAGTAACCAGAATAGAGATCCATTTGAATTTGTCGTGGAGTACGATCCAGAGAGCTGCAACAAAAGCTACCATCATAGTGGTAATGGCGAAAAAGAGAGAAGCAAGACCTATCAGCAGTTTTAGAGGAAGTTTCTTCAGGAAATCTTCTTCTGCATAACGAGCCGTCAGGATAGATAGAAACATTACTACGGATGTTAAAGACGAAAAGAGGGCCAGTGCATCTGAAATTATGAACAGTGTAAATGCTTTATCATGTAAAAATATTGGAAAGCCTTCACCATTGTTGCCTCCAGGTACCGTAAAAGCTGCAGAAAACACTACAGTGGCTACAAGAGTTGTCACAACCATGCAAGAATTTGATGTGTCTTTCATCCATTTTTCTGCCTTCTCAACCAATGTCTCATGGTTCTTAGTAAATAGTTGCCTAGGTGTAAGTCCAGCATTGTCTTTCTTTTCCTTGATAGAAGTGTTAACAAGTTTCTCCACCTCCTACAACATTAATTAAAGAGATTACGACATCAAAGTTTCAATAAATTAATTGGCAAATACAAATTCAATCACATTTAACCAACACATAAAAGACTATTAGGTCAAACCTAGACCGTAATACCATGTTAGTAACCATCAGATCTAAAAACGTAAGTTTATTGAAAAAGATCCAACAATAGCATTAAAACACTCTAATGTATACGGAATAACTATAATAGTATTAGTACAAGCACCTGAAACCACTGTAATTCTCTCTGCATCTGTAGAGCTGTACCGGATATAGATGATAGTTGAGGAGGAGGTGCCAACTTAGCTACCAGATTCATCATAATTGACTCCGATCCTCTCTTCTCCTTTAAATTAAGTTCGATCAGCTTACTATCCGTCCCTTCAGTCAATTGACGAAATGCATTTTCCCTCGCTCCAGGAGCTAACAAGCACTCTGTAGCCGTCACGGATAAAAGATTGAAAATTGATTCTCGTTTATTTTTAATGGCAACATGAAGTATAGTTGTCGAGCTTTTCGGATACCAAATCATGTCAGGGAAATGTTGAAGACATTCTCTTACAATTTCAACAATACCTGAACTTGCGGCAAGATTTAGAACCTCTGACTCCATGAAAAATTTTAAACGTTCTAAAGTTGGCATATGTTTGGCTCTTTTACATACGATAGTTACCAATTCCATCGCATATTTGTGTCTCAACTTTGTTTCTTGGAGTTTTTTGCTGGTTGAGGGAGCTGCAAATTAGAACTATATATATGAATGCTTTAAATAAGAAAATAACTTCTCTGTACATCCATACTTTTATTTATATATATTACCCAAAAAACTTTTCTGTACATCCGTATTTTGATAAATTTATTTATAGAATATATAACCTTAGATGAATTTAATTACAAGGACAAATTAATTTTATTTCAGAGTATTACAAAAAGACTCTTCCATTTCCCCTCTTCAAAAGTTGTCTATTTGCTTGAATTTAGCGGTGAAAAGTGGGCCAGTCCGGCCCGTTTTGGCACGGCTAGCCGAACCTGTTTTCTAAAATGGGTCGGGCCTATTTTTCAAAACAGGTCGGCCTAGCACGGCAAGCCAAATTTGGCGTGCCGTGCCAGACTTGGCACGGCAAGTGGGCATGGCCTGCCGTGCCGGCCTGCGAGCCGGGCCAGCCCTTTTTAAAAAATATATATATAAAATTTGTTAATAATATCATAGAGTATGGACATCCTAGAGTATTGGGATGTGACTCATAACCCTTGTCCAAGTAAATATGTTTTCTTTTACTTTTTTCTCATTTTTATATAGGTTATATCTCTATTCATTTCTCTTATTTATCCGACATGTGATGTGAGATTGAATTTCCATTTTCATTCATTGATACAAGTATATAATATAATGATATTCTCTTGAGTCCATTTTTTTTTATCTAAATATGGAAAACATAGAGAGAGTTGGGGGGTCTATTAAAATTAAATAATGGTTTTGTTAAAAAAAATCAAATAAGCTATCTATTGATATTATATTATTATACAATAATTTCCATCTTTTCCATCTATGAACAAAAATCATATATATATATATATATATATATATATATATATATATAAATCATTAAATATCATTCACATATTCTACTTCTCTAATCTTGGTCATAGTAATTGCTTATAACCATAGTTGTATTTAATCTCATATCCTAAATCAGATAAATAATAGCATTGAAGAGATGTCTAACCAATATAAAAAGGAGGGAAAAACAAATGAAAACTTACATATCTAAACAAGGGTTATGAACCATGGTTCAATACTCTTCAATATCATTTATCTTTAAAACATTTTATTTTTATACATAAATTATTTGTTTAAGTTTTTTTTTTTGTATAATTTGGCTCTCTGTGCCGACGGTTGGGCATGGCACGCCGGCCAAACGTGCCAGGCGGGGCTGGGCGGGGCTGGCACGGCGTGCCTCGATCTAGGCCTGGCATGGTCCATCAATGTAGGTCATGCCTGACACGGTACGCTCCCTAGGCGAGCTGTGCTAGGCATGACCTGCCTTCATTGGCAGGCCAAACGTGCATGCCCATCCTATCCAGGCCCACTCCATATTTACATCACTACTTGAATTTGGATCATCGATCTGATCTTTTTCTTGACATCACCTAATCTCATGACACATAAACATTACAATGAAAGCGTGATTAAGATACAATTGGTTTTCATAACCACTCTATCAGCAATCAATCATACGTCTTAAAAAGATCATGAAAAATATCATATAAACAGAGGATCCAAATCCTATTTGCTTATTTATGTGACAATTTAAGGAGTGAAAAAAAAAGTCATTCCAAACCACCCCCCTCCCCCCAACCAATCTAATTACTCTCCATTTTTTCTAATTAACAAATACTTACTCTCCATTTTTTTCAAGTTAGAAATAATAACTTTTCAAATACACTACTTTCATATATATGGAATGGTCCTCTGATAAATGTAGTATTCATGCCAGCATATGTGGATTTAATTTTGTCATTTCCGACGACTTCTTTGTTGTCAAAAGTGGGTACAATGTTGGTATAGATTTGGGGTGCAAGTTGAGTACCTCAGACTTGAAGCTGTCTGGCTTGTGGTAGGGTTCAATCTAGGGTTTGAAAATACTAGCTAAATTGAAGATTTTTCTATGGCGAGCTTCGAAAGATTGGATTCCGACTATGGCTAATTTAGCTAGAAGGAATATAGATGTCAGTCATATTGCCCAATTTGAAAGAATTCTGTTGAAACTACGACTCACGCTTTGTGTCTGCTCAGGCTTGAAGTTTGAGAGTGTGGTTATAACAATTTACTACATAGTGGAACTTTCTCTTGTCGTCCTGACGGTCGTGGTTTTTTTCCGATTTGGGTTTCCACTTAAATTCGTTGTGTTGTGTGTGTTTGAATTATTTCTCTTTCCTCTTATTTATTTCTTTTGTTATTATTTGTGTTCTATGCGGCAACACTTTCGTATAATGACGATTTATCCGCCAATAACTGGTATCAGGGCATCGATTGCTTGATGGTGATCTTAACAAACTGGTATGGCAAAGTTGATGATATTCGAGGTCGAGAAGCTCGATAGAAAATTTAACTTTGGCTCGTGGTAAGTTCAAGTCAAAAATCTGTTAATCCAAGTCAAAGATCTGCTAATCCAATACTGTTTACACAAGGCGTTAAAGGGCAAGCCAACCCCTGTGACCTTGAAGACTTTGGAGATTCTAGAAAAGAAACGGCTGGTACTAGTTTTGGAAAATATGTGATGAACGATGATGAATGGGAAGATCTAGACGAGAGAGCTGCAAGTACAATACGATTGAGCTTAGTCAAGAATGTTCTTACAAATATTCAAGGAACATATTCATTGAAAGAACTTTGGGAGAAGTTTGAAGAATTGTATCAATCGAAGACCGTCTACAACCGATTCTACCCGAATGAACAGTTTTACACGCTGCAGATGTCTTAAGGTACGAAGATTTTTGATCATCTGGGAGTGCTCAATGGGATGATTTCCTTGAAGACTGGAGGTAGAAAATCATATTTTAGGGAGGCTTGAAGACTGAAAGAACTGAAGAAATAAAATCTGAAAGGTTCCACAGCGTGGACCGCAGTGCGGACAAACGCACAAACCGTGGCATAGGGAATAGGTCGACTCCTGTGAGATCACACGACGTAGACCGCGGCGGAGGTAAATACACCAACCACGGTATTATGAGCGGTGGTTGACAATGATAATCCGCGGTGTTGGGTACGGGTGGCCAAACCGCGACCCAAACCGTGGTAATGGCTGATTTTGCCCAAATTAGGAATGTCGCGTGAAAATAGAAAATGTGTTATCTTCTGAAAGTTCTTGTGCTAATCGAAGAAGGAAAGAATTTATCTTCATGAAGAATAGGAAAGTCTTGTACTTAAAAGAAAAATGATTTCTCTTAAACAAGAAGGCTTTTCATAAATAGGAAATAGTATTTATGTGAAATAAATAATTCTTGTACGTTTAGGAGTAGGATTTTCTTTTATCTTAAACTCCCTGTAATTCATATAAATAGACCATAATAGCTAGGCTATTGAGGGGTAGAGCAAATTAACAAATCTAGAGAGATCTTAAGAGAGCATTGAATGTAATTGGGTTTGGGATATTTTAGAGAGAGAATCCTGAGAGTGGTTGTAATAATTTACTACATAGTGAAACTTTCTCTTGTCGTCCTGACGACAGTGGTTTTTTTTCCGATTTGGGTTTCCACGTAAAATCGTTGTGTTGTTTTTGTTTGGATTATTTCTCTTTCCCCTTATTTATTTCTTTTGTTATTGTTTGCGTTCTATCTGGCAACGCTTCCGCATAGTGACGATTTATCTGCCAACAACTGACACTTTATCGAAATTAGCTTTAACTAGCGTTAGGGATTAGTTTTGGATGGAAGAATACCCTCAGTGTGTGGAGAGGTTCTTACGGGATGACTTATTGTTGATATCTGTTTATTTATGAATAAAGTTGTTTGCTTTCAATATATATATATATATATATATATATATATATATATATATATATATATATATATATATATATATATATAAGTCAAATATTAATGGTGATGTGATATAAAAAATAACATAATAATAAGTAAAGAAGGAGAAGGTACTCATCAATATTAAAGAGAGAAACAAAATCTTATTTGAAGAATCTCATTTGAAAAGTTTGTTGGAGCACTAATTTGGTTGTAACAAATATCTTATTTAAAGAGTCTTTTACAAATACTCTTAGTAAGTATATTAAAAGTACTCTTACCACCCATTCTAATCTCAACTCTCTTATTTCAAGATAACCACATTTTTCTTTTTAAGAATAATTGGATCGAATTTTGTTTGAAGGTTGAAACAAATGTTAATATAGAGATGGGTATTGTAAGTATATTTAAATTAAATCTAAATAGATAAATTCTCATGAGGGACAAATATGAAGAAGGCTCATCTATTGACTATTGTTCTAACCTAGGCCACATCAAGGGATTTCTGCTTCTCCAGAAGATGACCAAACTTTATTGTTTGCTAGATCTAGGCTCTTCAAACCTAGTATCCACCCAAACATGGTATACGAGAGTTGATAGAAGACGATGATGGAAACTAAAACGACAGAGAATGAAGGGATTCACACGCAATAAATGAAAAATAACAAAATAGATTTTTCTTTTTCTAAGACTATCCTAACAACATATGGGTTTGAAAATTTAATGACACCATTTTGGAGGGCTTTTGTGCAAATATCACCACATTAATAATTTATGTTTTAAAGACACCAATTAACGTATGAAGACGAAAATACCCCGACATTAACTTTGACGTTGTTAACATAAGAGAGAAAAAGTGCCATAGATGTCAATTGTTTTGGTTGTTGATTAATTGAATGAAATGCTAGATTAGGTTTTATTTGTGGATCTGATAATGATTATGACTTAAGTTAGGGTTTTGAATTTGTGGAACAGTTGTTGAGGAAGATAATATTCTGGGTGTCCAAGTTTTTTGTTGATGAACGCGAACATTTTTTCGTCGTTTATGCTTTTATTTTTGAAATTAGTTTGAGTTCAATCGAGTTTTTTTAATTCATATTCGAGCTTTTATTTTACACGTTCGAGAGGATTGAAATAAAATTCGAGTTTTTTTTTTCATTCGAGCTTTTTTTATTTCGAGATTTTGACATACAATCGAGCTTTTATAAAAGCTACGAGTTTTTATAAAGAAGCTCTGAGCTTTTACATTTCAGATTCTTTCAGATTTTTTTGTAATTACATTTTCAGTCTTGTAGTTCGACTACTGCGAGCTCGATCCCCGAATGCGTCTGCGTAGCCCTACTAAACTAATTATTCAATGAAGATACATTGATAATGTTATGATGTTTGACCTCCATTGGAGGTCTGTTTAACAGACCTATATGAAGAAGATGAAAAAATAAAATCTTCTAAAATTTCAAAGTAAGAGCTGATTGAAGTACAAAATCAAATTTTAAAGGCTTTTTGGACAGTTTACCATAATAAGTGCATTTTAAACATAAATTATTAAACTGATGGCATCATCGCAACACAAGAAAAAAAAGGTGACAATTCTCACCATTTCCACGATAACATATTTACATATTGTTTAATCTTTTAAAAAAAAGACCCTTAAAGCTAAATTGTTATAACTATATTTACCTAATAGAGTGGACTATGCCAAAACAAACTGGAATTTTTGATTGATTGATTGATGGATGTGGTGAGAAATTTGGATTATTTTTGGGTGGCAATAGAGCCCGACTAAAATCAATACTTGTTACCGTGAACACTTTTATTTATAATATACGACGATTATCAATTTAATATCTAAATGTTTTTCAAATTATTAGTTTTTTGTAATCATGTGTTTTTTTTTGTGCTTGTTGTCACGGCCCGCAAGTCGTCAAGCCCAAGAGCCCAATAAAGGCCACAACTATGCCAAGCTCTTGGAAGATTCTAGAGACTTCCCCACAATTCCAGCATTGGTCAAGCTTCTGGAAGTCTCTAGCAACCCAACCATCTCTATACCATTCTTGTACTTATCTAGATAGGTATAGAATAATCTAGAACCTTGTAAAGGCATGAAAATACATATAGAGTATTCTAGCTAGGTGTAGAATATTCTGGAGACTTAATCTCCACTATTATACTAGATTAATCTAGAACATTCCTTAAGGAGGTGGCTCACCTATAAATAGCCAACCCCTCTCATTTGTAAATCATCCTAGAAACTCAAGCATTCTAGTATCCAAAGCATTGTAAAGCTTCCTTCATAGCAATACAATATTTGTTTTACATTCAAGCTCTTCTACTCTTTTCTCTCAAATCTCTCTTGTAAGGCTTACTTGGCAACATTCTCATAGAATTTGCCTAAGTGCCGCACCCACACCAAGCGTAGCAAGTCCAAGGGTCCGACCATGGATGCTTTGGTATCTCGCGTGGATGTCCACGATGAAATCCTCTCCGAAATGCAAGACACCTTGAGCACCGTGGTGGACCATCTCGATGGCCTAGAAACCAATTATGCCATAATCGCTCAGGCGACCAAGGCAATCCTACAAGAGTTCCAGAAGGGCATTCGGGAGGAAATATGCCAATTTACTCGAGAAATCCGCAACACTCGCACCTTCGTCGAGCAAGAGTTGTGGGCCATTCGAGCTGAGATGGATGAAGTTCGCACCGAATGGACTTCGTTCAAAAACAACCCAACTTTTGGCAATGGTGCCTCCTCTAGCACGAGCACATGGGGCGCCATCCAAATCCCTAAGCCATCCACATTCAACGGCAACCGTAACGCCATGGAAGTGGAAAACTTCCTCTTTGGCCTAAAAAAGTACTTTGAGGCCAAGGGAGTTAGGGATGACGCTACACGGATCACCAATGCTCCCACCTTCCTTCGGGATTATGCTCAACTATGGTGGCGACGCAAGCATGGTGATACTATCCACCCCATCCACACATGGGAAGACTTCAAACGAGAACTCAAGAGGCAGTTCTCGCCAACCAACGCCGATAAGGAGGCCCGTAGCCACCTTCGTCGCCTCAGGCAGTCCGGATCCATCCATGACTACATCAAGGAGTTCTCCACCTTAATCCTCGAGATCGAAGATATGTCCGATAAAGACAAACTATTCTTCTTCATGGACGGTCTCAAGGAATGGGCAAGAGTGGAGCTAGAAAGGCGGAACGTACAAGACATTGATGCAGCCATCGCCGCCGCAGAATCCTTTACTGACCTCACCAAGACTAAGGAAATGACCGAAAACCATGAGAAAGGTGGGGGAGACGAGTCTAAAGACCACAATCGCAAGAGCGAAGGACCAAACAGAACTCCCAATGGCGACAACCGACGTGACAATACTAATGGAGGCAAGCCCGTATTGATCAAGTCGAAGTATCCATGCTTCATTTGAGATGGGTCACATTGGGTACGTGATTGCCCAAAGCGAAAGATGCTCAATGCCATGGTTACCAAACTGGAAGAAACTAAGGCAGTCGAGCCCCAAGCAAGCATGAGTTCTCTCCAACAGCTTTATGCACTCAAAGTGTAACCCGTGCCTCCTACACTTACCAAAGGCCTCATGTTCATGAACGTCACCATCAAAGGCAAACAAGTTTGTGCAATGCTAGACACCGGGGCAACGCACAACTTTATCTCAACAGACGATGCCGAACGACTTGGCCTTCGCATCACCAATGGTGAATACACCGTCATTAAAGCTGCCAACTCTCCGGCCAAGCAAATTAATGGCACGGCAAAAGACGTCATTGTCCACCTAGGCCCATGGAGTGGAAAGCTCGACTTCTCGGTGGTTCCCTTAGATGACTACCAAGTGGTGCTAGGCATGGAGTTCTTTGAACAAGCCAACACTTCCCCCCTACCCGTTGTGAACTCACTTAGTATTCTTAACGGGGGAAAGGCACTTACCATCCCGGTGGGACGCATACCCCAGACATGTAGGATGCTATCCACCGTACGGCTCGATGAGACACCAATTTCTCCTACTTCTCCACAGAACCAGCCGGCCGTAGGCATTCGAAGGAGTAAGAAGCGCGCAAACCATGGGAAGCGACCAAAGGCAACGGAAGAAGGCACCCAAGATGCTGGATTACCGCATATGCCAAGCAAACCCATTTGCGTCGAGCTAAGGATGAAATGTCCGATGACGGTCCCTCAATGGAGGCTTCCCCAATCGAAGTCCATCCACACGAAGGACCCCACTTGTGACAGACTCCAATATACTCAGTGCCCACGCAACGAGGACGTTGTAAACTTAGGTAGGGGAGGATGTCACGGCCCGCAAGTCGTCAAGCCCAAGAGCCAAACAAAGGCCACAACTATGCCTAGCTCTTGGAAGATTCTAGAGACTTCCCCACAATTCCAGCGTTGGTCAAGCTTTTGGAAGTCTCTAGCAACCCAACCATCTCTACATCATTCTTGTACTTAGCTAGATAGGTATAGAATAATCTAGAACCTTGTAAAGGCATGAAAATACATGTAGAGTATTCTAGCTAGGTGTAGAATATTCTGGAGACTTAATCTCCACTATTAGACTAGATTAATCTAGAACATTCCTTAAGGAGGTGGCTCACCTATAAATAGCCAACCCCTCTCATTTGTAAATCATCCTAGAAACTCAAGCATTCTAGTATCCAAAGCATTGTAAAGCTTCCTTCATAGCAATACAATCTTTGTTTTCCATTCAAGCTCTTCTACTCTTTTCTCTCAAATCTCTCTTGTAAGGCTTACTTAGCAACATTCTCATAGAATTTGCCTAAGTGCCGTACGGGTGTGCTGCGTAAACTTTAATCCTGTGACATTGTGCTCTAGAAGTTTCATAAATATGTCGATTAGATCTCTTCAGAAAAAACATTAATCGTCAAACGAATTTTGAATAAAACGAATTTACTCTCTTACCATTTAAAAGTGTACAACTTAACCTCTTATTTTTTTTTTTTTAAAAGATAGTAATCTCTACTGTCCATTTGAGATAGACAGTGGAGATTAAAATAATATTTTTAAAAAAACTTTAAAACGTAAAAGAAAAGAAACGGTTGGGTGGACTGGAGATCTAGGAGATCTAGCTTAATTTATAGTTAAATATTATTTTTTTAGTGAAAAATGACTTGATTAATACACTTCAAATATTGAGCTTCGAAAGAGCATTAAATTTGACTAACAATTATCTAACATAATGACATAATTGATGTATTTATGAAACTTTAGGAGCCGTGGCACCAAAAAAAGAAAAAAAAACAAATACTGTTAAAAATAATCATATTAAAACAACCAATTAGAGGCTAAATTCAAAGTTTCCCTATATCTATTTAAATTTTATAAGATGCATACATGCACTAATAAGTACTGCATAGGGTTTCTTTTATTGCACTTGGATGTAAAAGCATGATTATTCTACATTGACCAAAGTTGTAGTTATGAGGTTCGAGTTCGAGTCGATCTTCACTCCCTAAATTCTGAATTAATGTTATATTTTTTTAAAAATAAAAATAAAGATAATTTTAAAAAAAGAGCTAATTTATAGTCATTTTAGGTGTTTTAAAGATTAAATAAAAATTAATATGTGGGAAAAAGAAAGGTCTTCGTCAACCTCTCTCCACATTTTCTATCTCTTCTCCTTATTCCTCATTTTCCAACCTATCGTATAATTGAAAAGAAAGGATCTTAATCTAAATTTTTGGAATTGATCATTTTTTTTTCAATTTAATGTTGTAGGTCGTTTGATTTGGAATGTTGTTGAGAAAAAAGTATAATTGTAGTTTTGGGTTGATTTGGGGATAGAAAGTTTGGAGATAATGATATAAATTTAGGTTTTGGAACCAGCAGTAGATGCAACATTCTCTAACATTTTGAAGCAGAGGAGAATACGTGCATCTCTAATCTACAATGGAGGTGCACCTATGAAATTATCTTTGGCCATCCGTATGAAATTATGGAAAACCTCAAGGGTTATAGGTACAATTCTCCTTATATATATTCAATGCAAGTGTGAACTGTTTGACAAAAATTGTTGACATGAAAATAAAGTCAAAAAACTTGTCTTCTATATGTATGTAACATATATGATAAACAACCAAATCAACATTTGAGACTAAATGGATTTCGTTCAAAATACATCCAGTTTTTTAAATGACCTGTTCTTTTATTATTATTATTATTTCTTTAACAAACAAATATGGCTTTCTGTTGTCACAAATGTAATTGCAGAGTCATCATGTTGACGGTGTCCAATAGATTGTCTAAGAGTATCTCCAACACAAGAGTGATTTATATAAAAAAAAAAGAGATGTCATATAGGATAAATAGACAATCTATTAAAAAAAAGTATTTCCAATGCAGCTGTACATATTCAACATCAGACTGATGTGGCAAAAACAGTTTTAGACATTATCAATATGATTATCTACTTTCAGATGGTTTGTTACATAACTATATTTTTGGTTAACTCAACTTGTATTTGAAATTGACATTAATTTTTTTATACCTATTTTTGATAAGGAAATAAAATAAAAAAGGAAAAAGAAAAAGAAATTGGGCATGTCATTAAAAATTTGGCATCCAATTTTTTCACAACCCACAACTGCATTGGTGATGCTATAGATTGGAGTGAAAAGTTTGCATACCTATGCTTGTGACAACCTTCCAAATTTTCCTTTTCAACCATTTACGCACTGAAACAAATTTAAGCAAAATTCACATACATTAAAATTTAGTATACAATATTGGATAGAGCACAAAATGCAATATAGATATATATAATCGGAAATTCCTTAGCATGGACAAGACATTGAATTTGCATATTACAAAAATATTTTATTTAGCGAATTTAGAACCATAGATATTCCTTTGGATGTATGTATTAAAAACTAGGGATGCAAAAAAAATCCAATCCTGCGACCCCTACCCAACCTTACCTCATACAATACTAATGATTGCAAAATGGACCTGGCCCGGAAGGCCAAGCCTAGCCAGCCTGGCCAATGGTCAGGCCAAGCCTGGCATGAACCGACTAAAAAACAAGGTAGGCCAGGGCCTTGTACCAAGTAGGCCTAGGCTGGGCCACAAGAGTGAGGCATGCATACCTCACATGTGGACCTGTGGCAAATGGCCATTTTGTAAGACCTGCAAACATCTATTTTTAAAAAACAACTAATTAAACAATAAATATTAATATTGCAGTGAAGTGGTTAAGTCACACAACTTCTTCATACAAAACCTTGGTTTGAACCTAGCAAAATATAAGGGAGAAGGATTGGAACCATCCCCAACAAGCTTGAAATTTTCTATAACAGCACTGTCTCCGAGCTGGTTGATGCATATCATACAAACTTTTATCGGTAAAAGAGATCAAGTGTTTGAAGGCATAGCTCAAGGAGAGTGAATAAGCTCGGGCTTGAATTAAGCAAACTTGTAACGTAGAAGCTTGAGGTGAACCAAGAGTTCGTAGACTGGTACCTTGCTTCCTAACTTAAAGCTGATCAAAGGGCTTCGACTGGTAAGGAAGAGCTATAGTCCACCAAAGACATCATGGCCTTTATACTAGAGTCAATGCTTCAAACCAAGGAAAAGGTTAACAAGGCTTGGTTGACATACGAGTGGAGAATTGAAGGACTGAACCGTCAGTCAGTTATTGTGGAGACTCTATTAAAAGAAGTCAGGCTCGAGCTAGAGGTTTAGACTATCAAATGCTTTAAGAGAACTCCTTCCTATAACACTCTTATTATTTAGAAGTTTCAATAAGGCTTGGTCTCCACTGGGGAGTTCAACATGGTGAAAATTAGGGCACTTGTTAGAGCTAGGGACAAATGGTGTTAATCGATCAAAAGACATTTGAACAGGTCCCTAGAGGCCCATTAAGCTCAGATGAGGGAGTGCCTTGCTTATTGTGGGAGTATGAACAAAGAATCACATCTCATGTGTCTTGAAGATCCTTTAAAAGTGCCTCATCTACTTTCTGTGTGAGCCAGAAGAGTGGCGTTAATGGCAAAGACCCTAATGTTAGTCCCGTGCCCGGTAGGGACTACAACTCCAAGATAAGGGATTGAACATTTGTGTTATTCTGGCTATCAGATGAAAGCTTGCTAAGCGAATATGAGATGATGCCCGAAATGAGTGGTAGTAGTGGAAACTAGACTTAAACGACTCTAAGCGAAGATTAGTTCCCCGAATCCTGTGATCCGCCTCCAACTTCTTGACTTGTGTATGTTTTTGATGCAACAGCAGTAGATCAGTTGACATTAGATTATAAGGAGAGGTGGGATATGAGAAAAAACCAAGGAAAATGGGCCATTTCAATCCTACTAGTCCGGGCGACGGAGTCGGAATGACTTGAAATTTTGACAGCCAATGCGTTTCAGCAAGACCTTTCAAAATTAGAAGCTTTGCTTATGAGGTATACCCTTTTTTAGCCGAATTCCATCGTTTAGGCACTGAAAAGACAGTTTTTGTCGTTTTAGGAAAGTTTCGTTTTTATAATAAATCAAGTTTCCTAAGTTCGAATCGACTTCCGTCGATTCCGGGATGCTTAGGATTCTTAGTAAAATTAGTTTAATTAAAAAATATATTAAAATCATTAATATTATATATTAAAACAGAAATTGAAAACTTAAAAAGACTCAAATGACCTTGACAAATTTATATAATTACACTTGATAAATTTACATAATTATATATCTATCCATAAAACTTTACAAAATAAGAAATTGACCCCAACACCACCACCACCATTCATTCATCACTCTCAGTCCATTTCCTACATTCACCATCACCACTAACACCACCACCACCACCACCAACAGCAGCAAAAACCAAACGATCTGAACACTGCCACCAAACTCATTTCTTTCTCGATCAAACTCATTTATCTCTTTCTCTTGATCCCGATCTCCTCACCAATGTAGTTTAATTTTTGATTTTTTTTACGGTGCCGATTCAATGGGTTCTTGGTTTGGTGATGGTGGTTGAGTAATTTGAGATTCACTGATATGATGGTTGGTTGAATTCAGTGGTGGGATGGGTTTTAGGGTTGGATTTTGGTGGTGGGAGGGTTTGGTGATTCCAAGGAAACGTGCGAGTGAGAGGTTGGAATGGGTGGAAAACTGACTGGATAAGGATCGACAGTTGTTCTGGGTAGAAAACCATCGGAAACGATATCGGAAACTGTGTAGAACAGACGGGTTTTATGTCGGATCAACCACCAGGTCCGGGTCGGGCATGTGCAGGTCGACGGGTCGCTGGCTGGAAAAGACGACGTGACGTCACACTGATGCAAGGGGTGTACTCATCAATGTTTGGGGTGCGCTCAGTGGCCCAAGTTGACTTCTTTTAGGGTGTAATTAGATATGGGTTGGGGTGTGCTTAGTAGGCCCAACAGCTCACTTCATAAAGGGCATAATGGTCTTTTAACCGGTACCAAGGGCAATATGGTCATTTTTCCCTCTGACTTTGTCATTTAACGAAAACCGTTACAGAATCACTAAAGTTAGTAATTCAAAAAACCAGTGGACCAAACCCAGATTAACACTAACTAGAGGGACTAAAATCTTAATATCCCTAAATATTATTAAATTTTTATATTTTTTAAAAATCCAATAATTCATATATCATATATAATAATATAATAATAGATTTTTTTTTTCACATTTTATGTGGTTGCGACACGTGGTAATCATAAATGTTTTTAATATTTTTTTTATGTTTTAATATATATTAATATAATAATAGACTTTTTACTATTTTTTATCTGATTGCGACACATGGCAATCATAAATATTATTAATTTTTATTTTTATTTTTTAATATGTAATAATAATAATAATAATAGATTTTTTTCTAATTTTTATTTGGTTACGACACGTGGCAATCATAACTATTTTTTTTAATTTTTTTAATGTATTATATAACAATAATCATATATCATATATAATAATAGAATAATAGAATTTTTTCAACTTTTTATGTGGTTACGACACGTGACAATCCGATGAGTTTATTTTTGTCGCTAGAAAATGTACATCAAAAAATATTTATAAAGTCCTTAACAATGTCGTTAATTTTTTTTTATAAAAAGTATAGTTACAAGCTAGGGTATTGTCCACAGGGAAAAGGGAAATCAAATGATTTAAACTAGTATCATATAATAATATAATAATATTAAGATAAGCCAACAATTTAATGCTATGTAGTTTGGATTTTGAAGAGTTGGTTGTCGGGTATCAATTGTAATCAGTAATCACTCATCAGTTTCAAAAACTAAATACAAAGGTAGGTATCGATTTATCTACCAGTCAAAGGGGTCGTTTTTTTTTTAACTTAAAACTTAATAGGTCTGAATCATAATTATTAAGTTGTTTTGTTTATTTTTCTAAATGGTCAAACAACTTAAACATTCTAAAAAATAACTTAAAATAAAAAGTAAAAAATCATAACTTTTCACTTAATTGCAAATCACTGAATTGCATTAAATGCAATCCAAAATCTTTTCTTCCGATACTATCCGGTCATATATAACATGTTTCCAATTTCATCATAATTATATATTGTATATAACTCTTTTATTTTAATATATTGCTTATTTTAAATAGCTTTAAAAATAAAAAAGAACCCTAATCACTTCTCATATTGGTGTTTAATATCAATAGTTTATTTTGATATTAGGGTGATGTGTGTGTGTGTGTGTGTGTGTGTGTGTATATATATATATATATATATATATTAGAGTGTTTTGTGTGAGTTTTTACTCATACCTTTTCATTTTTTGAAAGAAAAAAAAACATTTTCTTTCCTTAGTAAAAATGAAGTTTATTTGTAATCGAAGAAGAAATCGAAGAAGAAGATCATGATCATATGTGTTCATACATAATTATTGTTTTTGGATTGTTTTTATTCTATATTATATATATAATTGTTTAACATAGGTATAAATGTAAATTTACTAATTTTTAGACAATTTTACTTTTAAAAAATAAATGCGTTGACAATACATTCAGATGTGAGAAAAACAAACAAACATGTCATTCAGGTTCAAGTTTCAGTCTCTATTCAGTCTTCAGAAAACTTCAGGACTATTCAGTCTTCAGACAAAAACAACAAACGACCCCAAAGTCGATCAACTGAAATGGAGTGGCGAAACTTGTATTTAGCAACTCGAATAGCAATGCAAAAGTGGACTGGGCCAAGCACGTCCCATCCGGCTTGTCAAGGAAGGCTGGGGTGCCTAGCACGGCCCACATATGGGGCATGCTGTGCTAGGCTCGACTCACACACGTGCCGCGTGCTGCGTGCCGGGCCGTATGTCGTGTTAGGTTCTTGAGTCTTGTTGGCATATTTCCATATCAAAACAACATTTCATTTGTATTGATTAATTGTCTAAGTCTCAATGTTTATCAAGCTTCAAGGTAGATTGGACAACATATCAAGTAAAGTTGAAGTCTTCAGAATGAATGGGCTCCATTGCTTAATAAAGGTATAATAAGACTTTATTCCTCTTACAAGGCTTAAGTGTATACACACACATTGCATTCATATGTGTACATGCATTGTTGTGCCAAATTTGTATAACGCAATCACACACTTATTAAAGTATGTACATGCACCAGATTTAATTTGACAATTTTTGTAAAATTGTATGTTCTAGGACCATCTCTAGGTAATTGCATACTTATGTGTTCTTGTGTTTTTTTGTTTTTATTTTTATTATATCAGAATTGATTATGTTCTCATACTTTACTATTTTGAGTTTTGATTATTTCGGTTACTCATTTATTAAGTTTCAAGTTCCGAGTAGGAAGTTACGAAATTTTTCTTGTCTTTATCGTACATGGTTTTTATCCTTATGTATCAAGTTGAATTCTATATTTTTTGTAAAAGTTTTGTTGACGTCCTTATGCGTGAGGGAGTTCCAGTTCATAATCCGAAAATGGATTAGAATTCAGAGTTTGGAGGTAGGAAAACGGTCAAAGAACGAGAAAATAGTAAAACTCTTATTACTACATGATTGTGAGTTCGAGTCATCCTCTTTCAAAAAAATCTCGAATTTATATAATACTAACCGACATTATTGTGACAAATCTGTCGAGACCTGACAAGATCTCTAACATCATGATTTGGATCTTCAAGCTGATAGGGATAATTTGATCATTTCAAAATAATTGACTGGTCAATAATGAGCTCCAACGGTCAACGTTTTGGTCAAGGGTACTAATCAGTTATTTTAGCAAAAGGCAATCTAGTTGCAATATTATCAATGGTCAGGGTAGTTTAACACAATTTTCATTTTTTTTAATACTAATTGGTTCCCCAAATCAACCTCCATGTCCACGACCTGGACCAAGTCAAAAGAACCCTCTTCCACACCCAATTCAGCAAGCTCCTCCATGCCCACTTCGCCTAGCAGCCAAAACTTACAGTATACCTGAGCTTCTATCAGTCTTTCGTTACAAATTCTTTTGCATGTGATTTGGTGCTATAAATTAATTTAGGGAATCACAGGTCTCAATTATGTTAATTTAGTGGTAGTTACTTTGTGTTATGTAAAGACATTTTCATATTCGAATAGGTTGTCTAATTTCTACATACCAGAGCAGTGAATGGGAGTCCTATATGTTGGATGGTGGTTAGGAGAGTGTAGAGTCTCTTTCTCTATATTTCAGGGAACAAAACAATTTGGCAAGAAGATCCATTCTAGGAATTTTAACACTGAGAGTAAGATCCATACCGAGTTTATGTCAGAATATACGATATTCATCTATCCTCTCAAAGACTAGCAAATAAAATAGCCTCTATCCAATAAAACATAAATTATCCCTATTTGAAGTGGTGTATGATTTTTCTTTATATATGTCAAGATACACCACCCAAACAAAGGCATAGAAAGTAAAATACAATTCTCATCGTTTACGGCTTATGTCCCTGAAAAATACTGATAAAGGACTGATAAACATTGATAAATTTTTATTTCCATGTTTATAGCTATGTTTGGTTCTTGATTACCGGTCAAGGGAAGGGGGACTTCAGTAGCAAATAAATGACTTGTAGGGTTCAGCAATGTGTTCTTGTTTTGATTTGATTGAATATAGGTTTGACTGTTTGAGAACTTGAGATTCTCAATGCTCTCTCATAAACCTAGGGCACCCACCAAACTTTTATCTTTTAAGAGATTAACAACGGTGCTAACAGGCAAATAATTTGTTAGCTTATGCAAAAACCATTTTGTTTCCATTCTTGTCTATTGGAAGCTTTAACTTCACTATATATAAGCAACAAAAATGTAGGAAAAAACTTAATAAAAGAAACAACACACAAAATTACCCAAATCGTCTTTCTTGTTTGTGTTCATCTGGCTTCCTGCAACAAATTTAAAACAAATTTGCTACACTCGTACAGTTTCTCAAATTAAATATATAAAGCATTAAAATTATTCAAATTTCTCAAGAACCAAAAAAAAAAAAAAGAAGTATTTATTTACCCTTTACCGGCGGGCTCTTTGATTCTCCAAGTTCTTTTCACATGCCATCATTCCATCTTGGACTTTTGTGTTTTCGTATATATAAAGAGAGAGAGAATCTGATAAGGCTTCGGTTTTTAGAAGATGAATGGTTTGCAATTAGTCGTCATAAAAAATAATTATTAACAATTATGATATGTTTATCATGAGTACATAAATATAATCGGTTACCAAAAACCGGTGGTAATTATAATGAGATAAAGGATCAATGCATTACATAAGTAACAATTCACAATTATTGAATGATTAATGCACTTCTGGATATTATAATTTAATATTATATTTATCTCTTAAAAAAAAAATTAATGGAAATGTTACTCTTCTTAAAAATTTATTCCAAAAATATGCACAATGCAATGTGACAGTTCAGTTCATTTTATGTATTGTCATGTTTTTACTCTCATTATCTCTTTTACTGAACTGTCATGTTGGATTGTACATATTTTAAAGACAATTTATTGAAAAATATACCATTACCCATAAAATAATAACATTTATGATATACACATGGCTATTTTTGATGAGAAGAAACTATTTTTATTATATAAATTGTTTTATCATATCATATATCATATAATGTGATTACATCAAATCATATAAACATGACATTTTAAATTGCCACATGGTGGGGTCCAGTTAAAAAAGACTATCATATTATATCATACAATATGATTATATCATATCATATAAACATGACATTTATTAAGTTGCTACATAGTTAATATTTTATTATTGTTTTGTAAGTATTAATTAAAATGTCACATGTTAACTTTTGGTTCAAAAAGGGTATTATTATATGATTATATATGATATGATATATAATATATGAAAAATAATAATAATAACATTTATAATTGTTATATGGTCGTAACCATATTAAAAATGGAAAAAAAATTATTATTATATTATTTCATATAACATAATTAGTATAAATAGTTAACTAAAATTGTGTCCATTTTGATCGGGACCAAGTAAAGTAATCAAGACGGACACGGCTATGCTGTTGGATCGAGAGAAAAAAAATTCTTACTAGGCTTAAAATAACTTCGAAATTGACACTACACCTAAAAACACTTTTTTGTTATGAAAAAGGGTTTTTCGGGACCGAAAAGTCTCTACGAGGGAAAAAAACATGGCATTCTTCACATACATTGCAAGCCCTCTGTATTAAAACATATAATGTTATAATATAATTTAGAGTTAAAATAGAAAACTAGTTGTAGCTTCCTTTCGTCGAAAACAGATGTTCTCCATATTTTTTGACGGATTCTTTCAAGAGCATGACGCCAAAAAAACCCTGGCAATAGGAATCATCTTCCACCAACACTGTTGATGACGATTGTGGCGGCCCCAAGAAAAAAAAAAGAGTGAAAGTGGTCGAGCAGATATTTCTTTTATTTTCCTATATCTTACACCTTTTTTGTTTAACATATTTGTTTTTTTTTTAATATTAATATGTACATTGGCATGAAGTTTCCCCAAATCCACCTTTAGCCCCAGACCTAATTAACCTGAACCCTCCTCCACCGGTCCATTATGAGATTCGATTGAAAGCATAACATGTAATAATATAATTTAGAGTTAAAACCGTGTATATTATTATTTAGAGTCTTGTTTGAATTTTATATTATTGTGGTCTATTTATTATTGTTGCTTTGAATCTACGTAATTTATAGTTTTTTTTTTCCGAAATTACACGTCGACAACATTGTTTTATTAACCGAGTTTGGACACATGTTTGAGACATCAAAAATTCTTAACTGCATTTTAACTTCCCTAATAACGTTTTGATTTCCTAGTGACAGTGGGAATTCTAAACGATGTCCGGAATTCCAATCCAAATTCACAACACCATTTGGAAAAATATTTTTCTCAGTATCGACTGCAATTCTCTTCTCTCTCACTAAATTTAGAACTAAGTAGAGTTTTATGATTGTTCTAGTAATAATCACACACCATCGCTTGTGATCCGAGTATCATGAAACCGTCATGTTAATGTTCCGCTAATAAAGGTACACTGTTCTACTATTTTTCTTTTCAAAAATAATTTTAGATAACCATTAAAGCTTAAACTATCAAAAAAAAAAATTAACCTATTTAACAACAATCATTTCCTTTCAATAAAAAAAAAAACAATAACAACAACATCAACAATCATTTTAATGTTTGTTTTGCAAATTCATACAGCCTAAAAATCTTTGGTTTGGTTAAGCTTTACCTCGTTTTTTTTTTTTAACAACGAATTTTTATTCATGAGCCAAGCAAGCCATCAACAACACAAAACATAGAGGCAAAAGGCAGCAGTTCAAGCAGAAGCCCACAGAAACAGACCAACAACAAACCAAAAAGACCACAAAACAGGACAGAAACAACGAGAGAAAAACAGAGCAGCAACGACCGCCAACTCTACCACAGTCCACAGACACCCCACCACCTCCAGACCCCTACTTCAAAACGCCAAGAACCTTACTTGTTAATTAGTTGCAGAGTATATAAAAGAGCAACGCCTTGAATCACTGCATATATAATATGATGCTCTTAAAAAACTTGGAAAAAATTTAACGAGTTTGAAGTGGATAATGAAGAAATACCACACTAACAAAAACAAATAAAAGTGCGTAGATATAAGAAACACACACAATAATTACCTGGATGAGATGTGGAATGGGACCATCAAAGCCGAGGAATTTCATGTCACGCCATTGTCTTGAGAATTCTTGATCTCGTTGTATCTGGAGTTGTCAACTTGCAGTTGTTTGGGATCTTCAAACCTTTAAGCCTAGGCAAGGCTCCTTCCTCTACTTGCAACTCTTCTATTTTTTGAATTTGTAGGACTTCAAGCCGATGAAAACCGTTGGCTCTGCACCTCAGTTTCTTTACATAGGGAACAGAGCAATCTAACAAGTGAAGAAACATGAGGTTTGGTAACTTGGCATATAGAGGCATTGGATCAACCTGGGGATAAAATCTTGTTAAATGTAGGCATTCGAGATTTGGCAAGATTTCATGTATGTTTTCTGGCAATTTATCTATATCCCCCCTTAATCTCAAAACTAGGAGATTCTGGCAATGAGAGAGTTCTTGGAATGATATTAAAGCTTGATCGAAATTAACATGCTTATCAACATGCAGAATTCGAAGGTTTTTTAATATGGTTACGGAGTGAAAAGAGAACTTCTCTGTTCTCGAAAAACTATAGCCTACACGAATCCCCAATTCTCGAAGATTAACCAACTCATGATCAGCTATGATTTTAACCCAGGATTCATTTGATACATATTTGAGAGTACGAAGCTTTTGGAAGCTGTTTTTGGGCAAAGGCTCAACTGAAAAGTTTCCAATTAAATGTCTCAACTCTTCCAACTTACCAATTTCGGCCGGTAGTTTAATCTCTTGCCTACTACACATATCCAAAGTTTGTAGTCTCTGCAAGTTGAAAATTGATAGCGAGGAGAGACCGAAATCCGGCTCTTTTAACTTCAAATACTTTAAATGAATCAACTTTCCTATCTCTTTAGGTATTGCCCTTTGCCTTGTATTGCCAACATTGAGCACTCTTAGAGACCTTAATTTCCAACACATTTCTGCTACCAACTGTTGCTCTTCATCAAATTAGAAAACAGACCTTAAACGTGGGTTACATTGTTCAAGCCATGACGATGTTTTTATCTTAGAATAAAAAGCTTGTCGCGAACAAGACGATATGCTCGAATATCTATTTGAATGTTTCTTCATGATCATAAATATAAAGAAAGTTAAGATCTTTTGCCTTTTCGATTGCAAGATCACGTAAAAGATCGTGTACTCGACATTTTGCTTTTATCTCCCACCGTCTTGTTTCTACTTGAAGCAAGCTTCTATTGTTCAACTCGTCTAAGTAATCTCTGGCCACATCTTCCATTACACGGTCTTCATCACCCTCCGCCACGAACAGTTGGATCAATTCCTCCATGTCTATCTCAAAGTCCTCCGGAAAAAGACCTAGATAGAGAAAACATTGCTTCACTTGATACGGTAAATAATCGAAGCTTAAAGCTAACATGTTGTTGTTAGCCCATCTCTTTCCAGCCCAATCCAAGGCCCAATGATGAAAAAGAAGTTGAAGCTCAAGAAGCCCAACTGAATGCTCCCAGCTCGATTTGTTTTCTCACTTACTCATACGACACCGTTTTGAGACTTATCAGATATGGTTGCTGACTCAGGATTTCCATCCGATTTGGCGACCGCTGATTGGTTGTTTTCGTCTTCGCTGTACATTATCTGATAACGTGTATAAAAACGAAGCGAAGGAGAGAGAATTATTTATTTTCTGATTTTAGGTTTTCGTTTGGTTTTTCACTGAAGCTTTTCTCTCTGTTGTTCATTGTGTTCTTGATGTTCATTGTGATTTCTAGGCTCCTCTGTTGTGAATCTCAGAGAGGGTTAGAAGAGAAAACGAAAGATCTGAGTGTTGTGGTTCTTCTGGTGTAATTTGTGTACACTTCTGAGTTGTATCTTAGGTGTTAAATTGTTTGAGTAACGCTGGTTTTGAGCATTTTGGTGTTGAGGTTTCTGGGCTCCTTTTGTGAGGGTTGATCTTGTGTCTAATTTCAGAGTTTTCTATTGTAAACATTGTTCTTGTGTTTTTCTAGGTTGTAAAGGCTGTAAGAATTCTTATATAGTGATAGGGTCTCTTCAAAGAGGCTCAACGTGGATGTAGGCCCCCAGTTTTGGGCTGAACCACGATAATCTTGTGTGTTGTTTTTTCTTTTACAGCATTTGCTTAAATTCTGCTGTTCTGTTCTATCTTTTAGATCAATTAGTTTTTTAATTGATTGATAGTTGGATTCAGAATCTTTTATCTGTCAATTTTTCTTGCAAGATAATTCTTTGACAGATGTAGTTGGGATCTTGAGTTGATCGAGATCCTAACAGTGGTATCAGAGCTTGAAGACTGAACCAACGGCGAACAACGAGGAGCAATATCCTCCGGTGGCAGAGCCTTCAAACTCAGAAGACTCGGCTGGAGAAGAGGACTTCAGCAGTGAATCTGCTAGCAGTGCTTCTGAGGTAAAAATCCCTGATTTTAATAATTTTGGAAATTTTAATTTTACTGGCATGAACATGAAATTTGAAATAGATAAGTTTGATGGCACTGGGGATTTCGGGATTTGGAGAAGAAAGGTGAAAGCCCTTCTCTCCCAACAGAAAATCCTCAGAGCCATTGAAGGTCCTGATAAATTACCTGAATCATTAACTGAAGAACAGAAAGATGACATGTTAGAAATGGCTTTAGGAACAATAATCCTGAATTTGTCTGATAATATTTTTAGGGACGTTAATGATGAATCCATTGCTTGTAATATGTGGAAGAAATTAGAAAGCTTATATCTTACAAAGTCTTTAACTAATAAAATCTATCTTAGGGAAAGACTTTTTAGTTTTAAAATGGATCCAAGCACGAATCTTGGTCAGAATCTTGATGAATTCAAGAAAATGACTATAGAACTTGCTAATGCTGGGGATGATGAAAAACTTAGTGATGAAAATGAAGCTATAATCTTGCTTAATTCTCTTCCTGATTCTTTTAAAGATGTAAAGGCTGCTATTAAATATAGTAGAACCTCGTTATCTTTAGAAGAGTGTATCTCCGTTGTAAAATCTAAAGATCTAGAACTTAAGATTGAGAAAAAGGATAGTGGTGAAAATTTGTTTGTTAGGGGTAGACAGCCAGTAAGAAATGGGAATAATAATCATAATCCTAATAATAATAATAATAATAACAAATGCAAGGGTAGAAGTAAGACTCCTAATCGAAATAGGTCTCAATCTAATAATAGAAACAATACTAGAAAATGTTATTACTGTGGTAAAGAAGATCATATTAGAAAATACTGCTATGAGCTTAAGAAAAAGAATCAAGATAAAACTCATAATGATGGTGATGCAGCTGTTGCTTCTAAGTCTTTTAAGCCTAGTGAAGTATTAGCAGTAACAACATAGCTTATAGAGTCTGAATGGATTTTAGATTCAGGTTGTTCTTTTCATATGACACCTAGAAAAGATTGGCTTTCAGAATTCAAAGAACTTAGAGGTAATAGTGTGTTGATGGGTAATAATCAACAATGTCAAGTTGAAGGTATAGGGACTGTGGCTATTAGAATGTATGATGGAATGATTAGGGTCTTCAAGAATGTTAGATATGTACCCAAACTTAAAAGAAATTTAATTTCTTTAGGTATATTAGATGAGGATGGCTACTGCTACAAGGCTGAAAAAGGGATCATAAAGGTTTCTAGGGGTTCTCTTGTCATCTTGAAAGGTGATAAGAGAAATGGTCTATATGTTTTAAAGGGTGAAACCGTCATTAATGATATTGCTAATGTAGCAACTAAAATTAATAACATTGCATCCTTATGGCATAAGAGACTTGGTCATATGAGTGAGAGAGGTCTAAATGAATTAAGTAAATAGAATTTACTCAATGGGGATAAGATAAATAATCTGGAATTTTGTGAAAACCGTGTCTTAGGAAAACAACATAGGCTGAGTTTTAGTCTAGCTTAACATAACACAAAAGAGATCCTTCAATATGTACACTCAGATCTTTGGGGGCCCTCAAAGGTCCCAACTCATGGTGGAAATCAGTATTTTCTATCTTTGATAGATGATTTCACTAGAAAAGTCTGGGTATACCTATTGAAGTCTAAAAATCAAGCTTTTGAAAGTTTTAAGGCTTGGAACTGTTAGTTGAAAATCAGACTTCTAAGAAAGTCAAGGTACTAAGAACTGATAATGGCCTAGAGTTTTGTAAAGATGAATTTAATAAATTCTGCATTGACAATGGAATTGAAAGACATAGAACAGTTAGTCACACTCCCTAACAGAATGGTATAGCTGAGAGAATGAATAGAACTATCCTAGGTAAGGTTATGTGTTTGCTAATAAGTTCTGGTTTGAGTAAACAATTCTGGGGTGAAGCTGTTATGGCTGCCACTTACTTAATAAATAGATCTCCATCTACTGCTATAGGTTTAAAAACACCAGAAGAAAAATGGACTGGTAGACCTCATAGTCTAAAACATTTAAGGGTGTTTGCATATGCTCATCAATCGGAAGGGAAATCAAAACCTAGGTCTCTAAGAGGTGTCTTCTTAGGATATCATTTAGGTGTTAAGGGTTATAGAATTTGGCTTAGAGATCAAAAGGGTTTTAAAGTTATCATAAGTAGAGATGTAGTGTTTGATGAAACTAGAATACCTTGTAAGGACACTAACTACTCTACTGAAACTGATTTAAATTCTTCTAAGAATGATGAAAATATAGTTCAGGTGGAACTTAGCAATTCTGATCTTGATAATGACTCAACCCCAACTGATCCCATTGTGGATCATGGGTCTGATCATTATGACATAGATGATCAGGTGGAAGAATCACAGGAACATCAACAGGTAAGTGAATCTCTAGCTGATTATGAACTTGTTAGGGATAGAGCTAGAAGGGTTATTAAGCCTAATAGTAAGTATGTCTATGCTGATATTATTTCTTTTGCTTTGTATACTGGACAATAACTAGAATCAACTGAACCTAGGACTTTTGAAGAGGCTGTTAGCTCAATAGATAGGCTGAATGGCTTAATGCAATGAAAGAAGATATAGAATCTCTAGATAAAAATAATACCTGGTCTATTGTAAATAAACCTGAAAAACAGAAAATTGTTGATTGTAAATGGATTTTTAAGATAAAAGAAGGTTTAGGACAGAATGATCCACCTAGATATAAGGCTAGGTTAGTTGCTAAAGGCTTTACTCAAAGAGAGGGTATTGATTATAATGAGATTTTTTCACCTGTAGTTAAGTATAAAACTATCAGAATTATGCTTGCCTTGGTTAGTTTCTATGATTTAGAACTTGAGCAACTAAATGTTAAAACTGCTTTTTTTGCATGGAGATTTAGATGAAACTATTTGTATGTCTCAACCAAAGGGTTTTGAGTCTAAAACTAAACCTTCTCATGTTTGTTTCCTAAAGAAATCTCTTTATGGGTTGAAACAAGCTCCTAGACAATGGTATGAGAAATTCGATAATTTCATTACTAGCTTAGGTTTTAATAAGAGTAAATTTGATACATGTTTTTATTTCACTAGTGAAAATGTTTTAAGTTCAATTTACTTACTTTTATATGTTGATGACATGTTAATTGCTAGTAAAAGTATGTCTAGGATTAAAGGTTTAAAAGAAAAGTTGAAAACAGAATTTGACATGAAGGATTTAGGAAATGCTAAAAGGATTCTAGGAATAGAAATTGTTAGAACTAGAAAAGAGTCAAGTTTGTGTCTTAAACAAGAAAGTTACTTGTTAAAGCTATTAGATAGGTTTTCTATGAAGAATTGTAAACCTGTCAATATACCTCTTTCTTCTAGTTTCCAACTGTCCACTGCCTTATCTCCTAGATCTATTGAAGAAAAAAGATTTATGGAATCTATACCTTATTCTAGTGCTGTAGGATCTATTATGTATGCAATGATTAGCACTAGACCAGATTTAGCACAATCTATTAGTGTATTGTCTAGGTATATGGCTAATCCCGGTAAGGGCCATTGGAATGCCATAAAATGGTTATTAAGATACATTAGTACAACTACCTCTGTAGGGCTAGTTTATGATTGTGCAAATTCTGTTATAGACTTAATAGGGTATGTTGATTCAGATTATGCTGGTAATAGAGATAAGAGAAGATCAACATCTTCATATTTCTTTACTTTTGCTGGTTGCTGTGTGAGTTGGAAAAGTCAATTACAATCAGTAGTGGCATTGTCCACTACTGAAGCTGAATATATTGCTGTAACTGAGGCTATAAAAGAAGCTATTTGGCTTCAAGGTATTCTAGGAGAAATAAATATTTTTAGTGGTAAAGCTGTAATTTTTACGGATAGTCAAAGTGCTTTACATTTATGTAAAAATCCTGTTTTTCATGAAAGAACTAAACATATAGAAGTAAAATACCATTTTATTAGAGATAAAATATCTGAAGGTGTTGTTGAGGTGGAAAAGATATCCACTGAAGAAAATCCTACAGATATGGGGACCAAAGTGGTTCCCTATAGCAAGTTCAAGCATTGCTTGAATTTGCTGAAATTAGGTGATTATGGTTGACTTGTTTGTTTTGTGTTGAGCCAGGTTTGCTTTGGAGGGATCACTGTCACTATATAGATCTTGCAGTCCTACAGTCTTGATTTGTTTGCTGTAAAGATGGACTAGGTGGAATTTGTTGTTGTTAGCCCATCTCTTTCCAGCCCAATCCAAGGCCCAATGATGAAAAGGAAGTTGAAGCTCAAGAAGCCCAACTGAATGCTCCCAGCTCGATTTGTTTTCTCACTTACTCATACGACACCGTTTTGAGACTTATCAGATATGGTTGCTGACTCAGGATTTCCATCCGATTTGGCGACCGCTGATTGGTTGTTTTCGTCTTCGCTGTACACTATCTGATAACGTGTATAAAAACGAAGCGAAGGAGAGAGAATTAGTTATTTTCTGATTTTAGGTTTTCTTTTGGTTTTTCACTGAAGCTTTTCTCTCTGTTGTCAATTGTGTTCTTGATGTTCATTGTGATTTCTAGGCTCCTCTGTTGTGAATCTCAGAGAGGGTTAGAAGAGAAAAGGAAAGATCTGAGTGTTGTGGTTCTTCTGGTGTAATTTGTGTACACTTCTGAGTTGTATCTCAGGTGTTAAATTGTTTGAGTAACGCTGGTTTTGAGCGTTTTGGTGTTGAGGTTTCTGGGCTCTTTTTGTGAGGGTTGATCTTGTGTCTAATTTCAGAGTTTTCTATTGTAAACGTTGTTCTTGTGTTTTTCTGGGTTGTAAAGGCTGTGAGAATTCTTATATAGTGATAGGGTCTCTTTTTAAAGAGGCTCAACGTGGATGTAGGCTCCCAGTTTTGGGCTGAACCACAATAATCTTGTGTGTTGTTTTTTCTTTTACAGTATTTGCTTAAATTCTGCTGTTTTGTTCTATCTTTTAGATCAATTAGTTTTTTAATTGATTGATAGTTGGATTCATAATCTTTTATCTGTCAATTTTTCTTGCAAGATAATTCTTTGATAGATGTAGTTGGGATCTTGATTTGATCGAGATCCTAACATAACAAGTAAGAAATTTCAATCGAATCATCCTTTAAATGTAGCCAAATGTGATCATATACCACACGCCATTCTTGTGGCCTCCTTGTGGACAAGATCCCACCCAATACAATTATGGCAAGCGGGAGGCCGTCACATTTTTGCACCATTTCCCTTCCCAACTGCTCCAATCCTTCATCTATAGTTATCTTTTGATACGTTTTCTCATGAAATAGTTGCCTGATCTTAAATATCGAAGCTTATGTGCATAGGTTCTCTCATCTGTTCGCTCAGCAACTTCTTTATTGCGAGTGGTGATAATAACTCGACTCCCATTTTTGTTGTCTGGAAAAGCTTTTTTCAAGGTTGCCCAAGCTTCTTTATCCCACACATCATCAATCACCAACACATACGATGAGTATTGCATCGACTTAAGAAGATATCGTCCCAAATCTTCCTCATTCATCTTCTCTATCTCCTCATGAATCTGTTTAGTCCCGAACTCAAAAGATTTTATAATTCTTTGAAGAAGATCTCGAGTTGTGTAATCTTGAGACACAGAAACCCAAGCGTGATAGTTGAATCTCTTCATGACATCGTTGTTGCGGTAAAGCTTTCCAGCAAGAGTGGTTTTGCCTAAACCACCCATGCCATAGATAGAAATGATGAAGCGACGTGGTTCTTTGTCGAAAAGTTTAGTCAACAATTCGTGGGCATCATCCTCAAAGCCAACAACGCTGGCTTCAACTGCAAAGGAGGCGACTCTTCTTAAATCTTTCAATTTGACAAGAGCAATATTGCTTCTTGTTTCCCCGTTGTTAACTGAATCTTGGAGTCCGTAAAGTGGACGTCTACGTGAGAGATGATTGAGTCTATTTTTGAAGTCTTCAATCTCCTTGCCTATGTTGTACAAATTTCCTTTATCAAATATGCAAGAACACATGGAAGGAAAACATCCTGACTTTGGCTTTCCTCCATCATCATCATCATCAACTTTGCGATGGACTTTGAGATAGAATGCATCTAAGGCATCCTCGATATCATAAGCAAGTTCTTTAATGTCGGATACCCAGCCGTGTACAGGAGCATCTCCATATTGTCTCTCTTCGGCATCCTTTAAGAAAGGATGCATGCATCTTAGTTCATCTTTCAGCCACTGCACTTCATTTTTGAGTCCTCGTAAGAAGACTGCTTCTTTGATGAGAAACCCCCCAAGCTTATTCACAACAAATGAGACAACTGCATCAACCATTATTGCTCACAAGTCACAAGCAGAGATATGATGAAGAGCAGGATCAGATAATAGAAAAGCTAGCTTCACGCGTTCTTGTGTATGGAAAATGAAGCACATTAGAGATAAAAAGCTCACTTAGAAATTCATGTCTACAAAGGATAAGCTTCACGCGTCGGTGGGTGGGGCATCAAGTGACCAGTCTATATTTACTTTTTCAATAATGTCACAGCTTTTGTTTTTTTTTTTCTGGTTTGTTTGCTTTAGTTTGTTTAATCGGTAGGAATGGAAATGGATAGGAAAGAGAGGGTTGAAGGAAAAATGGAGAGAAAAAAGTAGAAGGAAAGAAAAATGTATGGGCCGAACCCGTTAATAGGGGTGAGGGTTGATTGGATCGGTTCACTTTTGAGAGAAGCCGATAAAAAACCGCTACTATTCGGTTTTTGAAAAAATAATCCGATTGGATCCTATATACAATTGTCAACCGATTGAATACTACTGGTTCAATTCGATTTTTTCGGTTTTGGGCCGATTGAGCCCAATTAATGGGCTTTAATTTATAAAATTTGCTATGGTCTGAAAAAATAAAAAATAAACAAAAGTTTTTCATATATTGGGCTCTATTGGACCGAATATTATTAAATTACTACATAAATCCATAATACAAATAAAAACAAGTAAACAACTACAATTTTTTCAAACAATAAGTCCATACCACAATTAAAAACAACTAGAAATAATTCAACAATAAGTCCATACTAGTATAATACAAATAAAAACAAGTACAAAGTATACAAACAATAAGTCCATAATATAAATAAAAACAACTAGAAATTATTCTAACAATAATTCCATAATACAAATTAAGTCCATAATACAAAAAAAAACAGCTCTTGAATCCAAACTATAATAATTCCTAGCAACCATTGAATCCTTCAAACAATAATGCCCAAACCAAACCAAACCACTCTAAAGCAAACAGAATAAGCCAGTAATCAATATTGCCAGCCAAAACCACTCAAACCAAATCAGCACAGCCAACAAATAAAGTACCACTCAAACCAAGCTACTAACTTATTACCAAAATAATAGCCTCAATTTGAATTCCAACCGTGGAATGAGGCTGTAAAATAAACATATTTCTGAAAATAATAGCCTCAATTTCTGGAAAATGAACATATTTCTTTCAATTCTATATATTTTCCGTGACAAATGAAACAGAAAAAATAAAATAAATAATCGAAACAGAGGAACATACAAAAACAAAACAAAACAAAACTTCAAAATAGCTCACCAGAACGAAAAAAAACTTTGTGCTTATATAGATATATATTTCAAAATCGAAAACAAAACAAAAATCATTTGCAATCCGACTAGTTTGGGATTTCGATTTCGATACAATCTACACTAACGGACAGAAACCATTTCATCAACAAAATGAGCCAAGCCAGTTTTCAGAAGTTTTCGAATTGAAATCGAAATCAAAAAATCAAAATCGATTGTAATAGAAATCGAAATCGAAAGAAATCAAAATCACTTACAGTCGGTGGAGAAAAAGACCAACCAGAACGCCGATCTAACTTTGAAGACCAAGTTGTCGAGCAAGAGACGGTGGCTCACCAACCAAGAGCAAGTCGACGAACGTGGATCGAAGAAGTAAGGAAATGTGGCTCACCAGAACGTTGGACAATAGAGACGGCGGACATCGGACGACGACGAGAGATGTCGGACGAGAGAGGAGGTTGATGGGAGAGACGAAGACGTTGAGAGGAAGAGAGAGAACGAAAGGAACTTTAGAGATTTAGGGGTTTTTTTTGTAGAGACGTTGAAAGGCAGAGAGAGAACGAAAGTAAAAAATAGGTTTTTGTTTTATACCCGGTTTTTCAGTTCAGTTTTCAGTTTCAACCACCTGAACCGAAAAATCAGGTTTTTACTTTCTTAAACCGAACTGAACCGATTTTTTTGAAAAACAGAAAAAAAAACAATTAGACCGGTTCGGTTTGGTTCAATGGATTTTTGCCCACCCCTACCCGTTAATTTTAATCATCATAAAAGTGGAAGAAAAATCGAGAGAAAAGAGGAAATGATTTTTAAATTTAATTGAAATTATAAATTTGTTTATTTTAATTCTTTCACAAGTCCTAGTTAAATAATATAAGAATAAAATAGTAAAATTGATAAACAAGATTTTCTATCATTTAATTTTTTACTATATAATATCAAATAAAGGAAATGAAAGATCTATTCTTTCCTTACTGTTTACCAATCGCACTCTAGGGGATGGTGAATTCACTTAAAATAACTTTCATAAATTTGTCCATTTTAATCCTTAATCCTCTCACAAACCCTAGCTAAATAATATAAGGGTAAAATAATAAAATTAATAAATAAAATTTTCTATCATTTATTTTTTTACTGTACAATACCAAATAAAGGAAATGAAAGATCTCTTCTTCCCTTCATATTTACTAAACACACTCCACCAGAAGGTGAATTCACTTAAAATAACTTTCATAATCAAATAAAATCTTTGGACCAGTGACGCAGATCACAATTCACAAATAAAATCTTGCACGCGGGTTGTTGGCTTGTTGCTCTCAGTATTGAATTTATGTTTTATAAATTAAATAATTCAATAGTTATCTATTATCTCCAATTATATCTCTAAATTAAGGACCTCGAACCTTCGATTTCACGATTCATGTGTGGGCACGATTACCGTTCCGATTGGACCGTGATAGTACAACCGAAATTTTACTACTATTTTGAATTTAATTTTTTCTTAAATCAGTTTGTTGATAAGGAAAGAATTAATTATTTTCTCTAAGTCAAACGTTTTAAATAAATGATAAGGAAGAATGGTGATTTCCATTTTGATTAAGGAAATTAATTGAATTAAGAAAATAGTTGATTTCCGTTTTGGATTATGATGCTTACTTGATCACTAAGTAATCAGAATCAGTAATCAATTTTGGATTCTGATACTTACTTGATCACCAAGTGAGTATAATCAATGATCAATCATGAATAAATCTTTTAGAAGATTATTCTTTAAATAACTTTCTTTTATCATTTAAAACGTTGTCATTAAGCAATTTCCAACTCAATTTATTTGATTTCGGTCTGATCAGCTTTTCATTCGATGCCCTTTAGCGATTGCTCTTTGGGAGGCGGTTTTCTCAGCTTTTCAGCGATGTATTTCTGCTGATACGTGGAGTTCGTTCTTCTCTCAGACCATGTCAGTTTCGTTTAGTGATCAGGTGCGTGTTTTATGGAAGACAACTATTCATGATGTGGTTTGGAGTATGTGGTTTGGAGTATGTGGTTTGCCCGTAACCAGTGGATTTTTTAGAGTAAGACTATGGATTTCAGATCTGCTTTGTCTTTTGTTGGCGTGCGGTGTCTGACGCTAATCGGTTAGAGATTGGTTGTATGCGTAATTGTGTAGATGATCTTTTGATTCTTCATCGTTTTGATCTTCGTGGCCGTCCAGCTAGAGCCCCTGTTATCATGAGTGTGATTTGGTCACCTCCGGCTCCTGGTTGGACCAAAGTTAATACTGATGGTGTCGCTTTAAGTTCTCCATATGCTGGGGGTTTAGGGGGTATTTTCCATAATTTTAGAGCTTTTGTAAAGGGTTGTTTTGTTGTTCCTCTTGATCATGTGTTTGCATTTGAGGCGGAACTTCTTACAGCTTTGATAGCTATTAATTTTGCTTAGCAGAATGGGTGGCATCGGATCTGGCTTGTGAGTGATTCTTCTTATGTGGTTCAACTGCTCTCCTCTCGCTCTGAACAGGTTCCTTAGCGGATTCGGCAGGCTTGGCAACACTGTATCTATCATATATCAAAAATGGAGTTTCAGGTTTCTCATATCTTTAGGGAGGAGAATCAGGTTGCAGACGCTCTTTCTAAGCATGCTTTGGGGTTAGAGGTCGATTCGTGGTGGGTAAACTCCTCGTCTTTCTGCTCTTTATTGGTTGACAATGAATGCATGGGTAGAGAGTCTTTTCGTTTTTCTTTATGTTTTTTGTTTTTATGGTCTGCGTACCAATGTTTTTATTAGAATTGTTTCCCTTGGTTTTTGTGTTTTTCTGGTGTTTGTTACTCTTCATTTTTTTTTTTTTATATTATTGATGGATACTGCCTTGGGGTTTTTCAGCATATGATCTCTTGTGATGCTTTTTCCCTCTAGGTCAGTCCAATTTTATCAACAAAAAAAACCCTAATCTACACTTTATGATAGGCATTCTAAAATCACGAAATTCAAAAGAGTAGTAGCTTTCTCTCTTATCTCGTTCCTTCTCTTTCCGTGCTTGGTAAATTCGAGCTTAATTTGAGTTTGCTGAGAGTGGTTGTGTTTCGCACTTCCACTGTTGAATCATTGTATCCTAGTAGACAATCGCTATACAAATATGATGTAATATACGACGTAATTGTCTTAAGGATATCGTGTGAAACACTAGCCTCGATTCTCTAACCTTTGTTTTTGTTCGTTACTTTCTGTAAATTCGAACCAGATTGTTTTTACGTACTACAACCAACAAGTACTTCTAATCCACGCTATGGTGTTGTTTTAAGTTATTTTTAATTTTGTTTATTTCTCTTTTTCAGAATCAAAGTTGTTTACATTATGAATAGTAAAATGATCAAAAAAATGTCACAATTTCAAGTTAAAAATATTGATATAAGAAACGTTTAAAAAAAATTAGAACATTAAAAGTAAAAATAGAAAAATATTCATAAAAAAATTAAAATATAAATATAATAATTATTACATTATATTGTTTACGGTTCCCGCACGTCGTCATGCGGGATGCAAACCGGTAACAATATAATTATGAAGTAATGTTTTTAAAATAAAAGGATGCAAGTGGGTTGATGGTGATCAGTGGCGAATTTATGTCTTGATGTGAGATTTCGAAATAATTCAATGGATTCCAACTTACATTGGAAGCTTTTGTCAGTGATGGTCTATGATCCAGTTTGGCATTGTTGTGCTGTGGGAAGAATTGTTTTTGAAATTGTTGTGAGGGGAATTGCTGTGGGGAAGAATCAGCTGAATGTTTGGTAAACTGATTTTCAAAAGTGCTGTGAGAACTAAAAGCAATTTCAATATGTTTAGTAAACTGAAATAAAAAGTGTTGTGAGTGTGTAAAATTACTAAAGGACATAGACATCTAAATGGTACTAATGTGATATACTTTACATTTTTCTTGTTTATTTGTGTTTAGTGTTAAGTGTTATATAATTATGGTACTTTATTGAATTAATTAGCCCTATTTTTTCAACTTTATTTAATTAATTAGTCCAATTTCTTTATTTTTTTTATTTAATATAATATTACGCATAAATATATATGGGAAAATGGATAGAGTAATAGAGTTAAAGTTCTTTTTTTTTAAGAAAATAAATGTAAAAATGTAAAAATATATGTAGAGAAATAGAGAAAATGGGGCATCACCCCACCCCCCATTAAAAGAAATGAGGGAATGAGAAATGGGGGTGGGGTAGGTTCCCTCACCCTCACACCCATTTAGATTTTAAAGGTAAAATTTATCTCCATCCGTACCCCCACTCTATCCACATCCCTATCCCCAAACCCTATTTTGAGAGTGGAACCCTATAGGAAAAAGGTTTCATGGAAAAAATGTTCATCCTTGAATAAAACACACTATATTACAAATTAATATATATATATATGATGTGATGTGATTAAAAAAACAAATAATTATAAAAAATTATCGGCTTCCTCAAACACAACTTTTAGTCTTTTACTCGGTTAGAAAATAGTAAGGTTTGTTGTTTACACTTTTATATATATATATATATATATATATATTTGGGTACTATTTGCCAATTTGGTCGTAAGGACTCTGCACACAAAGGCCATGATGGCTCATTTTCCTTTGTGTCAGAGCTGCATCTTGATAATTCATATATAGGTATATTATTAAAAAAAATCTCTCTAGTTTGAGGTTTTAGTCATATTGGTCCCTTTAATTTAAAAAACTATTATTTTAGTCCAAACTGTTAGTAGTAAGGTATTTACCAATTATGTTATGGATTTTTTTTTTAATTTAAATTGTTTGTTATTTTATAAAAATTATCAAATTGATCTTTATATTTTTTTTAAGTGTCAAATTAGTCTCTTTTTTTAGAAGTGACCAAATTAATCCCTCTAACGGTTTAACGATGTTAAATATAACAGTTGACTTTAACATTTTTAGTAAAAGTATTTAAATACCTTTTATTTCTCATATTAGAACAATGTTGATTTATCTTTTGAACATTAAATTCACCATTATAATTACAATAAAATCTAAAAAAATATTATTAATGAAATGTCATTTGCACACTTTTTAATTAAAATTTTCTAAAAAAAATCTAAATATATTTTAATAAAACAATATCAAAGATACCCTTAATTTATAAAAAAGTACCATTGTTTAGTATTTTTATATAAAAAAATTTGTTAATATTATATAAGATTTGTTTACGTATGATTTCCGGTGGTCCAACCTTACATGCACGGTACAAATAAAGTGAAGGAAAAAAAAAAAAAAAAACAGGTTCCACACAACAGGTCTAGCAATTAACAACACAAATCCATCAATAATTAAAATAGCTGGTACATATTCTATCATCTTATTCTTGTCTACAAAATATGTAGACTAACCAAAAATCCAAACAAAAAATTCATATTCGACAACATCTAATCACCATAGATGAACATCTAATCCCAACATCTATTCAACAAAAAACAAAAAAATAAAAATAAAGATCCAAGTAGCAAACTATTCAAGATCTTCACATTTGGGAGGTAGAACCAATCTGAGAGCCTATATATAAGATTTGAATGCACAAAGGTACTACCTTACGATCCTTGAACAATTCCAGCACCTGTTTCAGACCTCACCTGTAGATGAAATATTTGTAAATAGTCAAATTTACAAAGTTAAATGAGCATTTCAATCATTATACAAAAGCAATACACACACCTTTATGTCTCCGGGGCTGCTTAATCCTCCTCTTTTCGGATCCCGTAGATGGATCTCTTGGATTGGTGCATGTGGACCTATTATGCCCATACTGTTCACAGTTTGTGCATCTAACGGCTGAGTTTCTCTTCCTTGGTCTGCCTTCATCGACCTCCCTTCTTCTTGATTTTTTAGGCCTTCCTACACGTGATTTTATGTTAGGTGGTATGGGGGGGCAACCTTCTACATCCGGCCATCTAGAAGAATCGAGAATATGATTAATAACCCCATCATAAGATCTTTTAAAAGCAGTAACAGTAAGATAAGGGTGAACAGAATCTTGTATTTTTTGTCTTTCATAAATTATTGATGCCGCTGCATGTTCACATAGCAGTCCACTAACTTGCCATAACCTACAGTCACAAGTACGATGACCAAGATGCACAATATTTGTTTTCCGTCTCCGATCAATAGTCTCATGGTAATCTCCCCGCCCATACCACACTTGCAAGTATTTTGCATCCTCTGATACTTTTTTAATCCTATTTCGAACATATGGGGTGAAATTATCTGTCCACTTTTCAGCTTCAGCCTGTTTTTCTTGGAATATTTCCAAATACTTTCGTCGTAAAATTTCAAACAATGTAAGCATGGGTTTATCCCTATTTTCATTAAGTCAATTTTTAAAGCACTCTAACATGTTATTTGAGACACGATCAGATGTAACCCGATCATCAAATCCAAACCTGCACCATTTTACATTATATTAAAATACTATTCATTCCAAACCTGTACCATTTAACATTATATTAAAATACTATTCATTGAAAATTTTTCTAAGCTTAACTTGCATTTAGAAAAGAAATGATTTCTTGTAATATATTATTTTAACGTGAAGGCAACAATTGCCATTTTATTTTAATGTTAAGCTAATAATAATTCATATTGATTGTTAAAGTGAATTAAAATTAATTACTTAACAAGAATAAAAAATAACAAAGAAAGCAACAAAGAAATCATACCTGCACCATTTTTCCGTTTCATTGTCCATCAACTATTGATAGGCCTTCAAACTTATTTCTTTGATGCTCTCATAGCTTCCATAAAGTCTTGTCGATTCACCTTATAAGTAGATTTCCAAAAATAACTTCCAGCCTTCAAACGGGGACATTCTTTAGTTAAATTGGCAAGAAAGTGTCTTGTACAATACCTGTTGTCAGCCCTAGGCCATTGTTGTTTTATTGCAGCCAGAACTCCTTTTTGTCGATCACTCATAAAAGTGGTTGTTCGGTCTAACACATCAAGTCCTTCATGCAACTTCCCTAAAAACCAACTCCAACTATCTCTACATTCATTCTCAACCACACAAACTGCAATAGGAAATATACCACTATATGAATCTAAGGGAATAACAGAAAGTAACACCCCACCAAATGGTCCTTTCAAATGACAACCGTCTAAACCTATAAAAGGTCTGCACCCTCTAATGAACCCAGTTATCTGTGCATTAAATGAGAGGAGAAATCTCTGAAACTTTGGTGTGACACTTAGTGTGTCAATTCCAACCACAGCTAAAGACCCCAGATTCATTTCTAGTAAGATGTTGCCATACTTCCTCAGTTGTCCATAACAATCAACATGGCCAAACTTCAACATCTTTAATTCCTTCCTCTTAGCTCTGTAAATCTTGCGTTTGCTAGGTTCCACACCATATGTGTTCTTGATTTGAGTTTGCAACACTTTAGCTTTCACATTTGGATTGTCTCTAATAAGTATTGCCATTTGGTAGTTGCTTCATTATTATTCATCACCCTTCTACAGGTTACATGATCTCCAGTTATTGACCTAATCTTAAAAGTGACATCATCTGGTAAAGAAGACACATGGATCCTCTAACTGCATTCATCACTCTTGCATTCATAAGTCAGCCTTCTTGCATCATTTTTACTTTTGCACAGTTCAAACCCCTCTTAAATTGCATACTTACTTAAAATCTCTCTTCCTTTCTCAACTGATTCAAATACTTGTCCCAGCCGTAATGAAATTTGACCACTAGGGTCAGGTTTCCATTCACTCCTCAAATTATAGTCATACATTCTATCAACATCAGTTTCATCTTCTGAAGAATTGATGTATGGTGCCTCATTGTCACCATTTGCATTGTATGGTGAATCCATGAGATAGTTGTCATCATCTGCCTCTTCTTCAACCAATGATAAATTGTCTTCAAATTCATCACCCTCATCTTCATTGACAATAGAATCACTAAAAGGTTTTTAGTCGAAGATGAACATATTATTAACATTTGGGGGGCTGTTTTGAAAAGGAAACATCTGCACACAAACAAGAAAATATCTTATTATAAAATTCGAATAGAAAATTATAAAATAACATGAATTGTTGTTGTCTTTTATTTTGCATACAAACATCTTTACACAAACAATTTGTAGCCTTTTATGTTGTAATCAAAAGCATAGAAAATATTTCCTTCGTAAAAATAATAATTAGAAAAGAATATGAAATGTTGTTACCGATATATATATATATATATATACAACAACAGTTCAAAAATTAAAACCCAAAAAAAAAATATCTTCATACTCATTTTCTTTAACAACATTTTTTTATTAGAAAGGGAAACAACAAACAACACAAAAAAGCAACACAAGCCAAAAAGAGAGCCACAGAGACCCTAAAAAACATTCCACTCATCAAAACAGACCAAAGCAACGTAGCAAAAAGAACACAACTACCATAGTTACTCCATAACATCACTTGGTATTTGGTATACGTATATATAAGTGGAAATTGTTAAAACTAACCACATATAACATAGAAAATTCATTTTTAACCACAACTGAAATTTATTCATTAATAACCACTTTTCTGATAAATTACTTGAATGCCCTCATATAAAAACCATCCTCAAACACACTTTTTTTCTCTTTTTCTCTTTTTCTTTCTCTCTCCTCTCTCTCTCTCTCTCTCTCTCTCCCGCACCTCTCTTTCTCTCTTCTCGCCTCTCTCTCTCACACACGACATCGCCGGCTTACCGGCGTGCCGTTGTGCAAACCTACGATCGTCCAGCAGCGCCATCGAGCTCCTCCTCTACCGGTGATGTGATCGGTAGAAAAAGGGGAAGAAAATGAAAAACCCAGAAACCTAGAACATTTCAAGTTTCAATATTTTAATTTAATCAAGATTTCAAGTTTCACCCATTTTAATTTAGTTAAGATTTCAAGTTTCATGATAAAACGAAAAACCTAGAAACCCAGAACATTTCAAGTTTAAACATTTCAATTTAGTCAAGATTTTAAGTTTCAACATTCTAATTTAGTCAAGATTGTAAGTTTCAAGGTTTCAAGTTTCAAGTTTCAAGTTTCAAGTTTCAAGTTTCAAGTTATTAGTCATGATTTCAAGTTTGGTTCCAAATTTTAGTCATGATTTCAAGTTTGGTTCCAAATTTTAGTCATGATTTCAAGTTTGGTTCCAAATTTTAGTCATGATTTCAAGTTTGCTTCCAATTTTTAAGAAAAAATTAAATTCATAGGTATTTTTGTAATTTATGGATATACATTGATTTATTTTTAAAAAAATAAGTGGTTATTAACGATTAAAATTTCAAAAGTGGTTACTAACAGTTTAATATTTCCAATGACTATTTTTTGTTTTCTCGCTATATATATTGGCATTTGGCAAAATTTTACACAAAAAAATTTCAAAAAAGAAAAATTCAGAAACACTAATCACCATAGATTTATTTAGAAAAATCAAAACCACAAATAATTTTTTTTTAAAAAAAGATTCACACTCATTGTTACTCCATTACATCAATAGGCACTTTTTCGTATATATATATATATATATACAACGACAGTTGTCAACATTTTACACCCAATAAATTCAATTTTTTTTCTTCAGAAACACCGATCACAATAGATAAAGTTTATGTTATTCACAAAAATCAAAACCTATAAAAAGAAAAAACCAAAAGGTATTCACACTATTTGTTACTCCATACCAGAAACTCGGTCACAAACCTAAGTATACTGACCTTGTAAGTAGTTGTGCCGTTCACCGAGTTGTCGGTTCAGTGTTGTTGTTGTCGCTGTCAACTTTGTTGGTCGAAAACTCGTGGAAGGTCAGATAGAAAAATGGTGATGTGAGAAAACGTTTGGGTTGCTTGGTTTAGTTTGAGTGTTTCGTACGCTTTGGGTTTGGGGTGTTTTAAACTTTTAAGTGTTGCCCGGTTAATATCAGGTTAGTGTTAGAGTTAGAAGTAACTAGGGTTATTAATTAATACAAATTAAATTGTTTTAAATTTAAAAAAATATATGATCGTTAAAGTACAATTTTACCCTTAAGTTGACTAACAGAACTTGGTTAAATAAACTAATTTGACATTTAAGAAAAATGTAAGAACCAATTTGATCAGTTTTAAAAGTCACAAACAACTTGAGATTTAAAAAAAAAATCCCTTACCTAATTGATAATTGCCCTAGTATTAATAATCATTTTGGTCATTACTCTTAGACTCCATTAGATTTTTTAATATTTTAGTCAGGTTTGTGAGGGTATAATAGTAAATTAAGGCTAAAATTAATAGTAAAGGCATAATAAATTCAATTAATAAAGGGTTTTATTAAGAACTAACTCATTTTGAATAATCAAGTTAACACATAACCCGTTTTTAAAAGTATTACTTAATTAACTCTGTTTTGTGTGAAAGTACTATTTTACCCTTACTTAATATTGTTTTCTACTTCTCTACTTCCTCTACATCTCTTTATTCTATATCTCTTATTTCTACCATATCTCTCTGGTTACTTCTATATTATTTTAACCATTTTTTGGTTTAATATATTTTTTTTAGAGAAATTCAAAATGACAGATCAGTCCATTAGAGTTAACCGGGTCTTTTATTTAAAAAGGCTATAAAAGTCTTTTTAACCTTGAATAAACTGATGTAATAAAATGTTTTAAAGAAAAAAAAAATTCTTTTTGAAACATTGTTATTGAATAAAAATAAATTAAAAGTAAACAATTAACTTTATTGGGAGATCTGGTTATCTGGATACCAGATATAATCTCCATTACTTGAAGAAACTAGATCTAGGTTTGAGAAGCAAAACAAAAGAAGTTTTTGCCAGAATATGCAAAAAGTAGTTGTGAACTTTGAAGCTTCAACCTCATTTTCAATTCGGTCATGGTTATTGTTCAGTGTGGAATGGAAATCTTATCTATATTCAAATCCTGATATCTATATATGAGAGGTCATTCCTGTTTTTTTAAGGGATAATTACGTCGGTGGTCATCAACTCTTGCCACCATTATCAAAATGGCCACCGGATGAGGAATTGGTTTCAAAATGACTATTTTTGATAAACAATGTTACACTAATGGTCATTTCATCCAATTCCACCCAATATGTGACATTTTGATAAATAAAGGGATATCATTAATTTATTTTAGATATTTTTTGGAAATCAATTTTTTCTTTTGATTTTTGAAATATATATATATTTCTTTCTTTTCAACTTATCTCAAATACAGTTTTTAGAAATTTAATCTTCTAAAAAAAGAAAAAAAAAATTATATATATATATTTCTTTTCAACTTTTTTCAAATATATTTTTTAGAATTTTTAGAATTTGTAGCCTTAATCTTCTCAAATATATATATATATATATATTTCTATTCAACTTATCTCAAATATATTTTTTAGAATTTTTAGATTTTGTAACTTTAATCTTCTTAAAAAAGAAACAAACAAACACACACACACACACACACACACACACACATATATATATATATATATATATATATATATATATATACACATACATATACATGTTTGATATATATATGTTATACGTATATACATACACTAAATATAATTATTTGTTTAAAAAAACAAAAGAAAAATTGATTTCCAAAAAATATCTAAAATAAATTAATGATATCCCCTTATTTATCAAAATACCACTTATTAGATGGAATTGGATGGAATGACCATTAATGTAACATTGTTTACCAAAAATTGTCATTTTTAAATCAATTCCCCATCCGGTGGCCATTTTGATAGTAGTGGCAAGAGTTGATGGTCACCGAGGTAATTATCCCTTTTTTTAATTATATATTTTGACTTGTTTTTCAAAAATACAAAAAATTATAAAATATCTTACCTGACTTAAATAGATATTGTGACATGTGCAATCAATGGCTGAGAATTTATTTCCTTTATTTATTTTAGTTTCATTATCTTTAAATACATATTATTATTTTCAAGTGTTTTTTATCATGATAAAAATTAGCACAGTATAGGATTCAAATTCCTACATCATTGTGAGTCTGGAATTTGTCGAAACCCGACTAGATTAAAAGGTTGTTTGTTATTTTGTCTGAATAGTGAACAGTCCTGAATTTTTCTAAAGACTAAATAGGGACCGAAATCTTAACTTGAATGACATGTTTTTTTTTCTCACATCTGAATGGATTATCAACACGTGTGTTTTTTAAAAGTAAAATTGTATGAAAATAAGTAATTTTACATTTATACCCATGTTAAATAATTATACATATAATATGGAATAAAAACAATCCAAAAATAATAATTATATATGAACATCTTCTTCTTCGATATAAACAAACTTTATTTTTAGTAAGAAAAGAAAATGTTTTTTTTCTTCAAAAAATAAAAGGGGTAGTAGGAAAACTCAAACAAAACATTTAAAAAAATATATATATAAATACACCACCTTAGTATCATAATAAAGTATTGATATTAAATACCGGTGTGAGAACTGGTTATGGTCCTTTTTTATTTTTAAATCTATTTAAAATAAACAATATATTAAAATAAAGTTTTTTATACCATATATAATTATGATGAAATTAGAAATATGTTAAATATGAGGATAGTATCGAAAGAAAAGATTTTGGATTGCATTTAATACAATTCAGTGATTTGCAATTAAGTGAAAAGTCATGATTTTTTTTTAAATTGTTTTATGATAATTTTAAGTTGTTTGACCAGTTAAAAAAATAATTTAATCAAACAACTTAAAATTATGATTCAGACTCATTAAATTTTTAATGGAAAAAACAAACGACCCTTAAGCTTTGACTTCATTCTGAACCATGGTCTGCTACTACAAGTACTGTATGGAATGCAATCAAAAGACTTTTATTAATACATATAACAAAGCCTTACATGCAATTTTTGTTTCTGGAAGAAGACAATAACATATCCATGAAAACCATAACATCACTAGTGAAATTAAAGAAGTTTCAGTCTCTTTGTTGAACAATTTTGTGCCACTATCACTACAATTACAAGCACCAACATTGCACCAATGAACTGCCCACTTTGCAGTTTCATAATATCCATTCAAAAAACTCAAAAATCCATTATGGTTCATGTACCATATTCCCAACTCGAAACTGTTTATGCATACATCTATCTTTTGCTTCTACAAGGGATCAGTTTCGTCTTCTCATGCCTTAACAAAGCGTGGCGTTATGCATTTGGCATCTTCGTATATGATATCCATGGCACTCAAGCTTAAGCTTATTAAATCGGTGGCAGCTCTGCTACGAGGATCTGCCTTTAAAATTGTCACGCAAGTGTCAGGAAACGGTGTGCCATTGTAGCATGTTTTTCTAATCAAAGAGAGGAGGACTCCATTGTTGTCATGAGGAAATGGTGAGATATATCACATTTTTGAAGGGGTGTTGTGATGATGTCACCCTTTTAATAACTTAAATTTAAAAAACACCTATTATGGTGAACTGCCCAAATTACTCCTAAACTTTATTTTTTTTAAAGCCCTGTTTTGAACTCGTTGGTATCTTCCCAAAAAAGTTGTCTGAAAAACTTGACTCTCTCTCCAGATTCTGCAATAGAAGGTAACAAATACTTATGATCTTCACTTAAATTTCTTTTATGCATTTCAGATATTTTGCATTCATTTCTGTGTGGGTTAACAATGTATCCATTCTTCGATATCAATATATCCATTTCATATTCTGCACTAGATATTCCTCGATATTTAAAGATGAATCGAGCTTAATATTGGAACGAGTTGTTGTTTAGTTTGAAAAAAGCTCGATTATTTGAAAAACATGCTCGACAAAAAATGATCGATCCCTTAGGAAAAGTTCTCAATCCCTGGACAAAGGTTCTTGAACCGTTATAAAAGTTCTCGATAATTTGACAAATAATCTCGATAACTTAAAAAAGTTCTCGATCCCTTAAAAACTTTCTCGATCCCTTACAAAAAGTTCTCGGTCCCTTAGAAAAAGTTCTCGATCCTTTCGAAAATGTTCTCGATCCCTTGAGAAAAGTTCTCGATCCCATGATAAAAGTTCTCGATAATTTGAAAAATATTCTCGATCCCTTAAAAAAGTTCTCGAACCGTTAGAAATGTTCTCGATCCCTTAGAAAAAGTTCTCACTCCGTTGTTAAAAGTTCTCGATCCCTTAGAAAAAGTTCTCGTTCCCTTGTTAAAAGTACTCGATCCCTTAAAAAAGTTCTCGAACCGTTAAAAAAGTTCTCGTTCAGTTGTTAAAAGTTCTCGATCCCTTAGAAAAAGTTCTCGTTCCGTTGTTAAAAGTTCTCGATCCCTTAGAAAAAATTTATGTTCCCTTGTTAAAAGTTCTCGATCCCTTGATAAAAGTTCTCGATAATTTGACAAATATTCTTGATCCCTTAAAAAAGTTCTCGAACCGTTCGAAATATTCTCGATCCCTTAGAAAAAGTTTCTCGTTGACTTGTTGAAAGTTGTCGATCCGTTGATAAAAGTTCTCGGTCCTTTTAACAAATATTCTCGATCCCTTTAAAAAGTTCTCGAACCATTAGAAATGTTCTCGATCCCTTAGAAAAGGTTCTCGTTCCCTTGTTAAAAGTTCTCGATAATTTGACAAATATTCTCGATAAAAGTTCTCGAATCGAACCTTTTTAAAAGTTCTCTATCCTTTGTAAATTATTCTTGAACCCTTGAAAAAGTTCTCGATCTTTGAATTTTTTGTAATTGTTAGTAATTGTAAAAGTAATTTTTTTTATCTGTTAATAATTGATTGTGATGATGATTTTCACATGACAATGGATCGGGTTATATTAGTAATATCTTACAACGGTCGATGGGAGCAATTACCTGATGGAAGTCAGAGGTTTCTTGGTTCCAATAACCAAGGAATGTATGTGTCCAGAAATATGACTTACGAAGAGCTAGTGTCGATCGTACAAACCTTTGTGAAGTACGATATGAACAAATACATTGCTGATCTACAATCTATATCAATCGTTCCCGGGACAATATGTCGCACATTTATAAGAAATGACGACGATGTTTTGTTTATGCTAGGGGAAGATAGGGTAATCCCTCAAGTATGTGTCAGTTTAATTGAGAGGGTTGTAGGAGGTGTCATCGGTGAAGAAATTCCTCCTCATGATAACACCCAACATTTTCGATCTTCAGGCAAAAGCAACCAGTTGTCCACAGAAAGAAGTGGGATTGACGGTAGAGAAAACCTATATGGTGTCCCACAAGAATTAGCCGACCATGGTGATACAGTTGGAGCTCAATTGGACGATGATTTCGGTTGTCAAATTTAATTGAACTTTGGGCAGTACAACCACTAATACAATGAAATGTACAATGACATGAACAATGAGCGGAACAATGAACCTCATAACCTACCAATCCATGAGGTGGGTAATGAGGCAAATTTACATCTGGTACATAATGTACCGAACAATGAGGAAGATGAAGAACGGTTCGAAACGAAAAGACGTGCAAGACGTGTCCACAGATGTAGTTCCACTGCAGTAGATATAGCTGGGACATCTGAGGTTCGGCCTGATGTAACTCCAGTTGATTATGAGAATACCAGAACGTGGGTTATTCCAGGAGCAGAATTATACTCGTTTGGTATGTGTGGAAGCAGAAACTTGGTAGAAGATGAACCTACCAGCATGATATATAAAGATCAATTTTTTTCTACTAAAAAGGATTTGAAGAGATTGGTTGGCCATTTTACAATGCAGCACAACTTCGAGTGGAAGGTGAAAATATCGAATAAGACAACATTACGTCTGGTTTGTTTGATGGACAACTGTACATGGAAGTTAAGAGCGGTTAGGAGAGATGAAGCGACATACTTTCAAGTACGAAGTTTTATCAACGAACACACTTGTCTGTTGGAAGAGATTCACCGCCGCCATCGATAAGCTAGTGCAGTCATAATTAGAGAAGTGGTTGCACCTAGATTGCAGCAACATGATGGTCGACTAATGCGTCCGAAGGACATAATCGCCGATATGAAAACAATGTATGGCATCCAAATAATGTACAGTAAGGCACATCAAGCCCTTGATTATGCATTGTCACTTACCTATGGAACGCATGAGGAAAGCTTCCAACTGCTGCCATCATTCGGTTACGTGTTGGAACAACAAAAGCCCGAAACGATTATTGACTTACAGTGCGATGAAAATGGTAAATTCCTATACTTTTTTATGTCATTGGGTGCCTCACTCAGAGGATTCCAGAGGTGTATGCATCCAGTTATTGCCGTTGATGGTACCCATTTAAAGGGTAGATCCAGGGGTACAATGTTTGTTGCAACTGTACAAGATGAGAATGAACAGGTTTATCCAATTGCTTTTGGGTACGGTGTCTTGGAAAACAACCTATCATGAGAGTGGTTTTTGGATTGCTTGAAAGGTGCCATTGGCCATATAGATGATTTGGTTTTCATATCTGATCGACATGCAAGCATTGAAGCAGGGATTTCTAAAGTGTTCCCTTATGCCACCCATACCATATGTTGCTGGCACTTTTATGAAAATATTAAGAAGAGATTTCATAGAAATGATGTTGCAGCAATAATGGATAAAGCAGCCCGAGCGTACACCGAGTTGCAATATAACAGGCACATGGAAGAGTTACGCAACTTGCACCCGAATGTATATGAATATGTAATTGATGTCGGTCCACACAAGTGGTCCCGTGTTCACTGCCTCGACAGAAGGTATGGGGTCATGACAACAAATGCTGCAGAATGCATAAACTCATGCCTTAAATTTGCACTGCAGCTGCCTATGTTGACTTTGGCAGAGTTTATTAGGAATATGCTACAACGTTGGTTTCACGATCCTCATAGGGCTGCACAATCCATGCGTCATCAGTTAACCGTCGCAGCACATCTTGTGACCCTCAAACGTGTAGAAAAGTGCAATTTTATGACCGTTAATCCAGTTGACTGGAACATATTTTCTATGAAACGGGCTGGAAAACAGTGGACCGTTGACTAAGCCCAGAAGACCTGAACATGCAACAAATTCAAATGGACATTCTTCCATGTTCTCACGCTCTCGCTGCCGCAAAGTACATCATACAATTTTGTGTACAGTTAATATTACTTAAACATCATACAATTTTATCATCGTTTTCAATGTTTTTACAGGGACCGAAACATGGATTTCACATCCCTCTGTGCGGACTACTACAAGCGACAAACACTTATTGATGCGTACTCGGTTCCTATTATGCTGGTTGGACATCCTTCCACTTGGATTGGGCCATCTGACATCGCTGAGAGAGTCATTTTGAATCCAAGCTCCAGGAAACAAGTAGGTCGCCCGAGGGCTTCAAGTCGTATCTAGTCTTCGGAGAGAACATCCACACAGAATTGTAGACGATGTCGACAACCAGGACATAATTTGAGGAGATGTTCTAACCCAGCTTTTACTGATAAAGATCCGAGCAGAGTCATTCCTGAGGAATACAGACGCAAATGTAGTATCTGTCATACTGTTGGTCACAACAGACAGACGTGCCGTACTAGAGACGGTGGGACTGTGGAATGAATTGAGGCGTTATCATGATGACATTGTTAAAATTTGAACTCGTATGACTTGTTAAGTAACTGAAATGCAATTGTATTTAAATATAATTTGTATATATACAAATGTAAAAAAAAATATATAAAAAAATTTGTAAATATACAAAAGAATTGGTAAATATACAAAAGAATTGGTAAATATACAAAACTGTTGGTACATATACAAAAGAATTTGTAAATATACAAAGTAAGTGGAACATATAAAACAGAATTGGTACGTATACACATGAATTACTACAGAAATCTATACGGGTCTGGAGTTTGCAAATATTTCAACTGTCATCTTCTCCCAAATGATCCCCATATTGTCTTCAGACCAATCGAAATCTTTTTTGTTCGCCAGTATGTACTCGATCAATCTCAACGTGTGGGGACCACAGTTACCCCTAAAGTTGGACACATTAACAATCGTTAATAAAACATTAGGTTTATACTAATACAATCTTAAAGTGACTATTATGTAATGTCTTACGATTGCTTCTGCTGGGAGATATGTTTTCCAGACACGACGCTGACATCAAAGGGCTTACTTGTCTTCTCAAATTTCAATAGTCCTGCCGCTCGTTTAGTATGAAACCCGGCTTGATGCAACATCGAGGGCACAAAGTAGCGCAACGGGGCTACCTGCTGCTTTCGGATATGAGCTTGGACCTCCTATCTCCAGGGGTCGACTATGAACATCTTCCGGCATGTGGGGTCCACAGTCACCAGCAGCCAATGTTGGCGCCCAATGTTGCACGGTATCAGGACCTGGAAACGTCAACAACAGGTGTTAGGATGTACAAAGCCATTTATATATACAATTGCAAACCATGTTAAGTAACACTTACCATGTCAACCTCGTGCCACGGACGACATCCAATCAGGGCACCCCCAAAGACCGTTGTGAGGTCATCATCCTTCCACCAAGACCTCAAAACACTTTAACGACTCAGGTTGATCTGCCCGCGAGAATCGCGAGGCATCATTTTCCTATACTGGTGCTCCAGAAAGAACTACAGAAACAAAAACACAAAATTATTTCTGTTTTCCATACACACATAAAATAACACGTTATTATTATTAATTTCAGTACTTACAAAAAATTGCGAGTCCAATATGTTAACCATTTGACTATACACATTCGGGAATGCACGTTGACGCTTCTGAATAATATGGAGGTACACGTCCATATGCTGGGAATATAAACACGTTAAGATATGTTAGGATGCTTACACATCTAAAACAAATACTGAAATCAGGATTTACGGTCCCACATACCTCATCATCAACATCCATGAAGTTGATCTGCAACCGATGGAACCATGCAGCATCAACAGGCTCCAGCAAATCAACATCACGTCTGCATTAATGTTCCATCAGCTACACATTTATATAATGCATTACAACAAAATCGGCCACCTAAATAACAATGAATTTTACTTACAATTTCTCGTTTACGTTCTTCTTGAAGGCTCGGTACGCCTTCAACTGGTCACCATCCACCAGTCCCTAGGGACTAAATACGTGGGCAGGTCCCTCTACTATTACCCTCGCCCTCTTAGGTTGACACGGATTTGTGTACGGGCTAACCAACTGCCAACCGCGGTTCAGTACACGTCTGTGCTTTCAAACTCCCCCGACGGGGTGTGTTGAGATGAGGATGATGGAGGGGGAGCCTGTTGCTCGAGGGGAAGTGGAGGGAGAGCCTACTGCTCCATCAGAGGTAGAGGGGGAGAGGGAGCCTGCTGCTCGGATGTTAGTGACGAGGGAGCCTGCTGCTCGCTAGGAGGTGGCGGGGGAGCCTGCTGCTAGGACGTCGGTGGAGCCTGCTACTCTGACGTCAGTGGCGGGGGAGCTTGCTGCTCGCTAGGAGGTGGCGAGGGAGCCTGCTGCTCGGACGTCGATGGAGCCTGCTCCTTGCTAGAATGTGGCGCGGGAGCCTGGTGCTCGCTAGGAGGTGGCAAGGGCTGCTGCTCGTTAGAAGGTGGCGGGGGAGCCTACTGCTCAGACTTTGGTGGAGGGGGAGCCTGTTCCTCGCTAGGAGGTGACGGGGGAGCCAGGGAATCGCTCTGAGTGGGAGGGGGAGCCTGCGATTCGATCTGAGCGGGATTGGGGGCCAGCTGCTCGCTCAGAGGGAGAGGGGGAGGGGGAGGGGGAGGGGGAGGGGGAGACTGAGCCCCACTATCCAGAAATGCCCCTCTGGTATATGGATCCTCTGTATGGGTCCTGAAGCCCTGAAGGCCCTCGATCAATGCAAGCAACTCCCTATGTTATTGATGTCGATCCTCCTCCCTCTTCCGGAACAAATCGAGCAAATCCCTGTGCTGTTGTTGTCGATCCTCCTCACTCTTCCGGAGGGCTTCACGTAACTCTTTCAAGTTAAGTTCTAAACGAGGCCTGAAATCATGCAACTTTGTTAATATGAAAACAATCAACAACTCCTGTTAATAAAAAGAAAACTACCATCTCAATTTACCTCCCCATCAAGTCGAACTCCTTCATGGAAATCCCCTGTAGCGGAACCAGTTCCTGGGGTGGTAAACCGAACCTGCCTCACTCGTCGAGGAGACGGTTGAGATTCGCTAGTGTCCATACCTCTGGAATCTGGACCTGTAGGGTCTGAAGCCTCCGTCTCAGTACACCTCCCACCTCTCACCCCGCTTCTCTGGATGAACTGCACTTGTAGTCGGCTCAGAGACAGTAGAAAGGTGAACCATGTCGTCCTGTATATATGGGCTCCCCCCTCACTTTGGCTTACAAAGTACGGGGCCACCGCCTCAGCTGTTGTGGGCACAATTTCCGTCCTCGCCGACATCTGAAAACGTAGTTAGATGAATGTCATTGTCACTTATCGTAAGTAATATAAATTACTTAACAAAAAAATAAATTACCCTAGCACTAAAAATCTTCTTCAGCTTTTTCCCTCTAGGTTGTTTGGTCAACTCCCATTTCAACAATCGAGGGGAAATGTCTGTAACCCTTCGAGTCCTATAAACGATGCCCAGTTGGGGGATCACCTCAAAAACAAATATATGCATCAGATATACGTACAGTTATAATCCAAAACCATTTTGGATTAAAAATTAAATATACATGTTGGAAATGCAATTCCTTACCAAAAGGGCGTGTGATAGACCGTAGATGTTGTACCCCTCCACGGAATGTCCAACATCGCCCTGTGACTGTTGTCGTCTCTCCTCACGACGTCGCGGCATGCTTGAATGAAAATATAGAATGCCTATAGACGTGGGCACCCCACGGGAAGGCATCGAATGCATTGAGGTCCTCTATCAACCGAAACTGCCAAACTGGAATCTTCAATCTCTCGTCCACCCCCATCAGTATCCAATTCAACATGTACATGAGGTACAACTTCACAGCATCGTACGCCTGTTGAAACTCTCCCTGGGTAAGAACAACCCTCAAGTCATCCAACGATACCTCATCATGTCCAGGAAAGTACCGTTGATGTATGTCATTCTCAACTGCAACATACATACTCGTGTCCGGTAGGACTCCAAAACGTAATCCGGTGATGAGGCTAAATTCCACCTTCAAGAACCGCATCTCATCTGTGAGCCCGTCATGGTCCAACTCCCGCAACAACAGCTGATGAATAACACCACCCGAAAACTTCAGCTCCCGGTGCATCGACATGAAATGCCCAAAACAGGAGGCCATGAACCGACGCCGATCCTCAACAACAAACTCTTCAGGGACCCGATTAAGTGCATTGTCTATACGGGCGAGGGCTTCAAAATGGTCGTGTCTGGTCAATTTTCCCTTGAACCAATCTCCCTCTGCAGTTTTAAGCAATTCCTTCATACTGCTCGTCATCTGTAATGTCACAGAAACAGTACATCAGTAAACTGCATAAAAATTAGAAAATATTCTCGATCGTTTGAAACAAATTCTTGATACTTTTAAAATATTCTCGATCCTTTGAAAAAGTTCTCGATTTGTTTAAAAAGTTCTCAATCCTTTGCAAATAGGCTCGATTCTTTGAAAAATATTCTCGATCAATTTAAAAAATCTCGACCCTTTGCAAATATTCTCGAACCCTTAGGAAAATTGTCTCGATCCTTTGAAAAACCTCTCGATTCAATGAAAAATCTTCTCGATCATTTGAAAAAGTTCTCGACCCTTTGACAAACATTATCGATCATTAGAAAATACTATCGATCCTTTGAAAATACTCTCGATCCTTTGAAAAACCTCTCGATTCTTTGAAAAATGTTCTCGATCAATTTAAAAAATCTCGACCCTTTGAAAATATTCTCGAACCCTTAAGAAAATTGTCTCGATCCTTTGAAAAGCCTCTCGATTCTTTGAAAATTCTTGTCGATCATTTTCTAAAATCTGGACCCTTTGAAAAACATTATCGATCGTTTGAAAACATTCTCGATCCTTTCAAAATAGTCTAGATACTTTGACAGACTTCTCGATTCTTTGAAAAATCTTCTCGATTCGATGACAAATCTTCTCGATTCGATCATTTTAAAAAATCTCGATCCTTTGAAAAACAATCTTGATCGTTATCATAATATTCTCGATCGTTTTCAAAAATTCTCGATCCTTTCAAAATAGTCTCGATCCTTTCAAAATAGTCTCGATCCTTTGAAAAACCTCTCGATTCTATGAAAAATATTTTCGATCATTTAACAAAAACTCGATCTCTTTGAAAAACATTCTCGATCACTTTGAAAAACATTCTTGATCACTTTAAAAAACCTCTCGAATCTTTCTAAAAAAATTCCTCGATCTCGCTTGAAATATTCTCGAGTTATTTTTATTTCAAAACAAAAATTGCTCGATACCAGAATATTGAACCTCATTTCAAACCCAAACCAAAACAACAACCAGTGTCAATCCTAATCTACAATTTCAATCAAAAAAACAAGTCTAAAATGCAATGATAAGTTATGAACAACAAATCGAAAAATAAAACAAACTGAACTTACCTCTGTCATCGCTGCGAAATGTACTGTATTGTCGTTCCGGTCAATAATTTGTCGATTTGCTCGCCGTCGACTTCGTTGTCATCGGTTTCTTTCTCACTGTTGCTTTTCTCATACTCACAAAACGACAACTTTTCTCTCTTTTTCAATTTTATCGGGGTTTCTCGTCTCTTTACATTAAATGGTGCATTTTAAACTTACATTACTAAATTTGTGATATTTGCACAACACCCCTCTCAAATTGTGCTATTTATTTTTCGAGCCCTTATTGTCATCTTTTGCTGTCACCATATTGTTTTGACTTGCAAACAAAAGATGAATGGAAATAGAGAGAACAAAGAAAGGAAGATCTACCTTTTTAATTCACTAGCTAATTAATTGCAATTGCACGAACCAAATGAAAATTGATATCTAATACATATAATTAATAAGAATCAATAAAGGTGTTTCAATGTAATAATAATAATAATGGTGTTTTTAATATTAGCTTTCTTTCCAACGTATTCTAAAACCAAAAGATATATTTACTGAATATGATGAATTTTAATTAATAGTGATAAGAAAATCATTTACTCACACATTTGACTGAAAAAAAAAATCATTAAAACCAGTTCGTAAAACCATCTCAATTTAAGTTAAGTTATAAGGGAGGGGGACAGAACTCGAACAAACTCACAAACTTATTAACCAATTTCAACAATTGTCATACAGTTGTATAAACTTATTAATTAATCTTGTAGAGACTTGTCAATTTGGCAAACAGTTTTTTTCAACAAAAAATAAAATAAAAATGGTCATACAGTTTCTAGTTTGTAATTCTTGTGGTTTATTTAATTAAAGACTTGTATGCACATATAAACCTCCTAGTTAAATGCTTATACAACTCCTAGATAAATGCTTTGATGCATCAGATATATACTTTTGATTCATATCTTAAAACATGTTACCCATGTCCCAAGTCGTGGTAAAGTCACTTGTCTAAATTGGGAAGTGTTGAAATATAGACAAAACTATGTATCTAGAAAGAAAAAACAAAATTATGATAATGTTGTCCCATTAGAATTTTTGTTGAAAATTCTTGTAACAACAACTTTTTTCAAGCATAGCCTCAGGTTTTCTAACTAAAATATAACTAATAGTTTAACACACCCTTGTTTTTCTTTTCTTAAATTTCTCATTGAAAAAAAAAAAAACAAGTTTCTCTTATAGAAACAATCTCCGTCAAGGAGGCTGCCCCCGGCCGATTCATCGGAAAATCATCTTTCCTTTGCAATTCAGCTGGTGGATGAATTTCTGTTAATTTAGCTAGAACATTGTTGTTGTTGTTGTGTGTGTTTTTTAAATTAATTTGATTCGGATGAAATAATGGCGGGCTTTGGTTATACTTACAAAAAACAGGAGAAAGGCGCAGTGATCGTGGTCTCGATCATCTTTCTGGTAACGGTGGTGGTCGCGTTGACCGTGGGAATTACCATAGGATTTAAGAGTATCACTGAACAAGAAAAGAAAACGGAAAATGTTACCGCAAAGAAAGCAATTGCAGCAATTTGTGAACCTACTGAATATAAAGAGAAATGCATTAAAAGACTTGAATTTCAAGCTGGGAACACCTCGGATCCTGAAGAACTCATCAGGGTTGTATTCAAGCTTGCTATGAAACAATTCCGAAAAGCTAGAAATGTAACTGTTACATTGAAAGAGATCGAAAAGGACCCGAGAACCAACAACACTCTCCAGGGATGCAAGGAGCTGATGCACAAATCAATTCGTGAGCTTAAACGATCTTATAAGCTATTGGGTGAGTCACGTATCAAGGATCAAAAATACCTGTTGGAGGATTTGATGACTTGGCTGAGTGCTACAATCACCTTCCAGGAAACTTGCCTGGACGGTTTTGATGAAAAAACTACCAATTCAGCTGCAGAGAAAATGAGAGAAACACTCGATAGCCCGATGGAACTCACCAGGGATGCAATTGCCATGGTCAGCAAAGTCACTCAAGTGATTGACTTTCTAAAATCTGACGACACCGTTTTGTTGCTTGGATATGGTAGTCGCCGTCTCCTGGAAGTTGAAGAAAAACAAAATAATCCCTGGTTGGAACATACAGGAAATCGGAGTACTCATCTGGAAGCATTGGATTTAGATAAATTCAAGCCCAATTTTGTTGTGGCCAAGGATGGAAGTGGAAGGTTCACGACCATCAATGACGCACTGGTACGTGTTCCCAGGGAGCACGACAAGCCCACTGTAATCTACATCAAGGAGGGAATTTACAACGAGATCGTTCACATCTCACTAGACATGACCCATCTTGTCTTGATTGGAGATGGTGCTAACAAGACAAGAATCACTGGAAGCTTGAACTATGCTGATGGCACCCCCACCTGGAAAACTGCAACATTTGGTAACTTAATGAAGCATGTACCTTGTTCCCATTGATAAAATATTCAGTAACTTCCAGGAAAAGTAATGTTATCTAAACTTAAATTTTGGGACTAGTGGTTGTCTAACGGTATTGATAACATGCAATTATTCATGGCACTCCACCTGAAAAACTGCAACATTTGGTAACTAAATTAAGCCTGGCCTTGTTCTCATTGATATAATATTCAGTAACTTTCAGGACAAGTAGTGTTACAAGAACTTAAAATTTTGGGTCTAGTGGTATGGATAACATGGAAATTTGATTGATATGCAGCTGTAAGCGCCGCGTTCTTCACAGCTAAGAATATTGGGTTCGAAAACTCCGCTGGACCAACGAAACACCAGGCTGTGGCATTGAGAGTTGATGCTGATATGTCCATTTTCTACAACTGCACAATGGAAGGCTACCAGGATACACTTTATGTCCACGCCAAGCGCCAATTTTACCGGGACTGCAACATCTCTGGCACAATCGACTTTGTTTTCGGGGATGGCTCTGCCGTTTTCCAGAACTGCAATTTCATCATCCGAAAGCCCCTGGATAAACAGAATTGCATTGTCACCGCTCAGGGCAGGAACTACACTTACCAACCAACCGCGATTGTCATCCAGAACAGCACCATTACGGCTGATCCTGGATTCCTCTCGGTTAATGGTCAGCACAAGGCGTACTTAGGGAGGCCCTGGAGCGAATATTCACGGACAGTTATCATGGAATCATTCATCGATGGAGTGATCGATCCTTCAGGATGGTTGCCCTGGGACGGCGAAAAGGGTATCAACACCTGTTTCTATGCAGAATTCGAAAACACCGGTCCTGGTGCAAACAATACACAGAGAGTGAATTGGAAAGGATTGAAGAACATTTCTCGCGAAGAAGCTCAACAATTCACGGCCGGGAAGATCATTGAAGGCGACGAATGGATCATGAATGTGACAGTGCCGTATAATTCGGGACTATTCACCAATCAAACAGATGATCACAACAACAACTTAGATTAATTGGAGAACTAAAAAATTGTTATTTGCAAGCTTGAAATACTTCTCCCTAGTATGTGTGTGCTAATTAATATAATTTGTTTTCTTTTGATGATCTTAGATTGATTTATGAGATTCTAAGATCATCGTTCCAATTATCAGATCCTAGGTTTTGTACAACATTTAGTTAGAGAAAGAGTTATTTCATCATTTAATTGGATTCAGAGATTAGAACAATGTCACATCATCTTCGGAAAAAAAAAAACTCTATTAAACAATCCCTATCTATTTCTCTCACGATCTCTATCTACTTCTCTCACGATCTCCCTCTCTCACGCATCTCCTCATCTTCATCTCTTCATCAAGGCTCGTGAGAACAGGAAACAGATATTTTCCACCAATTCTAACCTTATAACTAAAATGACTAGTATCAAATTTTACACGTGGATTCTCTAACAAGCAAACATTGGGTATCCATTGGGTATCCATTTTTTCACTAGTGCCGGTTTGTCTGATAGCATACTTATGTTTCGTTACACTTCTTTTGTTGTAATATGTTACGTGCACAATTGGATCGAAGAATAAATGGTACTGGTTTAGTTCGAGATAAACCAAATTCTACATAATATCAGAGTAAATTACCATTTAATTTCAGAATACACTCTAATCATATTATTTCATTATAGCACGTCCTAATTTAAACGGTATACTGAAAAGATAATAACATGTTTGATAAACATGAAATAACTACATACATTTGATCAGATTGGATAACTGCAATCTAATCTTTTTTAAACTACTCTGAGTCATCACAAATGATCATTGCCCGTGACCATCCGATATAGGTCTGCACATAAACCCTAACTACATATATACCTATATAAATATAACTCTTGTTTACTAATCTCTCTTTGAAAAAAAAAGGAATAGAGGTTAAAGTGACAGCCCTGGTTTGCTGTTCGCCTTGACCGAGCACCCCTTCGTCTTGGCCCTAGATTTTGCTTTTTGGATTGAAAATGACACAGTAAAAACGTAAAAAGAATTAGACCGACGTCTAAATTCTATTGAAAACTGGAATCCACCAGAATATAAGGATAAAACTTCTGAAATTTTATTGAATAATAAGCTGAATTAGCCTTTCGGCTTACAAGGCTATTTAAAATGAAAGAACCTTAACCCGAATCTTTATTAGACAAAAAACGAGATTACATATCAAAAGCTGTCTAAAATAGAGAAAACTGTCCAAAATAACAAAATCACAACAGTTTCGGAAATAAAATATACTAACGACCACAAACAAACTGGAATTAACGGCAGGTGATTCTGGCTTGTTAAAGTTAACTTATGACTAAAAAAGAAATTCTCAAAAAGGAAAGAATTACGATTCCGGAACCTAAATGATAGTATTTGGCAGAAAAAGGTCGTGCCTCAACACCGAAGGTTATGTCATGCACTGCAGTTGATGATTATGTCATGCACTGCAGTTGGTAGTTTCGTTAGTGTTTAAACACATTGTTACCATTTGAACAGGTTGGAGCTCCTGCTCATGTTGGTTTAGTTGCTCCAATTGATGTCGTTGTTCCTCCTGGCAACACTGGGCTCGATCCATCGCAGACCTCCTTTTTCCAGGTATGTGATTTCAGTAGATTCTCTTACTGTTCTTACCTATTTTTTGGTGCAGTTTTGCTTATATCTTATATCTTCAATTCTAAAATGATTCAGGTGCTTAACATTCCCACCAAGATTAACAAGGGTACTGTCGAAATCATTACCCCTGTGGAGCTTATTAAGAAAGGTGACAAGGTGGGATCTTCTGAGGCTGCATTTTGGGATTTTGGGATTAGGCCCTTTTCTTATGGTCTTGTTGTCCAGTCTGTGTATGACAATGGTTCTGTCTTCAGCCCAGAGGTGTTTGATCTTACAGAAGATGACCTTTTGGAGAAGTTTGCCACTGGTCTCTCAATGGTCACCTCTTTGGCACTCGCAATCTCGTACCCAACTCTGGCAGCTGCACCGCACATGTTCATCGATGCCTACAAGAATGTTCTTTCTCTTGCTCTTGCAACTGAGTATTCTTTCCCTGAGGCCGACATGGTTAAAGAGTTCCTCAAGGTTTAGATTGTACACATTTTTCTACCTAGAATTGACTCCCTTGTTTTTTGTGCATTTCCTAAATTGTTTAAATATATTGTGTAATTGTAGGATCCTAGCAAGTTTTCTGTAGCTGCTGCCCCTGCTGGTGGCTCTGCCCCTGCCGCTGCTGCTGCCAAGGAGGAAGAAAAGAAGGACGAGCCTGCAGATCGAAGAGTCTGATGATGACATAGGCTTGAGTCTGTTTGATTAAATTCACCAGATGATGGATGTTATGTTATAAATTTATGATGATGACCTTTATGATTGTTTTTATTTGAGTTGTTTCCTTTAGCTTCATTTTTTCTTTTTTCATGACTAGGTTTTGGAGAGTTTATAAGTTTAATTTAATGTAAAGATATGATGTTTCTTTTTGAACAAGAGTTGGTTTTATAATATGTTTTTGATATGGTAAGTTTTATTTATTTTGGCTGGTATTCTATTTTATTCGACACAAGTGTTTTTGAGTCTCGAATTTTCTATATTGAGGATTTGATGAGAACTTTAGGCCGACAATCGATATATATATATATATGTCTCTGTGTTTTTCTCTCTTCTCTCCTTCCTTGCAACTCAATGACAATTCCTCTTCTCTCACTCAACCACCATGGCAACATTATCCATGTACATTTCGGTACCTGATCAAAGAGGCAGCAGTTTGGACATCCGTGTTGTTTTCATGAGATGGTTGACGTTTCTTGCAACTACTTAGCTTGATATATATGAAGCTAAGATGTCTTTCGAAGACAAGAATTTTTGCATAAAATGGTATGCGAAGGGGAATGAAGTGTCCTGGTCCGATATGATCGATTACTAGTATCATAATATATATCTGCCTGTCAGCCTATCACTCTTATATATCTTGTTAATTTGAAGACAGTATTAGCAGTTACAAAGATGTAATTAGAAAATTAATTATGATTTATGGATTATGGTTATAGCATGAACTAAAATGCTTGAAAAGTATATGTTCCAACATGGGTGCATGAATGATTGTTGTTGTCATGTTGTGTAAGCAGAATGCAGAAGAGAAGCTTCCATTCTTCCTGCCTAGTTGGACAGTACATTTATAGTGGTATATATATATAATATGTTTGTGCTTGTGGTTGGGTTTGGTCCGTTTGGATTAGGAGGGTGGGCTAGCATGAGTCATGACCAACTTCATCAAGCAAGTTGACACATTTGGACTCTTTGCTAAGTGCTACCGGTGCCCACCACCTCCCTCGACCGCAGCAGCACCACATCACTGAGTGTTATGTTCTAACACTCCACATTTAACATTCCCTTTATTGTATTGTGCATAGGGAGCCAGTTTTTTTTTTTTTTTTTTCACTGGCTCAAACTTGAACATTTCTATATATAAGTAGTAGATGATGATTGTGAATGGGTGATATTCTCTTTGGGCAATTGGCATGCATGAGACTCTCTTATGAATATATTAAGAAGGGTTACTGATATCTTCTTCTTTTGTATTGAATTCGTTGTTGATTGACGACTTCCAAATTCTAATTTTTCTTCTTCTGAAAAGATGTTTTGTAGATATGATTCTTTATTCCGTTAAAGAATTTAAGTTGGTTTCTGGGGAGTAGTATTACGAGAAGTTGAGGAGGGTATTTGATAAGAGAATATATTTGTATCAAGAATTTTAACGAGTAATATTAAAATAAAAAGAAGTATTTTTAAAATTTTAATTAAATTAAATTTTTAAATGGAATGCCTTTAGAGTAGAAGTATAATGGTAATTTTTATAAAATAGAGTGATAAAAGCTAAAACTTACCTGTAAGGAGAAACTCCCTTATTTTATTTAACGATTCAAAGTTAATAAATATGGTCTAAAAGATCCTTACTGTTATAAGTTAATAAAATTTTCATCAGATTCATCGGGTCCAAAATTGTTGTAAACCTTGAATCGAAGAAGCAAGTTCGGAAGAATGGGAACCTCTAGGGACGTAGTTCAGTTGGTAGATGAACGAGTTTCTGGTTTGGATAAATGACTCTTATGTCAGTGGCTCGAATCCTATTGATGATAAAAAACTTAAAAAAAAAAAAATTACCTCATATAAATTGTTGGATAGATATCTTAAAAAAAAAAAAAAATTGGATTAGGCAAGTTGAACTGATTAAAATAAAATAAAAAACCTCTTCCATGAATGTTCCATTTTTAGTCAAATGATTTGAGTCCTTAAAAAAATACATTTAAACTCAGGATAACATAACGCTTTCACCATCTTTAGATCACGATGGAAAAGTAAATGAGTCTAGATGTAATTCGAAATTAATCTAAAATAATCCTTCCCATTAGTTAATGATCAAACCCTATTGTTGTGATGCTCTGTATTTATATTTTTTAACAGCCTAGTGTAAATCCTAATTCCAAAAAGAAATCTGATAGGTATCTGGAAACAGAAAGTAACAACACAAGAAAGCAACACGTTAAAAAACAGTGTATGAACCGTTGTATCCTGGGAGATATTGTTGGATATTTTTGTGATAAACTCTCATTTTGAGAGCAAAAATTGAGTATGATAAAATCCATAGAAATGGAAGATTAAAGTGGATTCGAATTCTCCTCCGTGAGAACTTCGAAATAGTATACTCAAATTCACAAAATGGTTAATGGGTGAATGAGAAATTGAGTCTTAAAATGGACCCATTGTTCAAATCATGGACTTCAAATGCACGACTCATGTTTAGGCGCGACCTGTGGACACGAATGCCACTCCAATTGGACCGTGAGAGTCCAGTTGACCTTTTACCACTTCCCTAAGTCAACGTTTTTTGATTGTGATGAATAAGGAAAGCTTTAATTGTTTGGATTCTGATTTCTTACTTGATCACTAAGAATACAGAATCGAGTTTTAATTAGAAATAAATCTCTTTGGAGAATATTATCTAATTAAATTATTTTCTTATTAAATAAAAAACGAATTTTCCAAAATAATCCTAAAACCCTAGTGTTTCGGTTTGGGTATTTAATACCTCTAATATTCTGTTCAACCTACCGAAAAGAAATACAAAATTTAGAGGCAGTCGTATTCGTATTCTTCTTCTCTGTTTCTTGGTAAGTTTAAACTCGATTTGAGTTCGTTGGTAGTTGTGTGCTTAAGCCTACCACTGGTTGAACTGCTGTATCCTGGGAGACAATCGCCTAATACACATACGGTGTTGTCCGGCGAAATTGTCTTAAGGACATCGTGTGAAACACAGGCCTCGGTTACTACATTGTTTTCTAACGTGTTGCTTTCTTGTGTTGTTACTTTCTGTTTCCAGATACCTACCAGATTTCATTTTGGAATTAGGATTTTACAATCTTAAGACAATTTTACCGAATTTTTTTTCTTTTTAAAATCGTTTCCTTCTTCAAACTTTCTGGTATCAAAGTTCTGGCTCAGATCGTAACGAACTTGAAAAAAAAAATACTTGTTCAGCTTTTCAACTTTGGTAATCGGGGTTCCTTATGAACAGTGATTCAATTTGGAAATCGGGTTCCTTGGAACACTAATTTCAATTTTATATATATACGTTACCTGTGGAAATCGGGTTCTTTGGAACACTTATTCAATTTTGATTAATCTGTGGAAATTGGGTATATTATTAGACACTGATTTCGAAATCAATTGCGGTTTCAATTGGCTAATCAGGCCTGCAATATTAGACACTAATTGTGATTTCCATCGTGAAATATGATTTGTTATCAACTGATATCCGTGTTATTATTTCTGATTTGATACTAAAACGATTTTGTTTTTGTTTCAGATATTATGGCAAACAAATCTAATGTGAACTCCAGTGTTCCACTAGAGACTCCTGAAGTTAATTCAAGTATGAGATTAGATACTTCGGCTGTGAACTCCTTGCTTATGGGCCAGGTACCTGTAGTATTGACTAATATGGCCACAACGACTCCGTCCATCAACTCTTTCGTGAGAAATATATCTGATCCGGTGATGAGCCAGTATATGAGTCAAGGGAACGTTCCCATAGCAAATCCCTACATGAATTCGGTACCTTTACCGATGAATCATATAGAGAAGCCTGATAAGTTCAGTGGATCGAATTTTAAACGATGGCAGCAAAAGATGCTGTTTTATTTGACCACACTGAACCTCATCAGGTTCTTGACTGAAGATGCTCCTAAACCTAATAATGGTGAAGAGCGTGATGTTCAAGTATGGAATGCTATTGATGTATGGAATCACTCGGATTTCCTGTGCCGTAATTACATACTGAACGGGCTGTCAGATTCACTATATAGCGTTTATTCTTCAAAGAAAATAGCTAAACAACTGTGGGAATCATTAGACCGTAAATACAAAACTGAGGATGATGGGTCCAAGAAGTTTATCGTGGGTCGGTTTCTTGATTACAAGATGGGGGATTCCAAGACATTTATGAGTCAAGTCCAAGAGCTACAGGTGATTCTGCATGAGATACATGCCGAAGGGATGACCTTGAGTGAAACTTTCCAGGTGGCTGCAATCATTGAGAAGCTTCCTCCTTCATGGAAAGAGTTCAAAAACTATCTCAAACACAAGCGAAAGGAGATGCAGATCAAGGATCTGATTCTCAAGCTTCGTATTCAGGAAGATCACATGCAGTTTGACAAGAAAGATGTCAATGCACCTGAAGCGAAGATCAATGTGGTTGAGCATAAGCAAAGTTCTAAACCAAAGAAGAACAAGCCTGGGAAAGGATCCAAATTGGGTCCTAAGGGAGGAGTCTCTAAGAACCCAACATTCCAAGGGAAATGCTTCAACTGTGACAAGTTGGGTCACAAATTTTCTGAGTGCAGGTTGCCAAAGAAGAAAAAGAACCACGAGACAAACGTGGTTTATGGGATCTCAAGAGATGTATCCGAGATCAATCTCTCTGCAGTTATGACAGAAGCAAACTTTGTTGAGTCAAACCCAAGGGAGTAGTGGTTGGATACTGGGGTCACTCGTCATATATGCTTTGACAAGGAGATGTTCAATACATTTGAAGAAATGAAGAATGAAGAAAATTTGTATATGGGCAACTCAGCCACATCTGACGTGAAGGGACGTGGTCAAGTCATTCTCAAGATGACCTCTGGTATAACCATGAGCTTGAACAATGTGTTGTATGTACCTGATATTCGCAAGAACTTGGTGTCCGGTTCATTGCTCAAACAGCATGGATTCAAGATGGTGATTGAATCAGACAAAGTGGTTTTAACTAAACAGGGAACTTATGTGGGTAGGGGAAATGTAACTGAATGGCTGTTTAAGCTTAATGTATCTGTTGTCAAAAGAACAATCAATAAAGATAATTCTTCAGTTTATTTGCTTGAGTCTTTCAATTTATGGTATGGTAGACTTGGACACGTTAATTACGATACGTTGCGTAGATTAATTTACTTAAATCATATTCCTGCATTCAATATAAATCATAAACATAAGTGTGAAGTGTACGTTGAAGCAAAACTAACAAGGTCATCATTTCAAATTATTGAAAGGAAATCTGAACCTCTTGATTTAATTCACACAGATATATGTGATTTAAAATTTGTTTAAACAAGAGGTAACAACAAATATTTCATCACATTTATAGATGATAGCACCAAATACTACTATGTATATTTGTTGAAAAACAAGGATGAAGCTATAGAGAAGTTTAGTCTCTATAAAATTGAAGTTGAGAATCAACTCAACAAGAAAATCAAGGTACTGAGAAATGACCGAGGTGGTGAATATGTAGCACCGTTTGGTGAATTCTGTGCACAACACGGAATCATACATCAAACTACTGCACCATATTCCTCTCAGCAAAACGGTATTGCAGAACGTAAAAATCGTGCCTGTAAGTTCCTCAGTGTTTTATTGACTCATTTTGTTGACAACCACATTTGGGGATTATTGCGTAAGGGTAGTTTAGGCCATCATTGCTCAAGACCCAGCTCAAGCTTCAAAAGGTAAATCACTTGCTTAACCTTGTTTGAAGAGTTTTAGTGCACACACACTCTCATGCATGTTTTTGATCATCTTGCATGAATGCTTAATTGTCATAATTGTGTGCCTTTTTGCCATAACTCTTGTTGGGGTGTTTGATGCATTTTGTTTACCTTTAGAAGAGGATTTTCCTCTTAACCGCGGCTGGGACCGCTCCCTGTGCATTGCCTACGCCGCGGTCTGCACAACGGTGTTTACCAGAGGCTGCACGTTGTGGCCACCGTGGCCTGTGCATGTTCCATGCACCGCGTTATCCCAAGCGGTGTTTCACAAGTGTTGCATGTTGTCGAGACCGCGGTCTGTGCACCTGCATGCACAACGGCCTACAGAGCGGCGTTGTTCAGGCAATGTAACACTCTCTGTGCCGCTGTCTGGACACTTACCTTGGTCGTGGCACGTACGGCGGTCATGACGAGAATCAATTGCCCTTCATCCAAAATGATGTCGTTTTGTGTAGGGCACATTATATATATGTTCTCTTCTCTTCTCTTTGGTTTTTGGGGAGTCCAAGAAGCCATTTTTGTTGTTCAAGCTTTTCTTTGAGAGAGAAATTGACTCCAAGAGAGAAAGAGAGCTCCCAAGAACTCATTTTGACTCAACCAAACTCCAATCCATGAGAATCTAGCATTTTCTTGCATCTTCCAAGCATGATTTCTCTTGTTGGTCTTTGACTAGGTAATCTCTACATGCCCTAAAATCTCTTTTTTCATTTTTATGACATGTATGCCTAGGTTTAGCAATTATTGTTCATTAAATGTATGTTATTGAGTTTAATTGCATTTATAACATGCTTGGGTTGTTGATTGTTGTTGAGATTTATATTTTGTGATAGCTAGGGTTTGTGACCATTTTACCCTTTTAGCTAAATCTCTATGCTTTGCATTTAGATATTGTCTAGGACTCATTGATTGCATTTTGTGATTGCATTATAGTCCTTGCCATGTTTGATGACAACTTATGTTGAAATGACTTTGTTTGATAACTAGGATATATTGTTGCATAAATATATCTAGTTAAGTCTTTATAAACATTCATTTAGACATTGATATCTAGGAATTGTACTTAGTGACATTATTAAATTCCTAGATAAGCATTTAGTGTTGCCTAGCATTACTTACATGTTTGAATATTTTATCATATTCACTTATGTTGTGTTTGACTCTTCATTGAGGTTAAGTCTTGTGACTAAGTGGTTAGTGCACAAGCAAATAGATCAAGAATCACTATTAAGGCCCGTTGGATAGAGTGAAAGGGTTAGTAACTGGAGGGTGTGACGGGAGACCAACCTAGGTTGTAAATTTTCATTCAATAGTGGATTTGAGGATCTAGTGTGGCGTATATATCAGCCCGTGGTTTTTCCCATTTGGAGGGTTTCCATGTAAATATTGTGTGTTGTTAATATTTTAAGCATAATTGATTTTATTGAACGCTTGTTTATTCGAGGTAATTTGTGTTAATATTGATTAATCGAAAAATCGGTAATTGATTCGATTAAAACATATTCACCCTCCTCCCCCCCTCCCCTCCCCTCCCCTCCCCTCCCCTCTAGGTTATAGACACACACATTTTTAAAGAATTTTCAATTGGTATCAGAGCCGGTGCTTAGATATAATTAGGTGATCCGTGCTGTGTGTGTGTGTCTTGCTTGTGCATTCTTGTTGTTTGCATCTTGTGTGGTGCATTACATTTGCATCTCATTCATTTAATCCAAACACTATGAGTGAGCTTGGGATGAGCAAAGATGGAGCATCAAGTATAAGACCACATTTGCTTAAAGGTGATAATTATGCCTCATGGAAAGGCAAGATAGAGTCTTATATATTCCAAATAGATGACCGTGCATGGATGGCAATTGAAGATAGGTACACTCTTCCGAAGATGACCAATGATGATGGAGATGAAGTTCTCAAGCCTAAGTCTCATTGGAGCACACAAGAATTTGAAGCTTCCAAGTAGAACAACAAGGCTATGCATGCAATCTTGTGTGCCATGGATGACAATCAATACAAGTTGGTTCAAAATACTAGGCATGCAAATGAGGCTTGGGAAATTCTACAAACGGCTCATGAAGGAACCAAAGTGGTCAAGGACTATAAGCTTCAAGTCCTTCAAATGCAATTTGAGACAATTTAGATAGAAGAGGACGAGTGCTTTAATGACTTCCAAGTGAAGTTGATGGACATCGTAAATCAAAGCCATCAACTAGGTGACCCATATTCGGATAGAAGGATCAAGCAAAAGATCATGAGGTCACTCCCCAAGAGATTTGAGTCCAAGGTGACGGCGCTGGAAGAAAATAGCAACTACAAGACTATAAAGCCGAGTGAAGCGATTGGAAGGCTTCTAGCCTATGAGTCTTTGTGGACTTCTTCACCTACATCTCCTAAGAAGCAAAAGAACATAGGCTTGAAGACATCCAAAGTATAGATAGAGGAGGATGACTCAGATGAGGAGATGACTCTTATGGTGAAAAGATTCAAGAAGTTTATGAAACTTCATAAGAATGACTCAAAGAAGAAGATTGAACCAAGGCAAGTGAAGCCTACAAGAAAAGGCATTCAATGCTATAAGTGTAGTAGGTTCGGTCATATAGCCACCGAGTGTACTAATTCAAAGAAGAAGAAGAAAGGAAAAGTGGTGGTTGCCTCATCAAGTGAGAGTAAAAGTGAAGAAGATTCCTCAAGTGAAGAAGAGGTTATTCTTAACTACACGGCTTTTGGAGCCTCCTTTGTGGAAGATGTAGAAAAAGGAAACAAAGCCTTAAGTAGTGACCTTGAAAATAGAGTAGATGAAAAAATAGCTAAGAGAGTGATAAATGAAGCTACTTATGTTGATGATGCCATCATGGCAACAAGTGACACTAGTGATGAATCTAGTGATAAGAGTTCCTCATCTCACTCTACAAATGGAAATGTAGAGAGTATGAACCTTGAAGGGTTCATTGAGCATTTTCAAAGCTCAAGGTTGAATATGAAGAAAGAGGTTCGAAAGCTAAAGGAAGAGAACTTCAAGCTATCAACCGAAGTGACTCACTTAAGTGAGAAAGTGAAGAATGGAAGAAAGCTTGAAGGAGGAGCTTAGAGAAGCTAGAGAGTTGATTGCTAAGATGACTGCGAGTACGGAGAAGCTTGACCATATGTTGGGAATTGGTAAGAAGCCAAGTGATAAGAGAGGTCTAGGGTTTGAAGATGACAAGAAGACCTCAACTTCTAGCAAGACGGTATTTGTCAAGAGCATGGACTTCGAAACACCTCTTCCTCCACTTCATCCTAAGAATAAAATTGAACTGGGAGAGTGTTCTAAAAATGTCCAAGTCAAGATGGCACCAAGAAGTCAAGCTCAAGCTCAACCAATGAGAGCACTTCAAGCAATTATCCCTCAAACTAAAAGCCATCTAGCTAAGAAGCATTTCCTGCATGCTCAACAAAGGAAGCAATCTTCTCCAACTCAACAACAAAGGAGAAAAGAATCAATACCACACCAAAGGAAAGCTCAAAGACAAGGGAAAGCACCTTTGTCCTCACAAAGGAATGGTATGTCCCCTTATTTTATTCCTTCATGTCATTTTTGTGGTGTTGATGATCATATTAGACCAAATTGCTTTAAGTACATTAACATTTGTAGAACTAAGAGCATGATTGAAAGAAAAAGGGCTAGAGCCAATATGCATGTGCCTAGGAAAGCTAGTGTTAATGATCCTAGGAGTAATATGATGATCTTGACCGCTAGGATTGATAATGTGTCAACTAAGTGGATTAAAAAAGATGAACTCACATGTCATTGTAATAAGGGTTCACCCATATGCTCAACTAGGTCCAATGGACTTGGTAAGTCTATAGGGACTCATATCCCCTCTTGACTAGTTTTTATTGACCTCATATGGGGAGCTCAAGCAAAGAGAGCAAATTGGCATTGCATTGTGCTCATTGATAATATTTATTCTTCTTTATTAATTGCTTGAGATGATTGGGTGTACATTGCTTTTAATAAGTAGGCAACCTTGCTCTACATGCAATCCATGTCTTATTTATGACCAAACATGCATTTTTGGACTAGGAGAATTGATTAGGAAGTACATTTTGAATGACCTAGAATTGATCTCCATGACATGTTGATTATTTCTATGACATGTTTTAAATTGATATGCATGATGGGATTTTTTGAATGCTCTAAAATGAATGCAAGATTTGTGTATGAAAGCAATTATGAGACTTCAATCAATAAGGATCTTGTATCCAATTCAAGGATTTTACAATCCAAAAGTCTTTATCTCTTTACTTGTCAAACAAGACTACTATCATACAGGCATTCCACCCGAAAAAATCGAAAAGGGCGCAATAGTCGCTCATATCTTGTTTTGCTCGTAAAGTTTGATATAGTTGTTCTTAAAATGAATTTATTTTACAGTCTATATCTTGCTTACTCCATGACAAATGGTGAAATTGGTTTGAATTCTTGTGGAAATACTATGTTTTGATCTTGAGTACAACTTGTCTTGTATGCAAAGCATTCGTTCATATATTTTTTTAATAATAAAACTCCTTGATTCTTTCTTCTTAATTAAGTTGCATAAATTTTGTTATATGATTATGCATATGTCTTGTGTCATAAGCTCTTCTTGCTAATGTTTTCTTAAGGGGGTACTCCTTTGTCTATCTCATGACAAAAATAGAGAGTAGTGTGGATTTAGGGGGAGTTGAGAGTGACATGATTTGAGGGGGATTTAACCTATTTAGGGGGAGCATTTGCATTTGCATTGTTGATGCATGTTGTTTGTTTCTATTGTATGCAAATTGCTCTTGTTTTTATGTCTTTGATCACCTCACATACACTTGTCTTGGAAAGTATAGTTATTTTGTTTTGTAAGGATGTTGATTCTACAAAAGATGGATGACTTGAAGATCTAGTTGATTAGGCATCTCTTTGTAATGTAGAAAAACTTTGTTGACCCTTGTTTTTTGTTTTGTTTATTGGCGAGGATGAATTGTGAGTGGTGGTTTTGTCACGAAATAGCCAAAGGGGGAGATTGTAAGTTCCTCGGTTTTTGATTGGCTCAATTTGTTGACAACCACATTTGGGGATTATTGTGTAAGGGTAGTTTAGGTCATCATTGCTCAAGACTCAGCTCAAGCTTCAAAAGATAAATCACTTGCTTAACCTTGTTTGAAGAGTTTTAGTGCACACACACACTCTCATGCATGTTTTTGATCATCTTGCACACACACACTCTCATGCATGTTTTTGATCATCTTGCATGAATGCTTAATTGTCGTATCTTGCTTGGGGGTTTGATGCATTTTGTTTGCCCTTAGAAAGGGATTTTCCTCTTAACCACGGCTGGGACCGCTCCCTATGCATTGCCTACGCCGCGGTCTGCATAACGGTGTTTACTAGAGGCTGCACGTTATGGCCACCGTGGTCTCCCAAGTGGTGTTTCACAAGCGTTGCATGTTGTCGAGACCATGGTCTGTGCACCTGCAAGCATAGCGGCCTACAGAGCGGCGTTGTCTAGGCAATGCACCGCTTTCTGTGTCACGGTCTGGACACTTGCCTTGGCGACGACACGCACAGCAGTCATGACGGGAATTGGTTGCCCTGTCCAAAACGATGTCGTTTCGTGTATGACACATTATATATATGTTCTCTTCTCTTCTCTTTGGTTTTTGGGGAGTCCAATAAGCCATTTTTATTGTTCAAGCTTTTCTTTAAGAGAGAAATTGACTCCAAGAGAGAGAGAGAGCTCCCAAGAACTCATTTTGACTCAACTAAACTCTAATCCATGAGAATCTAGCATTTTCTTGCATCTTCCAGACATGATTTATCTTGTTGGTCTTTGACTAGGTAATCTCTACATGACCTAAAATCTCTTGTTTCATTTTTATGACATGTATGCCTAGGTTTAGCAATTATTGTTCATTAAATGTATGTTATTGAGTTTAATTGCATTTATAACATGCTTGGGTTGTTGATTGTTGGTTGATATTTATATTTTGTGATAGCTAGGGTTTGTGACCATTTTACCCTTTTAGCTAAATCTCTATGATTTGCATTTAGATATTGTCTAGGACTCATTGATTGCATTTTGTGATTACATTTTGTGATTACATTATAGTCCTTGCCATGTTTGATGACAACTTATGTTGAAATGGCTTTGTTTGATAACTAGGATATATTGTTGTATAACTATATCTAGTTAAGTCTTCATAAGCATTCATTTAGATATTGATATCTAGGAATTGTACTTAGTAACATTCTTAAATTCCTAAATAAGCATTTAGTGTTGCCTAGCATTACTTGCATGTTTGAATATTTTATCATATTCACTTAGGTTGTGTTTGACTCTTCATTGAGGTTAAGTCTTGTGACTAAGTTGTTAGTGCACAAGCAAATAGATCAAGAATCACTATTAAAGCCCGTTGGGTAGAGTGAAAGGGTTAGTAACTGGAGGGTGTGACGGGGGGTCAACCTAGGTTGTAAACTTTCATTCAATAGTGGATTTGAGGATCTAGTGTGGCACACATATCAGCCCATGGGTTTTCCCATTTGGAAGGTTTCCACATAAATATTGTGTGTTGTTATTGTTTTAAGCATAATTGATTTTATTGAATGCTTGTTTATTCGAGGTAATTTGTGTTAATATTGATTAATCGAAAAATCGGTAATTGATTCGATTAAAACCTATTCACCCCCCCCCCCCCCCTTCCCCTTCCCCTTCCCCTTCCCCTTCCCCTTCCCCTCTAGGTTATAGACACAGACGTTTTTAGGGAATTTTCAATACCTTGAAAGAGATGATGAATGCAATGCTGATAAGTTCTGGAGTGCCTCAGAACATGTGGGGTGATGCTATATTGTCTAGCAATTACCCTTTAAACAAGGTACCCCGAAAGAAAGAAAACAAGACACCATATGAACTATGGAAAGGAAGAAAGCCTTCATATAAATTCTTACGAATGTGGGGGTGTCTTGTCAAAGTAGTCATACCTATACCTAAGAAGGTGAAAATAGGTCCGAAAACTGTTGACTGTATTTTCATTGGATATGCACAAAACAGTAGTACTCATCGATTCTTGGTCTATAAATCTGACATATCAGATATACATAAAAACACGATAATGAAATCTAGAAATGCAATGTTTTTTGAACATGTATTTCCATGTAAATCCAATGATGAAGCAAGTTCGTCAAAACGAACACATGCTGATAGTTATGAGGACCAAGAACAAGGAAATGAAGTAGAGGATGAACCTATACGTAGCAAAAGAGCAAGGACGAAAACATCTTTTGGTCCAAATTTTATGACCTATTTGCTAGAAGGTGAACCTCGGACTTTCAAAGAAGCGGTAAGCTCCTATGAAGGACTCTTGTGGAAAGAGGCAATTAAGAGCAAAATTGATTCCATCCTTCACAATCATACTTGGAATTAGTGAATCTTCCTCCGAGATGTAAACCGCTAGGATCCAAATGGATTTTTAAAAGAAAGATAAAAGCAGATGGATCAATTGATAAGTATAAGGCCAGACTTGTAATTAAAGGTTACAATCAACGAGAAGGCCTAGACTACTTTGATACATATTCTCTTGTGACAAGAATAACCTCCATTAGAATGATACTTGCAATCGCAGCTTTGTGAAATCTTGAAGTACATCAAATGGATGTGAAAACGGCTTTCTTAAATGGAGATTTAGATAAAGAAATTTACATTGAACAACCTGAGGGTTTTTTTACTCCAGGACAAGGAAAGAAAGTCTGTAAATTGGTGAAGTCTTTATATGGTTTAAAGCAAGCATCGAAATAATGACATGACAAATTTGACAATGCTATGATGTCAAACGGATTTAAGATCAACGAATGTGACAAATGTGTTTATGTCAAGGACACGGAAATTGGCTATGTCATTGTGTGCCTTTACATTGATGACATGCTCATTGTTGGTAGTGATGATAAAATGGTCAAATCTACCAAGGACATGTTGAAATCAAGATTTGATATGAAAGATATGGGACTGGTTGATGTAATGTTGGGAATGAAAATCTCAAGGACATATAACAAACTCATACTAAGTCAATCACACTATATTGACATGATTCTTGAGAAATTCAATAAAAATGATTCTGGAATTTCTATAACACCAGTAGATACAAATCTACATCTATTCAAGAATAAGGGTGAGAGCATCTCTCAACTAGAATATTCTCGAGTGATAGGAAGTCTGATGTACTTAACAAGTTGTATAAGACCAGACATAGTGAATGCAGTCAGCAAATTAAGCAGATATACGAGTAATCCAGGAACCGATCACTGAAAATGAATAGTAAGAGTACTGAAGTACTTATGATTCACTCGTAATCATGGACTGCATTATACCAGATATCAAGCGGTCCTAGAAGGATACACTGATGCTAACTGAATATCTGATATGAAGGATTCAAAATCCACTAGTGGGTATGTGTTCACACTAGGTGGTACGACGGTATCTTGGAAATCCTCCAAACAAACATGTATAGCCAGATCCACCATGGAATCTGAGTTTATAGCATTAGATAAATGTGGAGAGGAGGCTGAATGGCTACGCCAATTCTTAGAAGATATTCCAAGATGGCCAAAGCCTGTGCTGACGATTTGTATTCACTGTGATAGTCAATCAGCAATAGGAAGAGCACAGAGCAACATGTATAATGGGAAGTCTAGACATATACGTCGAAGACATAATACCATTAGACAACTAATCTCAACTGGAGTTATATCTATTGATTATGTAAGGTAAAAAGATAACATTGCGGATCCGCTAACTAAAGGGTTAACAAAAAACTAGTTGAGACATCATCGAGAGGAATGGGACTAAAGCCCATTAGATAAAAAGTCGATACAATGGACACCCAACCTAGTTGACTGGAGATCCCAAGATCTAGGTTCAATGGGACAACCAAGTTGTAAGACTCAGTTGGATCACTGTGGGGGTTGCCCTCAAGTCCATTCCTATGATGAAACAGTGATACCCGTATGGAAAAGGTTAAACTATGGTTTTTAATGATTCTTATGAGTCAAAATTTCTAGCTATGGAAATCCGAGCAGAGTAAAGCGGGTTACTCTTAATTAAGAAATCACCTATGTGAGAGAGAAGTGAGGCCGTTTCTAAAAGAGAATAGTGAAGGGCTATATTCTCCAGAGACTCTCACAGAACCAGGCGCATGCTCATGGCCAAAACGAATATAAAAATGAGAACCAAATCGGGGGGGGGGGGGGGCAAATCATGGACCCCGAACCTTCGAATGCACGACTCGTATTTGGGCGCGACCTGCGGACACGAATGCCACTCTAATTGGACCGTGAGAGTACAGTTGACCTTTTGCTACTTTCCTAAGTCAACGTTTTTTGATTGTGATGAATAAGGAAAGCTTTAATTGTTTGGATTCTGATTTCTTACTTGATCATTAAGAATACAGAATCGGGTTTTAATTAGAAATAAATCTCTTTGGAGAATATTATCTAATTAAATTATTTCCTTATTAAATCAAAAACGAATTTTCCAAAATAATCCCGAATTAATCTCAAAACCCTAGTGTTTCGGTTTGGGTATTTAATACCTCTAATATTTTGTTCAATCTACCGAAAAGAAATACAAAATTTAGAGGCAGCCGTATTCGTATTCGTATTCTATTCTTCTTCTCTGTTTCTTGGTAAGTTTAAACTCGATTTGAGTTCGCTGATAGTGGTGTGCTTAAGCGTACCACTGGTTAAGCCGTTGTATCATGTGAGACAATCGCTTAATACACATACGGTGTTGTCCGGTAAAATTGTCTTAAGGACACCGTGTTAAACACGGGCCTCGGTTCATACACTGTTTTCTAACGTGTTGTTTTCTTGTATTGTTACTTTCTGTTTCCAAATACCTACCAGATTTCTTTTTGGAATTAGGATTTACACCTAGTATTGTCTTGAAAATGTAATCACTTGTTTACTGAATTGTGACAATTTCACCGATGATAATAAGAAAAAATATATTTACATTCAAATTAATATATATTTTTAAATGAATTACTAATTAAGGTAATAATGATCGATTGATCTTACAGATTCTTTGCTAGTTCAACTAATCGACTTTCAAAGAAGGATTAGTAAATTTTAAATAAAGTTTATTGGCATAAATCTTAGCCAAAACACCAAGTAAAGAATATATGATTGATTACTTTCTCAAAAAAAAAAAAGAATATTCTATGATTGATTTAAACAAATAATTAAACTCATATGATCTTTTAGATTTAGAGAAATTAATTATTACAACTTATGACTTCATGGTTAAAACTTTTGTTGATTTGATTAAATGGAAAATTTTAAGACTTTCTCAGTTTCTTGTGACAAAAAAAAAATTGAGGAATTCTATATTTTTTTTTTGTTAAATAAAGTAATAAGTTTGTATCTAATTATTTTCTTTAATTAACACAAGAAATTTTAGTAAATGTATTTAAAAAATGTTGATAGTAATGTTTTATTTTGAAATTTTCAAGTAAACTTACATTGGAATGAAATGGACACAGGACTGTTAAACGGATCGGTTGGATCTAGATCCGGATCTGGATCCGATTATGTACATCCCATATCAATCCAATGAGACATTCGATCCGATTTGAACCATTTATTTTAGGATTTTGATTTGATTTGGACTTTTAAATTTTAATGCTCGAATCTAATTTCTAAATAGTAAATTTAAAAAACTGTAATGTATAAAAAAAATACAAAGGATCTGCATTCCATTCAGTTCGATTGGAATCTAAATAAATAAGATTGAATACTTTGTAAAAAAGATTAGGATGTGATATGATCACCGATTAGGATCGGATCGAACCAAACCAAAAGCCGAAAAATCGATATATAAATAAAGAAAGATAATATTAAAAAGAAAAAATCCCAATACCGTTTAATATGATTTACGCTAATAGCACTCATTTAGCATGATAACGTTGAATATTCGGTCTGACAAAATCGATTGTTGCATTTGATAAAAAAAAAAAATTGAAAAAATCCCAACGACATAAATATAAAAAATAAAAAATAAAGCACCGCTCCTTCGTTATATATATAAAATAAAATAAAATAAAAATTCCCAAATCTTGAACAAACCTCACTGCTGTTTTCGTCTTCTCTTCCAATGGCGGCTTCATCGTCCTCTAACTCCGATTCATCCTCCTTGGACACGTCATCACCCTCTCATCGCCGTCACCGCCGCCGTAGCCGCCGTGAAAGAGACAGAGGCAGAGACTCTCTCAAAATCCGTAAAAAGTCCCGGTCCCACAAGAAAAGTCGCCGCAGACACAACAAAATCCATTCTTCCGATTCCCACTCCTCCGATTCCGATTCCTCCAGGTGGGTTTTCTGTTTTAGCTCGAAAACTTTGGTGGGTGCTGAATAATTTTTGAAGTTGATTATAGGGTTTATATTTCTCTTTAATTTTTATTTGGTGTTTCAAAATTTTGAAAACTTTAATTGTTTTGTGATGTAAATTAATGATCTTTTGACTTCCCTGATTGATTTATGTATTGCATCTTATAGGTTATTTTGACTGTGGTTTGCATTACAACGTTTTAAGTGTTAATTAGGAGGAAATCAACAAGTGATAGGGAATATTGGAAGTAGAACTTAATATTTATTTTAATAAAATGAGTGTTATCTGTTTTTCGCGGTTTACAATTTGTGTTATATGAATGTTGGAAGCTTGAGTTTTGGAAGGGAATGTTGATACTTGATTGAATGTAATAGCAGTACCAGCTAGCTTAGTTGGTAAGGTCTGTACAAGAATTCTCTCTCACACCAGGGTGGGGATGAGGTTAGGATACGAATTATGAACTATAGTTTTCGTGCCTTCTAGAGGTGGGAGAAACATTTTATAGTTTCAATTGCAAATGTTTTGCACTAAGAACCAGATTGGGTTACCATGTTAATTTGTCACATACATTTGTTTCTGGTAATTATATGTGCCTAGTTACTCTTTTACTATGTAGGTTAGGATACGAATTACGAACTATAGTTTTCGTGCCTTCTAGAGGTGGGAGAATCATTTTCTAGTTCCAATTGCAAATGTTTTGCACTAAGAACCAGATTGGGTTACCATGTTAATTTGTCACATACATTTGTTTCTGGTAATTATATGTGCCTAGTTACTCTTTTACTATGTAATTTGAAAATGTTATTAAGTGGCTGAAACCCTGCTGTTAAGAGAGAGATACACTCTTTAGTTATTAAAATAGGTTGAGAATTGGGATGATCGTCTCCCTAACATCTTGTGTTGTTGGTCACTGAGTTATTGCAGAAGCGACAGTTCTTCTGACAGTGAGCGTGAATATCGTGCAAAGAGGCACAAGAAGAGTGACAGATCAAAGAAGGTGGTTGTTTGGTATTCCGTTTCTTGTCACATTTTTAAACTTCTCTTATGTATCTGACTTTGTTTCCCCTTTGCCTTCTAGACCAAGGAAAAGGACCGGAGCAAGAGTCATCGCCATAAACGTCAAAAGCATAAAGAGGTAGGCAATTATTCTCTCTTTATTTTTATTTCCTCCACCTAATTGTTGAAAGATATTAATGTCTACCCGTTTTCTTCCATTTCATCAAATGATAAATGTCTTCAGCAATCAATGAATCAAAACAAAAGATTTTGCTGATCTAACATGTTTTCTGACTGCTGCATAATTAATAGCCCTTTTCTATATGTAGTTTCAAATTGTGTTTGCGTACTTTGATTGGTTTCCTAATGGTCAATGTATATCAAGCAGTTCATTTGTAAAATTACAGTGTTTGACATTTAGTGCTTCTATCATTTGCAATATCTGAGGTGCTTATGATACTTTCTGCCTGTTTTATGGATTGGCTCTTTGAAATTGGAGCTGGGGTCTGTGACATGACGACTGGGTGCTATTTACTTGCCTGGTTTTTGTTTCTGGGTCCGGTTTTGTCCTGGCAATGGGAGACATATATAGAAGCTGCAGGATGAGGGAAATAGCAGCCCAGTACAGCTTTCTAAGGTATTGCATTGCATTTCGGTAGTTCATATTCTGCTATCTCTAGCTTTTGTTGTTTAAGCATGCAATAACCTTTATTTTACACTCTTATGCAGTTTTTAGGTCGTGACAAAGAGGATGGAGTCCGGCGCAGCGCCGTCTCTGGCAAGAAGGTAAAAAGTATTATTTTTCCGATGCTCTAGTCTCGAATAATTCTCGATATTCATTCCTTTTTATTTCTTGTAGATTCTTCTAAAACTTGACAAATCAAAGGAGGATAAAGAGGCAGAAAACAAAAGAAATGAATTACTAAAATTCTTAAATGCCAGTTTCGATTGAGTTGATGGAGCTTGATGTCAAGTCCATAGAATCCATAAGTCAAAATCTGCATTGAGAGATCTACTAGTGTTCCTTTAAGCTTAACCAAGCATATGGAGTTACATTTATACAATTTGTGTTTTCATGGGGATTGCAGAAACATTGTTTAACCTAGAGTTTTCAGCTTTTATGACAGGTGTTGGTGAGAGCTTTGGATTGGTTGTTGTAATTGTATTGAGTTAGTGCTTGCTTCAATAAACTATGGTTTGATAAATTATGAAATTACTTTTCTCACATCAATGAATGATATCATGTTCGGAGGAAGGATGGATTTGTGAATATGTATTTTTTCAAGTTATTTTCCGTTTTATTGTTCTCAAAGCTCAACAATACTGGTGGAGGGTTTCCATAAATCTAAATGGTTTTCAATTTTAATCATAAGCGGATTTTGATTTTTGGTTCTACCATTACCATGGGGCTATAGTAGCTGGATCTGGATCCTCTATTCAAATATATTTTTTTCGTCTTCATAATCTATTGACACTGTCGAATATAATAAATCAATAGTTTGGATTATTTTTATTAATTTGTATATTTTATTCAATCAAAAGATAGAATTAATCTAAATTATTGATTTATGTGAGGATAAGGTAAGGACAATTGAGGTGAGAAGGGGATCTTAGAGCTTGTTTGGTTGAGTTTTTAAAAAACATTTATCGGTAAAAGATTTACTTATAGTAGACCTATTAGAAATAGAGTTTTTTTAAAAATATATATAATTGTTTGGTTTGTAGACTTTTTTTTAAAAAAAAATGCCTATTTGGAGAAGTACCTCCCCATGAGCTTTTGTCTAGTATATGTTTAAACTCTATTACCCTCTATTCAATTAAAAATAGACATTCTTAAAAGTTTAACCAAACAATTCTAAAAAATCCAAATAGACGTTCGTAAACCTTTTGAGCCAGTAAAAAGCTCAACCAAACGAGCACTAAATCCGTAATAGCCAAACCCGGAATTTAACATTCATTTCATTGGTAGACACTACCCTCCGATATGAATTGGTGATAAATGGTGGTTGAATGTAATTCAGTCATAAATGGTATTTATTCAATCTGATAATATTCGGGTACAAATACATATGATGATAATAAAAAGTAAAAACGTTAGGTCCCGTCCTACAACTGTTTTTCGGTCCGTTTTCGTTTTTATTTTTCAAAAATGATTTTGAATACGCGTTTGTTAATCATTTTTCATTTTATTTTCGAAAAAAAAAATGAAAAACAAAACCAGTTTAAAAAGTGAAAGATTTGAAAAACACAAAAAAATTTGTTTTTTGTTTTTGTTTTTAACTTTTTTTAACATAAAAAATTCATTTTTTTAACTATTAATTATACTGTTGTACGTTTGACATGGTAAAGACAAGACGGGATAAAATTTTTAAATGACCAAAGTGTCCCTCTTTTATATATATATTCTAGAATAATTTATTTCCAACTAGAACTAAAAGCATTCATGCAATAATATATATATATTTCATAATTATATATTATATAATATATATTATAATACTTACATAATTAAATATATATATATATATATATATTATGATATATATATATAATGTTATTATATACAATATTTAATATAATATTATAATATATTATTATAATATTATAATTAATATATAAAAAATATATATATATTGTAATTATTTATTTACAATTTAAAAGTTTAGTTTTGATTAATTCATTTTTTGATATGTTTTTTTGAATTAATTTTTGGTATGTTACTTTTGTTTAATTTAAAAATTACAATACAAAAATTATATTGGTTAATTATGTAATCAATTTGTTTATAGTTGTAATAATATTAAACAAAATGCCAAAAATGATATTTCAATTTTTGATAGTTTTCGGTTAACCTAGCAGACGCGTTTTTTCCATTTTCATTTTTTAAATACAGCTTTCAATATATGCTACCAGACGCGTTTTCAGAATTTGAAACTGAAACCAAAAACACTGTTTCATTTTCATTTTCATTTTTAATTTTATTTTTAGAAAACAGCAACCGAAAACCACTTACATGACAGACATTTATGGTTTTTGTTAGGAAGAGTGAATGTGTGATTCATCTCTGAACATGTTTGATGCATCACAACTTGGGTCACTTTTAATCGGTCATATAACATTTATTTTTTTAAAAATATAGTTTCTATGGATTTATTTTTTACGATCAGTCCAATGGGAAGCACAAAGCAAAAGGAACAAAAGTAAAAAACCCTAAGGGTGAATTCCTTTTTAGTCCCTCTAATTTGATCTAATATATAAATTGACCTCCCAGTTTTGAGCTTTATTGTAACAGGTCCTTATAGTTTCAAAAAATCTCAATTACAGTCCCTACCATGCAATTCCGTTAGGGTTCGTAAAAATTCTGTCCAAATACTAAGGTTAAAATGGTAACCTACAGTAATAAATATAAAAATCTGATTAAAAATTAAAAATTAAAAATTAATTAAAAAATAAACATTAAAACAATATATAAGCTAAAATCAAAATCTTATCACATCACCGCCCCATATCATCACTTCAAACACATCTGAGTTTGGTTTGATCAATTCAAACTAATTGAACACCACTCCATCAAACCAATTAAAATTCAATGTTCAAAATCAATTGAACACACCCTAAATTGATTTGAGTTTGGTTTGAGTTGAAGATCGATGGAAGCGCCTTTCTCTCTCACTCTAAACTCTATCTCTCTCTCCTCATCTATCAAACTCAATTACCAGATCTCCTAAAATCGAACCAGATCTAACAAAATTGAGCGTTCATAGAGGCGGTAGGTGGTGGATTTCAGAGGTGGTGTTGCCATGTTTGTCCGATTGTGGTGTTGGTTTGTTGTTATGGTTTTTGGGTTCTGAGTTTTAGGTCTAAGTCTGAGTCTGGTAAAGATTATGGTGGTTTGGTTATGGGTCTTGGTGTTGTGGTGGTGGTTGAATCATTTGAGTGTTGATGAACTGTGATTTCTGGGTTTTTTGATAAATCATTTGATGATTCATGATATTGTTTGGATGTCTTTGAGGGTTGGGGGTCTTTGGGTTGTTGCTTGCTGTCTGCGTTGGCATGTTTTCATCCTTTTTGGTTGGCTTAGTTTAGCTTTGTTTTGGTTGTAATTTTTATTATTTGGGTTGATTTTTTAGCCCTTTGTTTTGTTTCGTTATGGGAAGTCTTTTGGGTTGTGTTCGGTGGCAGTGTGGTCTGCTAGCCATGTTGGCTTTGTGCTTTCCCCTTGTTTCCTTGCAGCAGTTTTACCGCTTTCGTAATAAAATTTATCATTCGAAAAAAAAAATCATGATATTATTATGGTTTGTGATTTCTGGGTGTTTTATTTCTTTATTAATCTGATAAAAAATTGATAGGTCGGGTGTTTGATTTTTTTTTTAATTTGGATATTAGTGATGGGACGGGGTTTTTGGGTGGGTTTCGTGGTGGGTGGTGGCTAGGGGTGTTTGGCTCCGGCGACGAGCGAGAGATGAGACCAGGGTTTAGTGGTGGTGGTGGTTGATATATATATATATATATATATATATATATATATATATATATATATAGAGAGAGAGAGAGAGAGAGAGAGATGAGATCTGGGTTTGGTGGTATCTGATGGCAGATAAAGAAGAAGAACATATGAGTGTGAAGAGAGAATGTGTTTGGTTTGGGTTTGATTTGATTTGATTTTGATCAGATAAGAAACTGGATTGGTGTTAATGGTTTTGTTTGTGATTGAAAATGGGTTTGGTTGATTGGTATGGTTCTAGGGTTGGTTGAATCTAGTTTAGGGTTTGATTGAATATGGATGATGTTTGATGAACCCAGAACTGGGTTCAGAGATGATTGTTTTTTTTTTTTTTTTGTTAATTACAATTATATTTTTTTTATTATATTTTTTTTTATTTTGATTAAAACATAAGTCAGGGGCAGCAGGGTCACTTGACCCTCGGTCCTGTCAGATTTTAATTTTTCAATAGAAAATTTAACAGAAGGACTAAATAAGGTAATTCTCAAAATTGGAGGATTAGTTTGTGTATTAGGTCAAATTAGAGGGATTAAAAAGGAATTCACCCAAATCCTAAAATAATAATATAAGGTCAATATGGTCATATGCACAATTCTATCCCTCTATATAATGGCTTGTTCAAAACTAGGGTTTCAACTAAAAAAAAAGTCTAGGCCTCCACTCTCACTCATGCTCTCAGCCTCTCACAAAATATGTCAAAAGCTAAGCAAAGAATCTTCATTACTTTGTCTCTGCGTTTTTCCTCAGCATCTTGTTTGCATTTTAATAATTTTCTATTTTACATTTGATCTTGATATGTTCTTGTACTGCACTTAGTTCTTCTTTGAAACCCAATATTGGTTTCCAGGATTTTATCTGTGCACATAGAAAACTATCCTTTCTGCTTGAGCCCTGTCCTTGATTTCTTACAAAATGGACATGTGCTCCAATGTTATTGGATTACATCTATGATCTATCTATCTATCTATCTTGATAAATGTTAAAAAAACCTGTCCTTTTTTTAGTATTGTTTCAGTTTTTTTTTTTACTAGGATTTAGCTTTGTTGAATGCTTTGTATGGCTTGAAGAAAAGATGTGAAAGTATACATCTTATTTAATACACAAAGCATTATAGTAGTTGAGGACATGATTGCATGTGTTATTGAATCTGTTTATGTATTTTGAGAAAGAAAAAAAAATCTGTATATGCTTTTGAGTTTTGAATAAGAAATCCAACTACCTTTGGTGGATGTTTGGTCATGAAATCAATGACCTTTACATTCAATCTAAAACGAGCAGCTAGTCAGCCCTCATTAACTTACATAAGTAGTATTTATTAAACAGGTTTTTTGTTGAATAAGATTGAAATATAGAATTTAAAATCTCAACGTTCTTTTCTCAAATCCTTCGTTTTTGTTAACAATTCACAGGATTAGGGGTTGGTGCAAGCCGGATTGGTTTGGTTTTTGGTCGAAACATATCTGCTCTGTTCTTGGTGCACCATTCAGTATTGCATCTAAGTGCAAGATTTTCTCAGAAAATATGCATCAAATATTATAATTTGTTTATTTATTCACATACAATAATCAAATCAACCATTCGTATAATTAAAAAATATATTCTTTCATGTATCTGCATTCAAATCAGAGCCACACAATTTATTGTTGATAATGTAATTTATGTCGCTAACAATTTATAAAAATCCATGAAAACAAAATGACAGAAACTGAAATCGTCACGGTTGTGGCATGAGTTGAGAAGGTGTGTTGAGCTGTGAGACTGATAGAGATTATACAGGCAAGCTGTGTGATTTGTGAGTTTGAGTGACTTACTATTGTGCACTGTGAGACAATGAGCTCTAGAGGGGAAAGTATGAGGACTTGAGCTATGTTGGTTTGGATTTTGGCAAGGCAAAATCGTTAATGGCTTGCATAAACTTTTAGTTTGTTTGATTTTTTAATCGAATTGATTTGTCTCGATTTGTTTTGAACATGTATTTTAGGTTCGGTTCTTTATCTCAGATACTAAAACTATGCTCACACATCCTCTTTGTTGGAAGTTTAGAATTAAAATATCAACAAAGGAGCAAGATATTAATTACATAGCACATGTGACATGTACATGAACTCATGAAGGATGTTTTGTGTTTGGTATTTGGACATTCACTCTTTAATTCAAGAAGATATGCTTCTGCTCTTCCTACAAAAAAGAAAAAACATTATAAGAAAATAAATATGTAATTTGCTCATGCCATAATACTATGTATAGCAGAAATGATTTTTTGATAAAAAAAATTATAAATTTTGATTCTTAATATATGTGAGAATGATTTTTTTTTTTTCCCTACAATATGATCTAAAACAGTTTCAAAACTAAATATATGGAGATCAACAGTATACAAAATTGATTTTTAAAAATATTCTCAAATTTATTAATGAAAGCAGATAATTGATCTTTTGATTTCAAAGCAAACCTATATTAGTGCCCGGGTACGTAGGTCAGATGTTCCATAAAAAAGAAAAGAAAAGAAAAAAGCAAACCTGTTTAAGTACTTTAATAACAGTAACTCAACAGCATAATGAGATCCAACCTCCATCAAGAGAATCAGAGCTTCTTATAGGTTTAGCAGAACAAAACCACTGCTTCTTTCCGAGTCCGCTTCTTCAACAGTCATTGCTACTTGTCTTGGAAAGCCAAGTGCATTGAATAGACAAACTAGAGTAGAAATGAACCGATAAATTAAAGTGGGAAGTACTTTCTCTACGTGGATTCGAATCATCTTGCTATGCTGATCTTTTTCCTGATCACAATAATAGATTTATAAATTAAGAGAAATCAATCTCAATCACTAGTTGCATATTTTTTTTCTTAATCACCACAAATTAAGAGAAATAAATCTCAACCATTAATTACATATCTTATCAGATCAACTCAACGGAGAATCTAACCGGATGACACCACATTTAATGCTCAATCAAGGCACTTGCACTATATAAGAACCATAGCCGGTGCATGCCACACAACACTTGTACACAAAAGGAGAGAGAAATGGAGAGTATACAACACAAGATAGTGAGTGTTAATGGTATGCAAATGCACATAGCAGAGAAAGGAAGAGAAGCTGAAGATGGTCAAGTGATACTCTTCCTCCATGGCTTCCCTGAACTCTGGTACACCTGGCGCCACCAGATGCTCACCTTGAGCTCGCTCGGATACCGTGCTATCACCCCGGATCTACGGGGTTACGGAGACACCGAAGCTCCAGGCTCTATTACCAGCTACACCAGCCTACACATTGTGGGTGACTTGGTTGCGCTCATGGACTCTCTTGGTGTGGAGAAGGTGTTTGTTGTGGCACATGATTGGGGTGCCATTATTGCTTGGTACTTGTGCTTGTTTCGGCCTGAAAGAGTGAAGGCATTCTTCTGCCTTAGTGTTCCTTTCATGCCAAGAAATCCAAACAGGAAGCCTATTGAGACCTTGAGAGATTTCTTTGGAGATGACTACTATATGTGTAGATTTCAGGTTTTTTACTTTCTTAAATCTTATAATAATTGTTTACATGATTCTGGTACTCTTAATTACTTTATTAACTGAATTGATAACAGGATACTATGAACTCGTTTTGGTTCCTTTGGCTTTACACAACAGATATCCACGTTAAGTTTGTATAGTTAAATGTTAAATTTGTGAAATAACAAAAATTACAAGATATATATTCAACATTAACCTCTGCATTATCCCGTTTGACTGTTTGAGGAGTAACTTCTCATTCTCTTGCTGTGTTTGCAGGAACCTGGTAAGATTGAAGCAGAGATCGATCGTTGGGGTGTCAAAGAAGTGCTTAAGAGAATCTTGACATCTCGTAAGCCAGGACCTCCATGCTGGGCTAAAGAAAATCCCTTCGGAATCAATCCTGAGCGCCCTGTTACGTTGCCCTCCTGGTTATCTGAAGAAGACCTTGACTACTATGCCACTAAATTCAGTCAGAGCAGCTTCACCGGGGGTTTGAACTACTACCGAGCTCTGGATTTGTAAGCTACCAATAGACTTGTATAAACAACAATGTTTTTATTCAACACATGATAGTCTCAGAGATGCATACCGAATGAAATATATATCAAAAGACAATAGGATCTTGATCATAAACGAATAACAGTGTCGATGTCACATAAAATATATCCGAAGAACATATAGTGATCCCAAACGGTGATACGAGGCTGCTTTCAGATAAATGCATATATGAAAATTAACATTTTGGGTGTTAAATGCAGAAACTGGGAGCTGACAGCAGCATGGACAGGGGCCGTAGTGAAAACACCAGTTAAGTATGTGGTTGGGGAGCTTGATAGTGTGTATACAACTCCAGGCATAAAGGAGTACGTAGACAATGGAGGTTTCAAGAAGGATGTGCCATTGCTGGAGGAAATTATTGTCATGGAAGATGTTGGTCATTTCATCAACCAAGAAAGAGCAGAGGAAGTCAACAATCTAATCTATGAATTCATCAGGAGGTTTTAGTTTCGTGATTGATTATATTATCACCATTCCAGCTCAGTTGTTCTTGCATGTTTTGCTTGGATTTCATTTTCTCAAATAATAAAATTCTCTGTTGCATTTCCAATGCTACTTTCTTATGATACTCCACGTGCAGTCATAACGATATGAACCTACCCAACCCCAGACACTTGAACCGGGACATTTCGAATACTTGTATGTTATTTTTTACAATGCATTATTTACTGGATAACGCCTACTAAAAAGTGAACACTTCTACATAATCATTTCTAAAAAACAATGGTCTTGGGCAACAAAAGTTATGTTGTGATTCAAATTCAAAGTGAGTATACCAAATCATAGAGGTTTTCATTCAAATCCGAAAACACTCACGGGGATTTTGGTGCTCATCAATATCTCATACAAGATATTTTGATTAGGTTCCATCCATCCTTGTAACAATAAAACAAATCGACTCATTTCAAAAAGCATATGCATAACATAACATTTGCTCTATTGATACGGGAATTATCACCATAAAAGATGCTTTAAAAAACACTAATTCATTCATAACATTGGTGGGAATAAAACTGTCTCAAACAAGGTATCCATTGTGCAAAGTAAAGACAAAAAGTAGCACAAACATAACAAGGAACACAATAGATACCTAAAGTCTAGCAAAATTTGGATTGCAATAGTCAGAAATGGGAAATCTGCCGCACAATTAAGGACTAAATTCAACTTAAACTCTGTGTCCCCTGCTGTTCCTCCTGCCTCTAGCCCTCTCAAACTTTCTTCCCTTTGATCGCACATAAGGCTTGGAGTGGCTGTGCGGCACACCAGGAGGTGGTCCAAAATGCTTCACTGCTTCACGGGCATTCTTAGGTCCTCTGAGAAGAACCTGAAGTTGCATATAAATACAGTCAGGATTCTCAACCTAACTTAAAGTATCAGACCAAGGTCAATATTCCAGGCAAGAATAAACATTGATTGAAAATATTATCATATAGAAAAAACCATCAGTAAAAAAAACTGTGACCTCCCATCCTTGGTCAAGTTGATGCAAACATAATTACGAGAGCAATAAAACATAAACCCTTCTAATTTCGTAAATGTGTTCTATTGTAACGTTACCCCAGAAATGAATGAAACTACCAGTTTCGTAAATGTGTTCTATTGTAATGCAACCCCAGAAAAGAATGAAACTTCCAATTTTGTAAATGGGTTCTATTGTATGCTATTACATGCCTCAAGAAAAAGTCAAGTGCCCTCAAATAAACCCTATTTCTATTACTTTCATACTATAATAAATTAAATTAAACAGAAACCAAATTAGAAGCATCGAAATTCAGAATTAATCAAGCTAAACTAGAACCCAAAGACTATACAATGAGAAATCAAGAAACCAATCCACAATTAAACAAGAGTTAAAACGAAAACAACCAAATCATAGTAAACAACACATACCGTGTTCTGTCCCAATGGAGCCCTGAGTGCGAGCTGGTCGAAGGTCAAGCACTCACCACCGGCCTTCTCGATCCTAGCCCTAGCAGTCTCAGTGAACTTCAAAGCAGTAACTTTCATTGCCGGGACCTCATAAACCCTAATGTCATCAGTAACAGTCCCCACTACCACGGCAACCTTACCATCCTACTCATTTTTAACCCCAACAAAAACAATAATAAATACACCAACATAAAACCAAACACAACAATAACAACATTATTCAAGATCTAAACAATCTAAACAAAATCAAAACAACATCCTTAGTTCTACTAAAAGAAGCAGAAACACAAACCTTTCCTTTCATGAAACGAATGAGTCTTGAGAGAGATAGTGGAGGCTTGTTGACCTTGCTCATGAACAACCTCTTCAATATCACTTTGTTGAAGTTGCTGTCGGTCCTCCGTACAAGAAATCGGTACAGCTAAAAAAACATTAAATAAAATAAAAAACAATAGTACTTGCAATGCATATACAAAAATTAAAAAGAAGAGATTTTCAGACAAGACAAGAGAACAAAAGACAGACCTTGACCAAGAGCTTGAGATAGATATCATCAGACTTGGGTGCTGTTCTTTTCGACTTCTTAGTCTTACCTCCTGCGACCAGATCGATACCCTGTAAAAATATGATTTTTTTGATAAAAAACAGTTAGTTAGAAAGAGATCGTTGTCTGTAAATGTACAATTTGAGACGGAGGAGACGGAGGAGACGGAGAGAGATACCATGGTAGCTGGTGTGTCTACTGCGGAAGAGTGCGGCGACTGCTGCTGTTTGTTTTGTGAGAGAACGAAAATGAAATTTAGGGTTTTGAGGGGCTTTATATATATAGCTTCGTTTCTGTATATGTGCTCACTTGTATTTTTTTTATTTAGATTTGTTTCTAAGCCGTACACGTGTCGACTTTGTTTGAGGTTTTCTGATGCCGGTTCCTTATTGGGCCTGATTGATGGTAAACCGATTTTATTGTGCGTTTCTTTAGAGTCCGATCCAATTATGTACCTTCCAAACCTAAACCGAGTCACGTCACTTCATTTATTTAAAATAGTATTTGAATATTTTAATAATCTTACCATTTAAAAAAAGTTTTGTTAAATGACAACTAAACAACTAACATCTCTCTATTAAAAACTCTACTTGTAAAAGCTATATTTTAAAAAGTCTACTCCTAAAAGATCTATTTGAAGATGTTTTTTCAAACAGAGCCTTACCCGGAACACGATTTTACGAACCGAGATAAACTTAACTATACCGGATCACGCCACTTAATTTACCTGTAGACACGATTTTACGATCTGAGATAAACTGAATTATACTGAATCTAATATGTTTTATGTATTCAAGTGAAGTCATCTCCTAAAACCAGTCAATCTTAGTCATGCTCACCCCTAACTCAAAATTCACTTGAAAAGTCTAATCTTTAGGATTTACTATTCGAATGTGATTCAATACAATGCAAATACAAATATTTCGAGATTCGATCAGATTACTTAGTAGGTTAGACGTGAACTGATCTGAAGCCCTAAAAATACATACATTTTTTTCAGATCGAACCAGTTTAATCGACACCCCTAATTAGAAATGTCCACGGTTCGGTTTCGGTTACAAACCGTCGGTTCCGATTCCGTGGAATGGTCTAACCGTAACCGGAGTGGGACGGTTAGGTAACCGCCGGTTTGGCGGTTAATATTCAGTTTCGATTAGTGAAACCGAACGGTTCGGTTCGGTTCGGTTCGGTTCGATTTCGATTTCGGTTATGTCCGTTTTTTTTTCAAACGAATTGTCACATGTCACAATACTATTGGTTAATTTTATATAAAATATATATATCAAAACCGTCGGTTTTGAGGTAATTTTTAGGAAAGGATAACCGTAGCCGAATCGTCAAAAAACTGATTTTCAATTGGTTTTGCAACCAGCGGTTACGCTTCGGTTTTGAAGGGATGATTTCGATTCGGTTTCGAACGGTTTAACCGAACCGTAGACACCTCTACCCCTATCCCTTATGATCCCACTGATTACTTAGTTGGTCAGACACAAATTGATCCAAAGCCCTAAAAATACACAGTTTTTGGACCAAAACGGTCTAATTTACACCCCTATCCCTTATGATCTCACAGTTTATTATTAATTTATATAGAACCAAAGTCATAAAAATTTATTACAAAAACAATGATATCTTTGTCAATTATATTGGCTTTGTAATAACAAAAGAAAAAACCTGGAAGCGAAATTTGTTCAATACACTGATGACCCGACCCATTTTCAAATTCGGAGCACCACATAAAGTTAAAAATTGCAAATTATCCACCAAAAAAAAGGGATGATTTTTCAAGTTACATAGAATGTTGCATGATAACTTGATTATAAGGGGGCTGATCTATATGATAAAATGGGTGCTTCTCTACTGTGTTTGGGAGCAAAATCTAAACAACACCAGATTCCTTCAACCAGATACAGACTTCAGAGAAAAAAAAAAAGAAGAGAAAATGGGAGAGCAGCAACGGCAAAACGAAATAATCCAAGTTCTTCTTTTATCCGGTACACAGACGGTGTTGCAGTTGCACATGGCAGCAAATCCTCAATCCAGACGCTCCATCTGAAGTACATGATAACTAATGTATAAACATCTGGATTTGGTATGAATACCAGAAAAAAAAAAGTGAAATGGATTAAGAATCGAAATACCTTCCATAGGCCATCGTTCAGATAATGCATGTTGTCCACCCCAATTCCCTTGTTAATTTTCTTTCTGTAAACCAAACAAATCGATCTAGCTAATCAGACTACAAGTCAAATAGGTAACGGAAACTGAATGTAGGTTTGAAATGAATAGAACATTTTCAATATGTGTTTTATTTCATTGATAACAAAACATTAATCATCTGTTTCTCAATTTCTTTCCTAAAATTCTCCTTTTGGTGTCAATTTCCACGATAATAGTCAAATTCTCACGAATGTATACGGACATGTTAGAGCCAAGGTCATGTTCAGCTATTGGTAAAAAGAAAAGAAAATAGGGTCTTTGATTCTAACTACCAATTGACATACTAGTAGATGAAATTAAATAAAAAAAGTCACAAGTCAGAGAATAACTTACATGTCTTTTGCCGACATTTTTGTGAACCCAATAGCAAGAGCATGTTGCTTTCCTTCAGCCATTATTGCCTGAAGGTGTCAGTTTCGTATATCAGAAACACTTCAGAATATATCAAAACTCTCATACCATATCAACCATAACAAAAGGAAGTAGAAGTATAGCAAAAATTTTAGGCAGTTCGGAACGGGTAAAAAATTAACATTACAATAACACTCGAGCACAAGAATGCATGAACACACGCATACAGAGAGCAAGAGAGTGTGAGAGAAGATTCATACCACAGGAGTTTCTGCTTCTACTTCATCATCCAAAGCACCACCTGGAGATGTAAGACCAGGGCACATTATGTTTGCTCCAGCAAGAACAAATTTTATGGCACCCCTATCTACTTGTAATTTTTTCATTATAGTTGGATCTGTAGAACCAAGAACACAGAGCAATTAGTATCTTGTTTATGAATTATGAAGAGCGAGATCCACTCACAAGGCAGACTTTAAATGATATTACATGATATGGTACGAATAAACTTACAATAGTACTAGTGTAAGAAAATCCAAATCTTGGTTGGTGGTTTTATAAGCCCATAATTTTTACGATGGGGTTTGAGCAACACAGCAGAAATGTCTGAACTTAACACTATATTTGGTAGAAGAGAAGACAAAGGAAAGGAAGAAGAATAGGGGAAAAGGAAAAGGAAAAGAGAAAAGAACTCATCCTTCTGTTTTTAGATGGAAAGGAGAGGGAAAGACGATGGTTGCCACTAGCTACAGTTTCGCATAATGAAAGACAAGGGTGAAAACATATATTGGTTATCTTTCTTCAAGTATCTTATTCTTTCTATCCTTGTTTGGCTCTCTTCCTCTCAATAATAGAACGATGGAGTGAAGTATAGGATGACTAGGGTGAGAATCCTGATTCTTGACGACAAAAATATCCCGCTTATTTTATCATTGAGCAATTTTTTAAACTATTTGAAAGGTGAAAATGCTTAACAAAAACTACTCAACCTTTGTTCAAAACAAAAAAAAAAACACTCAACCTAAAAAGAATAAACCCAATTTTCAATACATTACCATACATCATACATATGTTGTATGTATATATAGACAGAGAAGCAAGAAGAATTGTATGCAAGTTCCTCCATATTATTCACTCAAAATTTCTTCCAAATAGATGACAATCAAAGTCATATTGTAAATGTATAATAAGCTCAATAATCAATTATAAAGTAATAAATTTTGACAAAAGATGCAAACAAGAAATGAGATAAATGTCAAGAAAGCAAAATTTTACATTTATGAAGCAGCCGCAGGGTAGGCATGTAAGGTCCGTCACGAATATTGAAAAACAAAGGAACATTATTAACCAGAACCAGGTTTAGATGATTTTGACTGCACTGAATGAGGGGAGAATAGTTAGAAACATGTTTCAGATGTTTTGGAAACAAGTACTATGAAAATGAACAATTGGATTAATAGTCCGCTACAGAAGCAGGAGCAACAAAGTTACATACCATTTAGCAACAATTAGAGGTACTTTCTTGGGAAGCAAATCATCCATCACTGGCTCAAGTCCTGGGTACTGCACAAGAAGAAAAAATTTTATTGAATAAAAAAGATGAAAGTAATATTTAGAATTCAAACGTCAACTATTAGGAGCAGAAAAATAAAAAATCCAAAAAAGTTAAATCCAAACCTCATCTGCAATGCTTTGTCGAATCCTTCGCTGGACAGATGCCTTGACTTGGTTCTGTGCGGACACTTCTTCGGACGAAAACCTGTGAGATAATATCGATAGTTCAAGATAATGAACAAACATACACAATAAGTAGTTGTGGTGAACAATGATTTAAAATGAACTAAAGGTTACAGCCGCTATCATGTTAAAAAAACAGCAGCCAGCATGACATGTCATGGTTGAAAAGTGTTCTATATCAACATGCTAGGACACTATGGATAGCTAAAAAATCAAATAGTTGAATGAAATAACCAAATTCCAAACACAAAAAGCCAGTGTGCCACAGCTTCACAATCTTCTCTTACAAAGTTATGATTGTTAGAAATCCTCATATATCTTCACATGTTATATCTAGCTCTACCAATATAGAAACATAATTGTATTGCCTAAGCCTAACAACGCAAAAGTTAGCATTTTCACTCATCTTAGCCATTTGTATCACACCATTCCTCCCCCCATAAAAGTAATTCACATCGAACTACAGTCATAATGCCGAGAAACATAATTAATGAAGAAAAAATCCATAAGGAGTTCTTTCTCACAAGATTGTATCATCATTATAAACCATCTACACTCAATGAGATACCCATCCCCAACACAAATTCTGATAAAACTCATGTGCTTAAACGAAATACCCCACCGGATGTACAACTATTTGATCCGCAATACGTGTGTTCATCTCAAAGAGTTTTAGCTAATAGGTAAGTGTGAAATTCAGTGTGCATTTAAGTCATGAGACGGTAATTAACTCAACAGTAGGATTAGCCCCAAAAAGGAATCCAAAACACCAAACAAAACGAAGCCCTCATCAAAATTGGTCACCAGAGGTAGTCTAATAAGCCGAAAATCAAACTAGAAATAGTATTACAAGTTCAACTAACAACAAGCAATTATCTTTTATCACAACAAATACAATTAGAAACCACGTTTCAAGTTTTTTCATGAAGTTCCATCACCCACCTTAATTTTACAAGATTAAATTAGCCATAACTTTGTTTCCCAAGTAAATTAAAAGATAGCATTAACATAAAATGATAAAGAAAAAAAAAACCCAATTTAGAATTCATGAATACAATCAAAAACCAAAAACAATAACAGAAATTTTTGCAAGCAAAACAAACAGAAGCTGCCATTGACATATAAACAAAACAAAACCCCAGAAGAGAACACAACCAAAACCGAACCAAAAATCCATAAATAAAGAAAAATTAAAACCCTGAGAGAGAGAGAGAAGGGTTACTTTTTGAACATTGTGGCGGTGGTGGGGAAGAGAGATCTCAGACAAGTTGATTGAAGTACGAAGAAGGTCGATCTCAGACAACACAGTTGAAAGTGAACTCCCAAGTTTGAAGAACGCTTTTTTATTGTTCTCTGAGCTATACAGAGATTATGAGAGTTTTGCTGGTCTGCGTTGTCACAAAGCCAAACTCTTATTGTTGATGCCATTGTCAGTCTCACTCGTCTCGGTTTTACGGATCCGAAACCCAACACCAATGCAGGTCGGGTTTTTTTTCAAACCTAGATTTTGGGCTGTGATCATGATGAGGTTGGTATTTGGGCTGAAAAAAGTTTTCATTTTTAGGTTTTGCTCAAATGGGCTTGACAAGCCCCCTCACTTTTTCTTATAGTTAGGAAAAAGAAGCATTCGTTGAGTCATTCTCGATAGAACTTTCTCGATCCAAAATGAACAAAAAAAAAACGTACTTGAATATTTAGTAAAAACACGGGAAATTCGATTAATGGATGATCAAATCTAGCTAATTTAATTGTTATTTAAGAACGTAATTGAATGTTTAATGTAACGTGTGGACAATTCACTATAACTGATGATCAATCTAATTAATTTAACTAGTAAAATATTTTGTTGATACATATAAGTTTAGAGAGATTAAAAGCTTGTTTAATTGGGTTTTTAAAAAACTTTTACCGATAAAAGATCTATTTACAGTATATTTATAAGAAATATAGTTTTTTTTTAAAAAAAAATTTATAGTTGTTTGGTTGGTAGAATTTTTTTTTTTTTAAAAAAAAATGTCTAGTTGGAGAAATACCTCCCCATGAGTTTTTGTCTAGTTGAGGTTTAAATTCTACTAGCCTCTATTTAATTTAAAACAAACAATTTTAAATGCTCAATCAAACAACTCTAAAAAAACTCAAATAGACGTTTATAGACTTTTTGAGGCAGTAGATAGCTCAACCAAACGAGCACTAATTAAACTCCAAAATCAAGGGAGAGTTTTAGTTTATATTTAACGTTGGTCATGTCTGATTATTTCCGTATATAATTAAACAAACTAAGATACGTCGCCAAGTTGTCTGCACACTCTTTTTACATATAATTATCATTTCTATGCTTTTTCTTTCCTCCTTATAAATCATTTGCGGTGCAATGACTTAAACTCGTAATACCCAGGGGTGAAGCCATAATCTTGGTTTTGGGGGGGCCAAGATAAAAATTAATGTTGTAGGTTACACAATCTTTAAATAATATCAGTAGGAATGCCGCATAAGAAAATGTGAAATCTTGCATCTGATACTTTTTAACAAAATGTGATACCGTTCGGTGTTAAAAGTAATGATATAAATAAATAAATAAAATAGACATTAACTAATTAAAATGGAACGCGTCTATTTTATTACTAGAAAATTATTTATATCCAAATCGATATAATTTTCTTCATAATTTTCATTTCAATTACATAATTAAAAAGTATATGAGAAAACATCTTTTATTTTGTTGCAAAACCTACACATATTCTTAACGGTATGCATAATTGAAAAATATATATATTAATAGTTTCTGGTTCATAAAATATAAATTTCAATAACTTAATTAAAATATCATTGTACCATCAATATATTTAATTCACAATTATTTAAATAACTGTAATTTAATTGTATAATATTCATGTCAAACCAAACTAACTTATAGTAATTTTGAACAAAATTTAAGTAATAAACTAATAAAATAAATTTATCAAAATCATATTAATAATTAACCTAACAAAATAAATAATATAGGTAATCATTATAAAAGTTCAATATTTACTTAGTTTGTTTTAGTGAAATCTAAAAAAAAAACACACTGGATTAGATAATAATGTAAGAAATAATAGGAAATTAAAATATTAAATGGATCGGTTTTGTTTCCTATTTTCATGGTCAATGAAATTATGAAAAAAAAAATTATTAATTAATTTATATTATTAAAATAATTAAGGGACAAGATAATATTATCATTTGATTTATATATATATCACATTTTTTATATAAAATGATAAAATAGAAAGAAAAAAATATATGGGATATTATTGATTTAGTCCCTATATTTTTTTGGATTGTCTATTTTTTACTCACTTATCCAAATTTCATTGGATTGGGCCCTATGTTTTTCAAAACCACTCATTTTCGTCCTTCTTTTACTTGACCGTTAGTCAAAGTAAACAATTCTAAAGGCATTTTTGTCTTTAAACCTTGATATGACATGTGTCAACAAACAAATAAATAGAAAACGTAAAAAAATATAAAAAACAAAAAGATATAATTAATATTTTTATTGTTATATATATATAAAAAAAAATTCTAGATCCAAACCCAAACCCATCGTTAACCATCACCACTCAAACATTAAACCCACCGTCGATCCTCTCTCATTCTCAAGCCTCTCTTTCACATCACCATCTTCCCCAACACCCAAACCATTGCCACTACCACCACTCCGGTTTCTTCCTCATAACCCAATCATTGATCTCAACCGATCAAACAGTCAAAACCTACAACATCCTCATCAAATCTCAATCCAGACCATCCATTTTCCCAACTCACTTCCACTGGTACACCTCCGAGTTCGTTTCAAGTCCTCTCTAAATACTCGACACATACGACATCGTTTTCCATGGCTTATCCACCACTCCTCTCTTGACCATGCTGCCTCTTTAATTGAAATCACGCAGTGCTCACCGTCATCGAGGAACCCCTCCCACCATTAAAACCAAAGAGTTCGAGTGAGAGTCGGAGCTGGGTCGAGTTGAATACGAGAGGAGAGATAGGCACGAGCAGTGGCGATGGTGGTGGCGGCGACAGTGACTGTGACGGTGATGGTGGCGGGGCGAGAGGTCTGTGAGGGTTTGTTCTTTGAGTTTGGTGGAGATCCAGAATCCTTTTTTAATTTTTTAATTTTTATTTTATATTTCTGGTATTGGCTTATGATGATGATGAAATGGGTATGGATTTTTGAGGTTTGGTGTTGATCTTCGATTTGGTTAATGTTTGGATGAACTGGGTCAGTGAGGTTTGAGTTTTAATTTGGTGTTGATGATGAATTGGGTATGGATTTTTTTAATAGATCATTTAATGTTTATGATGAAGGAGAAAGTAGAGAAATTGGCAGAGAGAGTGAGAGAGGGAGGTGAGAAGATGTTACAGAGTTGAGAAAGGGAAGTAATGATGTTATTGGGTTGGGGAAGCTTGATAGAGTGATGTTATTGGCTGAAATTATGGGCGCCGAAGATGTTGATGGTGGAATTGAAGGTGGTTGGTGGAGGAGGTGTTGGAGGTGTGGGTGGAGTTTGAGAAGCTTTATTGGGAGGATTTGCAAATAGGGCTTCAAGATATTGTGCATTCATGGCATTAAACTAATGTGAATGTGATGATGATGTGAAGACAAAATTAAAACGGTGATATGAATATATGATGGTGATCATTATTGGATTTGAGAGGAAATAATAAGTTATCAGGTTTTTTTGGTTTTTTCTTTTCATTTTCAATTTTTTTTTTAAAAGAAATCAGATTATTTTCTTATAAAGTTAGTTTTTTTTCCTTTTATTTTTTGTGAATTGATCATCACCATCCATATTTGAGAAGGATGGTGAAGATCCATCTACCAATTTTTTTTAATATAAATTATTTGTAACTATTCAATTTTTTAGGGGTAGAACGATAATTCTACACAGTGAAGCAGATATCATGGGTAACTTAGTTATTTCGCATTTACTGTCACGGTTGACCGTCTAATTTCGGGTTAGAGGGACCAAAATAAGTGGTTTTGAAAAACATAGGGTCCAATCCAATAAAAATTGGATAAACGAATAAAAAATAGACAATTCAAAAAAATATAATGATTAAATCAATAATATCCTAAAAATTTATTGGTTTGGGGCTATGGCCCCTATGGGCCTCACCTTACCTTTACCTCTAGTAATACCCATAATATTATCGAACTAAATAAGTGTGATCTACAACCAAGATACAAGAGTTCTAAGCCGACCACCAAGTTGTATTATTGGGGGGTGGGGTGGTAGGGTTGGGGGTGTGGTGTATTGTGTACATTAGTACATTACTCATGAGTCATGATCATGAGATATTTTCAAGATATTTTCAAGTTATATTATTGAGGGGGGTTAGTACTTAGTACATAGAGCGTGGTACATTACTCATGAGTCATTGTCATGAAATTTGCGTGGTCCATGTGAATAGCATGAAAATTTTAGGTGGTTTGTGTGTGAATGGGCAGAGAAATATACATAATGACAAAGATGACCCAAACGAGATCACAAACCAAAAATGCAAGAGGAATATAATATATATATAGGTTTTTCTATAAATACGTATCGATATATATTATATCAGTACGTTACATATGAATCATTGATTATAACGAAGTTTTGATAAATATATACATCTTAAGTCAAAACATGTAAATCTAATGGTTCATACCAACGAATTTATATTATAAAAATGTATACAGAGTGCAGACGGAAAAACGACATTGAACACCAAAGAAGTAGGTCCACCTATCATCGACACAAATACAATTGACAAGTCATACCACATTAACGTGGCAAACATCTAACGTTGTGATTGATATACATGGAGACAGACATATATGATGAAAAATCAAATATTCGTATCTGTATTACTGTATATAAATCAATTTATAAGCAGCTTATATAAAATATCTCCCTACAAGATTTTTATTTCTTAAAATACAATTACATTTTATTACTTAAAATATATAGTTTTATAATTGAAACAAAATTTATTTCCTACATCCGTTAGTTGAATATTCAATCTATCATAAACCCTAATAATATATATTAAATCAAACCCAACATCAATCGGGATTTTTTTTTCCATATATAGTTAAGGAATAGATGATTAAAAAATTGATTTTATGGATTCCGAATACATTCAAATCCGTTTACTTCCATTTTTATTATTGTTAATTTTGTGATTGATTAAAAATTTATTGTAGTTGTAGTCTTACAAAACATTTTCTATATATATAAAAAAAAAAAAGCAGTTGTAGAAGTCGATCAAATTTATACGTTTCTTAAATACAACTCACTCACTCTACTTTAATTCAACCACACATTATTATTAATTTAATTGGTTTGTAAACCGAAAAACTTAGTGGATGGATTTAAAAAAAAAATGAAAGAAATCGATTTGTTTGGTGATTGAAAAAATAGTTTTTTTTTTAAAAGACAAAAGAAGTTGCATATTATTGTGTGTTTAATTATTAATGTTGTTTTTTTCTACGGTGATGATTAATTAAGTGTGTAAACCATTATGATTCATAAGTTTTAAGATAATTCAATACATTGATTCCACAAGTAACAGTATATATAAATATATATAATTAGTTTTAGAGTTGAATTTGTATTTGATTTTTGCCCGAGTAATTAAAATCATAGTTATATAGTTTTATTTGAATATTATATATTTTTTCTAAGTAAATTCTATTATATTTGTTAAAGGGAATGGAGAAACTATGTATAGTTTTTTTTTTTTAAAGAAGAAACCTATTTGTACAAGACTTTTTTTTGGTGATAGAAGCAAATGAAGATAAATGGGTGTAATAAGAAAAAATATATGTTCAAAATAAAAAAAAATTAATAGTTAAAGGATATTTTAATATTTTAAAAGGTATAGGGAGTAAAATTAATAATTTCACTTTTTTAATATGGGTGTAGAAAAAAAAATGAGTGTAGATATGTTGTGGATGGCAATAGAGCCACCTTTATATATTTTATGATCATCATATATATATATATATATCACAACCACACATGTATATTCTCTAGTTAATCTCTCATCGACCACCACTTCAATATTTGTATAAATTCTCTCAACATTCCACTTTAATATATATCTTATCTTCCATGCCTACATTAAGCTTCTGCATCGGCATTATCGGTTGGTCTCTTATTTTTCTTTCCATTTGTTTTTTTTTAGTTAATTAGTTATTGAAGTTCAAGTTCTAGCTTTTAAATTGTTTTTTTTTTTCTTTTTCTTTTTTGGGAATTATTTGCAGGCAATGTTGTTTCCATGCTGCTTTTAGCTTCTCCCATGTAAGTGAAACCATTTACCATCTTCTCTATTTATAAAAGATTATTATGAGAATTGATTAATTACTTCTTCTCATCATCACATGTAATAAGCAATTAAACTTCAAAAAGTACTTTTGTATAAGTCATAAATAGTTATAACGTTTTTTTTAAGTATTAAACGTTACATAAATTTGGAAACTTTTGTAGGGAGAGGAAGATTCGAAACCGCAACCTCATGGTACCGATGTGAGGGGTTTACTACTGGATCAACCTCATATCGTTATAAATAGTTATAATTAGAGGTGGTACTAATTAAGTTGTTATTAAAACCATTTAATTGGTTAATTTCAACTTGGGTTAACTTGTAAATTGTAATTAATTAATTTTAAAAGCTATTGGGACCAAATCAACCATTTGATACTATTACGAATCATACAATCATTGGACATGAATGATAGTTTTTGATATAACTAACATATAATGAAGCAAGTTAAAAGTGGTTTTGGTTTTGTTTTTCCTACAGAAGAACATTTTGGAAAGTGGTAAAGAAGAAATCTACTGGGGATTTCAAAGGAGTTCCATATATAACGTCTCTATTGAGCTCAAGTTTATGGACTTTATATGGACTCTTGAAACCTGGTGGTTTTCTTATTATGACTGTCAACGGTGGCGGTACCATTATGCAGGTCATCTATATCACTATATTTCTCATTTACGCTCCGAGAGAAAAAAAGGTGACATATATGTATATATACGCACATACATTAATTTGTTCATTCTCTTGCGTAGACATTGATACTTAACTCCTAACTATATATATATAATGTTGATGGTATTCAGATAAAGACGGCAACGCTGGCGGTGATATTCGATGTTGGTTTTCTAGGGACGGTGTTTGCAATAACTCTTCTGGCAATGCATAAATTGAGTCTACGGCTCACGTTTCTTGGAATTATATGTGCTGGATTATCTATCGTCGTGTATGCATCTCCTCTCTTGGTCATGGTATGTGGGAAAATTAGTTAATTAAATTAATTTGATTTTTTATAATCTGAAAATTAATATCGATATATATATGATATTATCGTATGTAGGTAATCTAATTGTTGTTGATTGATATTTAATTAATTAATTGATTATTATATATATGTGACAGAGGATAGTAGTAAAAACAAAGAGTGTGGAGTACATGCCATTTTCGCTCTCGTTTTTCTTGTTTCTCAATGCGGGTGTATGGTCCTTTTACTCTGTGCTTATCAAAGACATTTACATGGGAGTAAGTTCTGATCTCTCTTTAAAATGCACTTTTGAACAATGTTATTTTCTCACACTTACGATCACATTATAAGAAACCTTATGAGAAGTTCCTGAGAACGTTTTATATACACTGAGTGTGCGAGGAATTTTATATAGAATCGATGGATTTCATTTTCAGGTGCCAAATGCTATAGGGTTTGTGTTGGGGTCAGCACAGGTGATTCTTTATGTCATATATAAGAACAAGTCCAGGTCAAACAGATCAATGGATGTGATGGAAGAGGATGGGTCGGTCCATCTAGTTAAACAAAGCATCATCGAGATGCGAGCCTACGATCAGGACGGTGATTTTGATGATGGTGGTGACAAAGTGATGATTAATGATCCGATTCTGAACAGAGGAACAAGCTTGCCAAAATCAAGTATCAATCGACAGTATAACTCGCTAAAGCTCATAAGGACCGTCTCTTTGGGTCCATATGATGTATTCCCTAATTGGTCTGATGATGCAATTAGTAATGTGAAGAGAAACTTCTATGCTGATCACCCATGATTTTGATATTTGATTGAGGAAATCATGCAAAAGGGACGGCTGAGATGGAACTTGTTCAGTTAACTAGGACTCAAAAAATAAAATAAAAAATCAAATTTTACTTTTTAATGAATTGCTTTATAACATTCTGAAAATAATGCTATGAAATGTACACTTTTTATACCACTTTATGATTGAATTTTATAATAAATACTTTAAGTCGCAGTGTGATATAATGTTTACTCATATTTATAGTGAAAATGGTCCAAAATATCACATTTTAAAACTAATTTTCCATCCAAGTGAGTGTTTTAATAAGTTATTTTTAAAAGGTACTATTACGGTGAACTACTAAAATTGTCTTTAATAATCAGTTATTTATTTTGTTTGTACTTCTAGCTAATATCTCTATACTTCCAGCACTAAACTCATCAGTCCTAACTTAATTAGTAACTCTCTCTCTACAATAAATTTGTTTGAAAAATTGAAATCCTCTACAGTAAAAAGTTTAAGGTTTGTCCTGGGTTTCTGAGTCTTGTAATACTTTATACATTCCTTTTCATTTGTTCTACTAGTCTTTTGTTAACCTTAAGTCAGTTGTGTGAATTTTGAATCTCTGAGCCTTTGTGAAGTTGTGTTCAAGCCTTTTGTATAGCTGTTAGGTTTGTCAATGAAGCAGTGTCCAAGCCTTTTACATCAGTGTCCAGGGAGATAAGTAAAAAGCTCGGACAATTCATTAAAAGGCTCGGGCAATTAGGAAAATATGAGTGATTGCAAATTCTTGGAAAGCAGGACAAAAAACTCGGACACTAATTGAAAAGGCTCGGAACTATATAGAAAGTCTCGGAGTTACAAAATTAACAAAACAAAAAACCGATGGTTAAAAAGGCTCGGAAAGAACTCACAAAGACTCGGACATTACTCACAAAGGCTCGAATGCAACTAACAAAGGCTCGGACATAAAAAAAAGTGTAATGTTCATACAAAAGTCTCACTTTTGCTTACAGTTAGGAAAGAGAGTCATTCTTTGATAGAACTTTCTCGATCCAAAATGAATCCCAAAGAATGTACTTGAATGTTTGGTAAAAACACCGAAATTTTGATTAACGGGTGATCAAATCTATTTAATTTAACTAATATTTAAGAACGTAATTAAATGTTTAGTGTAACGTGTAGACAACTATCGATAACTGATGATCATTCTAGTTAATTTAACCGGTAAAATAATTGTTGATACATATAAGTTTTGAACGATTACTTAAACTCCAAAATCAAGGGAGAGTTTTAGTTTATATTTAACTTTGGTCAAGTCTGATTATTTCTATATATAATCAAACAAATCAAGATCCGTCTAAGTTGTCTATGTACTCTTTTTACGTATAATTATCATTTTTAGACGTTTATTTTCTGTTTATAATCATCTACGGTGTAAGTATACACCAACTTTAACCCGTAATATCGGTAATATTATTAGACAAAATGAGTGTAATCTATCATCCAGATACGTCTAGGTAGTTCTAAACCGACCACCAAGTTGTATTACTCATGAGTCATGAGTCATGAGCATGAGATATTTTCAAGTTATATTATTGGGGGGTGTGGTGAGTACATGTACATTACTCATGAGTCATGATCATGAGAAATTTACGTGGTTTGTGTGTGAATGAAACAGAAACATATACATAATGACAAAGAGGCTAGGACCCCAAATCGAGATCACAAACCAAACAAAAGAACATAATTTAAATTTAAAAGTGCAAGCAGAGTGCAGACAGAAAACGACGTTGAACACCAAAGAAGTAGGTCCACCTATCATTCTACACAATTAGACAACCCATACCACATTAACGTGGCAAACATCTAACGGTGTGATTGATGTACATGGAGACATACATATATGACAAAAATTTATATATAAAATACTCTTATATTTATTATAAAATTAAATTTATTTCTTATACTTATAAGTTGAACATCTAATTTATCATTAACCCAATAATATACACTTAATCAAATCTAATATCAATGGGTAAATACAATTTTTTTCATATATAGTTAAAGAATGGATGAATAAATAATTGATTTTATGGATTCCGAAGGTATTCATGTATATTTACTTTCATTATTAAATTCTTATTAATTGGTTTAAAATGATTTTTTTTAAGATAAAAGAAGTTGCATATTACTGTTTTGTTTAATTATTATCTTTGTTGTTTTCTACTATGTTTAATAATTAAATGTATAAAACCATTATTATTTCATGACTTTTTAGATAATTCAATACATTTATATATCATTATATTTTATAGTTGAATTTGTATTTTACTTTTGCATGAGTAATTAAAATCTTAGTTATAGAGTTTTATTTGAATATTATATTATTTATCTGAGTAAATTCTATCTATAATATTTATTAAAGGGAATGGAAAAAAAAATATTTTAAGGATATATAGTTTTCGTATTTTAAAAGGTATATGAAGTAAAATAAATAATTTTACTTTTCTATTATGGGTGTAAAACAAAATGAATGTAGAAAGATATTTTTTATCCGAGACAAAGCCTCCCTTATATATTTTACACCACCAGACATGTATATTCTCTAGTTAATCTCTCATCCACCACCACTTCAATATTTGTATAAATTCTCTCATCATTCCACTTTAATATATATCTTATCTTCCATGCCTACATTAAGCTTCTGCATCGGCATTATCGGTTGGTCTCTTTTTCTTCTTATTTTTCTTTACATTGTGTTTTTTTTTATAAAAAAAAAGTTAATTAGTTACTTATTGAAGTTCAAGTTTTGGTAAATAGCTAGCTTTTAATTTCTTTTTCTTTTTGGGGAATTATTTACAGGCAATGTTGTTTCCATGCTGCTTTTCGCTTCTCCCATGTAAGTGAAATCATTACCGTCTTGACGTCTTCTCTATTTATAAAAGATAGATTATTCTGATAATTAATTAATTCTCCTCATTATCACACATGTAATAAGTAATTAAACTTCAAAAAGTACTTTTGGATAAGTCATAAATAGTTATAATTGTTTTTTTGTTAAGTATTACAAATTACATAAATTTATTTTTTTAGGGAACGAAAGACTCAAACTCACAACCTCATTGTACCGATGTGAAGAGTGTATTACTGGACCAACTTTATCTCATCATAAAGAGTTATAATTAGTAGTTATTAGGACCATTTAATTGGTTAATTTCAACTTGGGTTAACTTGTAAATTGTAATTAATTAATTTTAAAAGCTATTGGGACCAAATCAACCATTTGATACCATTACCAATCATACAATATATCATTGAACATGAATGATAGTTTTTGATACAACTAACATATGATGAAGTAAGTTGAAAGTGGTTTTGGTTTTGTTTTTCCTACAGAAGAACATTTTGGAAAGTGGTAAAGAAGAAATCTACTGGGGATTTCAAAGGAGTTCCATATATAACAACTCTAATGTGCACAAGTTTATGGACTTTATATGGACTCTTGAAACCTGGTGGTTTTCTTATTATGACTGTCAATGGTGCCGGTGCCATTATGCAGGTCGCCTATATCACTCTATTTCTCATTTACGCTCCGAGAGAAAAAAAGGTGACATATATGTATATATATACAAACATTTATTAATTTGTTCATTCTCTTGCGTAGACATTGGTACTAAACTCCTAACTATATATATATAATGTTGATGGTATTCAGATAAAGACGGCAACGCTGGCGGTGATATTCGATGTTGGTTTTCTAGGGACGGTGTTTGCAATAACTCTTCTGGCAATGCATAAATTGAGTCTACGGCTCACGTTTCTTGGAATTATATGTGCAGGATTAACTATCGGCGTGTATGCATCTCCTCTCTTGGTCATGGTATGTGGGAAAATTAGTTAATTAAATTAATTTGATTTTTGATAATCTGAAAATTAATATCGATATATATATGATATTATCGTATGTAGGTAATCTAATTGTTGTTGATTGATATTTAATTAATTAATTGATTATTATATATATGTGACAGAGGATAGTAGTAAAAACAAAGAGTGTGGAGTACATGCCATTTTCGCTCTCGTTTTTCTTGTTTCTCAATGCGGGTGTATGGTCCTTTTACTCTGTGCTTATCAAAGACATTTACATGGGAGTAAGTTCTGAACTCTCTTTAAAATGCACTTTTGAACAATGTTATTTTCTCACACTTACGATCACATTATAAGAAACCTTATGAGAAGTTCCTGAGAACGTTTTATATATACTGAGTGTGCGAGGAATTTTATATAAAATCGATGGATTTAATTTTCAGGTGCCAAATGCTATAGGGTTTGTGTTGGGGTCAGCACAGTTGATTCTCTATGTCATATATAAGAATAAGTCCAAGTCAAACAAATCAACAGATGTGATAGAAGAGGATAGGTCGGCCAATCTAGTTAAACAAAGTATCATCGAGATGCGAGTCTGCGATCACGACGATGATTTTGATGATGATGGTGACAAAGTGATGAAGGTTCCGATTCTGACCAGAGGAACAAGCTTGCCAAAATCAAGTATCAATAGACAGGATAACTTGCGAAAGCTCATAAGGACAGTCTCTTTGGGTCCATATGATGTATTCCCTAATTGGTCTGATGATGCAATTAGTAATGTGTAGAGAAACTTCTATGATGATCACCCATGATTTTGATTTTTGATTGAGAAAATCATGCAAAAGGGACGGCTGAGATGGAATTTGTTTAGTTAACTAGGGACTCAAAAAAAAAAAAAAAATCACTGTAACAAATTTTATAGCATTATGAAAATAATGCTATGAAAGGTACACTTTTTATAGCATTTTAGGATTGAATTCTATAATAAATACTTCCAGTCGTAGTGAAATATAATATTTACTCATATTTATAGTGGAAATGATCTAAATTATCATATCTTTAAATTTAATTTTCTCCCAAGTGAATGCTTTAATAAATTATGTTTAAAAAATACTTATCCGTTTGGAAGAGTTTTTTCAAATAGATTTTTTAGGAGTAGATTTTTAAAAGTAGACCTTTTTACAAGCAGAGTCTTTAATAGGAAGATGTTTGTTGTTTGGTTGTCAATTAAAAAAAAACTTTTTTAAATGGTAAGATTACCAACATATTCAAAAACTATTTTAAATTATAGGATTATATTAGACTTTTTAATGTTATTAAAAAAAGGTCAAAAATGTCTATTTGGAAAAGCCTAAAATATAAGCTTCCCCAAATAGACGTAAAACAACTTTTTTAATCATCTAAAAGCTCTACTGACTGACAACCAAACGACACAATTTTTTTTTAAAAGAGTTTTTTTAATTCAAAATTCCAAAAAGACACTATATATGGTGAACTACCAAAATTGCTCATAGATAATCAGTTTTAAATTCTGTTTGTACTTCTTTATAAAGCACTAATTTAGGAATTAATTTATGTATAGAGTTTACTTTTCTGATTATAATCTTCACTATAATCTCTCCTTAATTAGATTGATTTAGTTTCCTCTTACATGTCCATAATTATAGGAAACTGATCATTATATCGTGTAATCTTCTCTGTTAATAAAATACAATTTTTCACAGTAATTGTTTATGGTATCAGAGCTCTCTCTGTCATAGAACAGATTCGACCTCCATTCCTCTATTCTCCTAGGCCTGTCAATTTTTTTTTCTAAAGCCATGACCACACCTTCATCCTCTCTTACTTCTGATTCGGTTGCCTTAACTGGTGATATCTTACTGTGACAACACCAACAATTACCCGATTGGCTCAAGGTAATCCTCCCTCTCCTGGTGGTAATCTGATATCTTTGAATGCTTCATCTCAGATTCCATTCAAGTTAGCAAAAGGCGGAGGGAATTATGCGTCCTGGAAATCTCAGATGACCAATCTCCTCTTTGGTTATGGCCTACTCGGTTATGTAGATGGATCTCATCCATGCCCACCAAAAACCGACCAGGATTATTCCATTTGGCTTCGCCATGATCAACTTGTGCTGCTTGCAATTCAATCAACCGTTCACGGTACAATCGGTCCCACTATCAACAACTGCTCTACTTCCGCTGATCCGATCAAAGAAGAAGAAGAAGAAGAGAGAGAGAGAGAGAGAGAGAGACATAGAGATGGGTTTGGCTCATGCCGACGAATTCGTTCTTCGTTGTCGACTGCTTGTTTAGGCCGGCGTCGTGCAGAGATCTAGTAATTAGGTTTGGTGTTCAATCGGATGGATTAGAGATATATATATATATATATATATATATGAATTACAAGTGGTGTTCTTCATCAATTAAGGATATTAAGAGCAGTGGGTGAGATTAGAGGTGGTGGATTGAGGAGGAAGAAATATCTGGGTAATGCGATCTGGTTTATTTAAACGGTTTATTTAGATCTGGTTTCTAGGTCTGTTTTTTTTTTAAAAACAAACTTGTTTCGTTCTAAAAATTTTGGCCAGAGAGTTGAGTTTTTGTTTGGGTTCATCAAAATAAGATTGAGAGTTTTTTTAAAATGTTTGTTTTTTTAATTAAATTAATTAATAATTAATTTAAATCAAATTTTTATATTTGTTATGTAAGTTACCATTTTACTCTTATATTGACGTCGATTTCTTGATTGTATCAGAAAAGCCAACAAAGATTGGATTTCGGCTGTGATTTCAAAGAGAGATAAGGAGAAAGTAAACAAGACACGAGTTTTTATATGGTAAAACTCCGATGACCGGAGAAACGTTCACGGGTGACTGAATGATCAACCGAGCCAAAATCCACTATGAATTTATAATGTTACAAGCTCTCGATCTCTCTTTCTTCTCTCTGTATTTCTCTATGATTGCTGTCTATCTCTTTTTTTGGCGAGATTATGGATTTATTTATATGTTTATAAAACTCTAATCTGCTTTGTATAAGTAATAGATCTTTGTATTTAATTACAATTATTTACTTGTTTGAAGCTAATTGTCTTCTTTCCTGTTTCGGAGTCTTGTATTGAAATCGAATGGGATTCTAGTAATGTAGTCCAATTTGGACTTGTTTCCTTATATAAGAACGTAGTCTTTTTATAAAGAAATAAAGTTGGTGCCTGATTGGGAACCCTTCCAGCTCAGTATTATGTTCTCTTTGGGATTCCTTCCTGATATGGATATCTTTGTGTATTTAATGACCTAATCCGTGTGAACTAGGCGCTAGGCTTTTTATTCAGTTTTCTTCATATTTATCCCGAGCAAGGATAATACCTGCTGGTCCCGAGTAACATCATTTGATCCCGAGTAACATCATTTGAGCTCGAGTAGAAGCGTCATTTAACCAGTCCCGAGTGACGTTAAATGATCCCGAGTAGTATATAACCTTGATTGACCGTAAGTAGGTTTTATTCAACATCTGCTTACTCGGGTTTTCTCTTCTTCGGCGATGTCTTGTAGGATATTTTCTGAATGCCTATTCGGATATCCACCTAGCAATTTATCCTCTTTGTTGATGACGAGTACATGCGATAAAATTCACATATGACAATACCCCCTTAAAATATTTTTGCAGAACAAGATTTCTTCGGCCAAAAGTATTTTAATTAGTTTTCAATATCTTTTCAGTACCCTAGTAAATATCTTGTCATAATGACATGTTTTAATGATGACCCTGCAAATTCGATTTGCCTCCTTACACGAGATCTTTAATGATGGCGACGCTTTGGAGTTTTGACGGTGAAAGCCAGTTCTCCTTCTGACACGTGTCCCTTACCTATTCGTTTTTCGATATTATTTATGAGAAATGACTCACGCGCTTCCCCGTGTGCCGCCTACATCATAAATCCTTATCATTGTTTTTTCCCGCCTTGAGATCTAGGGTTTCGTGCTTTTATTTCTTTAAATTCTTCACTGAAACAGAGTTGGTTCATTCTTAAAGATTTCTCAGCAGATTTTTTTCTTAAACCCAGATTTCTTTACGCAGAAGGTCGTGACTTTCCATTGAAGAACTTGCATCAAAATTTATTCAAGGTTAGTTTTAATGGAGCCATCTTCCCGTCATCGTCTTTTTAATGTCGTTCTTGATGCATTAGAACGTGAAGATTTCCAGTTGGTTTCTTGCATTAGAAGATAACTGGGGAAAATTACTGCTGATGAACCTTCATTTTTAGAAGTTGATGTTTCTGGGCTTCACCCTGACATCACTTTTAGCCCTGTATCCTGTTCTTCATCTAGTTCTGATTCTGATATTTCTGATCACAGGGCACCTCTTCGAAGGATGGGAAAACATTAAAGCAGAAGTGAAGTCCGTAAGCACAACTCGGGTGATATTCTGATCAGGGAGCAGACTGTCAACGAGAATGACGTCGAAGAGGCGTTCGGAACATCTCGCCTTTCTTTCTCTGCTACTTGCCCAAGTGAGTTTGATACCGAACCGAATGTAGTCGGGGCAGACAAGATAGAAAAGTATCGTTCACGATTCGATCTGCCGAACTCGGTCACTCTGATTCCAGCGGGTGATAAAGTTGCGTGGAATCCTCCCCTGGGTATGGTGGCAATCTACGGATCCATGCTCTGCTGCAGCGTCACTCTTTTTTTTCAGCCATTTATTGCTTGGTTTCTGGCTGAAGCAGGGATTGCTCCGTCTCAATTATCCCCGAACAACTATAAAATTTTGATGTGCATGTGGAACATGTACAGACGGATGAACCTGTCGTCGCCTTTTCCGAGTGAAATCAGACACTTCTTTACGCTGAGGCAGTCTAGTAAGACCGGGACTTACTTCCTCATGTCGAATCCGCTAGACTGCTGGGTCCCTAGGGGGACAAAGGTGAGTTGGGAAGCTGACATCTCTGATGACCCTAAAAAGAGGGGTTTTATTTGGCGATTCCTTACATCCAACAAGTTCTAGGAGAACAGTTGGTTTTTTACCGAATGAAGTCTCGGGCTTGATGTTACTGTTTCAACTGGGGGTACTCGGATGGTGCTATGAGTCCCCCGTTTCTTCTGTTCCCCCGAGATATGGAACAAGAAGAAAATTGATTTCAGTGTTTGAGCTGACCAGGCTTGCTCGGGCAACAGTTCACACTTTGGAGAAGAGGAGCAAGACTGATCTCTTCGTCAAGTCGAATATGATTGAGCTCGGCTTCTTCGAAAAGATTTCGGGCTACCGCAGGCTATATAAGCAATTTTTGTAACCTTTTCCTTTCATTGTTATATATTTTTTGTTTTGCATTCTGACGTGGTTCCTTTTTTCTTCTAAGTGTATGATACGGACGTCGTCTGCGATCTTCAGTCTTGCCAAGTGAAGTCAATTATTCAGGTGAGTCGAAAAGAAGCTTCTCGTCAAGGTAATGAAGGCATCGCCTCGCCTGAGTCTGACAAGGAGACTGATGCAGTTGAAGAACAAGTTCCCGAAGATGTCCCTGAGAACGTTCAACCGACAGCTGGGGAAACTAGTGGTCCAAGTGGCCCGACCGATACTCAGCTACCTGGCGATGGGCAATGGCAGAGTAAGAGTCTTAGTGAAGAGCCTGTCGAGCGGACTGACACCGGGGATGGAGGTAATACCTCTGCGGGACAGGTACCCATAGGTCCCTAATTTTTTGAAGCCTTCCGGGATGATACTCAGGAGGATCCATCAGCTGATCTCAGTTTCCACCGCTCTCGGGGTGAGAAACGGAAGGCAATCAGCTCTCCAACTCGCCCTCTCAAGGTTTATCGGGTGGTCTCTTTCATCGACTCCAGCGATAAAGATATTGTGGCTGAGACTCACCCGAGTGCTGATGTTGGAGCATCGGTGGATGCGGAGGCTTCAGAGTCTAACAGGGGTTCCCCTTCCGAGGTTGAAGATCTAGAGGCTGAACCCTCGGGGGTTCCTTCATATTCTTCTCCCCAGGATATACTGCTGGAGATGTCATATGGTCAGGCTTTTGTCTAGGATGACCGCTGGAGCTGTTTTCGGGACGGCTTCCTTGCTGAACGTCTTCAAAACTTTTTTAATGGTGCATCTTATGTAAGTTATCTTTAACTTCCTTCAGTTTCTTTGTTTGTTTGTTTGTTTGGTTGGTATATTTTTAATCGAACTTCTTTGTATATGGTGGCTGAGTTCGCTGAGCTGGTTCAGACGCAGCAACATCAAGTCGATAGAATAAGGCGTCTCGAAGCTCAGCTGAAGGAAAGTGAGGACCAACGTTCTCGGGTCTAAACGGCTTACCAATAAGAGGTTGGTTCTGCTCATGTTTTTGCCGACCACTGTCTGGCTAAACAGATGGAGGCTGATGAGAGGGCTTCTTCGGCAGAAGAGAAGGCTACATTATTTCAAAATTTATTGTCTTCTGCCCAAGAATCAATGCTTAAGGTCGAATAGGAAATGGAGCAGTCCAAGTCGGCGTATGAGCAGAAAATCAATTATTTGAAACGTCAGGCTCTGATAGTCGAATCCGTGTCCCGAGAAGCCATGCTAGAACTTGTAGTCCAAGGGGTGGATCATTTTAAAAGATCCCCTGCCTACGACGCTCTTCTTCTTCGGGAGTTTCAGCAGGGGCTAGTTTCAGCTAGTGAGTTCTTCAAAGTTAAGAATAGGGCAATTGAGAAGGCCCGAACTAACTAGGAGCTGTCAATCAAACATCATATGGATCGATCATTGGAATCTCTCCGGACTCAGATGAAGGAATGGAGGGCTTACTACCGCAACCGAGGCAATGAGCCCATCCCATGCATTTAAAGGTTCCATCTGAGCATTCCCTCTCGACTTTTTACGCCATTAGAGAGTCAGTCATAGAGGGTGTGATGCATGATGTTGGGCCGATCCCAGAAGAGGATTACAACCAATAGATGGACGATTCGGCCGACACAATTGATTGTCCTTCTAATGAGAGCCTGTTTCGTGAATACGAGATAGTACCAGACCCGAGTATTGGCAAGGGCTCCAAATCCTCACAATCCTGACTTGTAGATAGGTTTTTTTTTGTACTTTTAACAATTCTTTGTAAATAATTCTTACTGTAATCATTCTTTTGAAAGATCAATAAAATTCCGAGTAGCTTTTCTGAACCTGGTGTTTTGATTCTATTGCTCGCGAAATTTCTTTAACTTGACTATGGTTGCTAAGTATCTTATTAAACCAGCTTTTTCTGACGTTCGCTTGCCCTCAAAATTTCTTTAACTTGACTATGGTTGCTGAGTATCTAATTAAACCAGCTTTTTCTGACGTTCGTGTAACTTAACCGAGTATCTTATTAAACCGGTTGTCACCCGAATAATGCCAAGTATCTTATTAAACTGGCTCTTGTAATCTTTATGCAAAGTGTCTTTTTAAACTGGCTAGTATTATTAACCGTGTCATCTTAAAACAGACAAGTGAGTTTATACTTGTGTTTCATACACGATTGCTACCCGAACATTACATCATGGCTCACCATAATCATATGTTCGAGTCCTTACACATTACCAAAGACGTATCCCCAGTTTTTATGTGCAAGGATTTTACCGAATCGTTAAGCCTTTTTCTGAATTGCTAAGGTCATTTGACCTTGCTCGGTTGGCATGCTCCTTCGAGCTTCTTCGCCCATTCGGGATTCAATGGTCCCGAGTATTCTATTTGCATGTTATTATTATGTTTGTCTTCCATATGTTCTTATTATCATATGCTTTTCTTTCGGAAATCCCGAGTTTGATTTTTTATTCATAACTGCAAAATCAATAAAGTTTTAAATTCCACAACTAATATTTATCCTAACGAAAATTGTTCTGACTAGAAAAAAGAATAAAAAATAATTTAAGGATAGAAAATCTTCAGATATTGGGCATTGTATGGTCAGGGTAAAACCCCTCCATTGGGTCGTGCAATCCAATATGCTCCATGGCCCGCTATTCCTTCGACTTTGTATGGGCCTTCCCACTTGTTAGCCAAGGAACCTTCAGCTTTATTTTTTGTGTTCATCGATACCTTCCTGAGTATCAGGTCTCCCAGCTGGAATTTCCTGATTCAAACATGAGAGTTGTAGTGGCGAGTTACTCTTTGTTGATATGCCATATTTCGTATTTGGGATTTATCCATTTTCTCTCCTAGCTCATCTAGATTTTGTAATAGCATATCAACATTTTGATCTTCATCATATAGTCTGACCTGAGGTGACGTATATGATGTTTCTATAGGGATAACAGATTCTGTTCCAAACACTAAAGTGAATGGAGTCTCTCCTGTTGATGTTCTTGTTGTTGTCCGATATGCCCATAATACTTCAGGAAGCTTTTCAACCCAGCTTCCTTTCTTGGCATCTAGCTTTACTTTGATTGTGTGCTTGATGATTTTGTTCACTGCTTCAACCTGCACATTTGTTTGAGGGTGGCAGGTGTGGCATAGTAATTGGCAATCTGGTACTCTTTGCACATATGTCTGAATTTTAGGTTGTCGAACTGGGTGCCATTGTCAGTGATAATAGTGTTTGGGACTCTAAACCTATAAAGTATATTCTTTTTCACGAAATTTATGGTGTTTGCTTTTGTGATATGCACTAATTCTTCAGCTTCTACCCACTTTGTGAAATAGTCAACGGCTACTATGGCATGCTTCGCTCCACCCCCTGTCCCGGCTGGCATTGGGCCGATTAGATCCAAACCCCACATGACAAATGGCCATGGGGATGTGAGGTTTCTGAGCTGCTCAAGGGGTTTTCGGATGTTATTAGCAATTCTTTTGGCAAGTATTGCAACTTTCTGAACACTGTTGTGCATCTGAGAACATAGTAGGCCAATAATAGCCTTGCATGAGTACCTTGTGTGCCAAACTTTTCCCAGTGTGGTTTTCGCAAACTTCTGCATGGATTTCCTATAATATCCGATATGCATCTTCCTCTGACACACATCTTTGGAGTGTTCGGGAATACCCCCTTCTGTATAATTCCCCTCCAACCAATATGTACATGGCTGATCTATACCTGATATGTTTTACTTGTAAGGGATCTTCCGGGAGCACGCCTTCTTCCAAGAACCTTTTTAGTTGAGTCATCCAACCGTTTGGCAGTGTTCGAATATCTAAAATTTCTAAAATTTCTAAAATTTCTAAAATTTCTAAGTTTCTTGGTTCAGCTGTGCTCGGTTTAAGGAGATATGCAACCAGAATAGTCTTTGGCCTGATTGTGGTTATTGCTGACGCTAGCTTGGACAATGCGTCTGCCTTTTCATTCTTCTCCCTAGGGATCTGGGCAATCTTATATTCTTTAAATTTCTAGAGGAGCTGTTTTGCAATGTCACAGTAAGTTATCATGATTTCATCATTGGCTTGGTACTCTTCCTGGACTTGGTTGATAACTACCTGTGAATCGCTGAATATTTCAACCTCATCTGGGCCGAGAGCTATGTAGACTCTGAGTCCAGCTAGTAGTGCCTCGTACTCGGCTTGATTGTTAGTTGTTTTGAAGTCAAACGTCATGACACATTCGAAATCATCTCATTCTGGAGTGCATACTACAATCCCTGCCCCGCTGCTATGAGTGTTTGAAGAGCCATCAACATACAGTTTCCATGTTAAATTTTTACCCAATATCTTTTTTGCTTCCAGGTTCGGTTCCGTGAACTCTGCTATAAAATCTGCCACTGCTTGCCCTTTGAGAGATGTCCTGGGGATGTAGTGGATATCGAATTCACTTAGCTCGATTGTCCATTTGGTTAATCTCCCTAAAAATTTTGGTTTCTGTAAAATCTGTTTTAATGGGCAATCAGCGAGAACCTGGATTGTATGAGCCTGAAAGTATGGTCTTAGCTTTCTTGTTGCTCAAAACAGTGCTATAGCCATTTTTTCTGCCTGTGAATATCTGGTCTCAGCTGATAGAAGTGTCTTGCTGGTGTAGTACACTGGCTTTTGTACTCCATCTTCTGTTCTAACTAGGACTGAGCTTGCTGCCGGTTCTGTAATTGATAAGTACAGTTGAAGTGTCTTCCCCATCTGAGGTTTTGAAAAGATGGGAGCCTGTCCTAAGTATTCTTTAATTTTTAAGAATGCGTGCTCGCACTCTTCATTCCATTCAAGTCATTTCCCTTTTTCTAATTACTTTGAAAAAAGGGTGCACATCTGTCTGTGGCTTTTGAGATGAATCTTTATAAGGAAGCCAAGCATCCTGTTAGGCGCTGTACTTCTTTGAGTGTCCTCGGTGAAGTCATTTTCTGCAGGGACTGGATCTTCTCGTGGTTGACTTCGATTCATCTTTGGTGAACTTAAAAACCCAGGAATCTTCCTGAAGGAACCCTGAATAAACACTTGTTCGGATTTAGCTTCATTTGGTATCTCCTCAAGACATCAAATGTTTCTTGCAGGTCTGAAGTGTGCTTGTATGTCGTGATGCTCTTGGTCAGCATATCATCAATGTATACTTCCATGTTCCTTCCAATTTACCGTGCGAAAATTCTGTTGACCAGTCTTTGATATGTTGCGCCTGCATTTTTTAATCCGAAGGGCATTACTGTATAACAGTACAAACCCTGATCAGTTGTGAACGCTGTTTTTTCCTCGTCAGCCTTGTTCATCCGGATTTGGTTATATCCCGAATAGGAGTCCATGAAACTGAGCAGCTCATGGCTTGATGTAGCGTCCACCACCTGATCTATCCTCGGAAGTGGAAAACTATCTTTTGGACATGCCTTGTTCAGATCTGTGAAATCTATACACATCCTCCACTGTCCATTCTTCTTTTGGACGAGGACTACATTAGCCACCCATTGAGGGTAATTGACTTCTCTAATCGATCCTACAACGAGTAACTTCTCTACTTCCTGTTTGATTGCCTGACTTTTTTCAAGATTGAATGATCTTCTCTTTTGTTTCACCGGTTTTACATTTGAGTCTACTGTGAGATGTTGAGATATTATTCGGGCATCTATCCCGATCATGTCTTCATGACTCCAAGCGAACACATCCCTGTATTCTTTAAGTAGATCAATGAGGCTTTGTTTGACTATTTCTTCCAGGTTGGCCCAAATCTTGACCTTTTTATCTGGTTCATCTTCTTTCAAGGTGATTTCTTCAACCGATTTAGTTTTAGATTAATTCAGTTCTTCCCTTGGATCGAATTCGAATGATAGTGGCTTTTTGTTCTGACTCGGCTGTGTTATAGTGCAAACTTGTTCATTCTTGTCCTTGTATACTGACAGGTTAACTCTTCGGGCCATCTCTTGGGATCCCTTGACTACCCCGACCCCCTGATCGGTCGAGAATTTTATCATTAAGGCATAAGTGGTTGTTAAGGCATAAGTGGCTGTTATGACCTTAGTTTTATTCAGGAATGGTCATCCCAATAGTGCATTATATGGCTAATTGTCCAAGTCTACCACCACGAAGTCGAGCAATACAGTTCTCTGGCAAGGTGCCACTCCAATCTTTACAAGTAGCTTTACCGTCATGAGTGACCTGACCTCAACTCCCCCGAATCCTGAGTGGGGTATGGAAGGGTTGTAGGTCATTTCGGTCTAATCTGAGTTGATCGTAGACGGTTACATTGAGAATGTCTGCTGAGCTTCCATTATCTATCAGGATTCTCCTGACTTTTCGGTGACCAATCCGGGCACTTATGACCAAGGCATCATTTGGTCGAACATCGACGCCATGCGAGTCTGCTTCTGTGAATGTTATTGGGTCCCATCCTTCCTTTACCCTCTTCGGGTCTGGCTCGATCGAGTTTACATCAAAGTTATTTCTTGCTTCTACTACTTCTCTGATTTCCTGAGTTCTCTCTCGGTTACTTCTTCCAGTGGATGGTCCTCCAAAGATCGTATGTATTACTTGATTGGCCTCTGGACTGGCCCTTTGATTTTGACAAGAGCTGTGATCGACCCTGATCTCTTTCTTTGCTTCTGAATTTTCATCCCTTTTTAAGATCACATTCTGTAGATGTCATTCCCAAATAAGGGTTTCTATGTAATCTCTGAGCTGGTAACACTTGAAAGTCTCATGATCGGTTTCCTTATGGAATCTGCAGTATTTGGTTGTATCTCGTCGAGCAAACTGAGATTGACGGCGTGGCTCTTATACCATATTCTTTGTTTCTAGAATGGCCAGGATTTCCTCCTATTTTTTCCGAATAGGGGTGTAGTTGGTGTATCTGTCTCGGTATTTTTTTGTGGTCTGTTCGGCATTACGCCCGTTTCCCCCATCATTGCTTTTTTCTGTGCTGTTTCCTTTCTGTTTTCCCTTTTGGTTCTGTACCTTGGACTCGGCGTCCTTCTCGGGTTTTCCTCTATGCATGTAGTTTCCTCTAGTGGCTAACTCCTCTTCTTCGGCTAATGCATATCCTCTTGCCATGTCCATCATATCTGCATACCTGGTCAGACGGGTTCTTCTTAAATCAAAAGATAGTGGTCCATTCTACAAGTTGTTGATGAATGCAGCAATTATTGTTTCATCGTTTGCACTGCCAATTTCTGATACTGCTTGGCCAAATCTCCCCAGATATTTCTTTAGCGACTCATCTTTCCCTTGCTTTATTTGAGAAAGGTAAGCCGTTGACTTTTTTCTGTGAACATTGCTCAGGAATTGCCTTGAAAAACTCCTGCTTAGTTCACTAAAACTTCCAATGCTTGCTGGGGGCAATCTCCCGAACCATTTCTAGCCCATGTCTCCTAAAATTTATGGAAAGTTGAGACACAGTAAGGGATCATTATGGGCATATTGGGCCATAGCACTTTTATAGCGTCTGACATGCTTCTTTGGGTCTGTGTCTTTCTTGAACTGTTTCACGTGCGGCATCCTGAACCTTTCTGGGAATGGGGTCCGTAAGATTTCCCTGGTGAATGGATTGTCAGAATCGTCATCAGATAAATCGTTACACCCATAACGTCTGACCAATACGTCCATCTGTCGCCTATTGTTCTCGACTTCTCGAGTTAGGCTTTGGATTACGACGTCCCTGTTTCCCACCGGACTTCCCTGATGGTTGAACCGCTGGGTGATTGTCATTCCTCTTTCAGGTTCTCCATTTTTATACCGGGTTTCACGTATGATTCCATGATGACGCTTGCGATGGTGCCGATCGCTATCTTCTGATGACGATCGATCCCTGTGCCGGTCTTGTTTGCGGTGTCTAGTTTGGACTGTCTGATCCTGGTTCTACTTCTGGCGTGGTCGTTCCTCTTCAGGTGTTTCACGTCCATCCTGATTGATAAGGGTAGGGTTCTTTTCGACTTCTGGTGTGTTTATTTCTGGCCCTACTATCACTGAACGAAGCCTTGCAAGTGGGAGGTTAGGAGTTTGTGCTTATGTAGCCAGTAGATCAACTCCTTCCTTTGCTGCATCTGCCACCAATTGCTGCAACGTTTCTTGAAAACGTTGTGTCAGATCTCCACTGGTTGGAGGAACTTGCTAGATCTTCGCCAGAAATGTAGGTTGGTTTTCTGTTGTTGCAGCGAGATCCAGCGAGGTACTGCCAACATGGAAGTTATCCGGAGATTTTTGGACATCCCCGGAACTGCTTATGTTTCCTGCCATTGCTTTTAATCAAGTCGGAGGTTCAACAACCCCTCATTCTAGTGCCAATTGTTGACGTTAATTTCTAGATTGTATCAGAAAAGCCAACAAGGATTGGATTTCGGCTGTGATTTCAAAGAGAGAGAGGAGGAGAAAGTAAACAAGACAGGAGTTTTTTACATGGTAAAACTCCGATGACCGGAGAAATGTCCACGGGTGGTTGAATGATCAACCGAGCCAAAATCCACTATGAATTTATAATGTTACAAGCTCTCGATCTCTCTTTCTTCTCTCTGCATTTTTCTATGATTGCTGTCTATCTCTTTTTTTTGCGAGATTATGGATCTATTTATATGTTTATAGAACCCTAATCTGCTTTGTATAAGTAATAGATATTTGTATTTAATTACAATTACTTACTTGTTTGAAGCTGATTGTCTTCTTTCCTGTTTCGGAGTCTTGCATTGAAATCGAATGGGATTCTAGTAATGTAGCCCAATTTGGACTTGTTTCCTTATATAAGAACGTAATCTTTTTATAAAGAAATAAAATTGGTGCCTGATTGGGAACCCTTCCAGCCTAGTATTTTGTTCTCTTTGGGATTCCTTCCTGATATGGATATCTTTGCGTATTTAATGACCTGATCCGTGTGAACTAGACGCTAGGCTTTTTATTCAGTTTTCTTCATATTTATCCCGAGCAAGGATAATACCCCGCTGATCCCGAGTAACATCATTTGATCCAGAGTAACATCATTTGAGTCCGAGTATAAGCGTCATTTAACCAGTCCCGAGTGTAACGTTGATTGACCCTGAGTAGGTTTTATTCAACATCTGCTTATTCTAGTTTTCTCTTCTTCGGCGATGTCTTGTAAGATATTTTCTGAATGCCTATTCAGATATTCACCTGGCAATTTATCCTCTTTGTTGATGATGAGTACTTGCGATAAAATTCACATATGACACCTTAGTATTTGGACGGAATCTTTACGAACCCTAACGAAATTGGACGGTAGGGACTTAAATTGAGGTTTTTTGAAACTGTAGGGACCTGTCATAAGAAAGCTCAAAACTGAGGGACCAGTTTGTGTATTAGGTCAAACTAGAGGGACTAAAATGGAATTCACTATATATATATTTCTTTTCCTATTGGTACGCACTGAAAGAATTATATAAGGACATTGAATGTGAGTCACTCATTTTACATACTTTGACTTGATATGTATGCACTTGTCAAAACTCTTTTATAAATAAATAAATAAATAAATAAATAAATATATATATATATATATATATGGGATATTAAGATTTTAGTCCCTCTAGCTTGAGTTTATCTGGGTTTGGTCCACTAGTTTTTTGAATTACTAACTTTAGTCCATCAGTTCTCTGACAATACCGAATCCAGTCCCTACCGTCCAATTCCGTTAGTTTTCCGTTGACTTCCGTTAGGTCAACAAGGGTATTATAGGAATTTTGATAAAAGCTTCTAGAAGCTTTTCTATAATAAGGGTAAAAATGGTATTTCATTTAAAAATGGTATTAAAATAATTAATATTAAATATTAAAAATATAAATTAATTTTTAGAAAAAGACACAAATACCCTTCAAAAATACATATAATTACACTTGATAAATTTATATAATTATATATCTATCCAAATAATAATTAAACAATAACCCCAAAACTTTAGGAATTAAGAAATTGACCCCAAAAAAGACACAAATACCCTTCATAAATACATATAATTACACTTGATAAATTTATATAATTATATATCTACCCAAATAATAATTAAACAATAACCCCAAAACTTTAGGAATTAAGAAATTGACCCCAATCTCATCCTCACACTCTCCAGATCTCTTCATCTCCCTCACAGTCTCTCTCCCTCGTTCAACACCATCACCATCACCATCACCATCACCATCACCACCACCACCACCACCACTAAAAACCAAACGATCCGAAGCACCACCACCACCACCAATCCCTCTCTCTAGATCTCTCTCTCTAGATTTGGTGATTTCATAGAAAACGTGCTCGGGAGAGGCTGGAATGGGTGGGAAACGAAACGAACCGAAAAACTGTCGGTCGTCGATCTGGGTAGAAAACAGTCGGAAACGAGGTCGGAAATAAGGTCGGAAACTGTGTAGAATAGTCGGGTTTCACGTCGGGTCAACCGGGTCAAGAACCAGGTCCGGGTCGGGCCGACAACTGGTCGCTGGCTGAGGAAGACGATTTGACGTCATGCTGACGTCGAGCTAATGCAATGGGGTATACTCAACAATTTATGGGGTGCACTCAGTGGCCTAAGGTGGCTTGTTTCAGGGTGCATTTAGTTCTGGGCTGGGGTGCACTCAATGACCCAAGGTGGCTTGTTTCAGGGTGCATTTAGTTCTGGGCTGGGGTGCGCTTAGCAAGCCCAACAACCCACTTCATGAAGGGCATAAAGGTCTTTTTACAGGTGCCATGGGCAGTATGAACATTTTATCCTCTGACGTTGTCAGTAAACGGAAACCCTGACAGAAGGACTAAAGTTAGTAATTCAAAAAAATAGTGGACCAAACCCAGATAAACGTAAACTAGAGGGACTAAAATCTTAATATCCCTATATATATATATATATATATATATATATATATATATGAATTATGCATATTACACTAGATTGATGTAATCAAAATTCATGGTTGTGTTGTGTCCAAGACCTTTCTCCATCCCCAATTTTTCATGAGAAATTTTGGGATGAGGTATATTCATCCCCAATTTCAGTTCTCCATTTTTTTCCGTTTTCTCCTCTTTTTTTCCGTTTTTTCGTTTTCTTCGGTTCCCCATTTTCCATTTAACTAAAAATTAAAAATTAAACTAAAAAAACAAATATTTCATTACAAATACAAAATAAAATTCATTAATGTATTAAAAAAAAAAGTAAATGTGTGTAAATACTTAGGATTCCAAAGAATAAAAAAATATTAAAAATATATATTATAATTATATTTATATATGTTTGGGGAAATGGAAAAATGGATATGGGGAGGGTCCCCCCATCCAATCCCTATTTCAATTTGAAGATGATTTTTATCTCTCCTCCTCCCTCGGCTATTTCCCTTTTTTTTTTCTTATTAAAAAAATCCTTAAATAAGGATGGGAAAACTAAGAATTGGGACCCGGGAAAAAATGTATATCCCTAGTCACTAGCTTTGTATAAAATATATTTATCACATACGATATTTCTTTGCATTAAATGTTGATTAGTTTCATTTAGAAATTAATATATCATCGTCGGTTGAAAGTTTTTCCTTCCGCAAGTTGTTAATTGTAGACTTGTAGTTGATATTTGAGAAGAGATTGTTATTTTAATTCTAAAAAGTATCCTGATATCATTTTTTTGATATCTCAATCAAGTAGTTTAATATATTAAATTACTTTTGATAAAAATACATGCATATGTGATATATAACACATTTTAAACGATTAAAATGGTTAATATATAATAGTACCGGTTTAGATCATATATATATACGGACAAATATACAATTTTGATCGACTGAATTCTTTCTTTTTCAATTGATTTTTCTGCGATTGAGATGTGCATGCATGGTTCTAACTTTTATGTAACAATATAGACTTTGTTCATAGTATAATGAAAATGTACGAAAACTATGTTTACCTGTGCCACTCTAGGACTCTCTTCCTTTTTGCATGTTATTGATATGGGCAGGTATAGTTCGTTTCGATTTTGATCAAAACAGTATTGAACCGAAATATCCGGTTTTTTAAAATATGAATCGATTTGAATCATTTTGAACCTGAAAATTGAATCGAATTCAGTTCAGTTTTAGGTATATTAGGCTTTGATTTTTTTTTTGGCGATATTGACACCCCTTTCGTAAGTACACCTCTTAAAATATTTTAAAAATCTATGTTTTGTAAATCCACTTAATGTTAAAAATACCCTTTTTTTAACTTTTTTTTAATTCTTTAATTTTTTTCAGCTCAAAATTCTCTAATTCCACCGAATTGAAAAACTACTAGCTCTCAACACGCAATAGTGTATCTCAATACCTATGTTCCTAAGAATTTTTTATTTTTTTTAGTGGTGTTATTGGCATACCCACCGCTAAACTATTTATGCTCCACTTTTTAAATTATTTTAATATTCTTTTTTTCCTTTATTAAATGACTTAAATAGACATTAATTTTTTATTAAAAAATCGTGTACAAACTAAAACTAATAAAACCCCACTTTCCTTGTTTCAAAATCATAATGACAAAAACTTTAATGACATAGATTATTTCAAATAATTAAATATTTACTGTTTATATTTATATTTTCTTTCAGATCTCGATCCCATATTTCCTATATTTAGTGTTTATTGATTTATTACTATTTTTGTTTATATTTTCTTTTAGATCTCGATCTCATATTTACCATGTTTAATTATTATTTATTGATTTTATTGTTTCACATTTTGTTTTATTTTTCTTCTCAAATTCTAGATCCATGTTTACTGCTTCTTTTTTCTCTCAATTTATTTTATTTCAGATCTTATAGGTATACTTATGACTTGTATCAATTTTTTTTATTAGTTTTATTCCAGATCTTTAGTTTTGACATCGCCTTTAATGAAATTTACCAAAAAAAAATTAGGTTTACATTGCTATATAAAAAAATTGTTGCCATAACTGTGCAAAAAAAGAAAAAATGGGACTAATTAATTCAATAAAGTAGAATAAAAAAAATAAAAAAATAAAGTAGAATAAAAAAGAAATAAATAAATTAGACTAATTAATTCAATAAAATAGAATAAAAAATGTGACTAATTAATTCAATAAAGTACCATAATTATATAACACTTAACACTAAACATAAATAAACAAGAAAAATATAAAGTATAGCACATTATCATCATTTAGATGTCTATGTCCTTTTAGTAATTTTACACACTCACAACATTTTTTACTTCAGTTTACCAAATACATTGAAATTGCTTTTAGTTCTCAAAGCAGTTATAAAAATAAGTTTAAACACTCAGCTGATTTTTCCCACAGCAATTTTAAAAGCAATCCCCCCCACAACAATTCCAAAAGCACTTCTCCCAATAACACAACAATTCCAAAAGCACTTCTCCCAATAACACAACAATGTCAAACTGGACCTAAAACGGCAACATGGTGATTTTAAAAAATAAAATGAATGAGAATTAATATGGGAGGGAAAAAAAGTAAAATTAGTAATAAACATTAAGAGTAAAATTATTTAAAAATAATAATTTAAATAAACATTAATATCAAAAATAATAAAATAATATAATTATAATAATTAAAAATAAAAATTCTCACTCTCTCTCTCCCCGATCTCTCCAATTTCTCAATTCTTCTTCATTCTATTGTTGGCGTGTCGACTATCTCCTTTTCCCACTTCTTTATCTATTCATCTCTTCCGCGAGAATCGTTGCCGCCAACAAAGATTCGAATGTCGATCTCCTCTACTACGAATCGGTTTTTATATTTTGGTTCCAGGTTTAGTATATTATATGTCATCTTCTGGAACTCTGACACCAAAACATTTAAACCAGTCCCCTAACCAAAACCGGTCTTAAAACCCATAAAAATAAAAACAAGACCACGAGAATGTATGAATTTGGGGACCGGTGGTAGTGTTACGGGACCGGTATTGGACTAGTATATTTTATGTAAATTTCTTAAATACAAACACCAAAACACCTAAACAGATCCCCAAACTGAGAACCGGTCTCTAAAACCACAAAACCAAAAACAAGACCAGGAGAAGTTATGAATTTGAGGATCGGTGGTAGTGTTATGGGTACCGATTTTTATATTCTGGTCCTCGGTGTAGTATATTATTTGACATCTTCAGAAACTCTGGCACCAAAACACCTAAACTGGTCCCGAAACAGTGAAGCTGGTCTCAAAAACCACAAAAACAAAAACAAGACCAATAAAATGTAAGAATTTGGGGACCTGTGGTAGTGTCATATGGACCAGTCCAAATAAAGATGCCTAACTGGTACAACTAATTGGTTTGTAGATTAGAATCCAGAAATAAACAATTTTTTTCTGAAAGTTGTATGATGTATTAAATACTAATCACCCTCTGAAAGATGACGGATGGTGAATTGGACACTCTTAAGATGATCAGGATAATCTTATAAGGATAATCTTATAACAGCATAAACAAAATAAATGCATTCTAGCCAGGAAAATGAAAAGAAAAATAGAAAGCAACATTCTCCGGAAATTCCCTTGAAATTCTCGAAAATCAGAATCATTCCGATGGAAGTTTAGATGGTATTCAAGTTGCAAGAATTCTTCCAAAATATCCATCAGACCGGTAAGATTTGTTTTAGACCCGATGTTTCTAGTCGCCAATGAAATCATTGTTTCCTTCCTCGTCCTTTCTTCGATGGCTGTGCTTCAATCTGTTCTTTTCCTGTGATTTCTGACATATCCACTACATATGAAAGAGGAATGAGTGCTGGTTAAGACAAATTGAACAGATTAAGATCCAAATCTGAGAAACTGACATATGCTGAGCAACAACTACAAAGGCTCAAAATTGATCCAAAGGAGCACAAGTTTGCATAATCAACTCACAGAGATGTGAAGATTTGTACTTTTTTAACACATTAAAGCACATTAAAAGTGGGATTATCGTACATTTCATGCCAGAAAAAAAAATCAGTAATTTTTAATTCATTAGTATATTGTTAAACTTAAACGATACTTTTTGATACCAAGAGTATAGTTAAACGATACTTGACTTTGCTATCATCTATATGCCATTTTCTGTTTTAGAGACCCAATTTCAAAACAGATTGTGTCCTGGACAAACATAGATACAGAATTATATACCCTTAAAAACAAATAAGATTAGAGAAAATAAGTACCGTCAGGTCCCCGGGCCATCAAAGCAAAGAATATGTTGTTTAGTTTCTCCATCTTTTTAGCATCTTGTGCTTGGTCTGTCTTAAACTTGAGACACTGGCAAAAAAAAAAAACAAGGACTTATCAAAACTCAGAATCCTGATGGTGGATATTTAATTGTGCAAGTTGCTCTCAATGACTACATCCGTACACCAAAATTATATGGATGTATCTATGTGACACTCTCGCGTGGTGTATGTATGCATGGTCTGATCTCACTGACAAACAACACCAGATATTCTTGGTCATGTGAAAATAAGCATCTGGTGAGTAAAAGCCAGTATGCTTGACATAAGCAAGGACAGCTGAACAGGTTTTCGGTCTCAAAGATGGTCCATCAATGATAAGAAATATTGAAGTTGAAATCTTGAAAATGTTAATACACATGCCAACATTTTTCTGACGAAATTAATTAATATGACCTACAGCATCAATGCATAAACCTTAAACTAGCACCTCACTTGCTTTAAGGCCAATTGTAATCATGCATACTTAAATTAATAGCCAAGGACTGATCTATCTTCTTCCTATTGCACCATCTTGCCACAACAAGGAAATTTGCAAAACCAACCACCGTAACAAAACGATGGTTGGAACTTGGAATCTCTGCATGGCAACAAAGTGCCACCCAGAACTTCAAACCTAAAGAAGGTAAGAACATGTGTTAAGCAGTGACAGTAATTCCTTTATCTACCAAATTCAAAGAGACAGCATCGCTGTATAAGAAACATGAATCAAAATTTTCCACAAATCAAGGAAACATCAGAAAAAATTCCTGACAAGTGTTCTTCTGTACTTAATAGTTATTAAAATTACCAGAAGTCGAGGACATTATTCATTGTATGATCAAAGGGTATGAGTTTAGGTGTTATCTATTTTATAATGTTACGTATAAATAAGCCCCTTTAGAGCCTATTGTAATCAGACTTGATTAGTGAATTGAATGATTATTGTGTTCTTCTAGTCTCGTATTCTCTGTTTCTAAACCCTAATTCTATCTGTTTCTCTCTAAATCCTGTATCTTATAGTGCTCGTCCTACATCACATATGCTACTTGATGATGCACTGAAGTCGAACTTTAGATGTCTTCCCTAATGAAGAATCCTTCTTGATTTATTCATTCTAGCAATATCCTAAAATCTTTTTACAAAGTTCTTCCAACTTTGAAAAATTCAACCTGCATAAGCTATCACCAAAGTCGATTCTCGTTGCAAGGCTTACGCTTTCCCCTTCAAAAGTTTGGCTATCATCACAAACAATAACTATTGCCATAATGAAAACAAGAAAATGCCACATCATCCTCAACAGAGTTAAAGAACAACCATTACTTCCAATTATCCTTGCCTTGACATTATTAGGGCAAGGAAATGGCAAAATGATCTCAAGCACATTAACACAAGAATGTGTGAGGGTGGGTCATTACTTTAAAGTGAAATAAGAAAGTACCATGAGTCAACATTTTTAGTTCACAGCCTAATGAACTCAGCATTCTCATCCACACCGATCAATGAGATAATTATTATCTATTTACTTCTAAATTTCCATGGTGAAGTATTTCCTCCTACATTCATTTCTATCCAAATAAAGATGCCCAACTGCAACAACTAATTCAAAATCTACTATACCAGGTCAATCCCATCTCATGCAAGTAATTGAAAATGAAAGGGAGAGGGATGCAATTACTTTCTCAATGTACAGTAAAACTAAGATAATCAGAAAAAAGAGTACCCATTCATCTCGCGTTTTAATCAGGGCGATACCGACCTAGACCCCTTACAAAATCCTACCCATATACCATCTAGTAGGCATCTAAGCATAACATGGAGACAGATCAATGTTAACAAAGTTAATTGAGGCCATGGTGAAATGTAGCTTACTAATGAGCCACATCACAAAGTATATAGGAACTAATAGGGTTAATGGCGTAGATCCATGATTCAGAAAAACAATTCAACCATATTTTTACAAATATGAGCAGAAACCATGCTAACTTCAACTTAAAACCTCAATTAATTGCAAATTTAGTAACAAGCCCATCTGAGATGCTTGAACAAAGCACTAAAATTAGAAGTTAGACTACATGCTATACACAAAACGAAGAGAATTTGTAAGCAGGAACATCATAAGAAGAAGAAAAAGGGAATGCAAGTCATGCCTCTTTGTTATCAGTGACCTTGAGAACCAATTTACCCTCGCAATGCCGGTACTTCATACAATACCTAGTCTGCATCATCAATTAAATACAAAAAAAGTCAACAAACTACAAATTCCACTGTTAGAATTATACAATCCATGAAATTCCCTATAAAAAACAAATTACAAGATCAAATCGAATCAGTCCCTGGGCATAGAATGCATAAAGCATCAACTTCAATTTATTTCTCAGCAACCAAACTGAAGGTGAAAACAATTGAGACGAATAAAAAAAACGGAAAGAAACGTACAGATTGGGAATCAGCTTTGTACAACTGCATTGATCGCTCAACGAACTCGTCCCACGATGTTATGTAAACCATTGTTTTGTGCGGCTGAGAAATCCAAGATAGCAGAGAGCTCTTTATGTTTTTGGGGTTCCAGGGACGGGCTTTACAATTTCAATCTAAATGCAGAAGTAATTTCACTGATGTTTTTGTCAATATTTTCATATTTTAGGAAATTCTATCTAAATCTAATGTATAATCAATGTTCTAAAAGGCATTTTTAATATTGAGGCGATATCCTCTACTAAGGTGAGCATAAGCCTGAAGGCGTAATGAGGCGTAAGCCTCACTATGGAGAGTAAAAATGCACACACACACATATAAAGAGCAATAAAGCACATATAATTCATAATTCATACCACACAAACAATCAGAAAAACAATGCATGTAACATGAAAAATTACAACTAATATCATACAATATTCAAAAACAGTGCATATATGATATTTCCAGTTCTGCACCAAAATCCAAAGCAATAGTCAAAGTGACCAAATATCATCAGAGCACAACAACTTAACATACATACTGCATTACTGATTACCGCATACAAATATAAAACAAAACTCCATAGCAGTCCATATATTAACAGTCCGTATATATTAATGGTCCATAGCAGTCCATATATTAACGGTCCATATTACCATATATATATATATATATATATATATATATATATATATATATATATACACAGTCCGCAGCAGTGCAAATATATTAACATACTATATACAAAAAAACAGTTTGCTTAAAGAAGGAAGAAAAACAAATCAGAAAAAACAGGCAGAAAAAAAACAAAGAAGGAACAAAACATAGGCAAATAAGAAGAACAAAAACAAACGAAGGTTAAAAAATTAAAAACAAACGAATATACAAAAATTAAAAAATTAAGAACAAAAACAAATCAGAAAAAATTGGCAAAAAAACGAAGATCGAGAACAGAGGAACAGGACAGAAGAAAATTCAAATTCTTTAACAAAAATTAGGGTTGAATAAAATTAGGAACCTGATGAGATTCTTTGATGTGATACACGGATGACGGAGCCTTAATTGCAGCACCGATCAAACTACTCCCAGTAAAATAGATTCCCCTTGTCAAAATTCACATACTACAAAACAGGAATCAGAAATCGAGACAGGTGTGTAAAACAGCATAGGCATTAGCTTAAAAGAGAGAGAGGATGAGGTACCAGGCGGCGCCGAGGACGGATACGCCGATGGCGACGGCGATTGTGTGATGAATCTGATCTGATAATTTGGGGAGAGAGAGGATTTCACACATGAGCGTTTCAGTGTTATCTTAGAAGAAGTCCCGAAGCTAAACGGCGTCGTATGTTTATTTCGTTCTTTGCCTTTCTTTTTCTTTTTGATAAAAAAAAAAAAAAGTTTTAAAAAATATTAAATGGTGCGTCCAAGGAAAATCCCATAACTCAATTTGTGTCACACAATTAATAATAATAATTTTAACGAGTTTTGCTATAATGTAATTATAATGTTAACGTTCTAAAGAAATTAAAAACAAATAATTGTCAATAATTTCCTTTTTTATTTTTGAATATCATATATTATATCGATTCAAATATGAAACATTAACATACTAAATGAACATACCACATTGGGTGGTGGTAATTAATTGTTAATAATTTTAATATGCATGAATCATTTATAGGTTTGAATGCAATACAAAATTGACTTTGATTAAGGATCAATCTGGTATTTTTTTTTTAATTTAACATCGAATTATTTTATAATTTTGATATAAAATAATATTTGATAAAACATTCAAAGTGATTAATCAATAATCTAACGATTTTTGAAAGTACTTTTAAAAAGTAAGTAGGAGATTACTTTTTGAAAATGATTATGGAATAATTTATTTCAATATTTAATAAATCTTTTAAAATATCATTATTATCCTTATGAAATAAAGTTAAAATCCTTTATATATCTTATTTCATCTCAAAATTAAATATTATATTTAAATATTGATTTAATTTATAAAATCTTTTAAAAATATGTTATTATTGTTATGGTTTTTTTTTTCTAATTTAAATATTCAGCTTAAATAGTGATTTAATATATATAATTAATGAACAAATAATCTCAGCAGTTTTGTGATAAAATTATCAAACATATGTATATTGCTTTTGAGCTATACAGTAATTTTAAAACTATAATTAACCAAATGTCTACTGATTAATCTCACAACTGATTATTCTTTCAACACAACTATTATAGCTGATTATTCATTCACCAAGACTAACAGTGATTATTTTAAAAATTACATAAATATCAAACTGGCCCGAATATACATGAACATTAACAATAAATTTTGGTTTTATTGCCTTTAGATTTCAATAGCTCAAATAAAACAGAAAATTAAAAAACAAAATTAGATAATGTCCAAGAACGTAACCATGATTGAAAACCAAGGTAGACTAGTAATTTTTATTATTATTTTTGAACATCAACATCACTTTGTTAGAAGTACATAATTAGACATTATCGTAAAATGTATATTTTGAATAAATACGTTATCGGAATTTATTTTATTTTAAAAAAGTTGAAACAAAAAATAAAGGAAACAAAAAATGCAAATACAAACACTAAATAAATTGTATCCTATGGTTTTTTTTTTATTAGCGACAACGATAATCTCTCTTTCAATGTAAACATACATGAAGTTTGTTAAAAAAATATTTTCCATCTTAATGTGAAATGATGTTCTGATATTTTTCATTGCTGAAAAAATAATAATTTAAATTTACAATGTTCTTATATTATTATATTAGTTTTATTCTTTCGAAATATACTAATATAATGTTCTAAAAATTTAATGAAATTCATATAACAATATTGTTACTTTATAAATTTAAAATTGGATTACTCCTGAAATCTCATCAACTAAAATTATAGTAACCCAAAAATTTTAAAACAAAATAAATATTTAAAACCATAATATTCACCCAAGCATATATAATTTTAAGATTAATTGTTGGATGTTGATAAAAAATTGAGTTAAATTTGAGCAAATTTGAACATTGGTGAGAAAGAATTGTTATTATAAAAAGAAGAAAAATAAAAGCTTTTGTGAAATAAAAAAAGTGAAAACAAAATGAAAAAAAAAAACAAGTATTTTATATTTTTAAATTTGTCACTTTTACTCATGTTTTTTTTTTTTCGAAAATAAAATAAAAAACGGTTAACGAACACGTTTTCAAAATCGTTTTTAAAAAATAAAAACGAAAACATATTAAAAAATAGCTGCATGACGGAACCTTTGTTTTTTTTTTCTTAAATATAGAAAAACATTTTGGTAATTGGGGTGAAGAAGAAATCTACTGAGAATTACAAAGGAGTTCCATATAGAACAACTCTAATGTGCACACGTTTGTGGACTTTCTATTGACTTATGAAACCTGGTGGTTTACTACTTGTTACGAGTGTCAACGGTGGGCAGAAAAAAGTTACCATTTCTAGGTTTTGATCAAATGGGCCCGATAAGCCAATCTCAGTCAATCTCGCCTCTTCTTATAGTTGATGGATGGTTGAGAGGGAGACTAGTTAAGTCAATCTCAGTCAGAACTTTCACAATTCAAAACGAATCACGAAAAAAAAAAAAAAAAAAATTGTACTTGAATGATTAGTAAATACATGGACAATTCAATTAACGGGTAATAAGTCTAGTTAATTTAACTGTTATCTAAGAACATATTTGAATGTGTAGTAAGTACGAGGGCAATTCGATTAAAGGGTGATCATTTTAGTAAAATATCATATTGCTACTTATAAGTTCAGAGAGATTAAACTCCGGTTTATTTATTTATTTATTTTTAAATCGATTTATATTTAATTTTGGTATTGTCTGACTATATATATTTGTATGTAATCAAATAAGTTAATATAAATCCTAGCTGTCGACATAATCTCTCTATGTATAATTATTATTTTTAGTCTTTTTTTCTTCATATAGATCACCTGTGTTGCTAAGATTATAATTATTAATTGTAGGTTTCTTACTTTCATATAAATCACTTGTATTCGGACGATTTAAATTTGTGATATCATGAGTACCATCTATTGATTTACCACTTAACAACATTAAGAGTTGGGATGGTGGTATTTCTAAGCTTAAATTGGGGACACGAAAATGACAAAACCATAAAAAAACATTATCACATAATTGGTATGTTCAATTCTTCGATGTATAGTTGATTTTGAAGGTAAAATAGTGCTGAAAAAGAAATAATTGATATTTTTGTCCGAAAACAATATTCATACTGGAATATATATATATATATAAAGTTATTTTCTCCAAATTAAAATATATCGTTGTATTATATGTGAGATATAAATTAGGGGTCAAAAAATTATTGGCACTATTTGAGGGGTATGTTGTGCAAATATCACCATTTTACTATTGTATGTTTAAAAGGCACCAAAATAGCGTTTCAGACAAAAATACCCCGAAATATTTTAACAGTGAGGAAGTTGTCGTTTTCAAAGTCAGAGAGAAGCAACAGTCAAACCGACGGGAAACTAATCGACGGTGAAGTGACCGGAAGAGCTGCGATTGACAAAGGTAAGATTGGTTATTTTTCCTCGTTTTTGTTGTTGTTAACTTGCCTTACATGTTAGAATTGAGTTTTGTTGATAGGAATTGTAGAAACCGGTTAAAATAGAGAATTGTGAATGGTTGTGGTTTAGGTTAGGTTTGTAATTTGGTTGAATATCAGTTGAGGAAGATGAAATCTGGGTTTTTGAGACATTTTTCAAGAAAATCGAGCTTATTTGATTAGTTAAGCTATTTTTGTCGTGAAAAACAGGTTTTGGTAGATCTAGGTTTTTGGAAAAGGAATCGAGCTTTTTAAAAAAGAATCGAGCCATTTTGAAAAGGATCGAGCTTTTTGAAAAGGGATCGAGACTTTTTTAAGAGGGATAGAGACTTTTTTAAGAGGGATCGAGACTTTTTTAAGAGGGATCGAGCTTTTTTAAAAAGGGGTGGAGGTTATTGTGAAAGGGATCGAGCCTTTTTGATAAGGAATCGAGCTTTTTTGAAAAGGGATCGAGCCTTTTGAAAAGGGATCGAGCCTTTTTGAAAGGGATCAAGCTTTTTTGAATATGTTTCGAGTTTTTTTGAATATGTTCGAGTTTTTTTGAATAGGTTCGAGTTGTTTTTGAATTGGATCGAGCCTATTTGAAAGGGATTGAGCTTTTTTGAAAAGGGATCGAGACTTTTTTAAGAGGGATCGAGCTTTTTTTAAAAGGGGTGGAGGTTATTTTGAAATGGATCGAGCCTTTTTGATAAGGAATCGAGCTTTTTTAAAAAGGGATCGAGACTTTTTTAAGAGGGATCGAGCTTTTTTAAAAAAGGGGTGGAGGTTATTTTGAAAGGGATCGAGCTTTTTTGAAAGGGATCGAGCCTTTTTGAAAGGGATCGAGCCTTTTTGAAAGGGGATCGAGCCTTTTGGAAAATGTTTCGAGCTGTTTTTGAATTTGATCGAGCCTATTTGAAATGGATCGAGACTTTTTGAAAGGGATCGAGCCTTTTTGAAAAGGAATCGAGACTTTTTGTAAAGCAATCGAGCTGTTTTGAAAGGGATCGAGCTTTTTAATAAAATTCTGTCTAATGATGTTGTATTTCTGTTACATTGCATATGAGAATTAGGTTGAGGGATTCACTTAAAACTCCAGAAGAATACTGGTACGAGGGCAAACTGACATAACACGACACAACTATTTTGATGCCCTCGCCCATATAGACGACGCGCTGAACCGTGTCCCTGTAGATTTTGCAGATGAAGACCGTCGACGGTTCATGGCGTCTTGTTTTGGGCATTTCCTGACGATGCATAGGGAGATAAAGTTTTCCGGTGGTATTATCCATCTATTGCTTTTGAGGGAGCTCCATTATAACGGCCCCACATATGGGATGCACTTCATGTTAGGAACCCAATCGGTGAGATTTTCGAAGGTGGAATTTTTCCTGATCACCGGACTGTGGTTTGGAGTTGTACCAGAGACCACAATGTATGCAGCAGGGGAGAATGACATACATGAGCGGTACTTTACTGGAGCCGATGAGGTGTCGCTGGAGCAGATTAGGGGTGTTGTTACCGGCACAGATTTCAGACAGGCGTACGATGCTATCAAGCTCTGCCTTTTATATATGCTGAACTGGATGTGGATGAGAGATTCAAGATTCCAGTTTGGCAGTTTCGGGTGGTCGAGGACCTAGATGCGTTCGATGCGTTCCCATGGGGTGCCTACTTGTACAAGCATTCTATTCACTCATTCAAGCATGCGCTTGACGGGGGAAGAGACGGGTTCGAGCGACGTCGGCAGGAAAAGGGCGCTGATGTACGCAGGGTGGAGACCTACAACATATACGGTCTTTCTCATGCCCTGTTGGTAAGAAGTTCGAACTACTAATTGTACTTTATTGTTGGTGCCCGAAATTGTATGAATACTTATCATACTTATCCATGATGCAGATATTTACTTTGGAGGTGATTCTTGAGTTGGCCAAAGAGGTCGGTGTCCGGAGGGTTACTGATCTGACTTCCCGTATTTTGAAGTGGGAGTTGACCAAACAACCGAAAGGGAAGAAGCTAGCAAAGATTTTCAAAGCCAGGGTATGTATTTATTTTGTTAATGTTTTTATTAGTTAGTAATTGTACAATGACATTGTTCTAACTAATATTTCAGATGTTTGCGCTCAAGGAATTGGTGCCGACACCAGCTGAGAGACAAGCACCGTACTATGCCTGCCTAGACGAGGGGGGGGGCATGTATGTAGAAGATGACATGGATGATATACCGCCTGAGGTCCCTGATCAGACCACCTTAGGCGGGATCAGTGGTATAGACAGGACCATTGACAGTAAGGGATCTGAGCTCGCTGCTGGGGGTTTGAGGCCCAGCGACAGTGAGGGATATCAGACAGAACCTCAACGAGAAATGCATAGGCATAGGCATAGGCGGGTTCGGTTTTCCACCCCCGGACATGGTACATCTATAGGGATTCCCGTGGGGGCGTTGGACGTGATGGAAAGGTAAGCTGAAAACAAAGTTAAGTGTTTTTTAGTAACACGTGTTCATAGTTTTGTACTAACATTGTAGACATGATTTCAGGCTCCGTGGACTGAAATGTTGAACGATGTGCGTGAAGCCCTCAGAAAGAGTGACGAGGATCGACAACGTCAACACTTGGAGTTGTTGGATATGATCTGAAAGAGTGATGAGGATCGTCAGCAGCAACACCGATTGTTACTTGATATGATCTGAAGGCTTCAAGGTTCGACCTTAAGTACACACCGGGATGGCCCCCACCTCCTGATCAATTATTTATTCCCGGAGGGTCGACTGATAGGTTTACAGGAGGGACAGACACCCAGGCTCAGGGGTCCCCCCCACCTCCCATGACATCGATCCCCCCACCTCGCAACACATCATTCCCCCCACCTTCTAGCATATCGATTCAACCACCGCGGTCCCTTCCCCCACCCAGCACGGTAGTCCTGTCGGAGCGGTCCCCTCCCCAACCCAGCACGTCCGTGGCATCGGAGCGGTTCCCTCCCCCACCCAGCACGTCCGTCCCGTCGGAACGGTCCCCTTCCCCACCCAGCACGTCCGTGGCGTCGGAACGGTCCCCTCCCCCACCCAGCACGTCCGTGGCGTCGGAGCGGTCCCGTCCCCCGGTGAAGCGTTTAGGTAAGCGCGGATGGCAGTTGGTGAGCCCTTACATAGATCCATGCCGTCCAAAGAGGTTAAAAACATGGCCCGAGTCCGTGGAACATATTTTTGACCCCCACGGACTAGTGGACGGTGACCACCTAGCAGCATACAAGGCCGTCAAGAGGAACATCAACGGGGAACAATGAGTATAACTTTTTATAATACAAATGGATGTACATTTCTTGTTTATTCTAATTTATGTATAGTTAAGGTAATTCAATCATTATACAGCCATGATGTGGACGTGTTGTCACCAGTTACCGTGGGATGGTTCGTGCATATGCAGTCCAACTTCATGGACTTGGAGGACACGGTACGTACTTATTATATTTCATATTAACTTTTGTGTAAGTATTGTTGAATTGTTAACAAGTACGGTGGTTTTATTGTTTGTCAGCATATGGATGCATACCTAAATATTCTACGCAAGCGTCAGCGAGGATTCCACAATGTGTACAACCAGAGGATCAACGTGTTGGATACACAATTTTATGTAAGTAGTTATAACATTTGGGAATCACATCGGATTTTATGCTTCTGTATTAATAATACGATCTTGTCAATGCTTGTACAGCCACTTATGTTGTACATGTGGGAGCGGATGATGCCTCGTGATTCCCACAGTACCGTGAGCACGGTAAGGTGGAATGTGTTACAGTCCCGATGGTTGGAAGAGGACCTTCTCAATGTCCGTGGAGCAACCACGAGTGGAAACTGCCCATGGCACGAGGTTGACCAGGTAAGTGTTACATGATTGAGATGATTTAAAAAAAAATGTAAGTGTATCCTCAGTTAACATGGCATGCAAACAATTACAGGTGCTGATTCCGTGCAACGTTGGGGCCCAACATTGGCTGGTGGTGAGCGTCGACCTTAGTCGCGAGAAGATTGATATTTATGACCCCTGGAGACAGGAAGTCCCGTATCAGATCAGGCACCAGCAGGTCCGGCCATTACGGTGGTTTTTACCCTCCATGTTGAGTGACGCAGGGTTCCACATAGAACGGCGTCCTGGGCGTCCTGGGCGTCGGGCGTTCACTCGGGAAAATAAGCCCTTCTCGGTCAGTGTGGTGCATCCTTCTACAGTCCCCCAACAAAAGAAATCGTAAGACATTCTATTTCATTCACGTGTTTACATATTCTTTATGAACGATTTCTAATGGTGTTTTATGTCCTGAATTGTAGAGGTAACTGTGGTCCCCATACTTTGAGGATTATCGAGTACATAGTGGTGAACCGAAGGCCTTTTGATTGGTCGGAGGACGACATGGGGATGATTCAGGAAGAAATGGCTATGGAGATTTTTGCTAACTCCAAGCCCGCCAAGTGATTTTTTGTATATTACCATTGTAGTTGTACACAGACATGTCATTATTTCATGAACATTAATTCGTTCATTATTCATTCATTAATATTATTTCATTTATTAATATTAATTCATTCAATAATAAGTAATTATTGCAATTCAAAATTTTTACAATATGATACACTTCCAAAAGTTTTCAATGTGATCAAAAAAATTCTCATTCATTCCCTATTAGAGTCAATGTTAGGGCACGTTTGTTTGTTGTGTCCAATTGAATGACAGATGCTACACTTACGGCGGTATTCATCGGGAACAGCTCTTCTTGTACCTTTATTAATCATCGGTGGATTAGAACATCTCCTGGAATTATGCCCTGGTTGTCCACATCTCCTACAGGATTGTGTAGTTGTCCTCTCCGAAGATGAGACATGGCGACCCGCCCTCGGGCGTCCTGCTTGTCTCCTGGAGTTGGATTCAAAATCACCCTCTGAGCAATGTCAGATGGCACAACCCAAGTGGAAGGATGATCCACCGGTATAATAGGAACCGAGTACGCGTTAATAAGTGCCTGTGTCTTGTAGTAGTCCGCACACAAAGTTGTGAAGTCCAAGTTTCGCTCCCTGTAAAAAAAATTGAAAACGATCAGCTTCATCAAGAAAATGATCAGTAGGTTTTCAAAGTTGTGAAGTCCAAGTTACAGTAATCTACCTGTGCCGCCGCAAGGGCATGAGAACATGGAAAATGATCCATTTGAAATTTGTTATAAGTACAAGTCTTCCGAGCTAAGTCTACAGTCCACTATTTTCCAGACCGCCTAACCAAAAAAATGTTTTAGTCGACTGGATTAACAGTCAAATAACCACACTTCTCCATACGTTTTAAGAGCACAAGATGTGCTGCATCGGTCAACTGATGACGCATGGTTTGTGCAGCTCTATAGCGATCATGAAACCACTATTGCAGCATATTCCTAATGAACTCAGCCAGAGTCAACATAGGCAGTTGGCGTGCAAATTTGAGGCATGAGTTTATGCATTCTGCAGCATTAGTCGTCATCACCCTATACTTTCTTTCCGGGCAGTGTACACGGGACCACTTGTGTGGACCGGCATCAATGATATAATCATATGCATTCTGGTGCAAGCTTCTTAACTCTTCCATATGCTGGTTATATTCAAACTCGGTGTATGCGCGTGCTGCTTTGTCCATTATTACGGAAACATCCTTCCTATGAAATCTCTTTTTGACATTTTCAGCAAAGTGCCAACAACATATGGTATGGGTGGCATAAGGGAACACTTTAGAAATCCCTGCTTCAATGCTTGCATGCCTATCGAAAATGAAAACTAGCTCATCAATATGACCTAAGGCACCCTTCAAGCAATCCAAAAACCATTCTTATGAAAGGTTGTTTTCTGAGTCGCCGTACCCAAAAGCAATTGGATACACCTGTTCGTTCCCATCTTGTGTTGTTGCAACAAACATTGTACCCCGGAATCGTCCCTTCAAATGGGTACCATCAACGGCAATGACTGGACGCATACACGTTCGGAATCCTCTAAGTGAGGCACCAATCGACATGAAGAAGTATAGAAATGTATCATCTTCGTTGAACTGTAAGTCAGTGATTGTGCCGGGATTTTGTTGTTCCAAAACGTAACCAAATGATGGAAGCAGTTGGAAGGTTTCCTCATGTGTTCCATATGTCAGTGACAACGCATAATCGAGGGCGGCGTGTGCCTTACTGTACATGATTTGGATTCCATACATTGATTTCATGTCGGCTATTATATCCTTCGGACGCATTAGTCGACCATCTTGTTGTTGAAGTCTAGGTGCAATAACTTCTCCAATTGTGACTGCACTAGTTTGTCTGTGCCGGCGGTGAATTTCCTCTAACGGACAAGTGTGTTCGTTGACAAAACTTCTTACTTGAAAGTATGTGCCTTCATCTCTCCTCACTGCTCTTAACTTCCACGTACAATTTTCGATCAAACAAGCTAGATGTAATGTTGTCTTATTTGATCTTTTTACCTTCCACTCGAAGTTCTGCCGCATTGCAAAATGGCCTACTAGTCTCTTCAAATCCTTTTTCGTTGCAAAAAACTGGCATTTATATATCATGCTTGTAGGTTCATCTTCAAACAAGTTCCTGCTTCCACCAATACCAAACGAGTATGATTCTGCTCCTTGAATAACCCATATTCTTGCATTATTTGAATCATCTGCAGTTCCATTAGCCCTCCCCTCGGAGGTCCCAACTATATCTGGTGCACTGGAACTAAATCTGTGTACATGTCTTACACGTCTTTCCGTTTCGACAGGTTCTGCATCTTCCTGATTGTCCTCTACATTTTCTACAGAATTTAAATTGCCCTCATTATCCACCTCATGATTCACCCCAACATTCAGTGCTATATTCTCCTCGTTGTTGATGTCATTGTAGATCTCATTGTATTGGTGGTTGTACTTTCTATCATTCATCTCAATATGACAACCAAATACATCGTCGAATTGAGGTTCCGATCTATTATCATAGGCGACTACTTCCGGTGGGACAACACATATGTTTTCCCGACCATCAATCGAACTGGTTGCTTCCGCCTGACGATCGAAATTGTTGGGTGTTATCAGGATGAAGGATATCTTCACCAATGACACTTCCCACTGGCCTCTCGATTAGACTAACACATACTTGAGGGATCACCCTATCTTCCCCTAACATAAACTGAACATCGTTATTGTTTCTTATAAATGTACGACATGTAGTCCCAGGAACAATCGATAGAGACTGTAGCTCAACACTGTATTTGTTCTCATCAAACTTCACAATGGTTTGCACGATCGACACCAGTTCATCGTAACTCAAATTCTTTGACACATACAAACCTTGGTTATCGGAACCTAAATACCTCTGATTTCCGTCTGGTAATTGCTCTCATCGACCGTTGTAAGATATGACTATTCTCACCCTATCCATTGTCCTATCAAAACCAACATCAAAAAACATTAATAAGGAAAAAATATTTCATATTAAATTTACAATTATAAAGGATTAAACAAAAATCAAAAGTGTAAGATATGAAGTTTTTTTAAAAAACGGATAGAGATTTTTTTGTACATGATCGAGCCGTTTTTGTACATGACCGAGCTATTTCTAACGGGATCGAGCTTTTTTTGTTTAAGATCAAGCTCTTTTTCTACATAATCAAGCTTTTTAATATATGGCTCGAGCATTTTTTCATATGCCTCGAGCTTATTTGAAAGGGATCGAGCTCATTTTTGAGGAATCGAGCTTTTTTGTGAGGGATCGTGTTTTTTTTGTGCGGTATCGAGCCTTTTTCAAAAGGGATCGAGCTATTTGTGTGAGGGATCGAGCTTTTTTTGGCAGGGATCAAGCTTTTTTTCGGCAGGGATCAAGCTTTTTTTCAGAAGGTTCGAGCCTTTTTTGCCAAGGATCGAGCCTTTTTTTGCAGGGATCGAGCCTTTTCTTTTTGCGTATCCAGCATCTATTTTTGGAATCGAGCTTTTTTAGAATTTGTTCGAGACTTAGTTTCACATTTTCGAGCTTTTTTACAAATTTTTCGACCTATTTTTAAAACATTTTCACCTTGTATGCCCAAGATTATAAACTTTTTTCACTACTACAACTCAACTCGCCCAAATATATATACAAAAAAATATGCATACATGTTCATTCATTCTTTGTAAAAAGTTTACAACTCCAGGACATCAACATAAAAAAATTCAGACAACATGTTCATACAGTGTTATACCACACAGAAATACAATAAAAAATAGAAATGAAGATCATAAATATTATTTTACCTTCTTGTGCAAAATATGGAATATGTGCAATATCTGAAATACAATAAATATGGAATGGAGCTCGTTTTGTGAAGAAAAAATGGAGTAGGTGATTGATTTTCAGACAACTTTATTAGACGACAACCTTTAAAGAATAAAATATCAATTATTTAAGGGCAATTTCGGTACCTCACCATAATAGGTGCCTTTTAAACTTAACTTATTATAAATGTGACATCACTGCAATTGACCAACAAGAAGGTGACATTCCTCACCATTTCCACTATAAATTATGGATCAACATTAACAAATATATACAGATTGAGTCAAGCCAATTGAATTTAATGGTTCACATATAAGACACTAATGTATATTTAACAATACGCACTAACGAATATATATATATATTGTGTTTCTCTTTTAAGTAATTCCTTATTTTAATTTTCGTAAAAATCTTGATGATGTCTGATAAGTTTTTATGAATTTTAATCTAAATTTTTATATGGATGTATTGATGAATAAAATTTGAGATTTTTTTAAATAATAGAACTATTTTTTAAAAAAAAATAATGATTGTGAAACTATTTTTGTTTTGAATTTATATGATTGTGATGACTCATATCTAATAAATCGGGATAATTATCGATTGAAAAACAGAAATTAAAGTTGCATTATTGATCGTGGGATATTTTCAAGCTATACTATTAAGTGTTATGTTCAATTCGTCAAATATGGTCAACTTTAATGGCAAAACAGCACCGACAAAGAAAGAGTCGATATATCTCATCATAAAAGTTGATTATTATTGATTGAGGAATACAAATTAAAATTGCCATTGCTCATGATCATCATTCATGAGATATTTTCAACTTTCAAGTTATTTTGCTAGTGGGGGTGAATTGAATCGAACAGGAACAAACATAGAATTACAAAGAGGACCCCAAATCCAATAAAAACAATCAGCATATTTATAATATATTTATAAAAGTGCATGCAGACTGAAAACGATGTTGAACACTACAACGTCAAAGAAGTAGGTCCACGTACCCTATCATTCTAGACAATTCACACCACATAGACGTGGCAAACATCTAATGGTGTGATTGATATACATGGAGAAAAATCAAATATTCTTAATTTATAAGCAGTTTTATATATATTTTATGATCATCAGATCATCATATATCAGTCACCATGCACCACACACACCAGTCCACTATACACATATATATTCTCTAATCTCTCATCCACAACCGCTTCAATATTTGTATATATATATATATATAGATATATTCTCTCAACAATATTTCACTTTAATATATGTCTTAACTTTCATGGCTACTTTAAGCATCTTCATCGGTATTATCGGTTGGTTTCTTTTTCTTCTTCTTATTCACTTCATTGGGTTTTTTTTTTTTTTTTTAGTTAATTAGTTACTGAATGAAGTTCAAGTTCTGGTAATTAGCTTTTAATGGTTTTTTTTTTCTTTTTTGGGAATTATTTGCAGGCAATGTTATTTCCATACTGCTTTTCGCTTCTCCCGTGTAAGTGAAACCATTTACCATCTTCTCTATTTATAAACGATAGATTATTCTGAGAATTAATTAATTAATTCTTCTCATCATCACATTTAATAAGTAATTAAACTTCAAAATGTACTTTTGGATAAGTAGTTATAAATTTATAATTAAAGGTGATAATAAGTTGTTATTAGGACCATTTAATTGGTTATTAATTAATTTTAAAATCTATTGCGACCAAATCAGCCATTCGATGAAAATATTAATAATCCAATATTAAATTTAGTGCATGTTTGCAGGTAACGAGAATTTTGGATTAGAGCATCCCAAAAACCTCTTCTAATTTCATTTTTCAAATATCAATTTATTTACCTACGTGTTAATTTGAAGAATAGAAAAAAAAAGACTCATCCAAAATGACTCATCAAATAGAAATAGTCTTTTACTATTTTAATGAAAACATTTAATTTTTTTCCTCCAATAAATTTAATTACCCTCTATTTTTTCTGTTCATGAGAATTTCAAGCTTTTCCTCTCTTTTAATTCAGTCTCATAAATTTTAATTTCCTTGTTGATCAAGATTTATAGGAGTGCTTGTAGGCGATGCAGTTGAAGTCAAACACTTTTTTGTTTGTTTTTTTGGTTGAATATCATTCGACCATTTTTGATGATAGCTCAATATATTCCAATAATGTTCGACTATAAATTCTGACTTAACAATTTCTTTATACAGTATCTTTGCATTTATAATCTAAAAAACATATAAAAATAATCAACACAATTTAATTTACGTAAGCTAAATTCTGTATACAAAGTTAGTTTAATTTTTTTTAGAGCACTAGTGGTTGTAGATGTGTACCTGCTTCAAGAGAAAAAATTAAAAACGATTTTTCACAACAAAAATTTAAAAAGATTTTTCATAACAAATATTTGAAAGAATCTTAATAAAATAAAACAACTAGATCATATATAGGATTTGAACCAACAACTTGCCAATACAATAAAAAAACAAGATTAAAATTTATTTTTAACTTGTTTTTATAAAAGTTTTTTTTTCTCTGTGTCAATTACTTAATTAAATCATTCACTGTATCAAAATATGTATATACATATTATGCTAATTATTAAATACAGTTAATAACCAGATCAAATCTCATTCACTTGGGTTACATATAACTAGTTAAATTAAACGTCTGCGTTTGGTTAAAATTCAAACACGTGTCTACTATATACTTTTTTCTTCTTCTTCAGATAATGATATTAAAGAAATATACAGTAATCTATACCAATTAACATTCTGTGGTGTGACCATTAAACAAGGGTTACTGAAATTCATGTTATTGCGAATATTATTAAAAAAAAAAGGCAAAGTCAAGATTCCATCTATCTTCTAAACACAACTATGTGAACAATAATGTTTGAAATAACTTAACGTTCTTGAAAAAAAAAAAAAAACTTAATGTTACTGAACAAAAAGGAAAAAAAAATACATACCTTGTCTTGTTCATTCACACCACTTTATTGTCTATTTTCAATTTGTGTGAAACAACCATAAAATTTGTTTGTGACTTGTTAAATCCTTGACCAACGTTGCATCAACAATTTGTCATTCCGATCCGATTCAAAATTCTTGTATTTGTGAAAATACTTCCACACTAAACCCAAAAACTTTTATGAGTTTGATCGTTTCCTTCTATAACATCCAAACTAATATTTAACTATGATGAAATAAGATGTTTATCCTCTTCACTGAAAAAGCCTCTCATTTTTTATGTGAAATAAAATTGGGTGGAATTGGTGGTGAAGATGATTCAATAAAATGGGATGATTTTGGATATTGTGTAGAAAATTGTGGATGATCAAATTGATTCATTTGATAAGATGTAGTGAAAAAAATGAGTAAATTTGAAACAATAAAAATTATGGTAAATTTTGTCAGATTTAATGATATTTATTGGGTGAAAAAATTCCATAGCTGTTAAAATATAGCTGCTATGTGTTTACAGGTTGTGTTAAAATTGAACTGTTTGAAATGATTGAAATTATAAAGAGTTATTTAAATTTAAAATCAGACAAAGTTTAGTAATTAACGGGTTATAAAAAATAATAAAATATAATCTGAAGAGTGATAAGTGAGAAATATTTTCTTAGAAGAATACAATTTGATCAGTCTGCTAGAGTTATATATGTTGATGTGACTCATCAAACTTTTCCAACAATTTCAATTAAGGAGTCTGTTGGAACTGTTCTTATGTATCTTATATTGCATATCAATCAACTAATAATATCAAGATTAAAATAAAGGATAAAAAATGTTTTGATCATCATGTTTTTTTCCTTAGATTATATATTTTTATTTAATTTAGTTAGTTTATATGATACTATTCAAAAATTGTTTATTAATTTTATGGAAATAATACTTAGCTGTAGCTATATAGGTGCTAGGTGATAATGGCCACAATGATCTAGAATATATATAAAACAAAAAATTATGGAAATAATGAAGATGTAGCTACTAGCTAGCCTAACCCTTTTTCTGCCCTTTTAAATTGAGTGGGAAAGATTGTATGCATGTGTCGGTGACACTTGATTGTATGCGTGTGTCGGTGACCCTACATGTGTAACTAAATTTTGTTTTTGATTTTTGTTTTCTTAAATTTCAAATTTAAGAAAACGGATACCAATCGTACATCGATTATGAATCATACAAGCATCGATCAGAATGATAGTTTTTGATATAACTAACCTATAATGAAGTTAGTTAAAAGTGGTTTTGGCTATGTCTTTCCTATAGAAAAACATTTTGGAAAGTGATTAAGAAGAAATCTACTGAGAATTACAAAGGAGTTCCATATATAACAACTCTAATGAGCACAAGTTTATGGACTTTCTATGGACTCATGAAACCTGGTGGTTTACTTGTTATGACTGTCAATGGTGCCGGTGCCGTTTTGCAGTTCACCTATGTCACCCTCTTTCTCATTTATGCTCCAAGAGACAAGAAGGTGACATATATGTATATATATATATATATACACAAGCACATATATTAATTCGTTCATTCTCTTGCGTGGACATTGACACTTAACTATATATATGTAATGTCAATGGTATTCAGATTAAAATGGCGAAGCTGGCGGCGATATTGGATGTTGGTTTTTTAGGGACGGTGATTGCAATAACCCTTTTGGCAATGCATAAATTGAGTCTACGGCTCACATTTGTTGGAATTATATGTGCTGGATTAACTATCGGCATGTATGCAACTCCTCTCTTGATCATGGTATGTGAGAAAATTAATTAATTAATTTGATCGTATATAATCTGAAAATTAATATCGGTATATATAATATTATCGTACTTACATAATCTAATTATTTGTTAATTGACGTTTAAGTAATTGATTATTATAAATATGCGACAGACGACAGTGATAAAGACAAAGAGTGTGGAGTACATGCCATTTTTGCTCTCGTTCTTCTTGTTTCTCAATGCGACTGCATGGTCAATTTACGCTGTGCTTGTCAAAGACATTTATATTGGAGTAAGTTCTGATCCAATCTCTTTAAAATGCTCTTTTGAACAATGGTATTTTCTCACGCTTGGGATCACATTATAGGAAACCTCATGCGAAGTTCCTGAGAACGTTTTATATATACTGAGTGTACGTGCGAGGAATTTTATATAAAATTGATGGATTTCATTTTCAGGTGCCAAATTCTATAGGGTTTGTGTTGGGGTTAGCACAGTTGATTCTCTATGCTATTTATAAGAACAAGTCCAAGTCAACCAGATCAACCGATGTGATGGAAGAGGATGGGTCGGCCTACCTAGATAAACAAAGCATCGAGATGCGTGCCTACGATCACGACGATGATGTTGATGGTGATGGTAAAAAAGTGATGAAGGATCGGATTCTGAACAAAGGAACAAGCTTGCCAAAGCCAAGTATCAATCGACAGTATAGCTTGCAAAAGATCATAAAGACAGTCTCTTTGGGTCCATATGATGTATTCCCTAATTGGTCTTATGATCCAATTAGTAATTTGAAGAGAAACATCGATGATGATCAACCATGATTTGATTTTTGATTTGAGGAAATCAAGGAAAAGGGACGGCTGAGATGGAATTTGTCTAGTTAAAGACTAAAAAAAAAAAAAAATAAATAAATTGAAGTTGGTTGGTTAAAGATGTATTATTTCTAATGTAAATTATATACATCAATGCAAAAAGAGAAAAAAAATGATCCGATTGATTAGTGTGTTTTTTTTAATATTATTAAAAATTATGATACCGAACGAGTTAGGGGTTTATGGAGACAATACCGAGATCAAATGTTTTATGTGTATTTCAGATATCTACTTACACAACATTAGAGAGAACTTCTCATGTATATAAAATATGAATGATGAGAGTGAAGACTGAGGACAATATAAGATTGATCAAGTAGTATACACATTACACATACATCACGAGACCGTGGATTCAAGTCATCACCTCTAAAAAAAAACCCTTAAATTTATATAATATTAAAAAAAAAAATTGGTGACAGTGAGAGACTCGAACTATCCACCACCATCATGAAGATGTGTCAAATAGCCAGGACGACCTGGATCTAAGTAATAACCTAACCCTCATTCCTCAAATTGAGGGATAAACCCGTTTACAAGACTGTTGAGTGGGTGGGTCGGGCTTGACTATCAAGGCTACGGGCTCAAAGGGCACCGCTCAAGCCCGCTTTGTTGAGGGATCATGGGCAGGGCCAAGCCTTGCAACAAACATTAGGGCATAGCCCGTAACCGACCCTCAATGCCTTTTGATCCATTTCAGCATTTTTGTTTTTTAAAGGAAGTTGTTATATCAACAATAGTGTCCTTACTAGTACTCAGATGGCCTGTGTGTACTGATAGGTGGCGGTTTTTCGACGGTCATTGGTTGTGAGGAGAGTTGAGTTTTGGTCAGAGATATGTGCGGTTAGTAGGCCTTTGAAAGATGCGTTTTCAAGGTGTTTCACGTTGGCTGTTATGAAAAGACGTGTTGTTCAAGATTTTGGCAACCGGTCATGATCGATTTTGGGTTTGGAGTATCCCTACAAGAAGACCATTATTTGATTTGGTATTTACAACCTTTCTAGATTGTATTCCTATTCAAAGTCATTGTCTGGACGCCATTGCTTGGTCTGCAAATCCAAATGGCTTCGTCTCAGTTGGTTCCTTTCAAAGAGCCTTAAAAGAGTTTTCAAACGTCTCGAAGGGTTGCATGATTCTTTTCAATATTTGTGACTTAATATTAATGATCTTTGTATCGAGACCAAGGAGGTGAAAACGACTAAGATTATAGACTGGATTCCCACCCCTCCGGGACAATCTCAAATTCATTATCGATGGCTTAGTGAAAGGCAAGCCAGAGCTGGCATGTATAAGAAGGTTGTGTGTTTATTTTCCTATTATGTAGGGATCTTAGACTCTATAATGCAACCGAGATTTGGGATTTTAAAAGAGCCTTCGATTTATGCATCTCCAATTTGAATCTTAGAGGCTGGAACATTACTATCGTCAGTGACTCGAAGGTGGCTATCTCGTGGGTGATTTTGGGAATTTAGATCTCATCAATTCTATTTACGACATTCGTAGTAGCATGAGATCCTTTGATGGTGTGGAGGTTATTTGTAATTCTAGAGCTTTCAACCCTTTTACGGATAGTTTGGCAAAAATGGAGTCAAACAAGTTTGAGGTTTTTATTGTGTTCGTTTGGATAAGTTGGTTGGTTCTGTGTGTTTGGGTTCCCTGTTTCTTTTCTCTGTTGTGAGATGTAACCTGTTTTGTTGTTTTAGTTTTGGCATATTCTTGTTGCCTTCTGGTGTCTCTTTTGCTTTGTTAGGTGTGTTGGTGTTTTTCTGTTCTAGGTGTTGACAGTTAGGTTTGATGGTGCGTTTATGTTGCGTTGTTTTTGTTTCAAGGTTTGTGTGTTGCTGGTCGTGTTGCATTTTGGTGTTTTTTGGGTCCCTGTTTGAGAGTTTGTTGTTGTTCTTGGGGATTCCCTTTATTACCTTTTAGGCTTTACTATGAAATTTAACCATTAAAAAAAAACCAATAATGTCCTAACCTATGAATCTATGATAAATTAAAATTATTATTACTTCACAATTTGGTATGATCAACATGTTTGTTTTATATAAAAATTCTTTAATATACATGTGAGACATAACCTACTAATTTATATATTTTATTGAGGGAATTCCATTAATTTAAATACCATCACCACCCCCAACCCAATAGGGGCCATGACCCCCCTCCCCCCCAAACCATATATATATTACACCAAAATCAGAATTTAATCCCTTCCTCACATTTAGGTGTCCTCTACTTGTTATCACCCAATTTATTTTTTTGAACAATGAATAGCTTTTATTAAAAGAAGAGGACCAAAGCCAAACAACTACAAGGAAAAGGAGCATTGAAGCACCCAACAGCAAAAAGAAAACAAACCCGATAAAAAGACCCATAAAAAAGAAATCCCCACAGCAGCACACAAGTCAAATGCCTCCCCACCCTATGAAATCCCATGCCATACACGAACCCAACTTGGCTAGCTTGTCCGCGAAGGAGTTGAAGCTTCTAGGATTAAAAATAATCATTGTGTCCTCTAAACGACTCAAAATAGAATGAATATTGTAAACATGGCTGGTATGGTTAATACTACCACAACCTTCATTGTTTATTCAAGAGACCACCACCTTAGAATCCCTCACAATATCAAACTCATGCCCCTCCAATAGCGGATTAGAAATGCAAAGCTAGCAAAGCTAGCACACCCACATACACAAGACCTTACGTATGGAGTTTCTTAAGACCCCACCAACACCCGTCGGACCAGGCTTTTCTCTGGCCGAACCACCAAAGTTTGTTACTGACAACAAACGGTATCTAATTTTTATGTCAGCAAGTTGTATGTTTTGTTAACTTCACGTCACCATCAAAAAGTTGTGTGTTTTAATTATGACAATGTCAGCAATTAAACACACAAGTTATTGGCTTAGTTAGGTTCAAAGTCTGTTGATGGTTTAAACACTTTGGTAAGGGAACCACTGACCCTATCACTTCCATTCTTCTCAATGTAAATGAGCTATGTTTGGAATCCAAAGCTGGGAAGAGATCCAGAAACATGGTTTTGACCCTTCCCTTCCTATGCGTGGCCGATTGAAATTCAACGTTGATGGTTCGGTCTCAACCAACAATATCTAATTTTTATGTCAGCAACTTTATGTCAACCATTAATTTTTATGTCACCAAGTTGTATATCCTACAAAAATATAACTTTATGTCAACCGTATTTTCTTTTAAGTAGGCCAATTAGACATTGTTGCAGTGACTGATTTCACTATTAATAAATTTAAAAGTTGAAAAATTGTTAGCGATGTCAACAATTGTGTTTTAACTCATGTAGAAAAAGACCATGATAGTACTATTACATATGAGATTAATTGATATTATATTTGATTTTTTATGATGCAGGACAAAGATGAAGGAACCGCGACCCATGTCAAACAATTTCTTTATTTTCTTGTTTAATAAGTTTATTTATTTTAATTTGATTAGGAATTAAATTTAGGTTTTAGAACTAAATCAAACTTACCTTTGAGGTAAGATTTGATCTCTGTTTTCTTGTCAAGTTAGGAGTCATGAATCTTAAAAGATTATGATTAGTTTTGATATTTTCTTGTTTTAGTCTTTTTTAAAGAATGTCGTATTCGAGTCATATTAGGATTAGTTTATTATAAATAGTCTTATTTTTTTCAATTATTGTAACTTATAAACCTTTGATTGATTTTAATGAAATCGTTCATTTGGAACATTTATCTGTCGTGGATTCGACATGTTCTTTGAGGATTCGAGAGCACCATTTTCTGACGAAGATCAGGGAATGATGACCCCTGCATGGTGGCCCATGCTTGGGTAACTACCGGTTGCTGCGTCAAGATTTGTCTAAGTGTACCTCAGGGTTCAATAAAGTGACCATTTATATTTTCGTCTGCGTCAATTGGTATCAGAGCGACCGAGTCTACCTCTGTGCTAGGCTCAGCGTCCACAGACCACAACCAACTACCTTCTTATACACCATATATTCACCCTCCATATCCCCCCATAAAAAAAAGAAAAAAAAATTAGAGAAACGAAATTGAAAAAAAAAATAGAAAAAGAATTAAAGTGTTTGTATGATAGTTCCGAGAATTAACAATCAGCCTCAGAGACAACAGAAATTGTGGATCAGCCCAACATTGTTATAATTTGCAGATCAACCTCAATAGTGCAAGAAATTTCAGATCAGTCTCACGAGTTCCAGATATTTCATATTGCGTCCACTATCACACACACCTGAAGCCGCGAGTGAATTAATTTTTCATAAGCAGTTCTTAGGGTTCAAATTTTGGTACGTTTTTTTTTCGGACTCTGATTTCGGTTCTCAATGGGTTTCAATGGTTCTCTTGGTTCTAATAATTATTTTTCGAACTATAATGATTATCAACCAAGACTTCTATTTTTTTCTTGACATATGAAAACTAAAGGATTTATTAATTGGTTGGAAGAAGTTGAAGAATATTTTGCATATCAGAAAACTGAAGAAAGTCTGAAAGTTTCATTGGTAGAAATTTATTTGAAAAACGATGCATTAATTTGGTGGGAAGACTTTCAAAAGGATCGAGAAAGGTTTGGAATGGATAGGATCCAATCATGGTCTGTGATGAAACATGTAATGCGGGAGGAATATCTTCAAATTGATTATTTTGAAGGTTTTTGTCATGTAGTAGATACGGTTGAAGATAATTCGTATGAAGTGAAAATTGTCAAAGTAATTGAAGATGAGCCTTGGATCTTAGAAGTTGAAGACTGCGAATTGCGATCCAACCATTGATATTGATTGCACTTTAGATGTGGTTGAAGAAAAACTAAAAGCTAAATCAATTTCTATTGATAAAGTTTCCATGGGTGATAATTTATTTGAAAATCCACACAATTTTTATTGGGGTAATTTGAAGATTATTTTTCTTGATTTGGATTTTGAAGATCCAACATTGTTCTTGTCATCTTAAATATATTTATTCAAGCCAGTGATTGACAAGATGATACATTTGAAGTATTATCCACCCAAACAAAACCTTACCAAACTCGAGGACAAGTTTATTTTAAGAGGAGATGAATACTATGTGGGATGGGAAGAGCTAGCAACGAGGAATCGCTATTTTCCAAACCTCTATAGGTGTCCAGCGGTCCAAGCCGCAACCAATAAGCATCGCCAGTGACGAATAGCTTGGACATCTTCTGCATTCCGTTGGACGATTGTTGTGGTGACGTTGTGGATTTGGGATGAACTACAAAGAGATTTTTTGGTTGGCGTTTACCACTCTCACAAGACAAATATGGGTTATTATTTGTTTACTCGTCTTTTCGTGTGTTTCAACAGAACTCGAGGACGCGTTCTTTTTAAGAAGGGGTGACTGATGTAGGTAAAAAAAAAAAAGAACCGCGACCCATGTCGAACAATTTATTTATTTTCTTATTTTGTTAATTTGGGTCTTTTCTTGTTTAATAAGTTATTTATTTTAGTTTGATTAGGAATTAAATTTAGGTTTTGGAAATAAATCAAATTTACCTTTGGGGTAAGATTTGATCTTTGTTTTCTTGTCAAGTTAAGGAGTCATGAATCTTAGAAGATTCTGATTAGTTTTGATATTTTCTTATTTTAGTCTTTTTTAAGGAATGTCGTATTCGAGTCATATTAGGATTAGTTTATTATAAATAGTCTTATTTTTTTCAATTATTGTAACTTTTAAACATTTGATTGATTTTAATAAAATCGTTCATTTGGAACATTTATCTGTCGTGGATTCGACATGCTCTTTGAGGATTCGAGAGCACCATTTTCTAACGAAGATTAGGGAATGATAACCCTTGCATGGCGGCCCATGCTTGGGTAACTACTGGTTGCTGCGTCAAGATTCGTCTGAGTGTGCCTTAGGATTCGATAAAGTAATCATTCTTATTTTCGTCATACCCCGCTGCGTCATTTTATAACTTAGTTTTAAATATTTATATATTTTCCTTGATCCTTAAAGCTAAAATCCTAATTTCGCCTCTGATATCACTATCTTCATAGTCTATCTCATAGTCTTATGATATTATAATACCTTATGTGCTAATGAAATTATTTTAGAAATATTTAACTACTTATTCCTCAGGGGATCACGCCAAAAACTCGAATTCCTTTTGAATTTCCTTCTTGATCAATGACAACTACAACATTGTAATCATATCGTATTATGTATTATATTGTTGTTGTGTTTGACATATTTTTATTAAACTCCAGGGATGAGTCAAAAAAGAAATTTTTATTGGTTCTACCTCCTATTTTTTGTGAGAGATTAACGGATCCTATAGCATCAACATAATAGAGGCCATCAATCAATATAAATCGATCCGAAATCGATGTCAAATCCAATAATGCTTTCATAAGTACCTTCATTTAGGGATGTTAAAAATCGTTACCTTCATTTAGGGATGGTAGAAATCCCTAACCCGTCCAAAATCAGTGGGGTTTCGATCCGTTCAGGGTGGTTTTAGAGATCTTTAAACGGGGATTGAGTCAGGTTTGGGTAAAAAAAAAAAAATTGACCCCTTTTTTTATCGGGTCGGGTTTAGGTCAATTTTTTTTGAATTTTTATCGTGTCGGATATGGGTCAACCCCTTATGCTCCGACCCGTTCCGTTTGACCTGATATTTACATAATTGTTTTTTAAATTTTAAAAAGGGTTCAAAAAATAAATGGTACTTTTTGGTGGTGGCATTGTAACACTGTCACTACTTTAATAACTTATATTAAAAAGACATCAATTATGGTGAACGGATAAAAATACCCCTAATAGTTGTTCCATATTAGATTTCTTTCATTCATTTTACAATGATAGAGTTGTGATATAGAGAGAGAAAGTCTCGTTGAAACCTAGACAATCATTTGAACGGCGACGGAGTTGCGCTATGCAGTCGCATTCGGGGGTCGAGCTCCTTGCCGAGCTCGCGGTGGGGGGAGAGGGGTAGGGGGCAGCGCCTCCGAAGTTTTTTTTTTTTATATTTGATCTGTTGTATGTTGACGAAGATGAATATCTTGGTTTTTAAGACTTTTTGAAACATTTCTGAGTTTTTTTGAAACACGTCCGATTTTTTTTATATAAAGGGATCGAGCTTTTTTTATAAGAGATCGAGTTCTTTTTCTGAGAGATCGATTTTTTTTGTACATAATCGAGTTTTTTTTTGTAAGGGATCGAGTTTTTTTTTGTAAGGGATCGAGTTTTTTTTTGTGAGGGATCGAGTTTTTTTATACATTATCGATTTTTTTTTGTACAGGATCGAGTTTTTTTTTGTGAGGGATCGAGTTTTTTTTGTAAGGGATGGAATTTTTTTTAAGGGATCAAACTTTTTTGTACATGATCGAGTTTTTTTTTTTTGTAAGAGATCGATATTTTTTTGTTAAGGATCGATTTTTTTTTGTAAACGATCGAGTTTTTTTTAAGGGATCAAATTTTTTTGTACATGATCGATTTTTTTTTTGTAAGGGATCGAACTTTTTTTTGTAAGGGATCGAACTTTTTTTTGTTAATGATCAAACTTTTTTTTTACATGATCGGGCTTTTTTTTTGTAAGGGATCGAGTTTTTTTTTATATAATTGAACTTTTTTTGTACATGATCGAGCTTTTTTGGTAAGGAATCGAGCTTTTTTGGTTAAAGATCGAGTTTTTTTTTTAAATGATCGAGTTTTTTTTTGTTAGTGATCGAGTTTTTTTTGTGAGTAATCTAGTTTTTTTGTATATGATTGAACTTTTTTTTTTTGTACATGATCGGGTTTTTTTTTGTTAAGGATCGAGTATTTTTTTTACAGGATCGAGTTTTTTTTGTACGGGATCAATTTTTTTTTAAAGGTATCGAGTTTTTTCTTAAGGGCTCAAGTTTTTTTTTTAAGGGTTTGAGTTATTTTGTCCAAGATTATAAACTTATTTGTAGCAGTTTAAAAATGCTTGTACCAATGTAAAAAAGCTCAAACAAATTAAAAAAATACTTAGACCAATTACAAAGTAGTTCGTAAACATATCAAAAAAAGCTCGAACCAATGTAACAAAATCTCTGACACATATAAAACAGCTCGTAAACTTATCAAAAAAACTGGATCATGTTCAGATAAATTGTAGATCGATTTTAGACAAGTTTTTTTAGAGAGAGAGGAGTTACAACTTTCAGTGATCATAGCGTGGATATGAAAGTATAAATATAATTAAAATTGATTATTTAAGGGCAATATGGGTAGTTCACAATAATATGTGCTTTTTAAACTTAACTTATTAAACCGATGATATCACTACAACTCATTAAAAAAAAAGTAACATTTCTCATCATTTCCACTTTTAAAAATACAAAGGGAAAAATAAATCTTTAATCTCTTTATCTCTTTACACAATTGCATTTTACATTTGAATTTTAAGTTTAATAAATTTAGATGTTGTGTTCTATTAAATTTAACTTTATGTACGAATTTTAAGTGTATATTTTAAAATGTTATTATTATGTTTGTATTTAAGTGTATATTTAAATTTTCAATAAAAAAGAAAAAAAAATTGTATACATATTAATTTAAATATATTTAATTGAATGTAAAATTTAAGTCAATGTCCTAAAATTAAATTATATGGTAAAATAATTTATATATTTTGTGGTTTGAGAATTTGTTTTTAAGAAAAGAAAAACGAAATGGATCATTTCGTGTCCGGTATTGGATATACCTTGTCATTTCAGATCGGGTTTTACGTAGAAAACAAAAACCCATTTGGGCACCGGTTGGGTTTGAAGCAATTTATACAAATTGGGTTTCGGATATAGAACACTTCCGATCCGATCCGATCCGATCCGTTATCATCTCTACCTTCAATCCAATAAGCAGTTAAAAGACTAAAAGACCCGATATACATTAACTCTCCCTGAAGAGGAGGTGAACAGCCAGTCATAGCCTCTTGTACGTCTACCTTATTACAACTTCGGTATTACACCATTACGGTCTATCCCGCCCATTTGACACCTCTACTGCGTGGATGAGAATGTGCACTGCCACCTCATGAGGATTGATATGCCGATGGATTAGTATTTGACTGTATGAGATGCATACAACTCGTCAAACAATTCAACTACAATCAAGACAAACAAAAACACGTACTTTTATCATTTCATAAATATATAAGATTCCAAAAGAAATAGATATGTTTTTTACTTTCAATATTGGAGATAATGATCAGTCCATATACATTATGTTAAAAAAGTTAAGTGGTCATATCAGTGACTCACATGGGTCCCTGTAATTCATATTTGGTTTCTCTGTGTCTTTTCTTTTTTTATTCTCTTGGTTCATCAACTAAATTAATACTTTACCCATTAATTGTAATGGCTCCATCATGTAATTCATGTTGGGTGAAAAGTATTCAATATACAATATTAATTAATGTCATTTTTTTTGTTGGATTTGCAATTTAGTTTCTCATATTTTTTAAAATATTTTAATTATTCGAATAATCTTTTAATTAATACAAACTTTGTTTAATTTTTTTACAGAATCCAATGACACTAGAAATTTGTATTTCATGAAACAAGATGTAAAGAAAATGTAAATAGTATAATACGAAAACCCTTTTTTTTTTCCTTTTTTCAAAGCATTTGATGTATATATATATATATTAATGTTAACTAGTTATTGAATCTTTTTTTAATATTAAAAACCATATTTATTTATTCATTTCAAAAAACAAAGAAGAATATATATATATATTAAAATCCCGATAAAACTTTAATAGGCAGCACCTCTGTTGCCACATGATCACTGATTGATTTGCAGTGGAATGAATAATCTGGATCGTCCAATTTTAATCCACAATAAATACATGAGAAGGGACAATCAAATCCGGCCACCCTCTTAAATACCTTGAATCCACACCCATATTTGTTTTTTTGGACAGTATTATACATCCAAATTAAATATCTCCATCATTTTCTCTTGTTAGAACAATCTTTTTATATGAATCTAATATCATACGAGTGGCTGCTATATTTTTGTTAATTCTAACGTTGACTGAAAGTGACCACTATATATATAGCTAGCAATAATACTTCACTCTCGATCTTGATATTTATCGATCTTGAATTGATCATCATGGCAATTAGCTTGATTTTCATTTTCGGATTGCTAGGTAATATTTATTAACCTTATTAATTGTTTGTCAAATTAACATATATATATATATATATATGTCTAATTTTGATTATTGTTTTCTATTTCAGGCAACATCACAACCGGCCTGGTCTACCTTTCTCCTGTGTAAGTGAATATTTCTTATATATTATCATCATCGAAGTTATGAGTTCGAATCTCCCCGTATCGATCATCAATCCATCCCTTTATTAATTAACTTTATTAATTCTACATTTGATATTTGAATCTGTATCGATCCTTCATCTCTGCATGTCAGGAAAACGTTCTGGCATATAGTGCAGAGAAGATCGACGGAGGAGTTCGAGAGCTTTCCATACATAAGCAAATTGCTGAATGCATACTTCTGGGTTTGGTATGGAGTTGTGAAGCCCAACAGTGTTCTTGTTGCCACTGTTAATGGTTTTGGTGCTGTCTTGGAGATTATTTATCTCATCATATTTCTACTCTTTGCACCTACTCAAAGGTTGAGGGTACGTAACGTTCCTCCGAAAACTCTTATATGCATCCAACGAGTCAGAGATTTCTTTTCTTTCATTAACTTGCTATATGATTGATGAGTGTAAATGTTTATTAGGCTAAAACTGGCATACTTGTTGGAATTTTGGATGTGATGTTTCCTGGTGTAGCAGTGTTGGTCACACAATTAATGTTCGATAGAGAAGTGCAAATCGAGGTTTCTGGGTTCTTGTCACTGTGCTTTAGTATGGTTGCTTATGCTTCACCATTATCTGCCATGGTAATTCAATATTTTGATTGATTTTATTAGAATATTTTAAATACCAACTAATAAAGCTTAATATGTTATATGGATACTAAATTAATTTTGATGAGGTGAAAACCCTAGATTGATTTAGGTCCGGGATTACTGAACTATATATATAGTGCTATAAAACCGATTATTATCACCTGAGATAATCAGAGATCCAAAACTATGCCCGATGGTTTATACGTAAGAATTTTTATATATTAATGAAATGTGTGTATATATATACAGAAAACAGTTGTGATGACAAAGAGCGTGGAGTACATGCCTTTTCTTCTATCATTTATCCTTTTTGTAAATGGAGCAGTTTGGACTGTTTATGCAGTGCTTACTAAAGACCTTTTTATTGGGGTAAGTTGCCCTACTCTTAACGCACTTTGTTATATAATACTGGTTTGTAATGGTTTTGTTTTTGTCATGTATAGATACCAAATGGATCAGGATTTGTTCTTGGCTCAGCACAACTGGTGCTCTATGCAATGTACTGGAAACCCAGTAAGTCATCATCAATATCCAAAGAAACAACCAACGATTTAGAGGATGTATTGCAACACCACCAGCCCCTTATTGCTTCCAATTCATCATCAAGTCAAATATTGCCTGAAAAGAGACAAGGCTAGATAATTGACGATCGTATTAATTTTCCTTAATTACCACTAGGGTTTTTTTCATGTAATATCTGATGATATGTCGTGCAATCAACATCCATGTAGCTTATTATTCGTTTTGTTTTGTTTTGTTTCTAATAATTAATTCCTTCCATTTGTGAAAGAGTATTCAATTCACATTAAAATTCTGTGTAATTAAAGACAAAAATACCTAAGTATATTATATTCAAGATGCTATATAGATATAGTTAGAAGTCACCATCAAATCATCAACCATTTTGATGTAGAATTATTACCCTTGTAAAATTCCACTCAACGTCAACATTGGAAATCACTGCTAATGTTAGGTTGAAGTAAACGACAAAGTGGTTCGTAGAAAAAGGTTGGTATAATACTAACCCTTTTCTATGGGTACACTAGTCTGATCACGTTTATTTTAATTTTCTTAAAAATAAATAAATATTTATTTTAGATTTAAATTTGAATAACTTGATGTTATATAGGATGTTTGTCCTATCCGATATGACAATCTCTTTGTTAGACCATTTTCGATACATATGTTATTGTTAATGTCAAGTTTGATATATATAAAAAAATAAAATACTCTATTTTTAAATTGTATTCAAAATGCTATTTTTATTATTTTATTAATTAAAATTATAAAATTAACGACTACCATGAATGTATTTATTATCTCTTTTTTGGAATTGAAGCAAAAAAAAAGAAGTAAAGACAAAAATGGAAGAATATTTAATTTCTGAATAATAGTTGCAGATGGAATAAATTTTGGTTGAAATAACATTAAATTTAAATTAATTTAGATAAATAAAAAATAAACATTATGTCAAATTTGACATATACTATTCTTTGTGTCAAATAACATATGTCAAATTTGACAGTGCATCGGAGATAAGTTTTTATATAATGTACTAAATTTTAACATTAACACAATTATTTGGTACAATATTGGAGATACTTTTATCTTTTAAATTTTTTGTATTCTCCTCTAAATAGACTTGCTCTGGCAGCTCTGTCAATAATAAACGAAGAATTAATTTGGTTATAAATTATGTGTTAGTCTTTTATAACTTTTGGGAGGTTAGGTTTTCCCTAAAACAAACCAGTATTTTATTTTTGATTCAAATAAATGTACTCGTAGCATAGCCATGCCAGACCCTCGTAAATTAATTTAATAATGCACGTGTATAGTTCGTCATCGGTGATTGATCTTAATTGTCAACTACATCTACAAGTTAATTAAGTGTGTAAGAGTATGGCATGATCGATCATTGATCACTTTTAGTTGTATTTATTGTTTTTCTTTTTCTCTCTGACTAACGACAAGTCAATTGGGTCTTCTTCTTCATGCACAGCACTGCTAACAGTCATGGCTGGTGTTGGGTTTGAAAGGTTGTTGCTGCTGTAGGTGTTTCACACTTTCACTCATCATTATTGACTCTTTTAACTTTCGATCATTGATCACTTGTAGGTTGCTGCTGCTATTTCTTAATGAAATAAATGCTTGATATATTTTATTTATCTTAGCATCAACAAATCTATTTTGTTTATACGTGATATAAATTCCTCGGATATATATCTTCTCAACATTTATAAATCTCAAACATCATCAGTATTGATAATAATAACATTTCATAAAGTTTGAGACACGAGAAATGATACTTTTGAGTTTTGACATCAAGATCAATCGTAAATTTGAATTCAGTTAAGCGCCATGAATTCCATGCTATGCATTTTTGAAGGAACGGTAAGAGAAACTTTAATTTGGAAATGAAAATAGGGAGAACTCAACTCTGCCAAATTGTTATGTTTTTTTTTTTTAAGAAATACATATCTTTGTATGATCAAAGTTCTAGAAGATTTTGATAATTGAAGTAGAATTATGGTTTAATCAGTGTCTAGTTTTTTTTAAATAAAAAGATATAGTTAAAGATCTGTGTACATAGTATTTGACTTATTTTTAATTAAATTAATTTATCCTTATTGTCCTATTGGTAAATTTCTTAATGAGATATTTTTATAATTAAAATGATTATTAAAATATGAGTGTGTTTATTATGTTTATTGATGGTTATATCGACACCCTTTTTTTTTCTCACACCACTGTGACCAAATTTAGTTTTTTTTTGTTGTTGATAATATCTATTAATTTGGAATATATATTTTTTTTTGAAAATTTTCATCATTTATAAGATTTGAACCGTTGATCTGTAAATCATTTACCTAAACCTCAAGCTCGTCTGTCCATCTACCGACTGTTGTAACTAAATTTAGTTTACCGAAGCTTTGTTTTCTAATTTATTGAATTTTACTTTATATATAAACTAGTAGTAGTGGACCAATCATCATCCTCATTTTTAAAGCTTTTTCAATAGGGGCAATTAAGACTTTTCATCGAGAAACGGGTCAATCGTGATAACCGTAGTTGACTAGCGTGAGAGCATGTTTGTATAATTAAGACAAAAGGTTGAACATTAAACTTTTCGACCTTAGGTCCACAACTGATGATAAGTTTGTCCACATCAATATATGTTAAAGAAAGCGCACTTATATTTGGATTTTTTTTTTTTTAAATTGTTCTCTATCAAATACATCATAAAAATCAATTTATTAAAATATAAAAATAATGAAAATTTAAAACATATATCAACCTCTAAGCTAATTATCATTTTTGTTGCTTTTCTACGAGATTGTATTTCAAAACTTCAGTGAATTACGGGTTCAAATCAAAAGAAGATAAAAATTTATCCGAACCAAAACAATATTATATAAGAAAAGAGATTTGTTAGAATCAGCCGCCACCCTTTCGGTCCCAAACCACGCTCCCTTCTTTATTTACATGGTTATGTTTTTTTTTTATTTACGAAACTACCAACTATCAACTTAATATTTTCTTATTGTCCAATATAGATTCATAAATCACTTAATATTTTAATCTACAATGAAACAAATGCAGTAAACAATTGAGAGAACTAACATAAATAATTTTGATGAACTTATGTATATTTATCAAATAAAAATAAACGAAGTATCTATAATTTTACTTCATGTTCTCTCCTTTCATCTCCTGCTCCTTGCATCCGTGTTGCCTTTCTTTTTCTTCCTGAAAAAGCATCTATGATGTTTTGAATATGGATTTAAAAAGACAATCACAAGGATGGAAAAGCGAAGTTGAAGGTTTAGGTTACAAGTGGTAGTCAGTTATTTCGTAAATAAAAGCATAACAATGTCTTTTTTATTATAGCTCTGAGAATTGAAAAGTGAATATGGACAGCTGTCACACGAAGAATAGAGAGTGGTTTGGCGACCGAAAAGGTGGCCAATGATTCTCGCAAATCTCATATGAAAAAACATGAATGAAATCAATGTTTTGGTCTATAATTTCAATGCCTTCAACAATGAGTCCTCCTTTCAAGTGCTCACCCTTCACTTCCTTTAAACACATCTTAACCTCCTCATTATTATCATCATCACCTCGCAATATTATAAAAATTTAGTAATTCAATATTATTATCATCTTCACGTTCGCTAACAAACCTTTTATTTTCTATTCTTCTTTCTCGAGAAATCCTATATCTCGAAGCTTCAATGCGATTTAAAAAATACATATGTTCTAGATCTTGTTTTTTATTTTCTTGGCAACGTAAATAGGCCATCCCTTGCCATTTGATGTCGCCAACCTCAAGCGAAACCTCTGATGGTAATGAGTCTAATCCATAATTAAGCACGATCAATAAATTTAACGATGAGTTAAGCCCCATAAACTGTTTTCGGTTAAAGCATACAGGTGTGTATCTTGCCAAGGATCTCTAGCCAAGCTATTGTTCTAAGTTCAGCAACTTCTACAAATCTGAAATTAAGAAAAATCTAATTAGGATAATTAAACAAGCTCAAATTTGCAACAACTTGGTTCTTTTCTTTTATTAAAATTATTGTGAAAACAATTATAGGATGAAATTAATATAAAAAATTACCTGGATTGAAGGAGGGGTTTCCAGGACCAGTAGATCGAGAGGATTGCCTGCCCATGTAATTGAAAGTTCTCTTGACTCACAAATAACGTTTCTTGTTGATTTTTCTAATGAAAAACTCTGTCAATCGATATGATCATAAAGAAATTAAATGTCATTATCATGATTGTAAATAATCAACCGTCAATGAAAATATTATATTTATAAATACCGTCTTTTTCATATAAGTGCATTCAAATTTTTTTTTATCAGTATCTATCATTACAAGTTGAGTTGACTAGTACCGGATAAAAAAAAATCAACGAATTTGTAATGATACAAATCCATATATTAATTTTTATCATATAATGAATATGGTGGATTTAGGGGGTTTTGTGACTTTTGTCGCTCTTTTAAAGTTGGTTTGCAAGATTATCACCACTTTAATAATTTGAGTTTAAATAACACAAATTATGGTGAATGGATAAAAATGTTTCCATATATTTTTTTTTTTTTACTTTTCAGTTTTCCATTTTATTTAATTGTTCGTTCTTCTTCATCTTCTTCATTGGATAAAAATATTTTTTTAATTTTTTTTTTAATTTTTCATCTTCTTCTTCATTGACCTCAATTAAAAGCTGATTTCGACCTCCATCGGAAGTTAAACGACTTCTACCTCTAATGAAGATCAAATTGGTCTTTAATGGAAGTCGAACGAAGAGGTCTGTTCGACCTCCATTGGAGATCCAACAAAGAAGACGTAGAAGAACAAAAAAATTTGGAAAACTGAAAAGTAAAAAAAAAAAAAAAAAAACAGTATAGACATTTTTATCTATTCACCATATTACATACCATTGAAACTCAAAATAATAAAGTGATGACAGTCTTAAAATGCACATTAAAAAAGGAGTTATATATTTTTCAAACCAAATGAATATGTACCGATATAGATTTTTAATTTTATGAAGAATTAATTAATAATCTTCAAATAGTAGCATGAGAAACCATTGGTAGAAATATCAAATGTGGCAGTTTTTCATGGTCATATTTGCATCCATGGTTGGTGGAACAAATATGAATTTTGTGAATTTTGATTAAAAAAGTTCATATTTGTTCTACCACATGTGCATACAAAATCAACCTTGATAAAACTACCATATTAAACGGCTTTTATAAAAAAGTTTCAAATGCGCAATATGTATCATTACAAAACTAGCAATGTAACGTTACATAGTCCCACAGAAATCAGTAATTTATATAGAGGTATATTGTTGTGGTTCTGATTTTTCTTTTTCAAGACCGACTTGATAAGAGAAGAATCATGATATATAAATTCATGATATATAAATTCATGAAAATATTGCTTTTACGGGGATTAGCCATGGGAACCCACCTCCGCCACCATGACCACCCTACCTCTTTCACCTCCACCTCCACCTCCACGGTTAGTTCCCTAAACAAGGTTCTCATTGGGACCGATCACATTGGCAACCTAGGTGCGAGACCTATCCGATTCAATGATGAAGTTGACCTCCTCACCCTCCCCTAGGTTCCACTACCTCCATGTGTTTGGGGGGTTCTAGAGCCTAGGGAAGGGCGAGGAGGTCAAGTTCGTCATCGAATCTAATAAGTTAATTGTGTGACTTGACATAGAATTACCATGTGTTTCTTTTGTATGACTTTATTGTGAATTGAAAGGATAAGCTTATCTTTAAACCGTTAACTATTAACAACAATGGAGTAATGGTAGGGGAAGCTTGTGTAATTTTAAGTAAAAACTCCATATATATAATTATAGCTAAACTCGAGGTATGTTTATGCAATTTGCTTTAATTTTATTTTAGTTGATAATTGATTGTTATTATTATTTATCTAAAATAATCAATAATATAAGAGTAAAATAACTCACTTAGGGGCATTTAGACAATTCACACTAATTGTTTAGTCAATGGTTAGTTTTAAGGGAAAAGAACTAAAAGCAGGGGTAGTTTATGCAATTTGAATAAAAAATTCTATCTAGTTGCAATTAGTTCAAATATCAGGGTCTTTGCAAAAATTTACTCTTTTATTTAAGTTGCAACACAGATAATATAATTTTTTATAATAAAAAAAAGCTAACAAAAAGGCTGTAAATTGAATTTTGTAATTACCTTTCGACCTCCATCAATTAGATGAGAATTACATAACATGAAAAGCAAGTCTTTCTTGGAGGAATAGACCACCTTCAATACTAATCTGGACAGAATCTCCTGATAATCAGAAGGCAGAAAATTCTCCCACACGGTGGATGAAACCAGCGAGAGCCTGCAAGCATCACTAGGTGATGTGAATGATAAAATGTGTGCAAAACAATCTTCAGGAAGAAGCTAGATCCAAACTCATGATATTTATTTAATTTCTCTGCCTAGCTAGCTCCCTTCAATTTATATTAACAGTAACATGTATATATTTCATGCATGAATTTCGTTAAAATGACAACATTTTATGATTCTGGGTCCATTTAGATAACGACATGAAGTGAAGACATGAGCACATCTATGGATTTCATGGAAATATATTCTTGACCAGAAGCAATGACCCTAACATTAGTCAGGAGCTGATTGGTTGATGACTACAAAAACGTATAGATAGGAGGTTTGCTTTTTTTCTTTGACCGAATCTTTCTCTTGCATTGTCTTCTTTGTGAAGTCATTCTTTAGACATACAAAATACAACTAAATTGAAAGATTCAATTGAATTCTAAATAAATGATTCAATATTCTTCTTTTATTTTTTTAGTACTTTTTTTTTTCCTTTTTGACCATCTATCTCTTTGTTCTTTCATTCAATTTCTGTTTAGGTCTCACTTCAATGCCTTCAATATTTAATTAATTATAATTCGGTGTGCTATCGACCAAGACTCAGGAATATCTTCATCAAATTCACATTGACTCGGCCGGAAAAGTTCGATCAGTAATTGCAATTAGAGCGATATGAAAATGTTAATATGTGCACCACGTCCGATCCACCAACTTAATGAAGATCTAAATAAGATGATGATATGCATCTCTTTACTTTTACATACTGCCATACCGGTACAAAACCTAGTTAACTTGTGCATGTATTGCATGGGTCAAGAGAACCCATATTGCCCTTATTTAGTTTGATATTTATTACATTACAATTAGACTTGAAACTAGATAGAATTTGGATTCATATATTATCAATTCCTTCATCACAAAGTTGCCAAAGTGACCTCATAATCCCTATGTGTTCAATTTAGATGACTCCACAAAAGATGAGGCTTGCCCATTATTATTGACCAAAATTTAGGTAGAATTATAATAAATATAAATAGATGGTGTGCCATTGAAATTTTAAAAATAGCATAATTAAAAAGTTTAGGCTGCCCTGTTTTGCTCTGTACTGGGCTTCTTGTTGTGTTTTGCTCTTCGCTCGGGGCCTTTTTGGCCGTTTTTCAATAAAGTGAGCCGGGACTCACTTGAATTGGAGAGTAGATAAGAGAAAGCACTATAAGCCCAAATTAGACAGGAGGTCTTGTATGAGTTGTGTTATGTATTTTTCCTATCTAGAAAAATACATGATCGAAAAAGTACATAAAGATAATTTAGATAAGGGATAGTATTTCAGGTTTGAAATAAAGAAGAAACACATAAAAGATAAGGAAGATACAAGGGATAAAAAGAGTTCCAAGACCATATTTACAGTCTAAGAACAATGGTTACAAACTAAGAACCAAATAACAACTATGTCAATATTCTCAAAACCCACTACAGCACACAACATGCCCACTGTGCACACAATCGTACCCACTTAGGCCACTAACATATTGATTGGAACCGTAAAAAGTTCCCACTAACTCCTAACCAACTTGACCAATAACTACCTTGACTAAATCAATCCGGTCAAGTCCATGTGCACGTATCAAGTTGTATCATTCACAAGAAGTTTACCCAGCCAAATCCACTCTTTGGGTATAAATCAAATTCAAAATGGAGTGATTGGAAATGGTGGGGATGGTGGGAAACTAACGGTTTTTTATGTTGAATTTTGAAAATGTCACTTGTTTAATAAGTTTAAATTATACCAATAGATTAAAATACATTTATCTCATTCTTCTATTACGTTTGTATCATTTTTTTTTTTTCAAAAACCTCTATCGATACATCAATGGAGATGAAAGATGTCCATTGAGGTCGATTTCAACCTCCATCAACCTCCAATGGAGGTCTCGACGAAGAAGATGACTAAAACAAAATTTGAAAATTTTCATTTTTGTTTCATAAGTCTCGAAAATTATAAATAAGCGTGATAAGTCTCGGAACTATTTGATAAATCTTGAAAACTGCATGATAAATCTTGAAAATACAAAATAAGTCTCGAAAACACTAAAACAAGACTTCCTTTGAAGTGATACATGACCTTTTTTGAGGTGATAACTCTTTTTATACTTGATGATGTAATTAATATTAGTGTTTAGGCCTTACTTCAATGCCTTCAACCATGAGACCTCCTTTGAGATGATAACTCTTCACCTCCTTAACTCATTTTTACATCCTGATCAACATCACCTAACTCACCATTGAAGAACTTTCCAAACTCAATCTCTATCCACCCATCTTCCCTTTCTCTTAGAATTTGTTCATCGTCATCTTCAAAACCATTTTTATAGACGTATATATCTACCGATAATTTCTTATATAATAATTATTGTTGTTCATCAAAAACAGTTTTAGTGATAAATAACACCTAGGATACTAGTGACATACTACCTTTCATGATCACCTCTATGTAAACTCTTTAATTTTCTTCAACATTTTCCGTCTTTGTTGTGGTTTCACGATTGTTTTTTAGGGTGGTTCTATTGGCACCCAAAAAACTCATTTACTTTTCACACCTATTAAAATTATACTCTTCACTCCCTTGGTAATACCAAAATTATCCTTAATTAGTAATAGTATATGCAATAAAAAAAACACTGGGTGCAGAAAGTAGTTTATCATTATGGAAAAGAAAACAAAATTGATACTAGTGTCATGTTATAAGATCCTTCAAAACTTTAGCGAGTTCAAATCAAAAGAAGATCACAATTTATCAGAACCAAAACAGTAGAACTAAATTTTATTGAAAGGAAATTAAGCTGTATGAAATCATTGTTTTGGTCTAATTTCAATGCCCTCAACAATGAGTCCTCCTTTCAAGTGCTCACCCTTCACTTCCTTTAAGCACATCTTCACCTCATTATTATTATAATCACCTCCAACATTATAAAAACTTCCTAATTCAATCTCAAACCACCCATCTTCACGTTCGCTAACAACCCTTTCTCCTTCTCCTCCTTGAGAAACTCTAGATCTTCGAGATTCTACGCGATTTAAAAAATGCATACGATCCGGATTTTGTTTCTTATTTTCTTGGCAGCGTAAGTAAACCGTCCCTTGCATTTTGACGTTACGAATCTCAAGTGAAACCTCTGATGGTAATGAGTCTAATCGGTAAGCACGATCGGCAAATTTAACGATGAGATAAGCTCCATAAACTGTTTTTGCTGATATCATATTGGTGTTTATCTTGCCATGGATCTCTAGCCAAGTTATTGTCCTTAGTTCAACAACTTCTGCAAATCTGAAATTAAGAAAAATCTAATTAGGATAATTAAACAAGCTCAAATTTGCAACAACTTGGTTCATTTTTTATTATTAAAATTATTTTGAAAATTAATATAAGGAAAAAAAAACCTGGATTGAAGGAGGGGTTTCCAGGACCAGTAGAGAGGATTTCCTGCCCATGTAATTGAAAGTTCTCTTGCACTTAACATATAAAGTTTCTTACTTGTTGATTTTTCTATTGAAAAACTCTGTTGATCGATATCATCATAAAAATAAATAATTAAATATAATCAGCATTGAGTGATTAATCAATAAGGAACGAAGAAAATTAAATATATTTAGTTTTTTTCATCTTAGTACACATTTGAATACAACAATTTGTTTGATTATATGTTCACTACTGATCGAAGAGTATTTATGAGAAACCAGTGGTAGAATATCAAATGTGGCAGTCTTTCATGGTCATATTTGCATCCACAGGTGGTGGAACAAATATAAATTTATGAATTATACTTATATCAAAATTTATATTTGTTCCACCACCTGTACACACGTAAACAACCGAGACAAAACTGTCACATTAAATATTATTATTTTACTCTCATTTTTGGTTTATAATAATGCTGGATTGCATACTGATATAGTATTACTAATTACCTTTTGTTCTCAAAATTAATTCCCGCATTTTACAATTATTTTCTATTATATGGACCATATATATTTTGGCTTGAATGAATAATGATCATGTTTTGGTGAATAATTTTATCTTTTTTTTTTTTACTTACAAATTATACATCCATATTTGATATAATAAAAAATAAAAAATAAAAAAACTCTATTCATGTGGGTTATGAAAATAAATTTCATGATCGAAGTTATTTAAATCCACAGCCTTATAAAACTAAACGTTTAGTTTTATAATTTTAGTCTAACCTAACCGGTGATCGAACCCTATATATAGATATAATATATTGTTTTGTCTACCGGCACGCATAATGCATGTCTTATATAAACTATATGTTTATCAATAATAGAGTTGTAATGTTATATAATATTTAAAATTAAAATAAATAATAAAAGGGTGTAAATTGATTTTTTTTTAATTACCTTTCGACCTCCATCAATTAGATGGGGGTAACATAACCTGAAAAACAAGTCTTTCTTGGAGGAATAGACCACCTTCCATACTAATCTGGACAAAATCTCCTGATAATCAGACGGCAGAAATTTCTCCCACACATTGTCGGAATCCGCAGCGGATCGAACGGTGGATGAAACCAGCGAGAGCCTGCATGCATCAATAGGTGATGTGAATGATAAAATGTGTGCAAAACAATCTTCTGGAAGAAAATCCAAACTCATTTTTATTTCTTTTCTCTGCCTACCTCCCTTCACTGATGACCAATTTATATTAATTATAGTAACATATATGTTTCATGCATATCGTTATAATGACAACATTTTATCATTCTGGGTCCGGTTTAGATGACGACATGAAGTGAAAACATGAGCACATCTATAGATTTCATATATGGAAATATATTCTTGACAAGATGCAATGACCATAATGACTCTAACACATGTCGGGAACTGATTGGTTGATGACTAAAGAAAAAAAAGAGTTATCTTCTGATAAGGGGCGTATTCGGTTAGGATTCTTTAGAACATTTACAAACATTTTTTAACCTGATAGATTTTCATGAATTTCTACGGACTTTTATAAATCCATATGTATTTCTACTGATTTGTGTAGACATTTATGGATTTGTTTAGACATTTATCTCAGACTTTTATGCATTTGTTATCTCAGACTTCTATTATATATAGATTGATTGAGACATTAAAATACAATTTATAATAAGTATGTAAGAAAATTAATCAACCATCTAATAGATATCATCACTGAACTACTTAAAACAAACTGAAATATGAATTAAAATGAAGCAAATCTCTCATTTTATAAACAAATATATGAACTCAAAAAGAAGTAAATCTTTTATTCACACTATAGTATAAAGAACGATGAAAGAATATAAACAAACAATAATAGACTAATCGAATAACCAAGTAAACAATAATAAAACATTTGTATATTCAACTGATCATATAAACAAACAATAATAAACTAATTGAATAACCAAGCAAATATATATATAAAATTTAAAAAAAGCATAACCTTAAACCAAACCTTGTCACAATTGGCCACCATTTGATCCACGATTTTTAACTAATTCTCTACAACTTCAAATCTTACAAAATTTAGATAATCTAGACATATAGGATATACTACAATAAAACTATCAATTTAATCCATGACCATTTGCATATGAAAACATTCATTTTTTTTTCTTGTTTCTCGAATCTGTCCAGCAGAAATCAATATTGATCTTTTCCACTCCAAAATTTATAAAAACATTTTTACTTATTTATAAATCATAAAAATTTACAGATTTGCATTAGACATAATATTATATCTAAATATAATTGTTCATAATTTTCTAGATAGAAAAACTTACCCAAATAAATTAACGAATTCTGGTTTCTCGAATCTGTATAGGAGAAATCAATATTGACATTTGTCCACTTCAAAATTCATAAAAGATTTTAAACTTATTTATAAATCAAGAAATTTTTCAGATTAACATTTGACATAACATTCTATCTACATATAATTTTTCATAATTGTTTACATAGAAAAACTTACCCAAATAAATTTATGAATTCTGGTTTCTTGAATATGTTCAGCAAAAATCAATATTGACATTTGTTCACTCTAAAATTTATAACAATTTTTATACTTATTTATAAATCACAAAATTTTACAGATTCACATTACATATAATATTCTATCTAAATATAAGTTTTAATAATTTTCTAGATAGAAAGATTTACCGAAATAAATTTATGAATTCTGGTTTCTCGAATCTGTCCAGCAGAAATCAATATTGACATTTGTCCACTCCAAAATTTATAAAAATATTTATACTTATTTATAAATCAAGGAATTTTGCAGATTGACATTAGATATAACATTTTATCTAAATTTAATTTTTCATGATTTCCTAGATAGAAAAACTCATTCAAATAAATTTACGAATTCTGACCATTTATCAAAATAGAGGGGTTTCAGCAAGCTTTTGTATATTTCAAAAGTTAAAGTCTACCAAAATCCTTGGGGCGAAGGCTGGACTTGTTATGGCTTTTGATATTCATACTTCTTACCATCAAGTCCACCAAAATCCATGACTTAAGAAAATCCTTTAAAATCTTATCCCAATTAAATACATCTTGATTTTTGTAGACATTTTTAATATCTTAGTTCATACACCTGGATTTGGAAATACTCTTTAAAAATCTATAGAAATCCAAATTGAATATCACTGGATTAATATAGATTTTTTAAAAATCTTTAAATGTCCAAATTGAATACACCCGGATTTATAAAGTTTTTAAATATCCTCGAAAATCCTGATTCAATACACCCCCCTAAGTGTCGGTCTGAAAATTATTTGAAGGCCGAAGTTCCACAACGTATATAATTTCAATTTTGAATTTTATTTTTTCAGAATCGACCTCACTAAAACTTATTATAGTAGGAGGTCTTTTTATTTATTTGAATGAAAGAACATGGTGTCCAAATCTTTCTCTTGTAGTTTCATCCCTGTGAAGTCATCCTTTTGACATAGAAAAATAGAACCAAATTGAAAGATTCGATTGAAAAATACACAAATGATGTCAACAAAAAGAATAATAATAATAAAAAAAAAACTATTGAAGCATTCTTCTTTTTGTCTTTTGGGATAAACTTTGGATACTTTTTCTGTCTTGGACCGTCTCTTTGTTCTTCTATTGAATTGCTGTTTAGGTCTCAGTGTCTCACTTCAATTCCTTCAATTGATTAATTACTAGGCATACTATTACTAACACGTCTTTGAATTCACATCCTGATCAGACTGAAAAGTTCGATAAATGATTAAGATTAAAGAAGGATATTATTATACGAAAAATGTTAATATATACTATATGTATGTGCACCAAATCGACAGCTTTATCTTTAACTTTTATCCGATGTTTCACCTGTTACATGATATGTTGAATGCAACTTATGGATTTAAAATTTTTGGACCATTATATTCGATTCCGTCATCACAAGTTGCCAAAGTGATCTTATAATTGATGATTCCTATGTGCTCAATTTAGTTGACTTCAAAAAAGGTGAGGCTTGGCCATTATTATTGACCAAAGTTTAGGTAGAATTATAATAAATATATGATAGATGGTTTTCCAATGAAATTTATTATTTAGAATTTGCATAATTAATGGACTCATTTGAATTGGAGAGTGCGGGTAAAAGAAAGCACATATATCCAACTTTTACGTGACAGTCTTGTGTGAGTTGTGTCATTCACATGAAGTTTACCAAATCATATGTAGCCCAATCTACTTTTTGGGTACCTATGGGATATAGATGATGACTCCTATCGTCATTATTTCATTATATAGTTAAAAATTACAATCAGTAGAACATAACATTTGAAAATACAAATTCATATACTTGGTGATGTAATTAATATTAGTGTTTAGGTCTAACTTCAATGCCTTCAACAATGAGACCTCCTTTGAGATGATAACTCTTCACCTCCTTAAAACTCATTTTTACATCCTGATCAACATCACCTAAGTCACCATTGAAGAACTCTCCAAGCTCAATCTCCATCCACCCATCTTCCCTTTCTCTTAGAATCTGTTCATCATCATCATCATCAACTTCAATCAACCTTGATGATGATCTTAGATGTTCAACATTCTTCCTATCTGGATTATCACCAAATAGATAAGTTGAACCAGTCCAGGCTTGACCATCCCCCACTTTGACCGATAACTCAGCTTTTTCCGAATCGAGTCCATATGCATTATGCCTGATTTTTATCACAAGATAGGCTCCATACTTTGTGTTTGATGATAGCATTCCAGTTTTGATCTTCCCTTCCATTTCTAGCCAATGGGTTGTTCTAAGCACAGCAACCTCTGAAAACCTGTAGAGAAGTTGAAGATATATAATTTAACAAAAATTATCAGGAACAGATATTCTAATAATCCTGTTACAAGCTATAATGTTGTTACCATGACGCCATTTTGAAAAAAGATATTCATGTCTGCATTTAATATATATGTATCTTAATAAGAAAAAAAATATGAAAATCAATAACCTTGATTCGGTCATATGTACCCAGCACCAATAGATTGGATCACTGCTCCAAGTGACTGAAAGTGCTCTTGCAGACAGAAGATATGATTTTTTCCCTGATGATTTCTCTAAGTTGAAGCTCTGCATTATACAAAACATCAGGGTGAAAACGTCTGACAATTGAGAATTCAGCCATTCAGGTTCGGATGAATGTTAAAATCCAGGATATAAGGAAGAGCTTACCAATTTACCACCATCAATGAGAAGTGGGTTGCATAGACATTGAAAAAGCTGTTTCTTGGAAGAGAAGTTCAAGGGAGTGAGTGATCTTGAGACCATATCAGAATAATCAGACGGCAGGAATCTCTCCCAAACAATGTCCGATTCCATTGCTGATCGGAAAGTGGAGAAAACCAACGATGATCTGCATGCATCCAATGGAGAAGTGAGAGAGAGAATTGCAGACACACATTCTTCTGGCAACTCATTGAAGTAGTTTAAACCTTCCATGATTTTGTACAAGAATAATAATAAAAACTCAAGAACCAAATGAAATGGCGTTTTTGTGGGTATTTAAGGCAATAATTATTGGGCACATAAATGTTGAAAAATGTGTTTGATATGCTTTCATTTGTTTTGTTTTGAAGTTTGAAGTTTGAACAGTTTTCAGCAGTACCCTTACTGTATATATATGCTGAGCGTGACAGCTAAATGTCCTCATTTTATATATATGCAGAGCATGAGAGCTAAATGTCCTCATTTCACAATACATACATACATATATATATATATATATGTTAAATGTTCTCAGAATCATTATTCTAAAATTTATTAGTCAATGTCATATCTTTGTATTACAACATTATACCATTATTTTAATTATATATATATATATTATACAAAAGGTTGGTGTGTATATAATCTTGTTTAATCAAGTCAACAAGTAAAAGTTGACTAATAGTACAATGTTGCTCACCTCAGGAGGCTTGAACACATCTTCAAACATCTCATGAACTTGAATATATTTGGTAATTCTGTGCTTGAATTTCATGGTCAAAACTCAAAACAACAAGGAAGCCAATATATGTTCCTAATCATTGACAGATACCCAACAATATCATAATAAGTTCAAGATGTACAATAGCAATGCATTGCCTTTTCAGATTCAATGGCTCCAAATCTAGAAACACAAACAAAGAATCAATTGATTACAGCAAACTTGGAAACTTTTATAACAAGAATACAGTATCAATGCTCATAATCTGAACCTACACTACCAAGTTATATTATAGACTTCACAATCTGAAAATTCTTAAAATGCCCTCTTATTGTAGGAGATGATTTTCATTTTTCATGTCAACATTGAGCCCCATCGATGAACCAGTAGATCAAAATTCACATTAATTTCATAATTCATACCCTAGCAGACCATCAAATACCTAAAAAGCTTTCACTAGTTTGAAAATTAAGACTTTTGATGTGTGCCCACTTCAAAACAAAGAATTCCATGCGTCTTCATGTGTTTTTCTCGGTCAATTGAAGACCAGAATGACAAAAATAAAATAAAAAATTGAAGCTAAAGTGATTTGAAGCATCGAATCGAATCAAATTCAGAGAGAACACGAAGAGATTACCTGATAATTATTTGAAGCATTGAGACAAAGATACTTGTATTTCGCTTTCGATTTCGGGTTCTTTCCTCGTGTTCTTAATTTCTCCTTCTTGTTCGTCGTCGTCGTCGTCGTCGTCTTCTTCTTCTTCTTCTCTGCGATTTTTACGATTTTTGAAGATTCACAGGAACTCAATTTCTACAAGGACTTGCTCGTCATTTCAACTGTTTGCTGACGTGTTCGATCACGTCAGCGAAATTTGATAACGTGTTTAATCCTATCAGCGTAGGGAAACTGACGTGTCAGAACACATCATCTCAGGTTGATGACATATGACAATGCTAAACATGTAAGCCAATCTATGTAAAAGTTATTGGACACATCGGCGATTTTTAAAGGCGTGCCCAGTCATATCAGCAATTGTTAATTAATATTTCCAAAATATTTATATACATGTACGAACGACGTCGTTTCTTTAAATGGAGGAAACTATTAATTAGAATTCGTCATATACAGTGCATGTATTTTTTATATTTATTTAGACAACCTTCCAGTATTCTAACATAGATAGGTATCTTCTCCCGACCTTAATTGTTCTTACCTCCTAACAAGACAAGATTGATGTAATAGTAAACCTCTCGTACATACTTTACGAGGTTGTGAGTTTGAGTCGTTTCTCATTGAAAAAAACTCTGAATTTGTGTATTATTTCAACAACAAATAATTGTTCTCACCTCTATAAATCTATAATCTATTGTTACGTGTCTAATATAGTAATCCAGTGATCTAGATTATTTATATTAATTTTTATATCTTTTCCTAACCAAAAGATATACTAAGAGCATCTTCAATATTATTATACATTTGGAGAAAATAGATTACCACATGAGATAGAAACTAAAGAAATAAGAAAAACTCTTCAATACAAGTATCTAAATTGAATATGAAGATGATGTGGTAAAAAAAACCTAGAAATATGGAGTTGAGTTTCTAATTCTAGTTCTAGAAATAAAGATGCACATTGGGGAAACGAGGATGGATATAGGTCCTTCCATCCCCATCCTTATCCTCATCCCCACTTCCCAGACCCACCCCCCAAACCCCTCCCTCCCACACAATTTTTCCATTTGGGGAAAATGGGGATGGGGAATTTTGGAAGGAGGTATATCCATCCCCAATCCCACTTTCTCGTTTTTCCCCTTTTTTCCCTTTTTTTCTCCGTTTACCTCATTCTCCCGTTTGACTAAAAATTACAATTTTTTTTTTAAAAAGTTCATTACAAATATAAACTAAAATCCATTAGCGCATTACCAATACAGAATAAAATCATAAAGTGTTTCAAATAATTCTAACTTTCAAACCAAGCCTTTAAAATCTTGAAAATTAATCCAGTAGCTTTGAAAAATCTCTAAACCAATAATTGTATATAGACAAAAAATGTTCACACATCACATATTAATTGACAAAAGTAAAAGTGTTTAGTTTTTAGAAACAAATAAAAACAAAGTGTTTACCTTGATTTTATTTTTGTGTGTTCTTACACATGATTAGTGGACAGTGGAGAGAAGAGACAACATCGGAGAGAAGCTGAAAGTCTGAAACTGATGAGGACAATAGAGAGAAGCGGCATCGGTAGTGAATGAGAGATTGAAAAATAAGAAAAGTTAAAAGATTAAATGAGTTTTTAGGGTTTTTGAAGAATAATTTTTTTAATATATATATGTTTTGGGGAAAATGGGAAAATGGGGACCTCCCCCATCCCCATCCCCATCCCTATCCCCATTTCGATTTGGGGATGAAAATCATTCTCATCCCCACCTTATTCCCCATTTTCCCCCATAACAATTCTCCTAAATGGGGACGGGGACGGGGACGGGGACGTGAGGATTTGTGGATCCGGAAGAAAATGTGCATCTATATCTAAAAATACTGATTGAGATTTCTAACTCTTTTCAACAATAATATTAAAACTCATTTAATTGTAAAATAAAAGATGAGAGAGAATGTATAAATTGTTTTATTATGATTGGTCATAAAATAGATACATATTTGACCTTAAATAATTGTATTAGAGATGCGAATATATATTTCTGTAAAAAAAAATTCAAAAATAGACACATAGTAAATAGAAATGTTGATATGACACTATCTAAAAATAAAAAATGAATATTTATATTATAGATGCTTTAAATGGTTCTTTTTTTACATGACACTGATTCCAATGTCATTGGTGGAAAAGTCACTAAGTTAATAAGTCTTATGAAAATATAACCAACTAATGTGTTCTGTCAAAATTACCCATTTGTCTTTACTTTTTAAATTTCTCTCTCTCTTTCTTCCTCTCACCTCTATTTTTTTCAAAGACCTGCATTGATGGATCAATGGAGGTCGAACAAACCTCCAATTGAGGACCTCTGTTAAAATTAAATAAATCTAGAAATAGATATTGGGTAACTGGTTATAAGTCTTAGATAACTGAAAATAAGTCTCGGATATCTGGAAATAAGTATTAGTTAGCTGTCAATAAGTCTCAGGTAGCTGTCAATAAATCTCGGGTGACCTACCCGAGAATACCCGAGATTTATTTGAGACTTATTTCCAGATTTGGTTTTTTTATCTTCTTCTTTATCGACCACCAATGAGGTCGAGGTCATTTCGATCTCTATTTGAGGTCTGCCCAACCTCTACTGATGGATCAATGAAGGTCTTTGATTAAAAAAAAAACAAAGGAGAGAGAGGAAGAAAGAGAGAAAAAAATTTAAAAAGTAAAAAGAAAAATTAAGGAACAAGGGTATATTAGTCTCACTACTTATTTTTGTACTAAAAAATATATAATTTATAACTCGGTGATATTCCCACATCACCAAACCCATTTTGTGTTATTTCCCCTATTCACTCTAAAATAAATAAAGACAATTGATTTATGTGAGACAAGATAAGATGATGAGAGGATTTAAATCCAATCTCATACAACTAAAGAGAAAACTATTATTAGAAAACTATTTATTGATTCTTATTAATTGTAACTGAAGTAAACGTATTTGTTAGATATTATTTTTCAAATTGGATTTTTACAACTAGTATATAAGATACAATTCGATTAGGGTTATTGCAATTTGATTATAATCAATAGTAAATCAAAATGAATATGGTGGGCTCTTCTCTTCCTCTCTTTGTGTTCTCTATTGCCATCCATTTTCTGCTTATTGTCAATCAAGATTCAGCATTAGCAACAGATCTTATTAATAAATCTTGTAGTGGTACAAAAGTTCCAAATATTTGTGTATCAACTCTAGAGGCCGATCCTCGAAGCAAGGCTACAACAAATTTGCAAAGCTTAAGTAGGATTGCGATTGATATTATAAGTGAAAAAATCAATGAAACAGTTTCACCTTTTACGAAAACAGAAAAAAATGTGACCGATCCCCATTTGAAGAAGAATATCGAAGCTTGTATTAAAGTCTTTCATGAAATCTATCGTATTATTAAATTTCCAGGCATTCCCAATTTTGAAACCGGAGATTATAAAGATGTAAAACAAGATCTTCATTGGTGTGCTATAGCTGCTTCTGAATGTCAAGATAAGGGCACAAAACTTTTTAGCAAGGAGGTTGAAACTTTGTCTAATTTCAGTTTAGATATGATGAATTTCATGGACATGCTTTCTTCTTGATCAAGTATGTGATGATTTCTTATTAAAAAAATATTGATTTGATTCTCGGTTATTAATGTTAATTGTTATAGTTCAATAATTAAAAGTATGTTAATGTTAATTGTTATTAGTTCAGTAATTAAATAAATAAATAAAGTAAATATGAGGATTGAGTGCCCATATAAAATATATATGGCACAACTGATTTTAGTTTTAGGAATGGAAATGCGGTATTACAGAGCTCGTTCATATATACTAGAAATCGATACGAACACAACATGACCTGACGTATAATGACACGATATGAGACGGCTAATATGGTGTTACACGATATAATATTTTAGTAATATTTTTAAAGATATTCGAAAATTTAGATAAAAACTGTGATTTTAAAATTTCAACATTAATCGTCTAACCTTCACAATCAATAAATCCATTTAAATGTGATTCTATTATATGTAATCGTCTGTGAAAATTCTTCTATGACCTTCATAAATAAGTTTTGACATCATGTTTCTTTAGAAGATCAAGCGTTGGAATGATGGTGGAATTCTGGATCATAATTCCAGTATCAAATTTACCATATTCTTTCGGTGATCTGTCAATTTTGCTTCTCTCTATCACAAATCACAATGTTAACCGCTGCATTCCACGGTTCTTCTTTGGGTTCCCTCTCATCTATCCGGCGCTGCCACCGCCGCCAAGACTGCAGGCGGTGCATTGCGATTGACCATGACGACATGGCGTAACAATTTGAATCAGAGATTGAGACAAACCTAGGGGATGTTTGTTTATGTTTCCAAAACCCATTTTTTGCTTACTGTTTTTAAATCAAAATTTCTGATAACTAAAAAAGAGACTGAGACTTGTTGAAAACAACACATCAATTATTCGTTTTTGTTTTTTTAAGACTGGTTATTCATTTTATTTTCTTTTAAGTATTAAATATATTTGTAAATGGTTTTTATTAATAATATATATATTTCAAATGCAAAAAATATTATGTGTAACTCTTAAAATATGTTTTTGGAAGGTTTTACTCTAAGAATATTGAAAAATATGTATTAAAACAAATTCACGAAATGTATATTATAATGTTAGAAATAAAAAAATTCAACTGCTTTTAATTATTGTCAAAATACGTAGGGCCCAGTTAACAGCTTCAAAATTCGATTGGGTTAACAAACAAGCCTTTGAATGCGTGGAAACCTGCTAAAGTGACGTGGGCTCAACCATCATAGCCTCCGACTGAAAAACACGCGGTCAAATATGGACTTGAAATGCAATCAAGTCAAGTTATGTAAATCCCAACGCCTAATAAGACTTTCCTGTCCGATTCAAAATGGATAAACATGGGCAATTAAAGGCCCGTGATCCACGCATCCTTAAATGAACCGGAACGTTAAAGGCTCTTTGAACCCTCTATATAAACGAAACTCCTCATCAGAGGAAAGGGTTTGAATTCTTTCTCTCTACCCACACGAAAGCTCTCTGAAAACTCTCAAATCTCTTTGATCTTTCTTCGCATTTATTATGGTTCACACCTCCATATTAATAACGGATCCGTAACTCAATCGAGGTCGACCGGAGTAACCATAAAAGTCGATTGATCCAATTTCAGATCGACCCACGTCGAGCAAATAGATCCACATGTGCATCTTCAATAACTTAGATCGATCAATCTCGTTCGACCTATATCGACCCAACTCTCGTTCGACCTATATCGACTCAACAAATCTATAGGGAATCAACTCACCAATATTATCTATACCTATAGTCGAACCTACGAGTTCGACCTATAGCTCGACCCCCGTAATCAAGCTACACGGTTTGTAACTTACAACTTCACTTGTTCATCGAACGCTATACTAACTTGAGCGTTTGAAAGTCCTCTCAAGGGAACACCCCCTCCTGTGGTCCGTCACCACTCTTCTCTTTTGTTTTCTAGGTTGTCAGTGTCCATCTCAACGAGCAAATAAACAATTATAGATTTGATCGACTACAATTCATAGGTAAATTCCATTGAACATATCATCCACATAAAAATTAAGATTAAAATTCATAAAAATGGATGTGACTTCATCAAAGTTCTTATCGAAATTAAAATAAAAGATCTATTATAAGAGAACCACTCAAGATATATGATTATATGAGTGAGTCTCTCATGAGAGATCATTTATTTTAATTTCGGTAAAGACCTTGATGAAAATACATCGATTTTAACGAATTTTGAGCAAAAGATTTTTGTCGATGATGAGTTTATTGAAATCTATCTATGAACTAAATTTGAGAATTTTTAGAATACTAGAACTATTTTTCTTGAATTTTCATCTATTTCGTCTATTTTTCGATGCCTTCATATTTAACAAAATTTGGATAAATAGTTCTAGTGCTAAAAAAAAATCTCAAATTTTGTTAATATGTAGATTTCATTAAACTTATCATCCACAAAAAAAAAATCAGATTAAAATTCATTAAAATCGATGTGTTTTCATTATGATCTTTACCGAAATTAAAATAAGGGATCCCTCATGAGAAACTCACTCATGATTATATATGATATGACTTATGATTTCTAAGCATTTATTAAATTGCAAATGTTGTTATATATTATTGATTTGAATATTTTCTAGGCATTTATTAAATTGTCACATGGCAATTTCCCACTTCTGATTAAAAAAGGTTATTATTATATGATTATATATGATTTATTAAATTACCACACAACAACTTTCGGTTAAAAAATGCTATTATTATATGATTATATATGATAAAATTTCTAAGTATTTATTAAATTGCCAAGATTGATATATATTGTTTATTTGAATATTTTCTAAACATTTATGAAATTGCCACATGGCGGCTTCGGGTAAAAAAAACTATTATTATATGATTATATATGATATGATATGAATATTTTCTAAGCATTTATTAAATTGACATACGGCAGCTTACAATTAAAAAAATGGTTATTATTATATGATTATATATATGATATGATATGATATGATAATCCAAACTATTGATCTGCTATATTAGACGTGTCAATCGATTATGAAGATGATAACAATTAGACCTGATAAAATTTAACATGACCCAAACCCATTCGAAAATAGTGGTTAGTGGGTCTAGTTTATCGGACCGGGTTATTAATGGGTCAACCCATTAAAACATGAAATAAAATGGATCGGTTTTGTGTTCACCCTTAAAAAAAACGTTAATTCGATAACTCATTAATATAAAGATTATTTTTAATGTGTTTAAAAAAGTTATTAAAAAAATCTTTGTATAGTCAAGTTATAGAATTTGTATAAAAAAATATCTCTATAATTATGGTTAGAGTATATTTTTGGTGAGAGTATATTTTTGTGAAAGAGGAAAAATTCTTAAATTTTATCAATTTATAAATTATAAACTATAAAACTATAAATTAAATATATTACAATATTATAACCCTATCCCCAAAACTTTCAACTTTTTGAAATCGGTTATTGTCAATTTGATCCTAATAAATTCAATTAGGTATGTTCTCTTTCATACATTTTGTATTACTATGGTGCCACCATTTCTTACCATGTAACTTCAAGACGACAAGTGGTATTTGATATTCTCAAACCAAAAAAATCTTTTTAAAGGTATTTGATATATACATATATGTTGTTTTTTTTTCAAAATATACTCTCTTCAATATTTTTTTTGTTATATAAATAATATATCATTAAGTAATTTTTTAATGTAAAATTAAATATTTATACATATTGAATTTCGAGTATGTTAGTTATAAATATCTAACACAAGAAATTTAACATTTTAGGTCTAAACAAGAATTGATATTCTCATTTGTAACATATTGAACATTGAGGAGGAAGATTTCATTTTCAAGTTTTTTATTTTGGATTTTTTTTTTAAAAAAATAGACGTTTTCGAAACATTGGTGGCGAACTTAATTGCAGGAGTTTGATCATGCTTTAGTACAATTTATTTTCGACTTTTAATAAATCTCAAATATAATATTTTGTAACGATCGGGTCTTGTTACCTATTAATTTAACAAATAGTTTCGGGGTTTATATATTTCAACCCATTAAATTAACGGGTCTTGTTTGGATTGAACAATTTTAACACGAATCAATATGAATTCGTAATAATATAATTCATTGTCAAGTCTAATGACAATTAATGTGAGGGGAAGATCTAGATACTTCTAAAACACCAAAAGAGAAAAACTATTATTTATAAATATTTATTGATTCTCATTAGTTGTATTTTTTATTTTTTTTTACTTTGATATTTAATTAATTGTAATCGAAGTATACAGATTTGGTAGATATTATTTTTCAAATTGGATTTTTACAACTAATATATAAGATACAATTCCACTAGGGTTATTGCAACTTAACTATAATCAATCAGTATATTAAAATGTATACAATTGGTTCTAATCTTCCTCTCTTTGTGTTTTCTATTGTCATCTATCTTCTGCTTATTGTCAATCAAGATTCAGCATCAGCAACAACGCATTATATTAACGAAGTAACTGATCTTATTACTAAATCTTGTAGTGGTACAAAATTTCCAAACACTTGTGTATCAATTCTAGAGGCAGATCCTCAAAGCAAATCTGCAACAAATATAAAAAACTTAAGTAGGATTGCGATTGAAATCTTACCTTAAAAAATCAATGAAACAGTTTCACTATTTACGACAGCTGAAAAAAATGTGACCGATCCCAATTCGAAGCACAATATTGCAATTTGCATTAAAGTCTTATGCTAGAGCTATTATAATATTAAAAGTTGGGGAATTCCAGATTTTGATAGCGGAAAATACGGAGATGTAAAAATTGATAGTTATTCGTGTGCTATATCTACTAATGCTTGTCGAGATAGAGGCACACAATTTTTTAGCAAAGAGGTTGAAACATTGAGTTGAGTTGATTCTCAACATTTTTTTAGCGAAGAGGTTGAAACATTGTAAAATTTCAGTCTAGACATCAGGAATTTAATGGACATGCTTTCTTCTTAATAAAACATTGAGTTGATCCTCAACATTTTTTTTTTATGTCATGCTTTCTCATTAATAAAATAGCATCTTATTGTATGAGTTGTGTCATTCACAATACGATGCTATTTGCAACCATATGACAAATTGGAAGACTCCTATCGTCATTATTTCAATATAAAGATAAAAATTACAATCAGTGGAAAATAAAATTTGAAAATACAAAAATTTATATACTTGGGGATGTAATTAATATTAGTGTTTAGGTCTAACTTCAATGCCTTCAACAATGAGACCTCCTTTGAGAAGATAACTCTTCACCTCCTTAAAACTCATTTTTACATCCTGATCAACATCACCTAATTCACCGTTGAAGAACTCTCCAAGCTCAATCTCCATCCACCCATCTTCCCTTTCTCGTAGAATTTGTTCATCATCAGCATCATCAACAACAATAACTTCAATCAACCTTGATGGTGTTCTTAGATGTTCAATGTTCTTCCTATCTGGACTACCACCAAATAGATAAGTTGAACCAGTCCAGGCTTGACCATCCCCCACTTGGACCGATAACTCAGCTTTTTCCGAATCAAGTCCATATGCATTATGCCTGATTTTGATCACAAGATAGGCTCCATACTTTGTGTTTGATGAAAGCATTCCAGTTTTGATCTTCCCTTCAATTTCTAGCCAATGGGTTGCTCTAAGCACAGCAACCTCGGAAAACCTGTCGAGAAGTTGAAGATATATATTTTAACAACAATTATCAGGTACAGATATTCTAATAATCCTGTTACAAGCTATAATGTTGTTACCATGACGCCATTTTGAAAAAATGTGGATGTCTGCATTTAATGTATATGTATCTTCATAAGAAAAAAAAAAATGAAAATCAATAACCTTGATTCGGTCATATGTACCCAGCACCAATAGATTGGATCACTGCTCCAAGTGACTGAAAGGGCTCTTGCAGACAGAAGATATGATTTTTTCCCTGATGATTTCTCTAAGTTGAAGCTCTGCATTATACAAAACATCGGGGTGAAAACGTCTGACAATTGAGAATTCAGGTTCGGATGAATGTTAAAATCCAGGATATAAGGAAGAGCTTACCAATTTACCACCATCAATGAGAAGTGGATTGCATAGACATTGAAAAAGCTGTTTCATTGAAGAGATGTTCAAGGGAGTGAGTGATCTTGAGACCATATCAGAATAATCAGACGGCAGGAATCTCTCCCAAACCATGTCCGATTCCATTGCTGATCGGAAAGTGGAGAAAACCAACGATGATCTGCACGCATCCAATGGAGAAGTGAGAGAGAGAATTGCAGACACACATTCTTCTGGCAACTCATTGAAGCAGTTTAAACCTTCCATGATTTTGTACAAGAATAATAATAAAAACACAAGAAACAAATTTAATGGCGTTTTTGTGGGTATTTAAGGCAAACATTATTGGGCACATCAATGTTGAAAGATGTGTTTGATATGTTTTTATTTGTATTGTTTTGAAAAAACAAGTTTGAAGATTGAACAGTTTTCAGCGGTACCCTTCTTGTATATAAATGTATATATATTTTATACACAACTTGGGGTGAATATAATCTTGTTTAGTCAAGTCAAAAAGTAAAAGTTGAACTAAGAATACAATGTTGCTCACCTCAGGAGGCTTGAACATATCTTCAAACATCTCATGAACTTGCATATATTTGGTAATTCTCTGCTTGAATTTCATGGTCAAAACTCAAAACAACAAGGAAGCCAATAGATTTACCTAATCATTAACAGATACACAGCAATATCATAATAAGCTCACGATGTGTAATAGCAATGCATTGCCTTTTCAGATTCAATTGGCTCCAAATCTGGAAACCCAAACAAAGAATCAATAGATTACAGCAAACTTGGAAACTTTTATAACAAGAATACAGTATCAATGCTCACAATCTGAACCTACACTACCAAGTTATACTATAGACTTCACAATCTGAAAATTCTTAAAAAATCCCTCTTATTGTAGGAGGAGATTTTCATTTTTCATGTCAACATTAAGCCCAATAGATGAACCATTAGATCAAAATTCACAATAATTTCATAATTTCATACCCTAGCACTAGCAGACCTTCAGAAGCTTTCACTAGTTTTGTTGTGTGCCCACTTCAAAACAAAGAATTCCATGCATGTTCATGTGTTTTTCTCGGTCAATTGAAGACTAGAATGACAAAAAAAAAATTGAAGCCAAAGAGAATTGAAGCATCGAATCGAATCAAATTCAGCGAGAAGACGATGAGATTACCGGGTAATTATTCGAAGCATTGAAGTCAAAGATACTTACTTGTATTTCGCTTTCGATTTCGGGTTCTTTCGTCGTGTGTGTACTTCATTTCTCCTCCTTGTTTGTCGTCGTCGTCGTCTTCTTCTTCTTCTCTGTGATTTTTAAGATTTTTTAAGATTTTTTAAGATTTAAAGGAGCTCAATTTCTACAGGGACTTGCTCGTCATTTCCACCGTTTGCTGACATGTTCAAGCACGTCAGCAAAACTGGCTGACGTGTTCAATCATATCAACACAGGGAAGTTGACGTGACAGAACACATCAGTTTTGTGTTGATGACGTGCGTTAGTTTTATTGACAATGCTAAACACGTAAGCCGATCTATGTAAATGTTATCTGACACGTCGGCGATTTTTAATGAGATGTCCACTCATATCAGCAATTAGGGGTTGGCGTTTTCGGGTTGGGTTGGGTTGAAATTTTTTCGATCCAATCCAACCCAATGTAAATTTTAACCCAACCCAACTCAACCCAGTATTTATTGGGTTGGGTTGGATTGGATTGATCGGGTTGGGCTTTTTAAGCCCAATAGAAAAAATATATTTGAATTCAAATTTTGTTATATCAAAATTCAAATTTAAAATAATTTTTCACCCAAATATCACACCACATTGAGTTTAGATTTCTTAAAAACATCAAAATCAAATCACCACATATAATACAAATTGTTTAAATATTTGTTGTATAATTAAAAAAAATAAAAATATAACAATTTATCCAACTTGGAAAGCCTCCATCTAAGTCTCCCATCAATTTTACAATTATAATCACTTCGTCAAATAACTCGTAGTTGGATAATCTATTATTTATTTCAATCAACATAATAGTTTGAGTTTATATACAATTATTATACATTTTTCTATTAAATTCTTAATCAAATCCTAAGAAAAAAAAAATACATTTTAAATTATAACTAAGGATGTACCAATTAATACAAAAGACGAATATAATATAATTGCATGTTTTTAATAAATGTATTATATATTTATGGTATAAAATATAATTATGTATTTATATTTATCGTTTATAATATTATAAATGGTGCATGAGTAAAATATTTAAATATTTTTTTAAAAATGAGATTTTATAATAGATATAATATTAAATAAAATTATTTAATTTATTTTTTATTATTAATGTCGGGTTATCGGGTTGGGTTGGGTTATATTTTGTCAACCCAACCCAACCCAACCCAACCCAACCCAATCTTAAAAGCAACCCAACCCAATCAAGTCGGGTTGGGTCTGGTTGGTCGGGTGGGTTGGGTTGACGGGTTGGTGCCTACCCATATCAGCAATCGTTAATTAATGTTTCCAAAAAATGTATATGCATGTACGAACGACGTCGTTTCTTTCACTGGAGGAAACTATTAATTACGATTCGTCATATAATGTATGTATTTTATATTAATTACGATTCGTCATATAATGTATGTATTTTATATATTTATTTTAGACAACCTTCTGGTATTCTAATACGGATCGGGATCTTCACCTCCTAACGAGATGAGGTTGATCTAGAAATAGAAATAAACCCTCACACATAAGTCAATTGGTCGTGGGTTCGATCGAATCGTTTCCCTACAAAAAACACTCCAAATTTATGGAATTTTTTTTTAAACAAATATTGGTCTCACCTCTATAATTTATTGTTACGTATCTAATATAGCAAATTAATAATCTGAATTATTTATATTAGTTGTTTATGTCTTTCCCGTGCCTAGAGATAAAATAAATTTAATACTATTGATATATGTGAGGATAATATAAGATGATGAGGAGATTCAAATATAATCTAATACACTTATACACCAAAGAGAGGAAATAATTATTAGAAAAATATTTATCGATTCTCATTAATTGTAATTGAAGTATACATTTTATATGTGTTAGATAATATTTTTCAAACTGGATTTTTACAAAGGTCAGTCATATTTAAAGCTACTGATTTGGTGAGGAAGTCCCTAAATGACCATTAATTTTTCAAAATGGCTCAAATTAGTCATTTCATTAAAAGAATATATCAATTGTTACCACTTTATCCATTAATTGTTTGAATTCAGTTTGCTTATGTTATAACATGTTAGAATATGAGTGAAAAATTAGTAAAACATGTTTTGCACCGGTTTTTTAATAGTGTTAATAGTGAAATTTGGCCAGGGGTCAAAGAGAAAATTTTCACCCATAATCGACAATCATGAAGCCCGAAAAGATCGTAAAACCACCCGGTAGGAGCAGGGAAGACCGGCTCGGCTTCAAAAACTACCAGAAAACAAGTCGGGCGTGACCAGGACGAGCCCCCCACAAGAGTACTGGAACTCGGGCTTCTTCAGGTCATCTATTTGGGAACCTCGGCTTTGAGGTCGAGCTCCACAACCACCCCGTGAATGCCAGGGGAAGTCTCCAAGCTCAAGAGACATTCAAGAGAAATCCCCCAACCTCTCCAGAAGCCTGCTGTCCTTGCCAGACATAAAGGAAGAATCACGCCTAAATCTACACTACCCCAGCTACCTCCTAGGAAGGTCTACAAGAGTACCTCAAGCCCCCAAGGGTCAGGGAAAATCTATCTTAAGCTTATAAGAACATAGTCGGAGTAGGGATCTACCTCGCACTACGGGGCAGGGTGACCTTCATGAAAATTCATGACACGAGTGCACACAGGATCATCTCCACGTAATTTTTACATGCACCTTCAAGAGTTTGATTCAAAAAAGAGAACAAACTTATCTCTGTCAACGATATCATCAAATCCCGTAACAATTCAAATTCACATGACAAATCCCACCCCGATAAGGAGGGAACTGATTCATGGGATCACGGTGAAATATTTGCCAACTAAAAACCTACTTGGACGATATAAATATGTGATGCCAAGCATGGTAGAGAGAGGAGATGAAAACAGAAAAAAAACCTCTATAGACTGAGATATACACAGAAAAAGATAGATAGCGACAGAGAGAAGAGAGAAAGAAAAGAAGAGGAGAATGCCTAAATTCTGTATTCAGAACACGACCACCTTCGTTTCCACTATTCGAACGACACATAGTTGCCACCACCCCCCATCTTAGAGAGACTGTGAGCACATGAGAGAGCGATTTGTATTTTAAAGCAATCTATCAATAATAAAAGCTCCCATTTACTGTTATTACGATCCAGCTTCTCGTCTATCTCTTTAACAGGTCGGGAACAAACGGTACCGACCTCGGCCACCACTTTCGCGGTAGTGGTCTCGAAGGTGTTAACAGAAATTTCTCATCCCGAGCAAATTTCCAGTAACCCCTTTCTGGCGCCGTTTGTGGGAAACCTCTCACATCACTATCTTTTTACATTAAAAAAGTTTGTTATTTCATAGTAATCATGAGGCTCCGCTCCTCACAAGGACAACAGGGCACCTCAGGACAACCTTCTGCTACATTGACACGAAAGGTCCCGAGGAAAGGGAGAAAATCCGGGCTCCATAGTCAGGTTCCTACCCAGCCAGCCACTGTACGGGCTCTGGATCCCCCTCTGGGAAGTCAGTTCGAGCTTGACCAACAAGCAGCGGCCTTTGTAGAAAACGTCCGCCTTCGACTACTCCTCTGAGAGTATCACTATCCAACAAGCGGGTCTCTGAAATCAGGGGGAGTCAAGCAGGCCTGAGGTAAGGCAACCCGCCTTCAATCGCCTGAGACCTGCCCCTCGAGAATCAACTCGTAATAGAGCGGGGCTCCCGACCTCGATCCGGGATAGGTTATGGCCCATGCCCCATGTTCCCGAAGCACTGCCACACTACCAACCAAGACAAGTCAAATCCGCGGCAGATGTCCTTCCTCGGGAATGGGAAGAGCTACTCCACCCAATGACTTCAAATAGAGAAGCTCGGGGTAGAGAAGAAGAAAGTCAACAAAGCCCCAGAGTGGACCCCCTCCGAAGAAGGAACCGGTGGAGGTCACCAATTCGTCAGTGGGATCCGATGGTGATGAATCCGAGATCAACTCAAGGAATCTGAAAGCAAACGTCTAAGGGACCAGTTGGCAGAGCTTCAAAAAGAGGTCCAGTTAATGAAGAAGGGAAAGTACAATGAGGACAAGAAAGATCCTCTAAGTGAAATGAATGCTCCTTTCACTAGGAGGATCCGGGAGGCAGAGCTCCCGCTTAAGTCCAAAATGCCAGCTGACAGGTTCTTTGGGACTGAAGATCCCCTAAGCCACCTAGAGAGCTTCGTTCAACAGATGGAGGTCCAGAACACAACCAGGGTTGCTATGTGTCGAATGTTCCCCACTACACTCACGGATTATGCTAAAACCTGGTTTAGGAAACTACCCGCTGGAAGCGTGGATTCCTTCACCAAGTTATCAACCGATTTTTACTCATAATTTCAGGGAGTTAAGCCCCGATTGAAGGACCCGATCCATCTACAGTATGTTATCTAGGAAAGAGGGGAAACCCTCCGGGCTTATGTCGAGCGTTTCCACAAGGAAGTCATCCAGATTGAGGGTCTTCACCGAGAAAGAAACCCTCACCAACTTCAGAAGGAATTTGTAGGTGGGAAAACTTTTTCGATCTTTTGCCAAGAGACCTCCGGAAACCTACCAAGAAGCCTATGATCGGGCTCTGGAACAGATTGAGGTCCACGAGCAGCTCAAGGTCAAGATGGAACATGACGATATGAGAGCCGTAAAACTACAAAAGAAGGAAGCTCCCAGACTCGAGCAAGCTCAAAAAATCTAAAACAAACCCCCTAATAAATCAACATACGGCTTCCCCCTTCCTCAGCCCAGATCAGAAAGGTATCCAGATAAACGAGATCCTCCTCAAGCTTTACCACCTCCTAGGACAGTGGCTTCTATAGCTCGCGATGAGAGGGGGTACGACCATTACACTCCCTTAAATGCATCCCGAGAAACAGTCTACCTCGCCATTAGGGACAAGGGTTTGTTACAGAAGCCCGCTCCCATGAAAGCCCTGGTCGATAAGAGAAATCATTATAAATATTACGACTTTCACGAGGACGTAGGGCACAACACTTCAGAATGCTACAACCTGCGAAACCAGATTGAGGCTTTGATAAGGGGAGGATGTTAATAGAATTTTTACAACAAATCAGGGAGAACATTCAGATTGGAAGGGAGGTGCAAGCCGAGATTTGAGAACATGCTGAGAAAAGGAAGGGAGAGCAGGCGGACCTGATGCAACAGATTCAGATAATACATACTATCAGCGGGGGGCCCACTCTGGACGGCACCTCCAACAACTCCAGGAAAAACCATACGAGGAAGGTCTCTCGTACGGACGAAGGGAGGGATATCTTCAAGGTCGACCAGAGACTGACCAATCCCTCCCAGCTGTCACAGATCATCTTCACTGAAGCAGATGTCTATAACACCATGCAGCCTCATGATGACCCCATGGTCATCACGGTATAAATTTCCAACTTCATAATGCACCGCTTGCTAGTTGACACAGGTAGCAGCGTTGACATCCTGTTCAAAGATACCTTGAAGAAGCTAAACTTGAAGCAGTGGTGCTACAATAGTTGCACTACTCCATTATATGGGTTCACTGGGGACTCCATCACACCCGTAGAATTAAAAATCCTACTAGTGATCATTGGAGCCGCACCTCTCCAGCAAAACATCATAACCGACTTCGTGGTGGTAGATACCCCATCGGCCTACAATGCAATATTAGGGAGGCCATTTCTATCATTCTTGAAGGGGGTCCTTTCTATTTACCACAACATCTTGAAGTTTCCGGTGGGAGACAAGATGAGGGAAGTTCGGGGTGATCAGCAAGCAGCTAGGAAATGCTACGCAGTGTCAGCCAACCCAAAAGCTCTAGCTAAACAACTCGCCCAGGTGACGAAGATCCAATGTAGGATAACTCCTGTACTAAACCTGGAAGATACGGGTCCCACCGATTACCCAGAAGAAGGCCTCGTGGTGCCCGACATGGAAGAACAGAGAAGGGAATGGGCCAGCGGCCATCCAGTGAATAAGTTAGAAGAAATTTCTGTCTGAATAAGCGATCCCTCGATGGTCGTCAAGATCGGAGCTACCCTTGAGCCAGGAATGAAAGAGGGATTGATTAGGCTTCTCACAGAGTTCAACGACAATTTTTCTTGGAGTCATGCTGCGATACTGGGGATCCCGATGACACTAGCTGCACATCGACTGACGGTGGATCCGACCTTCAAGCCCATCAAACAGAAAATGTGCCACTTCAACACCGAAAGAAATATGGCGGTTCAGGAAGAGGTGGATAAACTAACTCAGACAGGCTTCATTCGAGAATCCCGTTACCCCAAATGGATCACTTACGTGGTCATGGTCACAAAGGTAAATGGGAAGTGGCGCATGTGTGTAGACTACACTGGCCTCAATCGGGCATGCTCGAATGACAGTTTTCCTCTGCCAAAAATTGACCAGCTGGTCACCTCCTGGAACAAGCTCCTGAGCTTCATGGATGCGTTTTCCGGCTACAATCAGATTATAATGCATCCCGTCGACCAAGAAAATACCAGCTTTATCACCTCATAAGGCCTGTACTGCTACAAGGTGATACCCTTCGGGCTCAAAAATGCTGGAGCTACTTACCAACGGTTAGTCAACCGGTTGTTCAATCCCGAAATCGGAAGATCGATGGAGGTGTACGTCGATGACATGATCACTAAATCTTCAACTTCGAAAGGCCACATGGACGACCTTCGTAGGACCTTCATGATCCTAAGGGAAAACCGGATGAGGTTGAACTTTTCCAAATGTGCCTTTGGGGTAACTGCGGGGAAGTTTCTAGGCTTCTTGGTCCATGAGAGAGGCATAGAGGCTAACCCGGAAAAAAATCATAGCTATCCTGGATCTAGAATCCTCCACATCTTTTAAACATGTTCAAGCCTTGATCGGACAGGTAGCAGTGCTCAATAGGTTCATCTCTCGGTCTACTGATAAGTGCCTACCATTCTTCAAGGCTATCAAGTTAGGGAGAAACATAAAGTGGGATCAGGAGAGCGAACAAGTTTTCTAAGCTTTGAAAAGATACCTAACAAGCCCTCCACTGCTGGTCAAGCCAAATCCCAGAGAAAAGCTCCAAATATACTTGGCCATTTCAGAAACCGCCGTGAGAGGGGCCTTGGTCAAGGAATACGAGGATAGGATCCAAGGACCTATCTACTATGTGAGTCATGCTCTAACCAAGCCCGAAAAGAACTATACTCTATTGGAGAAGCTCGCTTACGCCTTGGTGGCCTTGGTGACCTCAGTAAGGAAACTTCGTCCTTACTTCCATGCTCATTCAACAGCAGTGGTGACAGACCAACCCCTCCGTCAATTCTTACAAAAGGTCGGATGTTTTTGGAAGGCTGGTTCTATGGGCCCTAGAGCTTATCCAGTTTGATTTAAAATATAAGTCTAGGACCGCGATAAAAGCTCAGGCACTAGTAGACTTTGTAGCCGAGCTCTCAGTACCTTCAGATCAGACAACCTCTACGGTAAGAGATGTTACTCTTGAGAGGACTCCAGAATCTGACAACTGGCCAGAGGGCTACGAGTCATGGACTCTCTACACTGACGGAGCTTCCGGGTAGTCTGGGGGAGGAGCGGGCATAGTTCTCATCTACCCAGAAGGAACTGAGTGCTGCCACTGTTTCAGGTTTGAATTTAAAGTCACGAACAATGAGGCAGAGTACGAAGCCCTGCTAGCTAGAATAAAGGCAGCCATAGAACTCGGGGTTGATTACCTGAATATCAAAAGCGACTCTTCACTCATGGTCAACCAAGTCTCCGGGGAATATCAGGCAAATGGGGATAATATGATCGCGTACCTGAAATTGGTTCAGCAACTTAAAAGCAGGTTTAAGGGATTCAGAATCGAGCAGATACCTCGACAGCAAAATCATTGGGCTGACGTCCTTGCTAAGATATCTGCATATAGTGGCCAGACCCTACCTCACAGAGCCCCTCTTCAAATAATCCCCCTACCTAGCATTATGACAGGTAAGAAAGCTTATACCTTGGACCACAACCATGCTGGATGGATCCAATAGTGGAGTATCTACAAGACGGGCAACTCCCTAGAGAGCCCGACCAAGCTAAGAGGGTTAAAAGGCTCTCGGTCCGGTATTGTATGGTGGATGGGCATTTATACCGAAAGGGGAAATCCCTTCCCCTGCACCGATGTCTACACCCTGAAGATGCCAAGTGGGCTTAGAGAGAGGTTCATTCTGGGGAATGCGGGAACCATATAGGTGGAGACGCCTTGGCATATCAGGTTCTCCGCATGGGGTATTATTGGCCGACCATCCATCAAGATGCTAAGAACTTGGTGCAAACTTACGAGGCATGCCAGAAGGCCGTAAACTTGAGTCACCTCCCTCCGGAGCGCTTGTCGTCCCTTAGCTTGCCATACCCCTTTGCTATGTGGGGAGTCGATTTGATTGGACCGCTTTCTACAACTCCAGGACATGCCAAGCACGCTATCGTAGCGATTGACTACTTCACAAGATGGGTTGAAGCCGGACCACTCTCTCAGATATCATAAGAGAACACAACAAGGTTCATCAAGACCAATGTAGTTTGCAGGTTCAGAACCCCTTTTGCCATAATAACCGACCTCAGAAAACAGTTCGATAATGGCTGATTCAGGGATTTCTGTGAAGAATTGGGAATCGACCTTCGGTTTGCTTCGGTAGCCCACCCTTAGACCAATGGTTTGGTGGAATCCATGAACAAAACCATTAAGAAATTGTTAAAGAAAAAGCTACAGCGGAAGAAAGGTAGATGGGTAGAAGAGCTTCCCGAGGTTCTCTAGGCTTACCGTACTACAAGGAGAATAACTACCGGGGAAACGCCCTACTCGCTGGCCTTCGGGGTTGAAATAGTCCTACCTATAGAGCACAAGTTGACCTCCTTTAGAGTCTAATGATTAGAACCAGGGAGCAATGAAAGAAAGCTCCGAGCTAGCTTGGACCTCCTGGAGGAAAAGCAATATCGAATAGCTGAGAAGATAACGATCTACCAAAGCAGGATTGCCAGGTACTTCAATAGGAGGGTTAAAGCCCAAGGCTTCAAAGAAGGGGATCTAGTCCTCAGGAAAGTAATGTTGAACACTAGAAAGAGGTCAGATGGGGTCCTAGGGCTCAACTGGGAATGACCATACCTAATAAAGATGGTGATATGTAATGAGGCTTACAAGCTCGATGATATGAATGGCCGACTCATCGACCATACTTGGAATGCAGATCACCTAAGAAAATTCTACCATTGAACAGGGGACTCAGGAGCAAGCGACCTCCGACTAGCTTCTTTTATTTTTTCGACAATAATGTACTCCACATCCATATCAATAAAGCCTGTTTTTCTTGTTTACTCCTTCATCAACTATGTCCTATAATGATTTGGGTATACATGGAAAGTTCGACATTATCCCCTTAATACCAGGGGTAAGCTGGGAAAGCCCCCCCGCCACTCCTGATGCCTCGGATGGGCACTACCCCCTGCCAAGAAGGGTCTAAGTGTAAGAGCATAGTTGCCATCCAGATCTTGATACCAGGAAATAGCTAGATAGCCCTCCTGATGCCTTGGTCGGGCTACCACCCTCAATAAGGATCTGAGTGTAAGAGCATAGTTGTCATCCAGATCTCGAGACCAAAAAATAGCTAGATAGCCTTCCTGATGCCTTGGTCGGGCTACCACCCTCAAGAAGGATCTGAGTGTAAGAGCATAGTTGCCATCCAGATCTTGATACCAGGAAATAGCTAGATAGCCCTCTTGATGCCTTGGTCGGGCTACCACTCCCTCCAGGAAGGAATCGAGCTTGAAAGAGCGGAAGCCCTTCTGATCTCGAGCCTAAGAAGGTGCTAAATAATTCTTTACTTAATGTTCTACTCGGGATACAACCCTCCAAAGGGGCTCGGGGATGGAGGGCTCGATTTTCTTAAGCTCTAAATATTCCGGTTATTGATGTTCACTATTTTTTCCTTGATACGTGGTCACTCACTATGACAGGCCTACAATCCAACAAAGGGACTATCGACTAAGGAAATTGATCTGTGAAACTCGGTGGTCAGGAAGCCTGACGCTAAACAGTTTCCTTATCCTGTTGTTCCCTCAAGATAGTTTGTTTTGCTATAAATGCTGGACATAGAGGGAGATCAAGTAAGTACATGCAAGTCAGAAAAAGAGGTAGATCCAAAATTGAAACTTTATTATTAAATGGGGGAGCCTATTCCCCAATAAGGCTACAGCAAACAGGGAGCCCAATCCCTGATTCCGGGCTACAAAAAAAGAAGAAGAATAAAATGACAGAAGATCAAACAAAGTTGAAGATGAGATGCCCACCCCCTTTTCCGGGCATTCAAAATGGATTACATGGGAGAGAACTCAAGCTTCGTCTTCTTCTTGGGGACCTTCTGCCTCTTCTTCTACAGATTGAACCTCGCCCCATACTCCCCTCTCCGGTCGTATCTCGTCCTGATTAGTTGCATCCACCTTTTCCACCTCCTCCTGGGGATCCGACTAAGCTGTTTCGGGGTCAACAGGATCCTCATCCACGATTTTATTGATCACCGCTATAACTTCAGACGGTATGGCTACATCAAGAAGGCTGGCCGTTGACTCAGGCATGTTCCCACCTTCTGTTGACTCCTCTTCTGAGAGCATTGCGGGGGGGGGGGGGGGTCTCCGGCTTCAGTAAAGCTTCCAACTAGCTCCTCGGTTTGAACCCTCTTCGAGGATTCACCAGGACCAGATGCTTGGAAGGCTGGAACATGAGGAGGCAGATCTGGCACCTCCAACTGCTTCCCAGCTCCCTTCCTAGAATGACCAGCTCTATCATTTTCGGGGCGAGACATCTCCACATCCCGTGACATGACCTCTTCTCTATCCCAGTCGATGATGCCAGAGAGATCGAATGGGGGAGGAAGGGCCTCTACAACCTAATAGGAGGCATAGAAGTACCTCTCGTTAAAAGAAGCCTCTACCTCGGCCTGGAGCTGGGTAATTTAAACCTGTAAAATCTGGTTCTTGACATCCAGGGCCTTCACCTCTCCCTTCCAGTCATCCCGCTGGCTAGCCCGCTGTTTCGACCGGAGAGTTTCCTGATCAAAAGCCTGCTTCAACCTCTCATGGTCGTATTGAAGCTCAGCTAGCTATGTTTCCATTCTCTGTTGGCTAAAGGTCATCTCCTGGACCAGGGTTTGAGCCCGCGTAAGCAACCCCATGACTCGCTCAGCTTCAGCCTCAGTCTTGGCTGCCCGATCATGGAGGAAGGCTACATGATGCCCCATGGCCACCTGAAACTTGAAAGCCTGCAAAGGAAAATCATGTTAGAAAATGACAAATCAAGCAGCTGAATGAAGAAGTAAAATCGACAATTACCTCGGCTAGAAGGGCGAACCCTTTGGTGATCATGATGTCCACGGGCATCGCGGTCATCCTAGAAAGCCCCTACCTATACAGGATGCAACAAATTGCTTCAGGACCTCATCATGACCCGCCAAGCTCAATTGCTGGAGGGGGCGAGAAGGGACAACCTTAGGAATATCAGTATCGGACTCCCTGGGAACCTCGACTGCCCGAGATACAACCGGATCAGCAGAGAGGGATAATACGACTCGGGGAGCATCGGTTGAAGTAGAGACTACTGTTGAGGGGGAATGAATGGACTTATTGGCGACTTGGGAGGCAGGCCCTCCTCGGCTTAGAGCCTTCGCCGTCCGAGATGCAAGAAGAGCCATCTTGGACTTCACTTGGGAATGAGAAGACTAAGGAACGAGCTGTGCAGCTACCTTAGTGGTTGACCCCACCTTCTTCGGAACAGCCGAGAGAGCTCCCGGGGATGATCTGGAAGGAGGATGAGGGATCTCAGCTTGCCGGGCTTCGTGAGAAGCAGGAGCAACAACAAACACTGTTAAAAAAAAAGGATCAAGATCATCAGAATTGAACCACCCAACAAATTAAAGGTAGGATAGAGCGAGATACTTACGAGGAGTAGCACCGTAGATCCGCGGGTACTTGTTCACTCCGTAGGGATCGAAGGGGTTAGCGGTTGGAAACTTCAGATATAAGTAATTTTGAGCCATGATGGTCTTCAGCACGGCTTCAGACTCAGCGGGCAAGGAACCCCGACCCCATGAGGGTTTGTCACTAAAGGCACTGGGAACCTCGAGCTCATGCCCACCGACGAAAAAAGAGCTCCCTCAGTCTCCCCCTGCCAATACCCATTCCTCTTTCCAAGCGGGGTCCTTCTTTGAAGCCCCAAGGATGATAAAGTTAAGTCTATTCTTGGCCTTGGCATAGAATTGGCCTCTTGGAGCCCCAACCATGCTATCTATCTGGAAAAGAAAGGTGAGCTCCTTAGCCCCGGGCTCCCTGGTTACGTTGCTCATCTCGCATTGCTCCCTCCATAATACAAGAAAGCTGACTAGATACCTCCAGAAGTCGGGCGTCAGTTGAAGCGAAGCGGGTTAAAGGGCATTGAGAGCCCACCAAAGGGTAGGGTGAAGAGGGAGCCTTACCCCGCTTTCAAAAGTTACGACATGGATAGGGAGTACGCCTTTGGGCGGGCTAAAAACGTCGTAATTTCGGTGGGGGACAGTGAGGGAAACAGTGTCAGGAATACCGTACTTATCCCAAAGACGGCTAATCGACTGAGGGTCAACGGTAGAGTCAGGGATGACCCTGGGTTCGAAAGGAAGAGCCACCACTGAAGGAAGCTCCGCCACTGTGACCTGAGCCCTCCCGACTGCGTCAACTCTCTCCCCGACATCAGAGTCTTCGTCGACTAGGTTCAGAGGATTGTCAGGCTGGTTAAAAAAGCAGTGCCAATAGAGACGTTCCTGCTAGAACAACGGCGCTGGCGGAGCCGGGAAGATTCCTCCTCGCTCGAAATTCCTCACACCCGCTTAGGAGGAGCTAGGTTAGGGCCTCCAGTGCTCTCAACCAAGGCATCAACACTATCTGTGGAAGTCGATATTAATGGGTAAGAGATGTGTGAAAGCAAGCAGGGACACCGGCAGAGAAAGCAGGGAAGAAGAAATTTAAAAATTTGGGATTTGAGAAAGTATGAAGAAAGTAATGGTAAGGCCGGGTTTAAATAGAGGATTAACTGTAATATCCTCGGAAAGATCACCTGGAGCCGTATTGCATCCGTCTTTCTTTGAATAACACACAGTTTCAAATTCAAATATTGAGTAATTAATGAGAAGATTTCGCTCTCATTAATTATCTTTATGGCGGAAAACTTTCTCAATTAAACAAGGAATCTGACTCCAACCCCAACTCTACCATCGGTGTTTAAGTCAGAGGGGACTTCTGTTAATAGTGAAATTTGGCCAGGGGTCAAAGAGAAATTTTCCACCCATAATTGATAATCATGAAGCCCGGAAAGATCGTAAAACCACCCCGCAGGAGCAAGGAAGGCCAGCTCGGCTTAAAAAACTACCAGAAAACAAGCCGGACGCGATCAGGACGATTCCCTTACAAGAGTTAGAACCCGAGCTTCTCCAGGCCATCTATCGGGGAACCTCGATTCTGAGGTCGAGCTCCACAACCACCCCGTGAATGCCAGGGGAAGTCTCCAAGCTCAAGAGACATTCAAGAGAAGCCCGCCAACCTCTCGAGAAGCCTGATGTCCTTGCTGGACATAAAGGAAGAATCACGCTTAAATCTACACTACCCCAGCTACCTCTCAGGAAAGTCTACAAGAGCACCTCAAGCCCCCAAGGGTCAGGGAAAATCCATCTTAAGCGTCTAAGAATAGAGTCGGAGCAGGGATCTACCTCTCACTACGGAGCAACATGCAGCTAATAGGGTGACCTCCATGAAAATTCATGACACGAGTGCACACAAGATCATCTCCACGTAATATTTACATGCACTTCAAGAGTTTGATTCAAAAAAGGGAACAAACTTATCTTCGTCAACGATATCATCAAATCCCGTAACAATTTAAATTCAAATGACCAATCCCGCTCGATAAAGAGGGAATAGATTCATGGGATCATGGTGAAATATTTGCCAACTAAAAACCTACTTGGACGATATAAATATGTGAGGCCAAGCATGGTAGAGAGATGAGATGAAAACAGAAAAAAAAACATCCATAGACTGAGATATACATAGAAAAAGATAGATAGAGACAGAGGGAAGAGAGAAAGAAGAGGAGAATGCCTAAATTATGTATTCAGAACACGGCCACCTTCGTTTCCACTATTCGACCGGCACAGAGTTGCCACCACCCCCCATCTTAGAGAGACTGTGAGCATATGAGAGAGCGATTTGTATTTTAAAGCAATATATCAATAATAAAAGCTTTCATTTACTGTTATTATGATCCAGCTTCTCATCTATCTCTTTAACAGTTCGGGAACCAACGGTACCGACCTCGGCCACCACTTTCGCGGTAGTGGTCTCGAGGGTGTTAACAGGAATTTCTCATCCCGAGCAAATTTCTCGTCAACACTTTCTGGCGCCGTCTGTGGGAAACCTCTCACATCACTATCTTTTTACATTCAAAAAGTTTGTTATTTCATAGTAATCATGAGGCGCCGCTCCTCACAAGGACAGTAGGGCACCTCGGGACAACCTTCTGTTACATCGACACGAAAGGTCCCGAGGAAAGGGAGAAAATCCAGGCTCCATAGTCAGGTTCCTACCCAACCAGCCACTGTGCGGGCTCTGGAACCGCCGGTTCTAGACCAATTTTCTTTTATTATCATTATTTTAAAAAAAATTGTGAATTTTTTTTAAAACAACCGTTGGGCCTAACAATTGTTTTTTTTTAAAAAAATAATCCAATAAATACCCCTAAATTCATTTCTTTTCACATCAATTTTCTCTCAACTCTCTCTCAATCCTCCTAATTTTCTTCAGTTATCTCTCAGTTAGTCAATTTGTTTATATTTATTGTATTGCAATTATTTTTTAAAATCAATTCAAAATCATTGTCAACAATTTTTTAAAATTTATTTCCAAAAAAAAAATTCAAGTTTATTTCCACCCATTTATTTTAAATTTTTTCAAGAGTTTTATTACAAATCATTGTCAACAATTTTTTAAACTTTATTTTCAAGAAATTCTGCAAATTTAATTCCACCCATTTATTTTAATTTTTTTCAAGAGTTTTTTTACAAATCATTTTTTTTAAATAGCAAGTGGAAGTTGAAGTGGAAGTGGAAGTGCAGCAGGAGACGCTCCAGTTCCACCAAGGCATTCCGTTTCCATGACCAGTAAGAGTCGTATGTAGGAGCCGGTTCCGATCCAATCGGATAATATCGGTTTTGATGACACCGCTTACCATGAGTTCCTGCAACAATAAGACTATATTGAATTCCTAAAATATCCAGCAAATCCAAATTTCCCTTTAATAATTTATGAATTCAATGCTAGCCAGCCTAACCCTAGCGGCCTAGCGGCCTTAGCCCCGGCAATATGACAAGCCAATCAGAAAATATGTCCGATTTCTCTCAATTTCTAGAATTTGAAGGCCCACATATTGAAGAGGTCTTAGAGAAGGAAAAGAAGTACAAATCTGATCTCTTCATTCTCCCATGAAGAAAGTTACGAAAGAGGATGGAACGTGTTGGGCGGTGTGCAATTACTTCCCTAAAGAATTTAAATGGACTAAATCTAGAGGATACAGACATATAGGACGCATATTACGACGCGTCATTCAGTAGAACATGTCAGGGCAAGTACACAATCTCAAATTTCCAGGTTTGCTACCCTTAACACTCAATTTTTAAATATAGTGAGAATGATTAGTTATAATGGTAGCTGTAAAACATTTACCTTTTAGTTTTGATGAAAATGTTGGTTTTCTTAAATATTGTCATAAAGCATTAAATCCTATTACATATTGTGTTCCTAGAACCACTCTCACACGTATAATGTATGATATTTATAAAAATGAAAAAATATTTTGAAAAAATATTTTGAGAACTATAAAGGTCGTGTTTCCGTATGTGTCGACATATGGACTGACCATTGGTGATCACATTCATACTTGGGTGTAACTTGTCATTATATGGATAAATCATGGACAATACAAAAAAGATTTTTTGCATTTAGAGTTTTTGATGACTTACATACTGCTGATAATAATTATAAAACTGTGAAAATGATTTTTGAAGAGTGCAAAATTGAAAGCAAAATTTTTTCAATTGGTTTTGATAATGCTTCTGCCAATACGACAACTATTCCTGCGTTAATTGAATTATGCAAGTCTTATTTTAATAGTTAATGTTTTCATCAAATATGTGTTTGCCATGTTTTAAATTTATTTGTTAAAAAAGGTTTGGAAATTCTTCAAACATTTATTAAACCCATTTAGGATACCCTCTCTTATTTGTGGAAACATCCTAATGATATGAAAACATGAGTAAGATTTTGTATGCAGGCAGGTAGACATCCCATTAGATTTTCTCGTGATGTTCCAACAAATTGGAACTCTACTTATAAATTGCTTTGTGAAAGTTATGATTATAGGGATTTATTAGTTTCTTTTATACAATAGAATGTTAGTCAAATCAATCTTTATACACACCATTGGGATAATTGTACAAAAAATTGTAATTTGTTAAAAGTTTTTAATATTGCTACTAACAATTTGTCTGATATTTATTATCCTACTACTTAATTATTTATTATTGAGAGTTGCAATATTACTGGTGCATTTACTGATTGTTCATTTGATATACAATTAGAGACATGCATTGAAGCTATGAAAAAAAATGGTTAGACTATTATAGGGAATTTCCAACTATTTACTTGCTTGCATTGTGTTTTAACCCACGTTGTAAAATAGAAAATTTGACAGATTGTTTAACTCTTTATTATGAATGTTTAGGTATAGATGTAGATATTAATACTTATTGTTCTACAATTAAAACATTATTTTATCAGTTATATGATGAATATCGTAGAATTTTTGGTTCATCATTAAACATTAGTGTTCCACAAACTGAAAATGTCTCCCAAACTCGATCTTCTGAAGTGTTGGGCCAGGGTTTGCACTGTTATCCCAAAATATCAAAAGATCACGAGGTTCTTTTTCTTCTCCATCAAGTTCGGTTTCATATTCTGAGATTGAAACGTATCACAAAACCAATTTTGAGTTTATAGGAGATGGTGATGTGGATCAATTTGATATTCTACATTGGTGGAAGGAGCATCAAAAGCGCTTCCCAATCTTATCTATAATAGCCAAACAGATTCTTGCAACACTGGTTCTACAATGGCTGTGTAAATGTTTTGGACCCAATTCAAGTCCAAGTATGAAGTATGTGTTGATGATTGGACAAAGGCAGAATACAGACAACCAGAAATCGAGCAAGAAACACTATACGATTTCTTCGATGATGACCACTCCACTGAAACGGAAGACAACGATTAGTTACAGACTTACAGATGTAAAAGACAATAAAATGTAAAAGAACTACATGATCTTTGATTTCTTTAAACCCCAAGAGGATACGTAGGCAGCTTAATTGTTATACAAATTAAGTACAAGACCAATTTTAATTTTTTAGTTTTATACTTTTATTTCAATTTATGTATTTAGTTTTTTATTTTATTTTATTTTAATTTCGGCTTAAGTAATAAAATTCATTTACAATTTCACATTATTACATGTGTTATGTTTTGTTAATATATATATATATATATTTATAGTAAAAAAAAAGGAACCAAACCGGACGAACCGTTGGAACCGGAACCGAACCGGAACCTTGGGCATGACTAGCCATAGCTGCTACTGATTGTCAAGATAAGGGCACAAAACTTTTTAGCGAGGTTGAAACTTTGTCTAATTTCAGTTTAGATATAATGAATTTCATGGACATGCTTTCTTCTTGATCAAGTATGTGCTGATTTCTTATTAAAAAAAATATTGATTTGATTCTCAGCTGTTAATGTTAGTTATTATAGTTCAGTTATTAAAACTACGTTAATGTTAATTGTTATAGTTAATTAATTAATTAAATAAATAAGGGATATTAAGATTTTTCGTCCCTCTAGTTTACGTTTATCTGGATTTAGTCCACTAATTTTTTAAATTACTAATAAGGGTGGACATGGGTCGGGTCGGGTCGGTTCGGTTCGGTTCGGTTTTGACTAAAGCCGTATTGACCCAACTTATATTCGGTTTTTAAAAATATGAATCGATTCGACCCATTTTGGAACCAAAACCGAATTGACCCGAACACTCTTATCTCGGTTCGGTTCAGTTCGGTTCAGTTCGGGTCAATTCGGTGTTGGGCCTATTGGGCCTCTATTTTTTTTTTAAATTTCTTCTTTTTTTTTTAATCTTTTTATAGATATGATTGTAATTGGACCTATTAGGCTTCATTTCTATCAACATAATCAACATATAAATAAAAATATAATCCAAATCAATCAAAATAAATTATAGCAGACATTTTTGTCCATATAATCAACATATATATAAAAATATAGTCCAAATCAATCAAATACTAATAGTATAGTCATTTGTGCCCACACAATCAACATATAAGTAAAAATACAATCCAAATCAATCAAAATACTAAATAGCAGTCCAGAAATTTAATCCACAAAACATCAATTACATAGAATTATAGAAATCCAAAATGCAATATAATAAAACAAAACACAATCATTCAAATGTTATCCTTGTGTAGTTGTGTTTGTTCCGCTTAAAATCTTCTTTTGTAATTCTGTAAATAGAGAAAATATAATTGACTAATATAAGAAAAAAAGCTAGTATAAGTAGAGAAAATATTTGCAACTGCGAAGCAAAATTCTTACCATCATTTCTCCTCAATTTTCATTCATTGTTGTACTTATTAATCCACTTTCATGCTCTAAATTAAGACAATAAAAAATAATCAGCTAACTAACTAAATAATAATGAATACATTTGAAAAAAACAAACAAACTTTCTAGCTTATAATCATGAATTACCTGTTTCAACATTAGTATAATGTTCTAACATTTGAACTGAATTATCATCATTTTTAGCATGCTCTTCTACAACACACGGTTCAGCAATAGGGCAAGAAGCCAACAACCAATTTTCTGTCAAAATTAAGCCCTCAACTATTTTAGGAGTCAATGAACTCCTAAATGGATCAAGTATATGTCCTCCTGTGCTAAATGCGGACTCGGAAGCCACAGTTGAAATCGACATTGAAAAAACATCATTTGCAATCATTGACAAAATAGGAAATTTCTTTGAACAATTCTTCCACCAAGCCAAAAGATCGAACTTGTCATTTAGTTTCTCACAAGCTTCTAAACTTTTCTTTCTCATAAAAAGTTTCATTCACACCACTTCCATAAAAGGACATACCATCATTTGACGTCACACACACCACCATAAGTTTAACATAACAGTCTTACAATTCTACCAACGTTACTCTCAAACTAGAAAGCATCAATTGAGATTATTGTACACCAAAAAATGCATCAAAACGCCACTTCAGATAAGCTAATTTGTACCTTGGGTCAAGAACAACAACAATTATCAAAAAATTGTTGGTTTTATCTAAACCCTTCCAATACTTGTCAAATTACAGCTTCTAGGGATGACAATGGGGTGGGTTCGGGGCGGGGTGGCCTTCCCCACACCCCACCCCACCCCATTTATTTTTTGAAAACCTATCCCCTCATAAACCCCCACCTTAGATGGTGCAGGTTGGGGGGGTGGGGCGGGGCGGGGTATAACTGGGAGTGCTTTCCCTATTCCCACCCATTTACCCAATTTATAATTTTTTTATTTATTAAAATTACAAATATATAACCATTGAATATGATAAAATATATAAAGTAGTAAATAATTCGATGAAACTATTAAAAAAACATCTCGTAAATATAATTCTCACAAGTAAATTCAATAATTCTCAAACATAAACATAAATTATGAAGTCAAAATGTTCGAAATTCGTAACACTAATCATCTAATAGTTGCATCTATTTCTCTCGTTCTCTCTTCGTAATATAACCTTCGTCTAGCATCTCCTCAAAATGTTGACACCCACTCATATGGTTCCTGGAACATTCCAAACCAATAAAAAAAATTGTATTCAAATTGATTTGAATATCAATAACTTAATTTGATTTAATATGCATGATTTATTTTACCTCATTAAAATATGGTTCTTCAAGACATGTGGAACGCTCAGTTGTAGTAGAAAGACATGAAGCTAATCATAAGATAAAAAACTTACTGTATTTGAGGTTGAAACTTGAATGGTGAACTTTGAGTTGTTTGAAGAATAAAGACTTAGAGTTGAAGTTAGCGGCTAGGGTTTTTTTTAATAGTATTTTGTTTTGTCACTTCATGTTAAATAACGGCAAAGAGATGTAAAGTTAGGGTTAATGTATTTATATATATTTCCTTTTTTTAGACATTTTTATTTTCTTTGAAACTACGTAGTTTAACTAAATATTATTTTAAGCGGGGCGCGGCGGGGTGGGGAGTATAAAACTCATCCCCATCCCATACCCATTACGGGTTAGACTATCTATCCCCATCCCCGCCCCATCTCTACTAAATTGAAACCCATCCCCACCTAAAAGTGCGGGTCCCCACGGGGCTCTATCCCCGCGGGTAATTTTGCCATCCCTATCAACTTCATACTTATAGCCATTGTACTCACAAGTGGATCCCTCTCAGTGCTCAATGATGTTAATTGATTAAAAATAGTGCACAAAGTCTTAAAATATATATTAGAAGTCATATGCAATGAAGCACTAAAATCTAAGGTAATATCGTAAAAAGTTGATAAAAAACTAATAAACACCGTAGTATTTGATCGAAACGATTTATATATCTATTTGAGGTCCCCATTACCTATCTTTTGTTCTCATTTTCGAGAATATTTTGGTATTTAATGTGTTTGTAAGCCTTGTGTAGGTACAAGTTCCCTACGAAAGGTATTTGAGCTTAATTGAAGAGTTTTGGAGGTTAGATGGGATGAAATGGAAATGGACTATGCAGAACACCCAAATTTCGGGGTCCATATCTCCCTCCTCAAAGTGAACTGGGTTTCGTACCACCTATTTTTAGAAAGCCCCAGAAGTCTTCTTTCCAACGGTTTTTACATATCACAATTCCGGGTTTTCGAGAGGGAGATATGTTTGTTCTCGTAACGGTGCGTAAGGTTGGAAACACGACAGTGGCTGAGAGCTTTATACAGAACACCCAAATTTCGGGGACCATATCTTCCTCCTCAAATCGAACTAAATTTTCCATTACCACTTTTCAGAAATACCCGGATGTCTTATTTCTAACACATTTTACGGATTGTGATTTCGGGTTTTTTAGAGGACGTTATGGCCATTTCCGTAACAGTGCGAGCTGTTGGAAAATACTGGCGCTAGTGAAGCGCCACCGACCAGAGCACCCTCACCAGCGTAAAATACCAGTAGGTTGGCATTGGTGATGCGATGGTCGACCAGCGCACCCCTCACCAGCTCGGGTGCCCAGATTTGCCATTTTCAGCCCGTTTTTTAGGGGGCAATCTTGTCTTTTCATACACAATTCTTGCCCTAACCTCTCAACACTATAAATACCCTCTTTTCTCTTCATTTTGGAGACTTCTCTTCCACATTTCTCCCCCCAAACACAGCTCGCACACCCCAAAACCGAACCTCTCTCCATCTTCTTCATCTCTTCCATCTTCTTCACCAAATAAGTGAGTGATTCAAGCTCCCATGGAGGTTTTTCCTCCATGGGAGCTCACCATACACCTCTACAACCCCTTTATACATATCATCCACCCAATTGAGAGTAGATTTTAAGTATATAGGAGAGATCTTTGACCATAAACAAGCCAAGCATGGAAAATAGCTCTATGAGGAGTTTTCTCCAAGGGTTGTTTCTATTTACTCATTCTCTTTGTATTTCTTGTTTTCTTAATTGTGTAACCCCGAATTGGGAATTTATAAACCTTTCACATGTGCTATATATGTATTTTTGTACTTAAATTCATTTGGGTTTTGTTTTGCACTTGGAATTATATGTTTTAATGCTCTTATTATGATATGTATGTGTATGAATGGTTTGAAATTGATATGTATGCATGATTGGGATTAGGAGTAGAGTAATTTAATGTAGGAGTAGATTAATTTAGTTTTCCATGATTTTTTGTATGTTAATAGATGACTAAAATGCCATATATTGATGATTTGAGTGATTGGGGATTTTTTCCCCCAAAGAGTGGAAAAGGCTAGTTCATGCATTTAGGTTCTAAATTGGCTTTGGTTCATTTTCTTGCACTTAATGGGTCTTTTTAGGACACAATTTCCCTTCCTTAGTCGGATTGGGTGGTGAATTGGTTTAGGGATAATTCCTAAATCAAGAGGATGAACCCTTAATTCATATTGAATGTACTTAATGTCTTAGTAATTGCATTGATGCACATTAGTGTTAGGTGAGCATATTTTCCATTCATATGCATCCATCTTAGGGAGTCTAGAGAGATTAAAAGAGAGCTCTCTCTTGTTGAGGGGGTTGTGCATTCATGAGATTGGAGAACGCCGTGGTCGTTCAGTGGTGAGGATAACTCGGATTGACACCCGAGAAGACCCGATGTTCGATTCCCGGTTATGGATGATGGGTCTCTTTTCTATCTATTTTGTATTTCTTTCCTTGTATGTTTGTCTCTTTTTCGATGTGTACTCTCATTCATTAGGAATTTGATATAAACCTAGTATTGTTGCCTATTTCGTTGCATATGATTGTTATTGGTTGAGTGGCCCTTCGGAATGCTTAAAGCATTGAGTGGTTAGCCACCCCTTCATTGAACCTAGGTTGTGTGAGATGGACCGAGAGGTGAAGCACTCAACGTGCATTTAGTAGATTGGCCACTACATGTAGAGTCTGTGTGCGGTTTTGCACGTATTGTCGCTACATGTGTCTCATTATTCTTAATGAATCGAGTGCAGTTCGGGCAACCATCGAGAGATAGGTTGTTGGTGCATTTCGGTATAGTCGATTGTCGCTGGAGTGAGGGCAATTGGTGAGGATTAAGTGAGCACGACATTCATCTTTGACTATGCATTTTTGTATGAAATTGTGTGATTGCTATGGTGGAGTCATTTGCTTAGTGTAACCATTTATATTCCAGATCACTACATTCTATCCTATCATTGTACATATTGTTTATTTATGTATTTTGTTAGGTTAGTTTAACATTTACTTTTCAACATATTCTTTCGCATACGCAATACACGAGTCCGCTCGGAGTGTTGTAATAATAGCTAGAACTAGAGACGATCGGTGAATCTCACCTCCTTGTGGAACGATCCTTGCTTGCCACTGTGCTAGTCTCTGTGACTCGCACGCTTGCGAGGCTGAACTTAAATGTTTATATTTGACGACACTGTAACGGCGTGTCGGTCAAATTGGCGCCGCTGCCGGGGAGGTAGCACATTCATTGATTGTTGATAGTTTTAGCTTCCATTTTACTGGTTTTTATTGCTTTGCGGAGTAGATTGTTATGTTGAAAAGAAGCACTGCTCTTACTCATGTCTTTCATTGTGTGCACGACGGTGTTTAGGCTAGGTTTGAGAGGTGTTGGTCGTGTTTTTTTTTTCTTATTTTTGTTTAAAGCATATGCATTTGATTGTTTTTGAGTTTTGCTTGTACAAGGAACAAAAATTTTCAGGTTTAATGGATTGCACGACTCATGAGGACCAGGTGTGCGCCTATCACACAACAACAACTCTCCAAGTAAAACGGCAGTGCCACAAAGGCCACGTGGCTGCAGCCACAAGAGGTATTCTCTAAATTTGGTGCTTTAATTTAGGTGCTTGTAGAGTAGTTGTCGACTTAGGCAATAATCACCCATGCGCTTAATGATAGGAATGCTATGTTTTGTCTTAGCTCCCGAATCTTACTAAGCGTCGTCCATATTTAATGAGTGGAGCAACGTTGAGGACAATGTTGAGTTTAGGTTTGAGGGTGTAGACTCGTTTCTTTTTATTTTTGTTTAGATCTAAGAGTGGATTTGTGTTGTGCTTAGATCTTAGAGTGTTTGTTTTAGTCAATTTTCAAATCTCTGCACAAATCGAACATTTTTTTAAAATCTTGGAATTCTAGTCCATTTTTGTTAAGTTGTTTTCTTGGTGTGCCGGCAGAGACATGCATTGTATGCTTTTAGCTCCGTGCATCACTTAAATTTGCTTGTACAGTGTCAATCTTTTGATGTTGAGGTGGATAGAACTCTTTGCTTGTTTAGCTTAGGAAAATAGTGTAGACCACCCGTGAGCTACACTTAAGCCTAAAAAGCGAAATTTGTGGGTTTTGTTTCTACTCTTTAAACACTTTTTTATTTTGTTTTTAACTGTGATCTCATCGTACTTCAAATTTGCATTGATTACCATAGAACTTTATTATGTGGATTGCTTGTTGAGATTTGTATTCCCTTGTTAGATGGACTTTTAGAAGTGATTTTGGACTTGAGTATGTTCTTAAACTCCAAAAATATACCCCAAACACTCTCATGTCCCTATATGTGCTTATATTGTAAAATTTGAGGACAAAAACTAAACCTCCATACACCAACATAACCCAAACACAAGCCATACCCTAGTTATTGATCATGTTAAGGTGTATAGCTTTAGAGAAGTTGTATTATCTTCTAAATTTTGTAGAAATGTGTACTTAGGAAAATATGTGTATATGTGCAAAGGCAAAGGCTTATAAAAAAAAAAGGAAAAAGAAAAAGAAAAAGAAAATAGGTGTGAATTATAAACACTTAAGCCTTCAATTCTTTAAATGTAAAGCTACTCAGCAATTTGAGTACAGGTGTAGCACAACTGTGCAATGTAAAGTTTAGTGCATAGTCACTTATGTTGTAATGTGTTTTAGAGCGTACTAATGTATTATAATGTAATAACACCTTGGCATGGTTAGTGACTTTATCCTTCCCACTCCTACCATATCTTCCATCCCATACACCACCACGAATCACCTTGGCCTCAAATACAAGTAAGGGAAAGTCCATTTGATCTCTTAGGAAGTCTATATTGGAAATATGAATTGATGCATGCTCTTTCCACGTTCATGGTTTTTCAATTCCTTCCATGAGATCTATTTTCAGAAAAAATGTGCTTTCATTGAAAATATTCATGTGCAATTATATTTGATTCCATGAACGTAACTTTCAAATTGCATGTGTTTTCTAGAGAGTGATCGCCTAGGTTCTGAGTGGAAAAATTTGACTGAAATCCGGTAAGGATTAGAGTCGAGACGAATTTTATCTTGAGCATTCAAGTGTAGTTGTTTTGTAAACCGAAAACATCATAAGTATTGACATACTTGCATTGTGTGAAGCATTGTTATTGATTGGTATATTTGAGATACTAGCATGCATGTGTTGTCTTTATGTGGTATGTTTGGATTGCATCTCAACTTTCTTGCAGAGTAATACGTTTGTGGGTGTTCGTATCTGTAAGCCCTTAGAAGATAAAACTTCTCCATCTAGGGATCGCCTAGTGGTTGAAAGGCTTGTGGCATATGATAAGTGTATTCGTGTTTCCTACGAAAATGGACTAGCCTAGCTTAGTTTTTAATTATGTTTATTTTGTTTGATTGTTTTACGTTTTAGTTTTTCTCGAGGACGAGCAAAAAATAGGTTTGAGGGTATTGATCTGAACGATTTATATACCTATTTGAGGTCCCCATTACCTATCTTTTGTTCCCATTTTCGAGCATATTTTGGTATTTAATGTGTTTGTAAGTCTTGTGTTGGTACAAGTTCCATACAGAAGGTATTTGAGCTTAATTGAAGAGTTTTGGAGGTTAGATGTGCTGAAATGGAAATGGACTGTTCAAAACACCCAAATTTCGGGGTCCATATCTCCCTCCTCAAAGTGAAATGGGTTTCGTACCACCTATTTTTAGAAATTCCTAGAAGTCTTCTTTCCAGCGGTTTTTAAGGATCACAATTCCGGGTTTTCTAGAGGGAGATATGTTTTTTTCTCGTAATGGTGCGCAAGGCTGGAAACACAACAGCTGTTGAGAGCTTTATACAAAACATCCAAATTTTGGGGATCATATCTTCCTCCTTAGATCGAACTATATTTTCCTTTACCACTTTTCGAAAAGCCCCAGATGTCTTCTTTCTAACACATTTTACAGATCGTGAATCTGGGTTTTCTAGAGAACGTTATGGCCATTTCCATAACGGTGTGGCCTGCTGAAAAATACTGGCGCTGGTGAAGCGCCACTCGACCAGCGCACCCTCGCCAACGCAAAATACCAGTAGGTTGGTGCTGGTGAAGCGCTGATCGACCAACACACCCATTTACCAGCGCACGTGCCCAGATTTGCCATTTTCAGTCCGATTTTTGAGGGGGCAATCTTGTCTTTTCACACCCAATTCTTGCCCTAACCTCTCAACACTATAAATACCCTCTTTTCTCTTCACTTTGGAGACTTCTCTTCCACATCTCTCCCCCCAAACACAGCTCCCACACCCTAAAACCGAACCTCTCTCCATCTTCTTCATCTCTTCTTCATCTCCACCACCCCTTTATACACATCATCCACCCAATTGAGAGTAGATTGCAAGGATATAGGAGAGGTCTTTGACCAAAAATGAGCCAAGCATGGAAAAGAGCTCTATGAGGAGTTTTCTCTAAGGGTTGTTTCTATTTACTCATTCTCTTTGTATTTCTTGTTTTCTTAATTGTGTAACCCCGAATTGGGAATTTGTAAACCTTTCACATGTGCTATATATGTATTTTTGTACTTAAATTCATTTGGGTTTTGTTTTGCTCTTGGAATTATATGTTTTAATGCTCTTATTATGATATGTATGTGTATGAATGGTTTGAAATCGATATGTATGCATGATTGGAATTAGGAGTAGAGTAATTTAATGTAGGAGTAGATTAATTTAGCTTCCCATGATTGTTTGTATGCTAATGGATGACCAAAATGCCATGTATTGATGATTTGAGTGATTGGGGATTTTTTCCCCCAAAGAGTGGAAAAAGCTAGTTCATGCATTTAGGTGCTAAATTGGCTTTGGTTCATTTCCTTGCACTTAATGGGTCTTTTTAGGACACAATTGCCCTTCATTGGCCGGATTGGGTGGTGAATTGGTTTAGGGATAATTTTCAAATAAAGAGGATGAACCCTTAATTCATATTGAATGTATTTAATGTCTTAGTAATTGCATTGATGCACATTAGTGTTAGGTGAGCATATTTTCCATTCATATGCATCCATCTTAGGAAGTCTAGAGAGATTAGGAGAGAGCTATCTCTTGTTGAGGGGGTTGTGCATTCATGGAATTGAAGAACGCCGTAGTCGTCCAGTGGTGAGGATAACTCGGATTGACACCCGAGAAGGTCCTGTGTTCGATTCCCGGTTACGAATGAGGGGTCTCCTTTCTATCTATTTTGTATTTCTTTCCTTGTATCTTTGTCTCTTTTCAATGTGTACTCTCATTCATTAGGAATTTGATATAAACCTAGTATTGTTGCCTATTTCGTTGCATATGCTTGTTATTGGTTGAGTGACCCTTCAAAATGCTTAAAGCCTTGAGTGGTTAGCCAACCCTTCATTGAACCTAGGTTGTGTGTGATGGACCGAGAGGTGAAGCACTCAACGTTCATTTAGTAGATTGGCCACTATGTGTAGAGTCTGCGCGCGGTTTTTCACGTATTGTCGCTACATGTGTCTCATTGTTCTTAATAAACCGAGTGCAGTTCGGGCAACCAACCAGAGATAGGTTGTTGGTGCATTTCGGTATAGTCGATTATCGTTGGAGTGAGGGCAATTGGTAAGGATTAAGTGAGCACGGCATTCATCTTTGACTATGCATGTTTGTATGAAATATGGTGGAGTCATTTGCTTAGTGTAACTATTTACATTCCAGATCACTCCATTCTATCCTATCATTGTACATATTGTTTATTTATGTATTTTGTTAGGTTAGTTTAACATTTACTTTTCAACATATTCTTTCGCATACTCAATACACGAGTCCGCTCGGAGTGTTATAATAATAGCTAGAACTAGAGACGATCGGTGAATCTCACCTCCCTGTGGAACGATCCTTGATTGCTACTGTGCTAGTCTCTGTGACTCGTACGCTTGCGAGACTGAACTTAAATGTTCATATTTGACGACACTGCAACGGCATGTCCGTCAGTATTCTCCCAATCATTAAAAGAGGTAGTCATATCCACTTCTTTTCATTATCACTCTCCCTAAAGTAGTTGACATAGTGGTCATCTTCCTCCTCCATTCGCTCAAATGCTTTTCTAAGTTTCACAGCATTTCCAACATCAAATAAGTGGAATTTCACCATGTAGGAACATCTAACACCACAAAACTATTATTCCCCAACTTCTCATGTTCAACACATTTTTTAAATTGAGCTAGCCTACTAGCAGAAGATTTCACATATTTGACCGCATTGCGAATGGCTATAACCGATTCATGCAAGTCTTTCAACCCATCACTCACTATTAAATTTAAGATGTGTGCACAACATCTTAAATGCAAATATTTACCCTCCAAAATTGCTCCATCCACACACCAACTATTCAATTTTCTAATCATATAACCAATGGCATTTGCATTTGCGGTTGCATTATCCACGGTTATTGTGAATATTTTATCAATACCCCAATCATACAAAACTTTCTCAATACACATTCCAATCGACTCCCCCATATGATTAGTTATTTGACTAAAACTCAAGATTTGTAGCTTCCAATCACAGTCAATAAAATGAGTTGTCACAACCATATAGTTTATATTTTGGATCGATGTCCAGGTGTCCGTGGTTAGACAAACCCTTACTTGACTAGATTTAAAGTACTTCTTCAACTTAATTCTCTCTTCAACATACAACTTATACAGATCTCTTACAATTGTTCTCCTAGATGGAACATCAAACCTAGGATTCATCGCAAACAAAACTTACGAAATCCCCGATTCTCAACAAATATAAATGGCAATTCATCTAGAATAAGCATCTCCGTCAATGCATGTCTACATTCTTTAGCACTTAATCTAGAGGTGGCTAAGGTACTGCCAGTACCCTCCGAATTTGGTTGTTTAGCTAAAGATGTTTGTCTTGGATCATTATTGGGTGGCCGATTTTTTTTGCACCTACTGGTGATATGCCCTATTCATGTTTGTGCTTCCATTGGAACCCGACCCACATGCATATGAATCATCACAATGTTTGCATCTAGCCCTCTTTCTTCCATCTTTAGTGCGGTATTCTTAAAAATACAACCAACATTTTGATTTTTTTTTTGCCTTTCTTACCACCTAACCTTACCTCACTCGTTCCAATCTTTTCTTTTGCAACAGAGCTGAAATTTTCTAATACATCATCTGATTACGAACCTGAATTCTCCTCTGATGAATAGGCCATTTTAAGGTCAATCTCCATCCTTTAATATCAAAGTAAATAATTATATTAGATCATTGATATTCTAAAATCCAAATAAATTGTTCAAAAACTGATCAAAAACAAATCTAAAACTCTCTTAAAAAAAATAAACTGATCTAAACTAGGACATTACAATTAAACAAAAACATTAATAACTCTTCTATACTTAAGCTTATAAAAGTCTTAGCTTAGAAAAGGCAACTTCAACCTCCCAAAATCCAACCATAAAACTTTTAACAAACAATCCAGTCTAATTTAATTGTGGAATATGTTTAATATGTTCTAAACCTTTTGTGAACACATATTATGATAATAATGCATCATTAAATATGTTCTATTTATAATATATATATATATATATATATATATATATATATATATATGAAACAAAAAAAAAGCAAAATCATCTCATATCATCATTTTCAGTAACTTTTATGAAACCAGTCCCACATATTGTGTGAATGGTTTGAGATCGATAAGTCAACACACATGTTTTTTACTATTGTGTTAATAAATGATTGAAATTTAACATTATAAAGAGAACTAAATTAACATTATTCTTGTAAAATAAACACACTTCCAAAGTCACTTACAAGTCCAAATACAAATTCAAATTCAGAAGTAAAACAAAACCAAATACAAACACAATACAACATGATATAGAATAATCAAATGCAAAGCCTCACATAGAATACAATCCAAACAATTTGAAAAAAAAATGAAAACCCACTAAGGCCAAGCAGGAGACACAGCAAAACGAAACCATAAACAGAGGCAAAAACAAAAAGGAAACAACAAGAACAAAAAGAGAAACAACTATGAGCTGAAGACAACACAGAAAACAAACAGAAAAAAGATAATATATTAATAACATAACAAATCAACACAAAAAGCAAACAGAGAACAGACCACACAGAGAAAGCAAAAAATCGAAGAAACGACGGAAGAGAGAGGGGTCTTACCGGTGGAAGAATCAGTGGAAGAGACAGAAATGTGTTGAAGATCTAAATTGAAAAGCTAAATCAACCAAACATCGTTTCAGATTTAATAAAACAAAATCAAAAACTGAAAAGATAGAAGGTAAGTAAGTTAATCAGGGAACTAACCTTGAGTCCTTGACGAAAGCAAATGGAAGAGAGATCTCCAAGTAGCTGACCGGTGGAAGAGGTGGCGGAAGAGAGAGATGGATGGGTTGGAGATACGGCTAGGTCAAAAAGAGGTATGGATCGGGCAAAATAAGAAAATACGAATGAGGGAAAAAATCTAGGGTTTCTATATTATTTATATCTCGGGTCGTCGGGTTGGTTAGGTTTTGCCTCTAAGTGAACCAAAATTGACCCAAAATCAATTCGGTTCATTCAGTTCGACCCAAATATAATCGAACTCACCATCAAAACCGAATCAAACACTCTTTTTAGGGTCCGTTCGGGTCGGGTCACATTTTTGTGCCCACCCCTAATTACTAACTTTAGTTCTTCCGTTAGAAATTCCGTGAAAATACATAGACCAACATAGTCAGAGGGTACAATGACCAAAATACCCTTAATGAAGGTATCTGGTGAAGGGCAGTATGGTAATTCTGTATTAAAGACCGTTTTACTCTTTATATATATATAAATGAATATATATATTTAAAAAATAAAAAAATAAAAAAAATAAAAACAAAAAAAATGGATCTCCAACTTTCATCTTCAACCCTAACTAATGGAAAAAAAAACCAATTTTTTTTCCAGAAACGTTCATCTTCAACCCTAAGTAATGGATTTTTTTTTCCAGAAACGTTCATCTTCGATATACATGTTGCTGACATTGCTACACAAAAAACAAAAACAAATATGTGGATTTCTTTTATATATAAAAAAAATCTAACATAAACTCTACAAACATCAATATCTAAGACCCAGATTCTAGGAGCCTACATCTTCAAAATCATCAACACCAAACCAAAATAAAAAATTGAAAAACAAAATAAAAAACAAATAAAAAAACACCACCGATTCACCACACACAACACATCCACCAAAAACCCAACCCATATCTGGATCTCCGGATTTTTTCAATAAAAAACCATCCCATAAAAAACCAATTTTTCAATCTGGATCTCCATATTTTTCGAACACCAACACCCACAACCACCTCACATCCACGAAAACCACCGAACCAAGCCACCCTCGTCGTCGATTGATAATCACCAAACGTAAATCCATCTACCGAACACAAGAGAGGGATCGAGAAAGAAGAGAAAGAATGGTTTGGATGGTGATGGCTAGGGTTAAGGTTTGATGAGTTGAAGAAGATGAAGGAGATGAAGATGATGGAGAGAGAGAGAGAGAGAGAGAATGGAGAAAGAAGGGAGATAGAACTGATATATTCAATTTCGTTTTTAAATTAATTGACTCATTAATTGTTTTTAATTGAATGATGCACTGTACATTCAACTAATTCATTAATTCAATTAAATATATCAATTTAATTCAATTTATTAATTTAAAAGCATTTAGTATATATATATTAATTTTAAATTTCTATTTTTAAAGTACAATTATTATTTTTTTAATTATGAAATTCTAGATTTGCCCTTCTTCCAGACCGGTTTCTAGAAACTTTCGTCAAATTTCTCATAATACCCTTACTGATCTAACTGAAGTCAATAAAAAACTAACGGAATTAGACGGTAGGGACTGAAATAGGTATTGTCAGAACTAGTGGACTAAAGTTATTAATTCTAAAAATTAATGGATCAAACCCAGATAAACATAAACTCGAGAGACTAAAATCATAATAACACAATAAATAAAGTAAATATGAGGATTGAGGGCCAGTGCAAAATATGTGGCTGGGTTGATTTTATTTTTTGGAATGCAAAGGCGCTACTATAGAGCTAGTTCATATATGCTAGAAATCGATACGAGCACATCACGGCCTAACATAAAATGGCACAATACGAGACAACACAATATGAGACAATATGGGGCGATACGATTTAATTTTTAGTAATATTTTTAAATATATTAAAAAATATTGATAAAAAACCATAATTTTTAAATTTCATCATTAACCGTCCATCCTTCGCAATCAATAAATCCATTTAAATAGGATTCTATTATATATAACCATCCCTTTTCTTCCATGACCTTCCTAGATAACTTTTGGCGTCGGGTACGGTTTCTTTTCAAGATCGGGCGTTGGAAGAAATTTTCACGGATGATTATAATGAAATCCTACTTAAATGGAGTCATTGATCGTGAAGGTTGGACGATTAATAACGAAATTTAATAATTATGGTTTTTATTTAAATTTAGAATACATTTAAAAATATTACTATAAAATTAAATCATGTCATGCCATATTGTGTTGTGTCGTATCGTGCCATTTTGTGTTAGGTCGTGCCGTGATCGTATCAGATTTCTAGAACAGATGAACGAGTTCTGTTGTATCCTCATTGCATCACCAAAAATAAAATCAACTGTGCCATATATTTTGCACTCACAAAAGAACGTTATTCCTTTATACATCTAGAGAGTATCCTAGTGCCCCACAATTTTGGAATTGTAATCCAAAATTGCACTATCATTCCAACGCCTAATCTTGCAAAGAGACCCGATGTCAAAACTTATCCAGGAAGACCATGGAAGAAATTTTCACAGATGATTATAATGAAATCCTATTTAAATAGAGTCATTGATGGTGAAGGTTGAACGATTAATGACAAAATTTAACAATTACGGTTTTTATTTAAATATAGAATACATTTAAAAATATTACTATAAAATTAAATTATATCATATCACATTATGTTGTGTATGGTGTTAGGTCGTGCCATGCTCGTATCGAATTTCTACAATAGATAAACGAGTTCTCTAGTATCCTCATTACGTCACCAACAATCAAATCAGCTGTGTCATTTATTTTACACTCACGAAAGAACGATATTCCTTTATACATATAATAGAGAGTATCCTAGTGCCCCACAATCAAGCAATTAAAAAATACATTATGTTTGCTTAAGACTCATAGCGCCATGACCCGATTACCTTCTGGTTCTACGGAGTATACAATACTGATATTTTTCTTTTTAGAAAAAAATCGGTAGATATATCTGTAAAAAACAATATGAATATTGATTAGTACAAAAAAAAAAACTAGATAAATGAAAAGTAGTAGTATTCAATAAAAATAAAACACTTAATTACCCAATGTGGCTGAATCTTGGATGCCGAATCCGCACTCGTTGCTCTTGTTAGATATGATATTGATATTACTCATGATACCATCACCATAAATAACAAGGTTTTTCTTTTCCGTTGTAATGCGTATGCTTTCATAGTACATTCCCGCCTTGATGTATATTATGTAAATGAAGTTGTTGTTGTTTGGTGCAACTTGAACCGTTTCTCCGATGTTGTTTCCATCTAGAGCTACTGTTATATTAGA